>OX336399.1:82777707-83399850 GCA_946902985.2 Meconema thalassinum | reverse complement strand
GTTAATTGCCTCTATCAATACACAAAAATGAGATTCTAAAATTTTGCTCAGTCGCCACCTTGTGGTTATGAAAATAATTTAAATGAATTAGATGCCAGTGGATTAAAATTTAATTACCGCACTAAGTTTCACTGCGCTTGGATGGTTAAATTGCAAGAAACGTCCATTCAAATATTTAAATTTCGCGTTACCGCCATGTTAGATTTGTGCTCACCAGGTTATTAAACGTCCCAAAGGTGAACTTATGTTTATAGCCTAGTATACACACACACAAAATTTCAGTTTGATTGTTGCCATAGATTAATCGATATTGAGAACCGTCTAAATATTTTGGATGGTCGTCTTGATGGATTTTAATATAAAAAGCTTGTAGTTTAAAGTGACCGTTAATCGGTAGATCATTAGCCACGGGACCTCCTTTTTACGTGGAATCCGAACCACAGGACATGGCATTTCACTTCGAAAATCTCACATGCATTGACCGGGAATCGAACCCGGACCGCCTTGGTGAGAGGCATACAGCTAGACCGCTGAGCCACCACGCCCCACGATTTTAATATAAATGTAGGCCATAGAGTTGAGATGAGGGTTATTGTGTACGTTCATTATTCAAACGTTAATTTCGATCGCATAATTAGAACACAAGATATAAAATTTAATTTTAAAATTTCGCACAGGTTATGTAAACATTTAAACTAAATTAGGTGTCAGTGCATTGCAATTCGTATAGTCATCAAGTTTTACTGCGTTCGGATGGTTATATCGTGATAGAAAAGTCTATTTAAATGTTTCAACTTCGCTGAGTTTTGTAGTTAGTAGGTTTTTGAAAGTCACATAGGTGAACGTCTGGAGATATAGAATGCCGGTGAAATATTTCGCACAGCCGCCATGTTGGATTGGTGGGACATAATATAACTTCAAGGGCACGACCGGGGTCAAATTAGATAGTACTAAGACCTTACCGAGTTTCATTGAAATCGCTCCAGCCGTTTAGAAGTTATTTGGGGAGGACACACAGACGGATGCAGACACACACACACACACGGACAACATATGAACTCATAAGTCTAGTTTTTGTTCATAAATGAAAATAGGCTAAACACGGCGAAAAGAAATTGCTTGTTGATCCGCCATGCTTGTTTACAGTACATCACAATTTGATTCAAACTGTAGAGGATAGGCGTGTTTGAATTGATAGGGGAAATCTATTTGCACACATACAAGGCCGCCATCTGCAAAATATTGTGCTGATGACCTTGTAGTTACTTCCGGAAGAAATGATCTAAACTCAAATAGTGCTAATAAAGCCCAACAGATGGCAGAACATGTGGCAGATCGACTCGGCACTCGAGAGTGAACGCGAAATGTGAAACATAAAAGTGCACCTATAGACGATGGTAGCACTAGTAACCAGGGTGCTGCCGCCCGTCTATAAACGTGCGTACCACTTAATGAGTTAAGGACCGGAGAGCCAGCGTCGTGTAGAGTCGAGTCCCGGCAGTGACTGACTGCTGGTGACAAGTCCAGTCTTAGAACAGCTGTAAAGTCATAGAAAACAATTGCAACACCTAGATTCAACTGATAACCGTGACCAAAATGACAAACAAAATCAATCTCGGAAGGTCCATACTGCGGAAATTATTTCATATGATGATGATAATGATTATCAGGTGCCATCAAGTTGTAATAATAATAATAATAATAATGTTATTGGTTTTACGTCCCTTTTAACTACCCTGGCCATCAAGTTGGCGTCGACTCCTAGCTACTGCATGGATGGACTGTCTCCATTATTCGTATGATGCGAATATAAAAACAAGATGTTCAGTAAAGAACATATAGCCTACTTTCTCCTAAATGCATGGGTATTGTTGTAACCCTTTGTCATTTTCAAGGAGTATAATTGAATGTTTTTTGTAGAAGCTTTTTGAAATCCAACGTGCTATACGGATCTCAAACATGAATATGAGGTGCCCTTTGCAAGTAAAAAAATTCATTCCATTCGGATTCACCGTGTTTGAATTGATATGGGGTATCGATTTGCACAGAGACATGGCCGCTCTCTACAAACTATTGGGCTGATGACCTTGTAGTTGAGTCAAAAGATGCCTCCCACAAAAAGGTATGTTCTTGCTAAATTTGGTAGATATCAAATGATTAGGTTAATCGTAATTTGATTTAAGCTTTTAACATTTGGGTGGCCGCCATTCCATTTCCGTCAAGATGGCGGCAATATAAAACATGTTACTGAGGTTCCCTTTGCTAGTGCTACCTCTGTACCAAATTTCGTTCAATTCAGTTTTACCGTGTTTGAATCGATAGGGGGAATCGATTTGCACACATACATGGCCGCCATATGCAAACTATTGGACTGATGACCTTGTAGCTAGGTCAAAGCACGCTCCTCATACAAAGGTATGTTGTTGCAAAATTTGGTTGAGATCAGATGATTAGGTTGGTCGTAACTTTATTTAAGCATTTTACAGTTGGGTGGCCACCATTACGTTTCCGTCAAGATCGCGGCGATATAAAACATGACACTGAGGTGCCCTTTGCTAGTGCTACACCTGCACCAAATTTTGTTCAATTCGGTTTCAACGTGTTTTTATAGATAGGGGGAATCGATTTGCACAAATACATGGCCGTCATCCGCAAAGTATTAGGTAGATGACCTTGTATTTGGGTCAAAAGATTCTTCATACATAAAGGTATAATGTTGCAAAATTTGGTAGAGATCATATGATTAGGTAGGTCGTAATTTGATTTAAGCTTTTAATATTTGGGTGGCTACTATTACGTTTTCGTCAAGATGACGGTGATATAAAAATGACACTGAGGTGTCCTTTGCTAGTGCTATCTTTGTACCAAATATTGTTCAATTCGGTTTTTCCGTGTTTGAATTGATAGGGGAAATCTATTTGCACACATACAAGGCCGCCATCTGCAAAATATTGTGCTGATGACCTTGTAGTTTAGTCAAAAGACGCTCGCTATATAAATATATGTTTTTGCAAAATTTGGTGAGATAGGATCATTAGGTTAGTCGTAATTTGATTCAAGGTTTTACCATTTGTGTGGCCGCCATTACGTTTTCGTCAAGATGGTGGCGATATAAAACATGACACTGAGGTGTCCTTTGCTAGTGCTACATTTGTACTAAATTTCGTTCAATTCGGTTTCACTGTTTTTGAATTGATAGGGGTAATATATTTGCACACATATATGGTCGCCATCTGCAAACTATTGGGGTGATGACCTTGTAGTTTAGTCAAAAGACTCTCGCCAATAAATATATGTTGTTCCATAATTTGGTAGAGATCGGATGATTAGATTAGTCGTAATTTGATTTAAACTTGGAACATTTGGGTGGCCACGATTACATTTCCGTCAAGATGGCGGCGATATAAAACATGACACTGAGTTGCCCTCTGCTAGTTTTACCTCTGTACCAAATTTCGTTCAATTCGGTTTCACCGTGTTCGAATTGATATGGGGCTACCGACATTCAGAGTACACTCACGCACACATACACACACTCACTCACACACACACTCTCTCTCTCTCTCTCTCTCTCTCTCTCTCTCACACACACACACACACACACACACACACACACAATTTTCCCTTAATACTTAAGTTGTCGTTTTGCCTTATATTGCACATCGTCGTTATGCAAGTAATTCTGCACGGCTGGGATCATGTTGTCATAACTGGAAGGCTAATGGGAGCATTACTAACCAAGCAAAGATCTTTGACTCTCGCTGCTACGTTCGCTCAGCCATGGCTTAGCTAAGTGAAGTACAAGACGGGCCGGTGCAACACCCAGCCTTAAGCGGATGTATTTAAGGATCGTTTAAGCGTAAGTCACCCTTTACCAAGGAGGGTTTAAACGGCCTCGTGGTGAAACCAGCCCTTAGTGTGGCAGGGCCTTGTTGAATCGGAAGTTACGCTTAGGCTATAATAATTGCATGATTCATACATCCTCCATCTTGAAACTGTTTCGCTGATGACCTTGTAGTTCGGGCAAAAGATGATCTCCACACTAAGGTATATTGTTGCAAAATGTGGTAGAGATCGGATAATTAGGTTAGTCGTAATTTGATTTAAGCTTTGCTCATTTGAGTGGCCGCCATTTTGTTTCTGTCAAGATATAAAGCATGACACTGGAGTGTGCTTTGCTTGTGCTACCTCTGTACCAAATATGGTGGCGTAATGTTTGAATTAATAGGGGGGGGGGGCAGATATACACTCTCACACACAGAAGGACTGACAACTTTTGACCCGTGTAGATCTTATAAGTCTACTTTCATTCTTTGCTAAGTAGGCTAAAAACTGATAATGTATGGGGGAATAAATCCAGTGATTGATTTCACTTGTCTCATTTATCTACAGTACTAGCCGTCCTTTCCCGCGGTCTCCCGAGCATCTTCACTTTCATGATGAATTTCTCGATATTATCAGTATCACCTTCTTGCCACGTAATATGCCCCAAGAACTCAGGAATTACTTTGTTGATATTGCAAGAAAAGTATTTAGTGATCTAGCACCTTTTAAAGGCCTCTATGCACTTCCTGTCCAATTCACAGCCATACGTGTAGGATAACAAAAGGACTTAAACTAGATTGCTGCTTGATTAATGAAATATCACGCTAAGGGAGTGGAAGATGGCTCTAGTATTATCATGCTCCACCATATTAGTTAATTTAATATCGAGCGATTATTTTAGTAAAATTAGTGGTTGCTGAGGGGGTGTAGGGCGGGAGGAAAACTTTACGGTCATTTAATGCTTAAAAAGTAAATTGAACCAATTTTCTTTCTTCTCGCCCTCCAAAACCACCACCAGCCCAATAACGGTGCTCAATATAAAAGGCTGAAGGGTGGTAGGAGGGTTGAAAGCAACTTAATGATCCCTTACGCTATTCATCACCGTTCACGCCTAAATAAACCCTTCCCCCCCCCCCCCCCCCCCCCCAGCGCCTTGCAGAAAGAGAAGCCATTTATTTCTTTAAGTTATTACTGCCGTGACGAATATGTTACAAACTTTAGATCCGGATGGATATAAGTAAAGTGACGTCATCGTTACCAGATGCCGATACCATGACTTAGCAATGACTAAGTCGTGTTTGAATGTTTGTGGGGGGTAGCAATGCAGAGTTGCCAGATTTGTCGGAATACAGGATGTCGCAAAATTACGTTGACTAACTGAAACCAGAGTTTCCGGCCCTTATCTGAAGCAACTTGAGATAGGACACTTATGGCCGGAAACGAACCTTTAAAAATCTGTTGAACGTTAAACTTACAACGAGGCAAATTGGCAACAGCGCGCCGAGAAAGTGCGACTTTTTCAAATGATTCTGTTCCGTACCAGCCGTGGAGGTATGCCGCCATTACCTGTTTGGCGAACTAGCTCAGCAGTATCGTACACGGCATGTCGTAGCGGATCGTACCAGAGCCAGCGCAAGTTTTTTTTTCATCATAATTTTTCCATTATTTTTCCGTACACGATACCACTGACCTAGTTCACCGGATGAGAAGTGGTGGCATTCCTCCGCGCCTGGTATGTAACGGAATTATTAGAAATAGTCGCATTTTCTCGACGCAGTGTTGCCGATTTGCCTTGTTAAAAGTTTAACGTCGCACATAATTTTAACGGCTCATTTTCGGCCATAAGTGTCCTATCTCAAGTTGCTTCAGATAAGGACCGGATCCTCTGGTTTCAGTTTTTCGACGAAATTTTGCGACACCCTGTATATTTCAATTAAGGCATTCATATAGGCCTACGTTTCAAATGGCGTATTTGGATGGAATTCCTTTTTTTCCAGACGAAAGTTTAATTCTTCTAATTCTTTAAGAAAATTTATGGTTTTTACATGTTAGCAAAACAAGCCTTGCCAAATAACCAGTACTAATTGCTAAATAATCACCTCAGTTTAAGGACTAGAAAGTCATTTTTCAAGTGATTTGCGGTATGGATGCGAAACCTGGACATTAGGGAAACTGGAGGAAACAAAACTTAAGGATGCTGAAATGTTGGTTTGGAGAAGAATGACTAGAACAAGTTGGAATGACAGGAATACAAATGATCTTGTTCTGCAAGACGTGAAGGAGGATCGATATTTATTAGAATCAATAAAGAAGAGGAAAACTTAGTACCTTGGACATGTATTCAGGCACGACTCTCTTCTCCAAACCATTATCGAGGGCAAAGTATTGGGAAATAACCCTTGGGGACGTCCAAGGATGTCGTACATCAAGAACTCCATTGGAGAACTGGCATGTGGTTCTTGTGGCAGAATGAAGAGAAGAGCAGAAAACAGTCAAATGTGGTTGAAGCGACACGGCTTTGCCTTTAGTAAATGAGGGTTGGTTCCTCAGTTTAGGACTGCGACAACACGGTGATGTAGTCCTGAAAGTAAATTATGATGATGATTATGATGATGATTATAACATGATTCAAGCATAAATATGCTCAGAATATTGATATAAATGAATCAGGGCGCACGTGTTTAATCATAATGCAAAATTTTGAGCTTAATTTTCTCGAAAACTAAAAATTTTGTGTTAAATCCTTCGCTCTCAAATTTGTGCAGCTGGTCACATAATTCAACTCTTATTTATTTTTCTGTAAATGCATGACTCTATTGCTTTATTACTAGGTTGTCCTTAGCATGCCCTTTGTGTCACATCAAATATTTTTTTCAATGTTTTTTTCGTGGAAAATAGCATGAAATTGTCTATCGATGTTGCGAATCTTTAGTCAAAGCATGCGGAAATTTCATAAAATGAGCATGTGTAGAGTTGTAGGTTATCCAGTCAAAGCTCTAATCGTCTTATGAACTAGAGCCTTTAGCAATTTAAGATTCACTGGATATTTCTGAATCACCTGATACTCACTTTCCGGATCAGTGTCAAGACAATCTTCTTCACATGAATTCAAATACTTTACAATTGAGCTGTTTCATTTGTGTGCGACCATTTTCGCATCTTACCGCTTTAAATATATCGCTCGATATATATTTCACGGATTGCCTGTCCGATGAACCCTTATAATTATGTTCCGAAGGCCATGAATTCTCCAAAGTTTATGTAGATATTGTCTGAGAATCGCTAGATGCCTTCGACTGGAAGCAGGCTGTGGATTTTCATTTTCAATAAAGAAGAGAGAAGTCCAACTAGAGCAAGCAAAACCTACACCTTACAGACCTCAATGGTCTGGCAAAAGAAAATTGACCTTCTCCAACAGAATGAAACAATACGGGCAAAATAAGAACGTCAAGAATAGAGTCAAAGTGCTTAACACTTTCCAATATTGGGAAAATACGCTGTAAATTAATAAATAAATAAATAATAATAATAATAATAATTCTTATTTAAATTTACCCTTAATAACCCTCGAAATATGACCAAAATTTAATACATTTTACTGATTCCAACTCTATGCCAATTTTTCACGGGAAAATTGGACAAATATAAGTAAATATTCTAAGATTCCCCACCACACTCAACCTAAAAAGAGACTACACGTCAATATTGAAGCACCCTGTATCTCACACTTCCTTTAGCCTCAGAGGCGTGGCGTCCTCAAAGGTACATCAGCCATCTGTTACTTACGTTAAGAAGGCTTATAGGGATCAGCATCCAATGCTTTGATCAAAGACCATGAAAAACGGGTAAGCGTGAATAAGCGATTTGAAACAATTATCCTCAAGTAATGCTCGCTAACAAGCAGAATATGCGACGAGCCATTCAGATTCCTAGAACACATTTGACTGCCAACCAAGCGTGTAATCTTGATAATTGTCCTTCTCGCTGCTTGGGTAGGCTGCCCGCCTAAAGCTATTGTCTGGTGTGTTGCCTGGCAATACAGGCGCTGTGACCCCTACTTGATTATCTGATGCCATACGGATTCAGCATGGCGTAGGGACAATGAGCATCACATAGTCTAGATCTGAATTTTATCACGAGATAGTGTATTTTTACGTTATATTATAGTTTAAATGTGCCCCTTATCAGCCATGAAATATACGTAGGTCAATTTTAAAAGATTACTATTACAGTACTATTGTAACTGATTTTAGTGTCAAAAGAATCCTATATCACACGAGTAAATTTCACTAAAAAATGATAGTTAAGGTTGGTTGGTTGGTTCCTCAGTTTAGGGGCTGCGACAACGCGTTCATGTAGCCCCGTGTGTGTAGAATCTGTCTGATTACCGGTGTTAATTGTGATGGCTGTATTAGTGTGTGTTATCTGTTCTTAATTTAAGTAATGACTGTTGACATTGAATTTTCAATTAGTTCCTAATTTTGCTGTCAAACGCCACCGTCAACGACTACTAGTTCAGAACTTGGTTACTAGACACCACAGCAGTCGGCTCCTGGCAACGAACGTTGGAACCTAAGAGCGTTGGTGAAATTTATCCTATAATTTAGCTTCACACAAGTGTAATTAGTGGAAGGTTCTTTAACATACCATAAATCTCTGACATTGGACCGCCGGCTTTACTTCCCCTCCGAAGGAAGGCATTCTGAGTTTTTTTAAACGCTCTTAAAAAATCCGACGACTTCGGCCTGGTTTGAACCCGAGATCTTGAGCATAGAAGCTCAGAATTCTACCAAGTACGCCACCGAAACCGCCCAATATTTAAGATGAATTGGAGAGGTTGATTTTACGGCTGGTTTCCCTCTCTACCGTATAATACTACTACTACTACAAATAATAATATCGTATAGCCTCGGGTGCCGGGTGCAAGCTTTGTTATTATTTTGATGATGATGATGATGATGATGATGATAATTGTTGTTTTAAGGGGCCTAACAACTTTGTTACTTGACATCCAGAGGGTGGCTTGCATGTCAAATTTCGTTGTTCCTTGAAGCACTATGAAAGTCAAGGAGGTTAGATATCTAAGCTCCTTGAACACTATAGCGCTTTCAAGTAGAGAAATGGGGAAATTTGTGCTGGCGGAAACTCCCGAGATTAATTTTGTCATTATGAACACGGCCTACTGAATTCAAATGGGTTCTTTGACATGTCAACATAGTATGACATGCGTGTCGTAATTTTTGCCGCCTTTCAAAAATCACTTACCACGGCCAGGAGTGAACCTGCAAGCTTGGGGTTTGTAGACCGACATGTTAACTACTCGGCCTCCGTGGCAAACCTCCCTACTGTAAGAAAGGAAGATAGCTTTCCGTGAACATTAATCTCTCGTTCATATGCCATGGATCCTTCTTTATACGTGATATCTGAATCATCCAATACAATAATGCACCTTGAAAATTCCAACCGGGAATCGAACTTGGTCCAACTTGGTGGGAGACAAGCAGCCTGACTGCTACGCCATCGTGCACCTACATCGTCAGGAGAGTCTGTGAGAGATGAAATGAGTAAATATGCTTGAAACTAGGACTATCTCGTAGTGTAGTGGCTACCATTCATTAGGTTCGATTCCCACCTCGGCCATCCTAGATGTACAGTAGTTTTCCACTTCTACTCCAGGCGAATGCCGGGATAGTTTATAACCTAAGGCCACGGTCACCTCCTGCCCAATCATCACAAATAGAGAAATATATACTTTATTATGAACAGCTCAATGACACTGGATATCAGATGAATTTTGCACACACCCAAGTACTTGGAGGGATTATCCGCCTCGTTGCATAGTGGCTAACATTCTTGGCTGTCACCTCGGAGGCTTGGGTATGATTCCCGGCTCTGCCAAGACATTTAATTCTGGTCTGAGGGCTGGAACGGAGTACACCCAGCCTAATGAAGTTAAACTGAGAAGAGGCGAGTTCAAATCCTACCTCAGTCATCCTGTAAGTGGTTTTCCGTGGTTTCCCACTTCTACTCCATACAGATACCTGGATAGTATCTAACTTAATACCACGATCGTTTCGTACCCAAATACTACCTCTATTATAAGTACACACACTAATAGAGGCATGGCAGTGACACAAGTTATCAGAAAACTTCTCCACACACACCCAAGTACACGGGGATAAATATCCACGATGTCCAAACCCCTTTAATAAAACAACAAAAACAGTTTCTGGCAGATTTTAAATTATAATTATAAGTAACTATATAACAAAGGTAATCGTAAAGTAGCTTTCCTCGTGGTGCCTCACGCTCGGAGGCCCCGAGCTTGATTTTCGCCTCCATCAGGGATTTTAGAAACTGGCGTAGGGCTGTTACTGGGTGCACTCAGCCTCGTGAAGACAATTGAGTAGCTGTCTGACAGTGAGGCAGTGGCCCAGTCACGCTCGCTACTATGCGTAACCTCATAATATGCTAGCCTATTGACTGGGAAGTGGTCGCTTGGTATGCCTACGCCCTTCATGGACTCTAGTGCCACAGGAAGGGGTTAATGGTATAGTGACGATACGATATGTCGTCTATTTTTATAGTCCTTAGCTTCTGCACAATGTAAGTGCAACGCTGTATCTTATTTTTTGTAATGGAGTTACAGAGCTGTGCAAATTGTTAGACTCGATGCAAGATTTCCAACAATTTGTCCGTTTTTTTGATCTAATACAGTGGAAATGTTTTGCAAGAAGCAGAACAACTTATTTCAAATGTTTAATCAATAGTATTAATAAGATATTTTTAGCCTATTTTCAATTTTGAAAAAAAAAGAAAAAAAAAGGCTTATGAGATTACCTTTTGTCCGTGTGTCTGTGTGTGCGTGTCTGTGTGTGTGATGGTGTGTGTGTGTGTGTCCCCTAATAACTTCTAAAGAGCTGGAGCGATTTCAATGAGACTCGGTAAGTTCATACCACTATTCCGGACGACCCCGACCTTCAAATTTTGTTACGTCTCACCAATCCAACATGGTGGCTGTGCGAAATATTTCACCAGCATTCAATATCTCCGAAACTATTACCGATATCACCCTGGATTTTTTTACGGTGATAAAGGAAACTACTAGAATTTCACCTAGGTGATATTTGAAAAACTAATAACTACAAAACCAACATGGCGGCCAAGCGAATTTGCGACTTTTAAATAGACTTTTTTTCGCGATTTAACCAACCAAAAGCAATAAAACTTGGTACAGTACAGGTTTATACACATTGTAATGCACCGACATCTAACTTCGTTCCATTGTTTACATAACCACAAGATGGCGGCTGTGCGAAATATTTCACCGGCATTCTATATATCTGAAAATATCAGCGATATCACCCTGAAATTTTGAACAAAGATAAAGGGCACTACTGGAAGTTCATCTATAAGACTTCCAAAAACCGGTTAACTACAAAACGAACATGGCGGCCAAGCGAATTTGAAAATTTTAAATGGACCTTTCTCGCGATTTAATGTTCCAATCACAATGAAACTTGGTACAGGAAATGCTTATACACATTGTAATGCACTGGTATCTAATTTAGTTCAATTGTTTACATAACTTCAAGATGGCGGCTGTGCGAATTTTAAAATGAAGTTTTTATTTCTTGTGTCGTAATCATGCGATCGAAGTGAAAGTTTGAATAATGAACCTATGCAATAATTTTCCTTTAATGGTACATTACCCTATGGCCTACACATTTAACAATCCAACATGGCGACCGTCCGAAATATTTAGACGTATCTGAATATCTAAGAATCTATTATAGCAATCAAAATGAATATTTTAATATTCATAGGGGCTCTGAACATAAGTTTACCCATAGGACTTTCAATAACCTGGTGATCAGAAATCCAACTAGGCGACGGCGCGAAGTATAAATATTCACATGCACGTTTCTCGCAATTTAACCATCCGATTGCAGTGAAACTTGGTACAGTAAATCCTTATACGAATGTTAATCCACTGGCATGTAATTTTTTCAATTGTTTCCATAACCACAAGATGGCAGCTGAGCGAAGTTTTAAAATCTCGTTGTTACTTCTTGTGTCCTAATCATACGATTGAAATTTGAATGCTACACGTACACAATAATCTTCATGTAACAGTACACAACTCTAATACCTACATATATAAAATCCAACATGGTGACCATCCGAAATATTTAGTCGGTTCTCAATATCTACGAATCTATTACAGCAATCAAACTGAAATTTTGTATGTTGATAGTGGCAATTACCATAAGTAGGATATATGAAAATAGGCTGTATAGTTCTTCACGGAACTACTTGTTAAAGAATCTGACAGTAAACTAATTTTTTACAGCGCCCACTAAAAGAGGAGCCTTGTTAATGCACGCGTTTTGTTATGATTACTTTATTCTAGTTTCCGTGTGAATTTAGACCAGAGATATTGGAAGTCATTTATTACTGATTGTCCGCTCTTGAACTATTCAAAGATTCCTGGACAATGGATTGAAATCACCCGATTTAGAGGATATAGTCTAAAGTCAATGAAGAAAAGAAAAAGAAAAAAAACACTGATGCAGCTCAGGTATCCTTCAGATTCTCCAATTACGAAACTTTCCAGATTCAATTCCTTATGAGAATTATTGTGAGTCCACAGGGGAGAAAACGTTCTTAACCCGCGAGGACTGGCGCATGGGTATTTTCGACCCGATGCTTAAATAATACTCTATATTTTCGTTTTGGCCAGCCCTTATTTCCTGTCACTTAACAGTACCTTCCTTCCTATCCTTGAACTTCACTCTGCAAATGAAACATGTCCATAGCTTTTGGAACACTCAAGTTATTTCTATATTATTTACAGTCGGGTCAGATTTACCCATGGCGCCAGACCTCGCGTGACAATTTTCGGCTTACGTTATGTCGGACAATCTGTACAGAATAAGGGGGAAAATCCAACTAATTTGGTGCAACACGATCACATAGCTCAAGTTCTTGTTGATCTACGTTTAGGGTCTAGGGTCACCTTGGTTATCAGCTCCTTTCTTTAAAAATCGAGATGACTGCTTTTTCACCACTATCAAAGCCAATTATAGTGATATGGAAATTATTGTCTTTTTTCTGCATCTTAAAATTGCAAAATATAATTAAATCTCATTTGATATTGCGAATAGTTAATAGGAAGACACCAGGTGTAAAATTACTTCATTTTCAATAACCGTACAGCTACGACTAAAAGGGAGTGACACACTATGGATCAAAATGACCCGGCGCCAGTCCTCGTGTTATAATTTTTGACGCCAGTTCTCAAGGGTTAAGTACGGTTATAAAAATAAAATAACATAATTTTGAATAAAAAACTTGTGACTGATTTAAATTCCTTATTTGCCTTGTCACCATTACTTTTCATTGTGGTGATGGATGACATAATGACCCGAGTGGCACAAGTAATTGGGGAAGGAAAGATGAAAGCAATGGTGTTTGCAGATGATTTGATGATTTGGGGAAACAAGGAGGAGGAGGTACAGGAACAGTTGAACGTGTGGGAAGGAATAATACAAGGATATGGGATGAAATTTAGCATAAATAAGAGTGAGATGGTGATCACAACAAGGAAGAAGGAAAGAACCACAACGGGAATAACAATTGGTGGGGAGCAGCTGAAGAAAGTGGAGAGTTTCAAGTATCTGGGAAGCCTGATACAAGAGAATGGAAGAAACGATAGAGAAATAAATGAGCGGGGGAGGCAGGCAGAAGCATTTCGGAGGAGTGTGAGAAGCATGTTATGGAGCAAGAATGTCCCTCAGAACAGCAAAAAGATCATATATCGGACGTACTATGTCCCTATCCTGACGTATGCCTCGGAGACCTGGGTTATGAAAGGAAGGGAGAAGAGCAAAATACAGGCCAGTGAGATGAGGTTCTTGAGAAGCAGTATTGGAGCTACAAAGAGGGACAGAATAAGAAATGAGAGGACCAGAGAATTAATGAAGGAGGAACCATTACAGGATGGTATAGAGAAGTCTAGACTTAGATGGTATGGACATGTAAAACGAATGGAGGAGAAGAGGATACCCAGGAGGATACACGAGACGAAGTGGGAAGGAAAGAGACCGAGAGGAAGACCGAGAGACAGGTGGCTGAAGGGGATGGAAGAAAGCGTGAAGAAGAGAGGAGAAGACTGGACAAGGGTGGAGGCTGAGAGATGGTGGGAAGACAGAAGACGTTGGAGAGGCTTATGTTCCAAACAGAGCCGGCCAGTGGCTGGAAACTGTGCAAGATGATGATGATGATGGTCTAATAATATGCACACCAATATACTTACTAAACCCTGATTTTAGGGATATGTATTCGACTTTCTCTGGACTTGAAAATAGTCTATCAGTCCGTTTTAACACAGTAAACTATCCTGGCCGTGCTCTAAATATCTAATGCACGCTTGATTTCCTAAGGTACCTGTAACTCCACATCGCCTCTGCACGAGCTAGGCTTCCCTCTGTGCGCACTGAAAGACTCAATAACCGCGAAGTGTGCCTGAGGGAGCCACGCCTAATTCTCATACATTATGTATGTGACAATATCTCGCGCCTCTAGCTGGTATTATAACAGCAGTCGATCCTTCCCTTCAGGCACATATCGATATCATCTCGCTTGAAAACAGAAAATGTGTCCTTCAGGGATAACGTAACGAAAATGTAGAGTTTCTGTTCTGTCTTATATTTCATTACTTCGATCGCAACGGCACAGTGCTTGACATCAATACCAAAGGTTGCTAGGTCGATCCCACCCCATTTTGAACGGTGTTTAAGGAGTTCTCTTTTCCTTTTCAGAAACCTTGTAGGAACCAATTTTGTATCTGTATAGGAAATTTATGCACATACGCATAGTTTCTAAAAGTCTTTCTATAGGTGACTGTTAAGTCCGGTGCTATTTCAAGGCTTATAAATGCTATTGTTGATTCATTTACCTCTTTGGATATCGTGATCATTACAGTAGCGTGTACCCTTGGTGTGTATATAACTATTCATGGAATTAGTCTTATAATCTTTGCTATGTTGGAGTCTGTAGTAGAGTATGTATTTTTATGGAAGTTATGTATAAGAAGGGGGTGGCTATGGTCATTAGACACGTCAAGTTCCAGAATTTGCCTCGAGTAGAAGTGGGAAACTATGGAAATCAATTTCTAGATGGCTGAGGTGGAAATTGGATCCATATCATCATCTTAATTTTTGCTATACGAGCCTGCGTTACACTCCTCAGACCAGAATTAAATGTATTGGAACAGCTGGTAATCTATACCAGGACATTTGGTGCTGGAGTCTCAATTCGTATCCTGTAAACAGAGTAGGCGGTGTCTATAAATGCGATTACTTATTACGAGTAGATTAATCTGCATATCAGAGCCCCTTCAGGGCAATATTCTGGAACTTATAGCGTTTCTAAAACCAGTTAAACGGGACGTAATGTCCGTAACATTATTATGGATTATTGACTTTCATGGTAAGCAATTTAACTCCATCTAATTGTCTAGGTTCTTGCCGTATCCGTTGCAGGGACTCGCCCAAATGTACCAAGTTAGGCTCACCAGCAGCCTTCCGGCACACCCTCACTGGACATCGTTGGAGTACATAGCAACCTCATAATATTCATTTTTTTCTCCTTTGATGCGCTGCTTTTTCCACTTGAGTTGCGAATTTTTGAAAGTATTCGCATTTGGCCGAAGTCACTGAAAGCGACAGTTTTGTCCGAGACCAAGTCTCAGATTTATCTCAAGGACAGCGGCTTTGGTGGCGTAGTCGGTAGCATGCTGAACTGCTATGCCCAAGATGGAGGGTTCAAACCCGGCCGAAGTCGTCGTTTTTTAAGAGCGTTAAAATCCTTCAGCATGACTTCCTTCGGAGGGGAAGTAAAGCCAGTGGGCCCTTGCCGTAGATTTATGCCACGTAAAAGAACCTACCACTGCAATTGGTGGTATGTAGCAAAATCATATTGAATAGTACACAACGCTCTATCAACGTTAACCGCTAGTGTTAGTGACAATAGTGTGGGAAACGGTTTCCAGATCATGACACTCACAAGCATCGAATATAGAACTGAATTATTTATTAAAAACAATGAAACTGATTAAAATACAGTAAATAATTAAGGGGATGTGTTTCGCGGCTCGTCGGAACTCGGAATACTGCTTCTCTTCTTTTTATTCTCAGACAATGGCGCTGAGCTTACTCCTGCGCCCGCTAGATCCCATACTCGGCCTTCTTGATCCTCATCCGGTTCCCACACTCGGCCGTCCTGATCCTCATCCGACCCGGATGAAGAAAATCCGCCCGGCCAGGGCCTCATGAACTCCGCACAGGACGATGTGATTCTTGGTCCAGCATGGTCCCCTTCTCTGCTGACGTCATATGTGTCGTTGAGTTTTACTCGAGTCACTCGATAAGGTCCTAGACTTTTGGTTTTTAGTTTCAGATGTGGACCGATCTGAGTGCGTTTGATGGCAACCAGGTCGTCGACCTGATACTTCTTAGGCTCCTTACGTCGTCGGTTGAATTCAGCACGATTTTCAGATTGTACTTTTTCTATCTGCTTTTTTGCATCTTCTCTCATCTGATCACGTTTTTCGTTGAACGAATCGATCAGCTCCTCTTCGATGAGTTGCACTATACGTAGATCATTTTGGTTGTGCATTCTGACTCCTGTCAGCAGCTCGAAAGGTGACATTCCGATGCTCCTCTGGAACGTAGAGTTGATAGCTCGTTGGACAGATGGTACAACCTTGTACCATTTTGTTAGATCGTCAATGCTAAGTTTAGCGATGATCTTGGTCACTGTTGAGTTGACTCTCTCGATTTGACCATTGGCTCTTGGCAGTCCAGCTGTGATCAAGATGTGCTTGATACTCTGCGATTTACAGTTGTCCTGGAACTCATGGGAGGTGAACGATGGCCCCCTGTCGGTGATCACTTGAACTGGGTTTCCAAAGTTCGTCCTCTGAAACTCCATCCTTTCAATCGTCTCTGCCGATTTGGTAGTTTTCACAGGATACAGCCAGGTGAACTTCGTGAAGGCGTCTATCACACAGAAGATGTGTTCATATCCCTTGTGTGTAGACTTAAGTGGACCAATGTGATCCATGTGGTAGGTGTGCAAAGGCACACTCTCCTTGAACATCGGATGTAACCAACCTTCTTTCTTGCCTGTCTTCCTGTTAACCACCAGACACTTCACACAGTTGGCTATGACTCGTTTCACCTTGTTGGCCAAGTCTGGAATATAATATTCCTGCTTCACGTCTTCTTCAGTCCTTTTAACAGCGTAGTGTCCCTTCTCTTGTGCATCTCTGATGATTTCATGGAGCATTGCCCGCGGGACCACCAACGTCTCTCGCCCGTCAACAAATTTAAATAGCAGTCCATCTCTGACGATGAAGTTTTCGTAAGGCCCTTTCTCCAGTGTCGCTTTTATCGCTGTCAATCCTTCGTCTTTCCTCTGGGCGATTTTGATCCTCGCTGCAAGGCCATCAGGGAATCCAAATATCACTGCTGGACATCGGCTCAGGGCATCGACATGTTTCATCGTGGTTGCAGTTCGGTGTTCGATGGTATAGTCAAACTCCTCCAAGGCCATAGCCCATGTAGCTACTCGTGGGACCAGGTCCCTTTTGTGCATTGTCTTTTGGATTGCCATACAGCCAGTCACAATCTTGAACGGAATTCTTTTTTTCTTTTTGACTACCACCACTTGGCATGTATATTCTGATTGACTCGGTTCTATGATATCTTCCTCCAGCCACGCCTCGACTTGCTCATCGACAAACTCGTTCTCAAGCGGTGCCATTCGTCTGGGCCTGCTAAATATCGGTTTTTCTTCTTTCAATGTGATCTTCATCTTGACATCAGTAGATTTCGTCTTCTTTGGTACATATCTCGCTACCAAATCCTGGATCTGTTCCCTTTTTTCCTCATCAACGCAGTTCTCGATATCAAATTCCTGTTCGTCGGCTACCCTGATCACCATCATTGGGACCTCTAGTTCCTTGATGGTAACTCCTTGCTTGCTCAGGATAACCTCACCCTGATCCAATAGATCGTTACCAATAACCATGTCCCACTCCATAGTATCATCAGAAACAACATAGACGTTGGTTTGGAACTCCAGCTCGTCTACTTCAACGACTGTTGTGAAGCAACCTTGAGGAGCAACAAAACCATTACCGAATCCTTTCAAAACAAGATCCGTGCTCTTCAATCCTGGGGAACCCATGGTCTTATGGATGTTTTGTCGCAGTAGGTTATAAGGACTGCCACAGTCGATAAGTGCCTGAAGTTTCTGCTGACCCAAACTAACCTCTTTGAACTTGAGGCAGCTTTTCTTTTCATCAATAAGATTGATACCTTGATTATTCCTCTTATCGTTCTTCCTCTCCTTTTTGCACTCGGATGAAATGTGGCCAAACTCATTGCAGTTGAAACATCTCTTGCCTTTATCCTTGTGCTCACATTCCTTTGAACTATGACCAGATCCACCGCAATTATAACATCTATCTACACTACTCGCCTCTTTCTTCTTTGTACTGCCCCAGCACTTTCCGTCCTTCTCGTTGGCACTCTTGGCACTTCCTTGAAAATTACTGTTATTATACTTTGTGCTTTTCTTTGGCAAAGACTTCACTGCCATCTCATAACTTTTAATTTTCTCCTTGAAATCCTTGGAATTTTTTGCTCCATAGAGAAGAAGTTTTGATCCTGAATCGTCCTCGATCCCATCAATCACGTACTGACGCAGAGAAACTTGCTCAACATCACCTCTACTGGCGATTTCCTTCATCACAAGAAAGTACTCCTGTAGAGATTCGTCGCGCTTTTTTCGTCGCTGGGTTAACAACTTGTGAATTTCTGCACTGCTTGCCGCCACGTCAAACTCCTCTTTCAAGGCCTTCTTCAGTGCAGTCCAGGACGTCAGTCCTTTCTCACCTTGAATAAAAAGCTTAGCTAAACCATCGAGTGATTTCTTAGCGAAAATAAACTTTTGCAGCTCACTCCATCCCATCAAGATTGACGTCTCCTCAAAATCTGCGATCCATTTCTTCACTGGGTAACCATCCTTACCGTTAAATGTTTTCATAGCGCCCTCTACGTCGCGGAACGACAATGAAAACTTATGTTGTTCTCTATACCTTCTGTGCTGGTCTTCCTCTTCGCTCTCTTCGTCTTCTTCGTCTTCTTCATCTTCGTCGTCATCGTCTATATTAGTTGCGAGTTCATCCAAATTTCTCAAGTAATAACAAATGGTGTTAATCATTACCTCCTTTGTCCCGATCTCGGTATTAAGAATCTCAGAAACACGCAACAGATCAGCCTTGGAAAATGTTTCTTCGATAAATTTCTTCTTAGCTTCCTCTTCAATGGAATTTTCGTCAAAATCGAATCCAGGAAACTCTCGCAGTCGCTTTCGATTCTTCCTGTCGTCTGGTATATGCTCGAAAATGACGTTATGTAAAACTTGGATTGCTTTGACCGGAGCATCACTTATGTTCTTATTTATTTTCTCTATTGCACCGAGTGTAGTCATCTTATTTGTTTACTCACGTCTATCAAGTAGATTTCCGTCAATATCGCTTCCTCAAAACCTCGCTATCAAACCTGTTTAACCTCATTCACCAAACCGGTGATATTTGTAGGTGATATCGTTGAATACAGCTTCCAGTCGTTTCTCTCTGACGAGTCTCTATCCTCTTACAACATCCACAATCCTCTGTCGTCGTTTAGATTCCGACCCTCGTCGTCGTCACGGCACCACTAATTGTCGCTGAAACTGCAGAACAAATTTTGCTTGCCTATGAATCCTCGTCGTAGATTCGCACGTCGTGGGCTCACAAAACTGCACGTCGTCTCGTCGTCAGCGTCGTAGGCAACAGCAACAAATATGTTTAGCCGTTCACTTCGTCGAAAACAGAGTCGTATTTTGCGTCGTACTTCGTGTCGTGGATTGCGTCGTAACTCGTTGTTTCAGTCCATCCCGGACGAGCCCCCATTTGTGGGAAACGGTTTCCAGATCATGACACTCACAAGCATCGAATATAGAACTGAATTATTTATTAAAAACAATGAAACTGATTAAAATACAGTAAAGAATTAAGGGGATGTGTTTCGCGGCTCGTCGGAACTCGGAATACTGCTTCTCTTCCTTTTATTCTCAGACAATGGCGCTGAGCTTACTCCTGCGCCCGCTAGATCCCATACTCGGCCTTCTTGATCCTCATCCGGTTCCCACAGTAGCATCTTGTAGTCAAAGTTGGAACCATTTGAAATTGATCTTCTTGGGAGCCCTCGGGCGTTCAATCAAAATGTTCAGCTTTTGGCCATTGGCTACGATTCAGCTATATATTAATTTATTTCTCTAACAACCGTACATTACAGGACTATATTAGACAAAATAACAGTAGGTTTGTAAATATTTTTGTTGCATGCCTATTAGGACTTGATGTACAGTACAGTACAGAAAGATATGCTGAAATAGGATGGCTGCGTAGTGCAGCTGTAAGGTTGTCACTTTCTCTACCCTAGGTTGCGGGATCAGTTCCCACTGCAGTTTATATAAATTGTAATGCGCTTTAATGCGAATGATTTCTGTCTGCAAAAGTATTGGTACGTAAAAGACCCTCTGAGTAAAATTCTGATAATGCTGAGTGTAAAAGGTGTTCTGGGACAATAATGAAAATAGACTAAAGTGTTTTCAGTTAAGAGATGTTCTTTATTGGTAAGGTTCAGTCGAAATCTTATCTGAGCAAAGAATCAGAAGAAAACTGCAATGTGAGGTCTTCATCTTTCGCACAATCATTCATGTTACCTGGTGACCATAAACGTGAAAACTGGAGTAATCTTGTCTGGTGGGATTGTACCATGCTCTGCTACCAACAAGGAGCTTTCAGCCGCTCTTTATAGTAATAAATCTCTTATCATTGTTGCTCGGTCAACATTGGTAAATATCAGTGGATTATTGTCACAAGAGTAATCTGATGGCACTTTATCGACTGTCAGATTTGTTTTTAATGGAAAACACAAAGCCATTTTCCATTTAAACTTTTGCACCTCGTGGCGTTGTAGCGTATTGGTTAGCATTCTAGGCTCTCACTGCGGAGCTTCGGATTCTATTCCTGGCTCTGCCAAGAAGTTTGATTCTGGTCTGGCTCCAGGCAAATGCTGGGATGTTACCTAAATTAAGGTCACGTTCGCTTTGTACCTAAATGCTAGTCCCAATTACAAATAATGTCACTCACACACAGTTACACCACGATGTCGCAAAGCCCCAAAATGAATCATCAACATCAGTGTTTAAACTGGGTTTCGCTTGTCTTAACTAATGAAGAGTGTTTAATAATGCTCACTCTACCTATACTTGTAAAAACTCATTTAAATACATCTTCATAAACGCAACCCGCGACGCAGATGTGCGCATTAAATCACTCACCATGACCGTGATGGGGTGCTGCAAAATGTCAAGAGATTGGAATTTCGAATCCTGGCGTTAACAGTGGCTATCATGAGTGTGGTTTATCCCCGGCTTTACCACACTACCTTCAGACAAAAGCTGGATTATTACCTTGCTTGAAGCTCCAGGTCACCGCATCATCCCAGGCCTTAATAATTAAAGCTACATATACTACTATAGTCACCGAAGGAACACAGATTATCAGACGAATTCAATGTACGTATATGTACAATGAAATGATGATCAAGATGTTTCAAGCCCCTAAGACAAATTAACAAGTACATAAGCACGGACACAATGCGAATGGATGACTCTTGTATCGTCAATCCCAAGTCTGGCCCAAAGGAAACGAAATTATATTTATCTTCAACGGTTCATAGGTTGTTTGTAGTGGATATTTTATTGATTATAATGTGAAAATGTGAATTATTCAATTGTATTCTGTAATATTTGATCTTGGAAGTGATGGCACAAGAAAAGTTAATTTCCGGTCAAGTTACCCGAAGGCCAAAGGTAAATAGTACACCTCACATTGGAAAGGGCATACATGCTTCCGTCTTCATTTAAAAATTTTTACCCGCGAGGATATCTTTTATTTAATAAGGGTTTCTCTCGCGCACATATTGGGAATAATTCCTTCAGAAAAGGGGGTTTTAAAATGTAATTTCCGGTTAGATCCAGACTACAACTTGACCAGACCTGGGATGGATTTCAGAGCCTTGAGTTAGTTAGTTCATTAGTTATCTATTGTTGGTTTAAGGCGAGGTCATCTGCTCTTCTGGGCTTTGAGGATGAGAATTATGATAGAAGTAATAATATGAGTATTTCGTCCTTTTGAATACTGCGGTTTTAGATCATTTTTCCCTGAAGGGGTTATTTAACGTGGGAGTAAACCTACTGACACAATTCTCTCGGCATTAAGCGTCCTCAAATATAAACTTACTGAGCTGGTATTCGATTCAGCAACCTTGAGCACAGCCGATGACAACCTGCAAAGCTTTCCGCCTCAGCCATCCTAGAAGTGGCTTTCCTTAGTATCAAAATTCTATTCCTAGTAAATAACGGTAGAATAGGTTTTTATACTTAAAGTTTATCAAAAGTTGACACAAACTGCGCAAAGCTTAAAATTAAGTAGACAATCTGATTGCAACGAAAGTTCAAATATTATACTTAATGATATCTCTCGAATTATCACACTTTAGGCAATATTTGCTCTCATTAAATATGTTAATTATTCAAACTCAATAAAACCAAGAATTTTAGAGGTGATTTGCACACTCTAGCACGTTTAATTAACTTTGTTTATTTGGGTTATGGGATTCTTGGAAATAATAAGAGATTTATTCCCACTTTCCTGACAGTAAATAACCAAACAATAAGATATAAGCAGAAAAGTGCTGAAAATATTTGAATTTTCTGGCAGGTAGGAGTTCTCTGAATCAACTAGGGCTAAAAAATAAACACTATTTTCAGGTTTACTTTTAAAATTTATGAACTAAAAATTCAAATATACTACAATATATGAAAAAAAATTGCAATTAGGTATTTTTAGGTACTCGCATTTCATTTAGATTTTCTTAGTGAACTTACTACAGATTCATGAATATGGCTCTTTTGAGTGTGATTCAGAAAAGTATTAAAGTATTCTTGTTTTTAGAAGAAGGTAAAAAAAAAGGTTTATCCTAAGAATCTGATCCCTAGTTATTTAGATGTCTCGCGGCTTCGGTGGCGTAGTCGGTAGCATGCTGAGCTTCTATGCCCAAGATCGCGGGTTCAAACCCGGCCGAAGTCGTCCGGATTATTTAAGAACGGTAAAAATCCCTCAGTATGCCTTCCTTCGGAGGGGAAGTAAAGCCGGCGGTCCCATGTCATAGATTTATGGCATGTTAAAGAACCTTACACTAATTACACCTGTGTGAAGCTAAATTATATATACGTTAAACATTTGACTAAGGTTCTTAGGTTCCCATGTTCGTTGTCAAGAGCTGACTGCGGTGGCATCTGGTAACTAAGTTCTGAACTAGTTGGTCGTTGACGGTGGCGTTTGGTGGCAAAAATAGGAACTACTTGAAAATAATCCAATGTCTGCAGTCCTTACTTGAAATAAAACAGATACACACACTAATAGAGCCATCACAATTAACACCGGTTATCAGACAGATTCTATACACAACCAAAGTACACGGGGCTAGATGACCGCGTTGTCGCAGCCCCTAAACTGAGGAACCAACCAACCATGTTAATAACACAACCTTGAATATGGCTTCAGAGCTTTTTACCTACCAGAAGGATAAGCTTTAGTAACGCCTTAGGCAGTAGAGCCTACTACGTGCTTTGTAATCATAATTATTGTCCCGCCTTATTAGATCCATAGCGGCGCTATTCGTTCTGTAACGGTAATGATTGTCCTCTACGTGTCTCCACCTAGCTCTTAAATAAAGCGTGACAACATCCAGTGTTTCATTTCCTCGTTCTAACTACCAGTTTATGGCCCAATAAACACGCACATTATTCACAGGTAATCACCACGACGTGCTATGTTATATTATGTACCTGGTTCACTCACTACTATTCGTGCTGAGTATATAAGGGACAGACACTAAATATGTTACAAAACATTCTCGATACCTTAGGCCAGGGGTTATCAACCTGTGGTACGCGTACCCCTTAGGGGTACGCGGCAGGCCATCCTTCTACTCGATCCACATGCGCAGTGAGCTTCGTGCCGTGAATACTGTGTGAGTTATTTACGGCGCGTGTATTTGAACTCCACAAAGAATTGCATCTTTTCTTTACGGAGCACAATTCTAATTTATCATCAGTACTCAATGACTTTGGTTGGCTTTTAAAATTGGCCTATTTAAGTGATATTTTTGAAAAACTGAACATTTGGAATAAGTGTATGCAAGGTAGTGTTTCTGATATGTTCTATGTTGAAATGAAAACTAACGCAATGATTGCAAAAATCACTCTTTGGGAAAAGGAACTGAAAAACAACAACTATATTTTGTTTTATTAAAATGTATTTCCTTATAAAATTACAAAGCTTAAACTATACTAACTAAATACCTTTTTACATTTTTAATAACCATTAATACTACCTAAGAAAGGTTAGTAGGGGGTACGCAGGTTGTTAATTTTTTTTAAGTGGTACGATGGTTGATAAAGGTTGAGAAACCCTGCCTTAGGCAGTACCATAGCTAAGGCGTGGGGGTTGAAGTGTCGACTACTTGGACTGTTGGGCAGCAGAAAAGATGAGAATAGATCAGATGGGTAGATAGAGTAACAAATGAAGATGTAGTTAGTTATTGTTGTTTTAGGGGGTGAAACTACGAGGTCACCTTCCCATATTAACACAGATAAAATTTTACAAATTTGGAATATATATTAAAATTTTAAGGTGGAAGCCGAAATATTAAAAAAGACCTAAAATAATGAAACAAAAAAATACAACTAATAATTATAATAATAAACAAAATTTACGGAAAAACAAAAATCAGAATTTCAAAAGTGAACAAGAAATGAAGAGGTTTAAGACGAGTGGCAGGTAAGAGATGTTTCTGGTGATTGCTAATTAAGAGAAGATAGAGATAGTTGTTTTTTTCGTGTGGCCTCCTGAGAGACCGAGTGCAGGTCTTTCTAGTCGACGCCCGCGGGCGACCTGCGCGTCGAGATTTGAGATGGAATGGATGAAGATGAATGTAACTGGGCAAGGCCGTGGTCTGTCAGAAGGTACTGTCCCAGTATTTGCCTGGTGTTGAAAATGGGAAACCACGGAAAGCCATTTCAAAGACAGCCGACGGTGGGGCTCGAACCCGTGCGTCTACCGAGTCAGCAGAGAGCTTGGCCCCATGACCTATCGCTGCGCTTTACCCAGCGTAGCCACTGCTGTCAGTTCATAGCTTGGTAGGTCACATACTAAGACATCCAGGAATATCAAACTACGTTATGGAAGAAGAATGGGTCGAGGACAAGAACTGTTGGCGTAGACCAAGGTTTGAATAATATATTAACATATGACAGATTGCCTCAGATGAAAGGTGTGGTAGCTATGTAGAGATGAACCGATTAGCTCAGGACAGGGAGTCATGGAGAGCCCGCATCAAACCAATCAAAGGACTAAGGACTCAAACAGCAAAAGTCTGCTGTATTTGGGAGAATGGCACAGTACACGTGTACTGTTGGCCAGCCGGCATACACGCATTTGCGTGACGAACCTAACACGCAAATTCCGTATTGTGCAGGGGAGTGTGCTTTGTGGAGCAGGTTGATACGGTAGTTGAATACAGGAATTTGTTTAGATTGCAGGATACCAACCCCTCACGGGCTCACAACCTGTATTATTTTTATTATCGTTATTATTATTATTAATAATAATAATATATGTCGCCTCCGTAGCTTAGCGGTCAGCATGGTTAGCTGCCGCCCCGGAGGTCCTGGGTTCGATTCCCGGCTCTGCCACGAAATTTGAAAAGTGGTATGAGGACTGGAACGGGGTCTCCTCAGCCTCGGGTGGTCCAAATGAGTAGAGGGGTTCGATTCCCACCTCGGCCATCCTCGAAATGGTTTTCCGTGGTTTCCCACTTCGTCTTCAGGCAAATGCCGGGATGGTACTGCCCCCGTAAATTGAATTATTTTGGGACAAAATGAGAGTATTTTCCGTCCCCATGATAAAATTTTACCAGCAAATATAATTTCTGGAAGTGTGACACAGAAGTGTAGTGTTACAAGCTCGAGGCTGTGGGAGAGCCCGATCACGTGATATATTGTACAATGGACGCTTCTAGAAGGCTATAATTGGCATAGCAACAGCGAGTCTGGAAATTAATATTATAAATATTGTTATAAATTATGCTATTGGATCCCAGCCCAGAGCCAATGAGAAGAGGTCTTATTGAAGACGGGATCAACTTCAATTACATAATTTGATGAAATTATGCATTTAGGCCCTTAGAAGAAGATTTTCTTATTTGGTAATGAAGAGAATATTAAAAGAAATTATGTCTGATACTTTAAAAACCGCAGATCGGTTAATCTACGCAGTAATAAGTATTAGTAATCTACGCGCTAAAATTATGGTGGGAGATTGATATGGCCGCCAAAAATTCGACTTGGAGGGGGAGATCCAAGGATCGAGGTTCTTATTCCAGCAGGCTTTGAAGAGTGAGGAAGTGTTTTTACTGGGTTAACGTAGATCCCAAGGCTTTGTCCAAGTGCGACGACTGTCGACTTGTAGAGACGCGAGGATAGCTATGTGGAACGTAGGAGATCACCGCACTTCCATTCTATGTGAAGTTGTGAGGAACATTGAATTAATTATATCCCTTATATAATTGAGATCTGAATATAACTAAGCGAATATATATAAAGAACAGGTTGAATACTACAGATTGTGAAAAGCCGAGTGTTTTAAAACATACCGTTTCGACAATATAAGCCTGTTAAGTCAGATTTTCAAATGTGTTGGAAATAAAGCTGAACATCATTTTAAATTGCAACGTGAAGTTGACGAACGCAGTTCAAGTGAACAGTAGCGGAGAACTTTTAATATTGGCGCAACACATAATCATTAACAGAATGACTATTATTATTCTTCAAATGTTTTCATTCAACATAATTAACATTGTTGATATGATGAACTAAATAGTCATGCGCCAGAGATATATTCGATAACAGGAGTTAAGATACAACGACGGAGCTTCGTTAGACAACGTATTCTTGAATACAGACGTAGTGTTCGGCCCATCTTGTGCATTTTCGTCAGTCT
Source organism: Meconema thalassinum (assembly GCA_946902985.2). Lineage (NCBI taxonomy): Eukaryota > Metazoa > Arthropoda > Insecta > Orthoptera > Tettigoniidae > Meconema > Meconema thalassinum. The sequence goes on along the minus strand of OX336399.1, from coordinate 83,372,774 downwards.
ACGAATACTAATATAACATCAATTAGCAATGGAAATATTTCATTCACCATTTATATGAATATTTCTATAATTATTCCAATGATGAGGCTGATACATATTTACGACGGAGAATGAAGACCCTACAGAAGAGATTTGTCAAGATGCTGGGGGGTGGCCCAGCAACAAAGAAGAATTTGCCAGAAGGATGTCGTTCGAGCCCAGGCGAATGTTGGTGAATTCCAGAGAGGGACGTTTCCTATCTCTGAGGTCGCAGATCCTTGGTTCGAATGCAGATCCATTTCAGTGTCTTGTACTGAGGAAACATCTAAAGTATTGTGGGAATACTTACATTGATCTTCAAGTTTTCGTCCAAATAAGGTAGCAGTGTATCACATTTGTAGTATAGAGCTTGATTAGTGACATCCTGAGCCAACGATCTTACTCCATACTTTCATATTTCCATATCTCCATATTTCCATATTTTCACATTTCATGTATTTCAGTGCTTTCATGTATTTTACACTTCAGATGCGTGTTGAGATTTTTATGCTTCATGATTATTTAGGAGATTATTGTCTTTCATCTATTGTTCAATTTTATTCTACGGATCAGTTGTGGAACTGACATTAAAAATTTTGTTTGAGGAATCATATTGCCTCATAGAAGACTAGTCGTTTCGACTCTCGAATTTTAATAATTTGATTTAAACCAAGTATTCTGACATTGTGTCATAGCTTCAAATTAAATTCTTATTAAATTTAATTTGAGCACTTTAATGTAACGACATTAAACTTCAAGAACAGAAGAAACATCGAATGATATTGTTATATCATTATTGTTCATAAACTATCGACCATCTAAGAAATACTAATCGTTTGATAAGACCGAAGTCTTAATCCCTATGAACATTCTTTGTGTAGAGTGGAAAAACATTACGACATTGACAAACCTTTTTATTATTTGTAAAGCTAAGAGCTTTGTTCATTTAATATGTTAGAGGAATTACCTTTTGATAGAAGATTATTCAAATCTTTGGCTAGGAATTCAAAGCTAGTTTATCCCGGTCAAGATTGAATTCTATCTGACACTATAAATAACATGTGTGTTATTTTATTCTATTTGTGTAACATCACGTCATTTTGTCGACATGATATTACAACGATAAGCAATTTAAAGCTTGACAAGTGAGGTGAGAGAGGAGTATTATTTTTATTACATGTATTTGCGACAGACGAGTTAACAGTTAATTATCTTGTTGTGGAGTAAACTTTAGGAGGTTAATCACGACTATCTAATATCGTTCATTACAATTGGAAATTTCGTTTGAAGAACTTAAGCATGTATAATTGTAGTCCAGTAGTCATGTGGAATGATACTGAGGGTCATGCCATTATTTGAGAGAAGTGCCTACAGAAGATATGTTAATAACAATTAATCCTTTTTGGTTATTGTTTAACATAGTGGATGATAATTGTTTATGCCATATATACTGTTATATGAGGATTTGTAGAGCTATGAAGTGCTCTTGCGGGGGAGTTCCGCATTTTAAGGGAAGTCAAAGTATTGTTGTTCTTTGATAAGAAGGCATGGATCATGATGAGAGCCGTTGTATACAAGTAGTCCAGTTCTTGTGAAGTAACGATTTAGCTGTGTTAACAGGAGGGTTTCAGCGGAAATACAACTTGAGAAAGATTGTCTACTCTTGTCTACAATACTATTATTATATTTTATTAAACCCGAAGTTATGTAATTAAGTGCAGTTAACTTTAATTAGTTGACTGTATTATACCGACATTGTAATGAAACCTACATAAGACGATGTGTAATCAGTAAATCAAAACTACGGAACGTTAGAGAAGGGTTATGTGAAAAAACAGTGTACATATTTAGTTGAGAATTGTACTATAACCGAGAAGCCAGAATCTCGAAAGTATCGTGTTAGCTACAGTAAATAATGTATATTATTATTTAATGATTTAATTAGTTATATAATTTAGTAGGATTTATTAATCAATTGTTTTGAAATAGCGTGTGTTTTATGAGCGGATGTTTTTGGTATGAATGATTGTTCAATGTTAAGAGTAAATGTGGAACCGAAGCGGAGCGGCTAGCTGGTGAACCATGTCTTATTTCCTCCTACAAATACAAACTGATATAAAAAAGTGAATTAATTTACGTATTTCACAGTCATACAGCATAACCTTTCGATGTATAAGGATTCCAGCGCGAACAAGAACTTCATTTTCCAACCACCCCGAGCCGAGAAAAAGTTACCTTACAAAAATGATAACAACTTTGTTTCTTGAACACACAACATTTTGTAATTAATAAACAAGTTATACAACATTCCAATGTATATTGTGTTAAAATTTGGATTCAATCTGATGACGGGTTTTTGAGATAATAATTCTTAAATGTGACGCATGGTTGAAACACGCTTAAAAACGTGCACTTTTTGTGTTCCAACTGCGATAAAAAATATTAAAATATAAATTAAAAATTCCAAACCTACATGAACTAACGTAAAATAGAACGACGGAAATGATGATGTTATTGGATTTTATGAAGGTCTATTGGTTACTTCAAAAACAACCTTCAAACTCGAGTACACATAATACTTTGGTCGACAGTAGATATCACCCTGAAATTCATCGGCTGAGACATTAGGCATAATTGACATATCGAGAGAGTACAAAAGTCTCAAATATCCCAATCTGAATACTCAAATGTGTATTTTCTCAAAGAATTAGTTCATTTTGGAATTCCTATTTCTGGTTTTCTAAATTTTAAATACATCTTTAGTTGTGTAATTGTATCTGTTGTAAGAGGGGCAGATGATCTCGCTGTTCCTCCTATTAAAACAACAATAACTAAGTTTAGAATTTCCAAGAAAAATAAATTGTGTTTTCCAAGCATTAAGAATTAAGACCGCCTCGTTGCGTAGTGGCTAGCATTCTTGGCTGTCACCGCAGATGCCCGGGGTCGATTCCTGGCTCCGTCAAGTGATTTAATTCTGGTCTGGGGCCGGAACGGAGTACACTCAGCCTCATGAGGCAAAACTGAAAAGAGGAAGTTTTTATTCCTATCTCAGCCATCCTGGAAGTGGTTTTCCATGGTTTCTTCACTTCTAGTCCAGGCAAAGGCTGGAATGGTACGCTGCGTAAGGCCACGGTTGCTTCTTGCCCAAATCATAGCCCACCTCAATTACAAATAGACACACAAGTACAGACATCACAGTAACACAAGTTATCATACGAACTCTACACACACCCAAGTACACGGGGTTACTTGAACATGATGTCGCAAAGTCCCTAAACGAATTAACGACAACAAACAACAACAACAGAATTAAGAAAATGTATAATTACTAGCATTACCCTTCGTGGCTTCGCCCGCGATTATTCTAGTTGTAAAGAGTACACTTAGCAAAATCTCAATCATAAATGCTATGACTGATTTATCCTTGGTATGAATAATCAGACTTAATCAATTCAGCTACGGGTGCAGTGGTTAGGGGTTTGTCATTCCTTCCTAGGTATATCAGAGCGAAGATAGTTTTCTGGGAATATCACAGACACTGTTAATTTAAGGGCCTTTAAATCTGGTTTTCGGAGACTCTTTATAGTCGGGTGAAAAAGACCTTTCGTACCACACTCACACGTGAAAATTGCGTGAAAAAATTCTAGAGTGCCCCTTGGCCCCCTTAAGCGCATTACTGTATGTATTGATGAATTTTACAGCTTAATTTGGTTCAGTGATAACCATATAACCGTCTGGAAACTTTCACAGTAATGTAATAATTGGAATTGCATTGCGTCTTACAGAAATAGATGGACCTGTGAGATTCTGTTACCATGGTTACCGTGTTGCATTCTTTCATTATTTCATTGTAAATATACATATTTTAAGGAATTTATTTAATTGTGAGGCATTTAAAGAGTATTTGAGTGCGTTTCGCTTACGCATTGGGTTATGCTGAACCTGTAGGTACCCCATATGTGTAGGTTGGTGTTAATGGGACCTTATTTTCGGTACAAAACTGGAATGGGACCTTAGCAGAATAACATAGGGAGGGCTAATATTATGGGGTTTGAAGGCATTTTTCAGTGTTGCCTTAGTAAACAAAGTTTGGTGCTTTTCAGTTGGTCAACACGAATGTACCCAAAAGAGTGGGGTTACACCCTAATCCTGAAAAACATTTCATGAGATTAATAAATACACTTAAATACAAACTTTTAAATATAATATAATGTTATTTATTTTACGTCCATTTTAACTACTGTGGCCTTTAGAGACGCCAGGTTTAACGTGCCAGTAAAACTACTGACTCGGCTCCCTAACATTTAAGCACCCTGAAATGCCAACTGACTCCACTGGGATTCGATTCCGCTATCTTGGGATCAGCAGGTGAGAATGTTACCTCTGAGCCACGCAGCCAGTCTTAAGAAAAGAGAAAGGTAGTTTTCGGCGTGATGTTAATAAAAAAAAACATTCAGAAATGAACCTAAAGTTTGGTGACATTTAGCTCAACAGGAGAAGTTCAATGTTCCTGACGTTAATTCATCGTTAATCATGTCAAGTGATTTGTTTACTTGTGTGAGATGACATTGATATCGTACAGTCTGCATTTCCAGAGCTACACTGACAGGTATTATGTGGTGGATTTGATGATGATCGGCATCATTATAGACACCAGACTGTATCCAAGTGGAGGCGCATACATTAACCAAACAGTGTAGCGAGCTGATCAGCACGCGGATCGCAGATAGTGCGTGACACATGCTACGCGCCGTTCATTACTCACTTGTCACCGGCTGGGCGTCCAGGGGCATCAGTGGGCACCACATTACGTTATTCAGCAACCAATATCAAGACTGTTAATAGCAAAAGGTCTTTTGAAAGACCTTGTTGCCTTCTTAAGAATTGATGGAGTCAATTGTTATATTTTCCCCCGTATTAAGGAAAGAATTCTTGATGAAAATAATCTCCTTGGTAAAAAAATAAAATCATGGTAAACAACAAACACCCGCCTAAATACCTCAAAGTTCAAGAACAACGGATTGAAATAGTTAAGGAATTCAAATATCTCGGAGAATGGATTAGTTTGAATGTTGGGAATGGAAAGCAATGGAATCCAGGAAACATAAACTTGAAATGACTTTCGAACTACTGTAACAAAATATACAAACAACAATAAATCCTTTATACGGGGGTCCAAAATTAAGCATTATAAAACAGTGATTAATTCAGAAGCACTGTATGCAGTGGAAACTCTTAACATAAATGTCAAAGGCAGATGGAGAAACTCGAATTAAAGATAAGGAAAATTTGAAGATAAATCATAGGACCACAATTTCAGGATAATCAGATAATATAGATAAAGAATGAAACTCTGTACAAAAAAAAAAGAATCAAGAACTCTCAGATAATAGAGCCTCCGTGGCTTAGGCGGCAGCACGCCGGCCTCTCACCGCTGGGGTCCGTGGTTCAAATCCCGGCCACTCCATATGAGATCTGTGCTGGACAAAACGGAGGCAGACAGGTTTTTCTCCGGGTACTCCGGTTTTCCCTGTCAACATTTCATTCCAGCAACACTCTCCACTATCATTTCATTTCATCTGTCATTCATTTAATCATTGCCCCAGAGGAGTGCGTCAGGCCTCGGCAGCCGGCACAGTTCAAATCCTCGCCGCTAGATGGGGGCTTCATTCATTCCATTCCTGACCCGATCGGAGACTGGAAGCAGGCTGTGGATTTTCATTTCAACTCTCAGATACTATGCGAAAAAGGATACATTTTTGCGCTCATCTTCTCAGAATGAACTCGAATAGATTAAAACTCAGCAATTATTTTTGGTTTGTGCCGTGTCTTGTGTGGGTTTCGCCTAAGACACGAAGCTGGGTCATCAGCGGGCTCTAGGTATCCCCGCCCAGACCCCCACAGGAGACGCGAACTGCGTGCTACCTCCCTTTTAATGAAGCGCACCTGCGGCTCTTTACTGCGAGAACTAGAAGTTAAAGCAGCCATAACCTCCCTACGAAGGCTTTCAAAAAGACGGTACATTGGCTTTCACGGCCAGTGAATTAAAACTCAGCAATGTAGGGAATTTGATGACACTAATTCCAGATAGATCCCCAGCCCAAGAACATATCCATATTAAAACAGACAAATTTTCATTCTAGTAGGCAGAGATGACGTTTCCAAGTTCGATTGGCGTATGTTCTGACAGAAAGATTGCCATGATTAAGTTGGCATTTGACTTTACTTTTATCACATGTTTGCTATGCTGCACAGTGTAATAAATGTCGTGTGTGATAACTAACTGAATATATTATGTTCCCTTCGTGTGTGAACGTGTGATTATGCTGTAGAATTATGTCTTTCCATTCTAGCAAGTGAAACTTTCATTACATTTACTCACGCGAAACGTAACACTTTAAGAGAACATTTAGAATAACGTTTGTAGTACCAAACCATACAGACTGTTTTACCGGGGATCTAGATCACCTCGTTGTGTAGCGATGTCCGGGTTCGATTTCCGACTCTGCCTAGAAATTTTAATTCTGGTGTGGGAGCTGGTATGGGGTATACTCAGCCTCGTGAAGCAAGACGGAGAAGAGAGGGGTTTGATTACCACCTCATTCATCCTGGAAGTGGGTTTCCGTGGTTTCCGCACTTCTACTCCAGGTAAATTCTGGGATGGTTCCTAACTTAAGGCCACAGCCACCTCCTTCCAAATCATAATCCCCCCCAATTTACAAATACACACTACTACAGCCATCACAATAGAACAGGTAATCGCCCAAAGACCACGATGTCACAGCCCCTATAATAAGTCTCACGTCATATTTTTATTTTCTTTGTCACCCAAACCATTAGAGGCCAATAACCTAGATGTTAGGACCCTTTAAACAACAATTATCATCATCATCATCATCATCATCATCATCATCATCATCATAAATGTCCGTTTTCCAGCCTAGGCCGGGTCGGAGCAAATATGGCACCCCTCTACTTTACTCTGTCTGTCCACCATCCTTCCTCAACCACTGAACTCCACTCCAGGTTCCGTTCTTTCACGCTGTCCTTCACCAAATCCAGCCACCGTACTCTAGGTCTTCCTAGTCTTTTCTCTTTCCAGTCATCCGTCCCTCCATCACTCGTTTCAGCATTCTTTCATCCTTCATCCTTTTCACATGTCCATACCATCTCAATCTGTTCTGCTCCAGTTTATCATTCAGCTTCTGTATATTCACTTCCTTTCGAATGTCTTAGTTGCTCACTCTATCTCTCCTACTCTTCTGTACCTCAGAAATTTCATTTCGGCTGCCTGTATTCTACTTTCATCTCTCCTTCTCTTCGGCCAAAGTTCTGCTCCATACGGCATTTTTTAATTTTTATTTTTAATTTTTAGCGTTTGGCTTTTAGTGCCAGGAGTGTCCGAGGACATGTTCGGCTCGCCAGTTTTTGTAGCTGCTTCGAGGTGGACACCCAATGGGTCAGCTACAAGTACCGTCGCATGTGGAGTGTTGTCTGAGGAGGAAAGTTTGAATATAAGGGCAAGGAATTGGAAGGTAGTAGCTGTGGCCTATAGTTAGGGACCAACCCCGGCATTTGCCTGCAAGGAAGATGGGAAACCACAGAAGACCATCTTCAAGGTTGCCGGTGAGGGGATTCGAACCTCCTCGCCTCCCGGATGTGAGCGACTGCCAGCAGTCATGCCGTAACGACCACGGCTAACTCACCCATACGGCATTATTGGTACGTAATAGGTCTTGTACATCACTTCTTTAGCCTTCAGTGATATGTCTTTATCCCAAATTAACTCCGAACCTGATGATAGAAAACGCTCCCACATTGTATTCTCTTGATGATCTCCATATCCAATCTATATTTTCCATCAATTCACATCCCAAATATTTGATGTGAGCTGTATCTGCCTGATCTACATCTCCAATTTTAACAATCCCTCTTCCTTCTTTCTTTCCTCTTGTCATTACCACTGTCTTACTTTTCTCTACACTGATTTTCATTTTCCATTTCTCAATATTTTCCTTCAGAACGTTCAGATGGTCTTGGAACACATTCTCATTCTCTCCTCAAATCAGCCGCCTTAAAACTTCAAAATTGTACCCAACTGAAGCTTGGCTCATAATGTATAATAGTTCACCGAGATGCGTGGTGGAACCAGTTTGATTTTTAGTTTTTAGAGGGAAACCGTGGGGAAATCTTCAAAAGACAGATTGCAAGCTTCCGGACTTACAACTGTGCTTAATTCTTGCCTACTAAAAACCCACAAACCCTATACTTGGCTTAAGGCCACCCCCGGAACTGCCTGTTCAGCCTTACTTGAGGGTGGAGCCACTGTTACGACCAGAGGTCTCAGTCAATTTCATTTAACGTGATGATAATGAAATTACTCATCTTCACTGTCTTCAGCAACCAATCTTCTCGGTTCCTCCTCATTTTGGTTTTCAGCAGCTGACAGATGTAGACAGCAATCTGTGCCCAAGTTTCTCTGCTGCTGAGCATTTATAATAATAATAATAATAATAATAATAATAATAATAATAATAATAACGTATGGCCTCAGGTGCTGGGTGTAAGCTTTGTTATTTGACACCCTGAGGGCTGCTTGCATGTCGAATTTTGTTGTTCCTTGGAGCACTATGAAAGTCAAGGAGGTTAGATGTCTAAGCTCCTTGTAGTGGGTGCGGTACGTATTTCCATACTGCAAATAGTTTCTATAACACGCCACTTGGCAGGTTTGTCGGTAGGACTATGTTTGATAATTCTAAAAGAGGAGAAACACCAAAAATGTCCCTTAGGATCCAAGATGGCGGCCATTTTTGAACAAGCGTTAAGAACACACGAAAATAAATAAATTTGTTAAATGTGTGGTGCGTTGTGTTGTTTTCGACTAATTCCGACCTCCTGAACACAATTGAAATATTATTTGAACGTCTGAGGGCATATAAGTACGTTTCGGGACAGAAAATACCGCTATTTTTGAACAAATGTTAAGAATTTTGAAAAATAAGGAACTGCCAACATTAGGCAGGTGTTGTATAATTTTCGACTAATTTCGACATCCAAAACACAACTGAAACATTTCTTTGAACTTCTGATGACATAGAAGTACGTTCCGGGATCAAGAGTTCCGTTATTATTTTTTAACAAACGTTAAGAAATTTGCATTATAAGAAATGACAAAATAGAGTACAGGTAAGTGTTATATTGTTTTTGACTAATTTCTACATTCCAAACACAACTACAATTTTTTTTTTTTGAACTTTACAGACCAATACAAATTAGTTAAGGGGGAGGGGGAAATTTTAACTAAAAAACAACCTTTGTCCTAGGTACTTTTTTTTTCAAATTCTCTTTGGTGCTCTATTGCGAAGTGAGCGTTTTTTTCTTTTTTAAGGCATTTAACATAAATGTTGTCCACGTTACATTTAAAAGATAAATATTTTACACTTTATGTGTTTGTCACATAATAAAAATACACTGTTTGTTAAGTAATGGACTACTACTAATACTGTTTTGGTTTTATTGATCACAAAATATTACCTACTAGGCAGTGGCCTCATCACTGGAAAAAAATAAGATAAATGTTTTCTCTGTTATAGGTTACTTACATGATTTAAAAGGGTGTCTCTTTGAGTTTGACTTTCATTTTAACTGGCATTGTGGCATTTCCCTCGGCAATTTTTGCACATCATTGTACATGGCACATCGTTTCCAAAGCAACTACATGCTTTCGTTGAGCAGTTATTTGGCATCCACACTTGAGCAGTACTTCCTTTAAGGCTGTCCAAATCAGAGGCTGTGTTGTCCATCTAGGAGACCACGTGTCCTCACGCTTAAGCCATCCCCAGCCCTTAATAAAACGGAAACGCAGTGTTTAAGTTTTTACCGGCAATACTCAGCAGACTTACATACACTTTTGATTGAACTTACCTGTGGTGAAGGTAGAATAGGTTCGATTTTGAGGGCCTGTCCCCAAACATGGCCGGCTTGGAATGTAGACCGTAGTGCATGTTTCAACAGGGCGTCTGTTGTCGGTGGAAGACTTTTTATTGATTTGTTCTTGGTTGTTAGAAGAATTTTCCTGGCCTCGTTTGTAGATTGAATTTCAGGATCTCTGGTGAACAAAATAACCATATATTTTTCCAATGTATGAAAGACGTCATCAGGGAGATCAGAGAGAGGAGCAGATATTCTTCGGAAAGCGCTTATTGCTTCTTAAAAGGCTAGCCACGTTTTCCATGCACTTTTTTTTAGACTTGCTTGCAAAAGAAGACGTTGTGTCATACCCATTAAAGGCGTGGAAACCTCTTAAGGCTGCGCATTTTTCTTCACTCAACGATTCGGCAATGTCATGAACGGCTAAGTATCGTCGGTTCTTTGACACTGCAAAATAAATCCACAACTCTTCCAATCCAGCTTGCCTGAATACAGACATGAATGAAATAGACAGCACAAGAACGTCCGTATCGCAGGAATAAATCACCATTTTTCGTGCTCCGTGATCAGCCATATCTCGGACATGAAGCATCATTCTTGCATCGGCCTCTTCGAGTGCTTCACAGTCTAAGCCATCGATAGATGTTCTGCTTGAATCTGACGAAACTATGCGGCCGTTCATGTGGGTAACTAAGCATACCTCATCACTGTTATTTGCCAATGCAAGTGAGGCGATGACTCGAAAAAGTTGCTCTTTGTTTGTAGAATTTTGAAAAAGTCTTGCCAATTTCGAGGCACATTTGCTTCTTCACTGATTTTTCGTTGTACGCCTACTCCTCTGGTATCTCGCGCGGATTTGTTAAGACTGTCAACTTTGTAATGGTCCCAGACGATGTCAAGTCGCTTGCACCCCATTGTGGATGTAAATTTGTTAACAGTTTCCCTTAATTCTTTTGTGTAGTAGTCATTAAAAGTTTTCGCCGATTTTAGAAGGTTACCACGGACGAGTACAGCACCATCGTAGATGACACCAACACAATGCTTCGGTAATTCCGTCGTCTTCATCAGACCTTCAAGAATGTGCGTTAAGTCGCTTTTACCTTCATTGATGCGCAAATCTCCTTCGAAAGATAAAGACGAGGGGAAATTCTGGTTTTCATGTGCGCAGAATTTGTCTATGTCTAACTTCCTGTTCAGGCACGCCTCGAAGAGGTTGGAGAAAAGCTCGACATTGGCTCTAAGTGACCTTATTTTTCCAGTTGCAGCTGTTACCTTCGACTTTGAGACGGCAAAAATCCGACAGTTTTGCTTTTTAATCGGATCAAAAACAGACTTACTTCCCTCCGAAAATCGTTCCCGCACAAATTCTTCGTATCTTCTCCGACCATCATCTTCGACACGGTCCAAACGGTTTTTTCCTTCAGGTAGCACGATGTGACTGTCGATCACTATCAATTCAGAATCGGTGTGTTAGAGAGGGTTTCCCATTTCTTCGAAACTTTCTTACATTTTGCGCACGTTTTCTCGAAATTTAGCTTGGAATGCAGGATAATCTTCATGGTGCTTCGTCTCGGTTTTCTGAGGAGAAGTTGCGGAGTTGTGAAACTCATTCAGTAGGCTACAAAAGGCAGTGGCAGGGTGCACACGCAGGGCGCAAAAGTCAAATATTAACATGTTTAATAAACTGAGTAAGAGGAAGTCTTTAACCATATTTACGAGTATTAATGTCAAGGACGCAGTAAGTTAATCAAGAAACAATTCCTTGCACATAGCAGGTATGAACAACCTTTGCTGGTATTTGTCAAAATGCGCTAACAGTGTTGAAAAAAAAGCGGGAAGGGGGGGGGGGCGGTATTTTGTCAACGCAAATAATTTTTATTATCTCCGAAGTTAAAACAAGTATTATGTCGAAATTAATCAAAAACAGTGAGGCCAAAATGTTGTGAATTTCTTATATTTTCAATTTTTTCACGTTTGTTCAAGAATAACGGTACATTTTGCCCCCAAAAGCAACTTATATGGCCTCAGACGTTCTAGTAAATATTTTAGTTGTGTTTGGGACATCGAAATTAGTCGAAAACAATAGTCTAATAATAATAATATGTTGTCGATTCCTTATTTTTTTTTAAATTTCTTCACGTTTGTTAAACAAGAAGTTCCGTGAAGAACTATACAGCCTACTTTTCATGCCAATGATTATTCTACAGTATATGAACCTATCTAGAATAATGACAAAATTAAGTTGGTAATATCGAATTATCAAATTAGTTCAAAATATACCTGGTATAATGTAGCCTGATAGAGCACTATATTTGGCAGCCCTGGTGACTGAATATATTCTTAGTTCCATCTCTTAAGGCACAGAATACAAAATTAGGTTGAAGTCCAATGGACGTTACATGCAGTTAAGACACTGGATCTATCAGCACGCGTAAAAGCATGTTGCCAACAATACCATGCGTGTGCTGGTCAGAAATAATCTGAAATATTTTGATATCTTGTTGTGCCAATTTTGGATGAAATCCATTTGTTAGTATTGAAGTTACATGTATTTTAAAATTGGACATATCAGCAGGCATAGAATCATGTTGGCAGCACTGCCGTGTATTAATTACTCCAAATTAATCTACAATGTCAGGTGCTATACGTGTGCAAAGTATAGAGCTGTTGGCTTGCATACTTTCTGATATATTGATATTAGGGTAAAAAAATATAGACAGCATTTATTAACAGTTGGCAGCCCTGATTGCTCTTAACAATACTTACAGTCATTCTGTTATGGTACACATAGCACATACGAAATTTGGTTGTAATCCAACTGATAGTATAGAAGTTACATGTATTTAAAAATTGTTACTATCGGCAGGCTTATAATCATGTTGGTAGAACTGACGTATATAAGTTACTCAAAATTAATCTAAATGTCAGAATATACGTGTGCATAGTTTAAAGCTGTTGGCTTGCATACTTTCTGATATATTGGTATTTGGATAAAAAATTAGAGAGAGCAATTATTAACAGTTGGCAGACCTGGTGGCTCTTAAGAATACGCTAAATCATATCTGTTTATGTACAGATATTACATACAAAATTTGGTTGAAATCCAATTGATAGTGTAGATATATGCATTTAAACATTGGACCTATCAGAAGGTTTAACATTATTTTGGCAACACTGTCATTGTTGGCCTCCTGGAAATTAAACGGAAATAGTATTATCTGCATGTGTACCAATTTTGGAATAGCTCCCATGCATACCTTGCAAGATATCCAACACGGAGCTCAAATTTCTAGTGCGTTTTTTCTGCAGTTGGTAGCACTGACATTTTCAAATATGGACGTGAGATATTCCGGTGCACATCTTTACTCATACTAAATTTGGTTTTGATTGCTGCAGACGTTTAGGAGTTGATAGGGGGGGGAGGGGGGGGGGGGGACACACACACAGCCAGACAGACAGACACACATTTTCCAGGATCGATCTCATAAGACTACTTTTTCCTCATTTTTGCAAAATGTGAAAAGTAGGCTAAAAATAACGGTATTTTTGATCCGAAACGTACTTATATGCCTTCAGACGTTCAAATAAATATTTTAGTTGTGTTTAGGATGCCAAAATTAGTCGAAAACAACACAACGCACCCCGCAATTACAAAATTTAGTTTTTTTTCGTATATTTTTAACGTTTGTTCAAAAATGACCGCCATCTTGGATCCTAAGGGACATTTTCGGTGTTTCCTCTTCTAGAATCATCAAACACAGTGTCACCAATAAACGTGCCAAGCGACGTGGTATAGAAACTATTTGCAGTATCTTCTTAGAATGTAGGATGTACCGCACCCACTATTGACACTATTGCGCTTTCTAGTTGAGATAGGAGGAATTTTCATGTCTTGGCGGAAAATCCCGTGATTAATTTTGCCACTATGCACACGGCATACTGAGTTCAAATCGTATGACATGGGTGTCGTGATTTTTGTCACCATTCAGAAACCACTTACCATGGCCAGGAACGAACCTGCAAGCTTGGGGTTACTATACCGACACGATAGCTAGTCACCCACCGTGGCAAGCACCAGTTTGATAACCTGTGCCATTGTGATGGTTTTATTAGTGTCTGAATTTGTAATTAGGGCTAGGTTTTTGTTAAGAAGCAGACATGGCATCAATTTACGTGTCATGCCGTCTTTGCCTGAAATAGATGTCTGAAAATCAATAAACGTAAAACAACAAAAATATTTGAATGCAGCCGAAATAAATTACAAACCCTTATTGATATTACATTGGCAGGTGAAACGCTTTAAATAAAAAGGAGACATTTCCTACTTGGGAAGCAATATAAGCAGTGATGGACGAAGCAAAGGCGAAAAAACATTAGGTTAGCGCGGGCAATGAAAGCTTTTCTACGGAAAAGGAATCAAATATAGATTTAAATATTAGAAGGTCATTCCTGATGGCCTTTCTGCAGAGCGTGGTTTTCTATGTAAATGAAACTTGGGCAGAAAGAGGAGATCAGAAGCATTTAGAATATGTTGTTACAGCGTAGACAGAGTGACTGACATATGAAGAGGTATTAAGTCGAGTAGGCGAGGAGAGATGTTTCTCGTGAGTGATAAGGAAGACAAGAGATATGTTGGTAAACCACATTTGGTTCCGTATTTTAGGAGCTGCGACAACGCGGTCATGTAGCTCCGTGTACTTTGGGTGTGTATAGGCTCTGCCTGATAACCTGTGTTAATTGTGATGGCTGTATTAGTGTGTGTTATCTGTTTTAATTCAAGTAAGGATTGCAGACAATAATCTGTACCTCAGAACCAGACAAACGTAAGTCCAAAAATTACGATTTTCAGGTTATTACATCATTGTATGTAGAATTTGATTCTACATTAAGCCATTACAACTTGAGTCCGGTGAAACATCGCGTTTTGTATTTACTAAGGGTTGTAAGAACGTAAGTTCCAACCTATGATTGAGCCAGACAAACTTAAATCCTCTTACGTTATTGTGGTTCTGAAGCGTTAAGAATACATTAAAATGCAAGTCCCATTAACACGCCTTGTCATAGTGCTAAGTCCTAAACCTGGTTTTATAAGTACAGCCAATAAAACGCATGTCCAGTATTAAGTCCTAAACCTGGTTTTATAAGTACAGCCAATATAACGCATGTCCAGTATTAAGTCCTAGAACGATTTTATAAGTGCAGCCAAGATAACGCAAGTCTAGTCTTAAGTCCTAAAACAATTTCATAAGTACAGCCAAAAAAACGTAAGTCCAGTCCTGACTGAATATTGCGTTAATTCTAAATGAAATACCAATAAAGGGGTTAAGTACATACAACTTTAATAATGTCAATAGTTTTTTGCTGCCTAATTCAAGTGTTAGCTATGCAGTCAGACATAGAGTTCATTTTCTACAGTTTTTATGCTCTCCTGAAAAGTTGGCATAATGTGACTTACGTTAGTCTGGTTCTGAGGTACAGTAATTTCAAGTAGTTGCTACTTTTGCTACCAAATGCTACCGTTCCCGACACATAGCTTGTGGACTTGGCTACTATATGGCGTCGCTGCCAGCACCTGGTGGCGAGCGTTGGAAATAATAAAGCGTTATCAATCCTAACCTAGACACTTTGGCTTCACACAAGTGTAGTTAGTGGAAGGTTCTTTTTCATGCCATAAATATATGACACGGGGCCGCCGGGTTTACTTCCTCTCCGAAGGAAGGCATACTGAGACATATTTAACGATCTTAAAAATCCGACGACTTCGGCCGGGTTTGAACCCGTGAACTTGGGCATAGAAGCTCAGTATGCTACCAACTACGCCACCGGAGTCGCCGGTAAGACACATACAAAGGCATCCTAGAATAGTAAATTTAGTAATGGCAGGAATGATTAAGGATAAGAACTGTAGAAGTAGTCCAAGGTTAGAATAAGTTAAAGAGATTGCCTTGGATGTAAGGTGTGTTAGGTATGTACAGATGAAACGATTAGCTCATGACAGGGAGACATGGAGGGCTGAAACAAACCAGCCTAAATAATGGAGACTCTTCTAGTTTGGCTAAGGTTGTGAGCGAACCCACCTCTTCTTAATTCTGCCTCCCAAGGTTGAGTGTGTCCCATTCCAGCCCTCAGACCAAAATGAAATTTCTTGGCAGAGCCACGAATCAAATCCAGAGCTCCTAGGTGACAGTTAAGAGTGGTAATAGGTGATAATGGTGGCTTTATTTATGTGTAATTATTTCTAGTATTGTTTCAGAAATACAAATGCTGTGTAAAGTGTTTGGATGGCTTAACGTTATGCTGTATTAAAGTACTTTACGAGAGTGAACGGGGAATGTTTGGTTGAGTGTGAGGGGGAGGCTGTGCCCATTCCACCCACACGGAACAGATTTAAGGATTTACCTGGTGAGGGGATTAGCACAAGGCACTCCACCCTTCACGTCACACAGTGTGGGACTACAGCGACTCCTACATCAGTAGTCTTTGATCACATGTGCCAAGGAGGGATTTAGTCTCTATACTAGCTTTCATTACCCGTCATTCTCTGAATTCGCAGTGCTTACTGCTAATGTCGTTTTGTTTGAGTCTTCAATCTTTTGACTGGTTCAATGCAGCTGCCCATGCCTCCCTGTCCTGAGCTATTCGTTTTATCTCTACATAGCTACCACACCCTACATCCGAGGTCTACCCCTACAGTTCTTGTCCTCGACCCTTCCATAACTAAGCTTGCTATTCCTGAGCGTCTTAATATGTGTCCTACCTACATATCTCTTCTCTTCATTAGTAGTCGCCAGAAACATCTCTCCTCTCCCAGTCGTCTAATACCTCTTCATTTGTTAACCTATCTATCCATCTGAACTTCATCACTCTCCTGGAACACCATATTTCAAACGCTTCAATTTTGCTATTTTCTGCTGCACCAATAGTCCAAGTCTCAATTCCATAGAGCGCCATTCTCCATACAAATGACTTCCTAATACCTAAATCTATATTCGATGTCAGCAGATTCCTTTTCTAGCCTACATTTTATATCCTCTTTACTTCGTCCATCACTGGTTATTTTGCTAATAGGGCATCATAAAGGCGAATCGTTCGCTAACAATGGCTTGTAGACTAGACTGGGCTCTGAAAGACAAAACGGTCCCAAATGACTTGTCGTTCCGTTTGAGGGGGTTGGAAATCTTGGTCATTTAGCCCCGTATACTTAAGTGTGTTTATAGATAGAATTTGACTGATAACTTGTGTTATTGTAGTGTCTGTAGTAGTGTATGTATATGTAATTCAGGTAAGGATTGGGAAGAAGGTGACCGTGGCCTTATGTTAGGAACCATTCCGGCATTTGCCTGTAGTAGAAGTAGGAAACCACGGATAACGACTTCCAAGATGACTGAGAGGGGGAATCAAACCCACATCTTCTCAGTTCTGCCACACGGGGCTGAGTGTACCCCGTTCCAGGCCTCAGACCAGAATTTCTTGACAGAACGGTGAATCGAACCCGAGCCTCCACGGTGAGAGCTAGTAGAATAATTAGGTAACCAAGGTAACATTGAAACAATACTTTAAAGGAGAGTTTAAATCATATCCAATATTCTATGTTTCATATATTTCTTCTTTTACGAGGTTATTCATGAAGCCTCCGTGGCTTAGGCGGCAGCACGCCGGCCTCTCACCGCTGGGTCCGTGGTTCAAATCCCGGTCACTCCATGTGAGATCTGTGCTGGACAAAGCGGAGGCAGACAGGTTTTTCTCCGGGCACTCCGGTTTTCCCTGTCAAAATTTCATTCCAGCAACACTCTCCTCTATCATTTCATTTCATCTGTCATTCATTTAATCATTGCCCCAGAGGAGTGCGACAGGCTTCGGCAGCCGGCACAGTTCATATTCTCGCCGCTAGATGGGGGATTCATTCATTCCATTCCTGACCCGGTCGGAGACTGGAAGCAGGCTGTGGGTTTTCATTTACGAGGTTATTCATCATTCCATGGTGTATTGGATGTGAGACCGAACAAGAAAAAAGAAAGAAAGAAAGAAATAAAGAAAGAAAGAATGTGCGTTAATATTGTGAGTGACACTTTAAGCGCATGTAGAACAAGTAATTTCGTGAAGAAGTAAACAGCCTATTAGGTAGATTTCATTAGAAAGCTAACTATTGCAATGGGTACCATGTTTCGACTTCCGGAAAATTTCGACATATCTTCGCGTTTCACATCCCCTAGACCCCAAAACCACCGTCAGCTCAAAAGTTTATATATAATTTATGTATATATGTAGGCCTATATATGTATATATATATATATCACTTTTTTGTGGACACGATAAATACCGCAATTTTGCACCAATCACTTTGAAATTTTTACATAATATGTATCCCTATAAAATCTCGGTCGAATTCGTAAATGGGTAAATCGGTCGACGGGGGGGAAAATGGGGGGCTTTTTTTTCGAAAAGGTGAAATATCGCTATAACTCTCTTAATATTTGAAATATCCAATCCATTCAAAGTTCATACTATGTGTCGGATAAGGCCCAAAAATTTATGTTTGAAAAGTTTTTTGATAGCACCAGCCATTGACCAAAGGGGGTGAGAAAAAGTGGGTTTTTCGGGAAACATTAATCATATCTCTCTTAATAGGCACAATATCAAAACCGTACAAAATGGACAATATTCCCCTGATAATTACCTAAAACGTTTGTCTGAAAGAATTTTTGATATGACCCACCATTACGCCAAGGGATGAGAAAAATAATTTCGGAATTATAAGAAAATGCCAAGAGCCATCAGAGGTTGCCATGACAACACTACTAAATTGATGAGGGCTGAGCCATCAGACGTTGCCATGACAACGCACTCGCACGAGATCAGATTTAGATTTCCAGCTGACTAAGTGTGAAGCGGCTTCGATGACTTAACTGGTAGCATGCTGGACTTCTATGCCCAAGGTTGCGGGTTCAAAGCCGGCCGAAGTCGTCGGATTTTCTAAGAGCGCTAAAAATCCCTCAGTATGCTTTCCTTTGGAGGGGAAGTTCCAACGTTCGTTGCGAGTTGCTGGTTGCGGTGGCATCTAGTAGCCAAGTTCACAGCTAGGTGTCGTTGACGGTAGTATTTGGTAGCAACATTAGGAACTGTTGCTTGAAATTGACCGTCTCCAGTCCTTACCTGAATTACAGACTAATACAGCCATCAAAACTAAAACCGTTTATCAGACAGATTCTAGACTCACCCAAAGTACACGAGGCTACATGACCGCGTTGTCGCAGCCCCTAAACTAAGGAACCAACCAAAATCTCTGCGGGAGATAAAATTTTGCGAGAAGAAGTAACAGACAGATAGTTACACATCAGTGTCGAAACCTTGCATCAGGACAGTGTGACCACAAGTATAACAAGTAGTTCCGTGAAGAACTATACAGCCTATTTTCATATATCCTACTTATGTTAACTGCCAATATCAACATACAAAATTTCAGTTTGATTGCTGTATTAGATTCGTAGATATTGAGAACCGACTAAATATTTCGGATAGTCGCCATGTTGGATTTTATATATGTAGGTCCTAGAGTTATGTACTGTTACATGAAGATTATTGTGTACGTGTAGCATTCAAACTTCAATCGCATGATTAGGACACAAGAAGTAACAACGAGATTTTAAAATTTCGCACAGCTGCCATCTTGTGGTTATGGAAACAATTGAAATAAATTAGATGCCAGTGGATTAACATTCGTATAAGGATTTACTGTTCCAAGTTTTACTGCACTCGGATGGTTAAATTGCGAGAAACGTCCATGTGAATATTTATACTTCGCGTCGCCGCCATGTTGGATTTGTGTTCACCAGGTTAATTAAAGTCATATAGGTGAACTTAAATTCATTGCCCCAATGAACATTAAAAAATTCAGTTTGATTGCTATAATAGATTCGTAGATATTCAGAGCCGTCGAAATATTTCAGAAGGTCGCCATGTTGGATTGTTAAATGTATAGGCCATAGAGTCATATACCATTGAAGGAAAAATATTGCGTAAGTTCATTATTCAAACTTTCACTTCGATCGCATGAGTACGACACAAGTAATAAAAACTTAATTTTAAAATTCGCACAGCCGCCATCTTGAGGATATGTAAACAATTGAACTAAATTAGACACCAGTGCATTACAATATGTATAAACATTTCCTGTACCATATTTCATTGCGTTTGGAACATTAAATCGCGAGAAAATTACATTCAAAATTTTCAAATTCGCTTGGCTGCCATGTTCGTTTTTTAGTTAACCGGTTTTTGAAAGTCTTGTTGATAAACTTCCAGTAGTGCCCTTTTTCTTCGTACAAAATTTCAAGGCTGTACAGCTAATAGTTTCAGAGATATAGAAGGCCGGTGAAATATTTCGCACATCCGCCATCTTGTGGTTATGTAAACAATTGAACGAAGTTAGATGTCGGTGCATTACAATGTGTATAAACATATACTGTACCAAGTTTCATTGCGTTTGGTTGGTTACATCGCGAGAAACGTCTATTTAAAAGTCGCAAATTCGCCTGGCCGCCATGTTGGTTTTGTAGTTACCAGTTTTTCAAAAGTCACATAGGTGAACTTCTAGTAGTTCCCTTTATCACCGTAATAAATTCCAGGGTGATATCTGGAATAGTTTCGGAGATATTGAATGCTGGTGAAATATTTCGTAACAAAATTTGAAGGGCACGGTCGGGGTCGCCCGGAATAATGCTAAGAACTTACTGAGTTTCATTGAAATCGCTCCAGCCGTTTAGAATTTATTAGGGACACACACACACACACCTCAAACACACATACACACACACACACACACGCACACACACACGGACAAAAGGTGATCTCATAAGCCTATTTTTTTTAGCCTACTTTCGATTTTTGCAAAAAATGAAAGTAGACTTATGAGATCAACACAGGGCGAAAAAAGTGTGTCTGTATGTGTGTGTGTGAGTCTGTGTGTGTGTATGTGTGTGTGTGTGTGTGAGTCTCTGTGTGTGTATGTGTGTGTGTGAGTCGGTGTGTGTGTGTGTGTCTGTGAGTGTGTGTACTCTGAATGTCTGTCCCCCCCCCCTATCAATTCGAACACGGTGAATGCGAATTGAACGAAATTTGGTACAAAGGTAGCACTAGCAAAGGACACCTCAGTGTCATGTTTTATATCGCCGCCATCTTTACTAAAACTGAATGGCGGCCACTCAAACGTTCAAAACGTAAAATCAAATAACGACTAACCAAATCATCCGATCTCTACTAAATTTGGTAATAACATACCTTCGTATAGGATGCGTCTTGTGACCAAACTACAAGGTCGTCCGCCATACCATTTCAGGATGGTGGCCGTGCGAATTATGCAAACTTTATAATCCATATCATGGGACCCACCAGTTCCGATTATCGAGCCGAGAATCGTTTTAACTGTTCTAAAGGAAGAGGCACGTTCGAAATTAAAAGTTTATTTTGTAATACTATAGTGCAGACGTAATTTTAAAAAGCTGAGCCGATTCAGTAATAAGACAAGATGGCAGCGGATATCTTGTGCCTGACTTATATTTCACTAATTTGAGTATTGCATGCAATATAGCGTACTGATACAAAATAAATAAACTTTGTATGAAATGCTTTATATATAAATAATATACTCCAGTGATGAAATCGTTTAGTATAAATCATTATTTGCTAACAAGTTCTATGTAAGTCATTTTATATAGAACCATATTCGTTGACACAATTAGCTCAGTGGTAGAGCGTTAGCCTATCGCTCAAATGCCTATCGTTCAAACCCGATCAGAGCTAGTTTTTTTTGCTTGAAATGTTATATGTTTATTGTTTTGTAATGACTCAGATGTTTTAAAATTAAGCGTTATATTGAGCATATTATGGTGTAAAATATATATTTAATTAAAACATAATTCGCCAGCAGATTTACTCGAGACATCTAGCTGCCAAAAAGGTAACTGCACGGTACTTATTAACTTCCAGATTTTATTGAAAAGTTTCTTCTTCTGGCCGCTAGAATGCACTCGCTCTGTTAGGATTATATTGTTCGATATTTCACCACTAGATGTCACGACTAGTCTACGTGGGGCTCCATTGTTTACTATACCATTGGCATTCTACGCGCATCGAATTTGAAGAATGACAAGATGATACTACGATACATTTTTACTTTTTATTTTAAAGGGTTTGTAACAGCCTATTGTCCGTTATTTGAAAATGTTAATTGAAGTAAAGAACAAAACGATTTCACATAGTATCTGAACTCTACCGTTGGTGCTAGTTCAGGGTATTAATTAATACTTTTATTTCAGCCAAATAGCAATCGAAAATAGGGTCATGGAAAGATTTGTTAATTCAATTAGGGTTGTGAAAGTCATACGCAGCCAGACGTGTAAAGACATGCCTCAACTCAAAGTTGGATGTTGCCCGCGTCAGGCTGATTATGTAATAATAATAATAATAATAATAATAATAATAATAATAATAATAATAATAATAATAATAATAATAATGTTATTGGTTTTACGTCCCTTTTAACTACTGTTGCTTTTAGAGACACCGGGGTGCCAGAATTTTGTCCCGAAGGGGATCTTTAACGTGCCAGTAAATCTACTAACACGGCTCCCTCCCATTTGTGCACCCTCAAATGCCAGCTGACTGCGCCAGGATACGAACCTGAAACATACGGTCCAGCAAGCGAGAACGTTACTGCTGAGCCACGCCGCCAGTCCGGTCGATTATGTCTCCAGATCCATAACATTCTTTAGATACTTCTTATCTTTCTTTCTTTCTTTCTTTCTTTCTTCAATGATGATAGCAGTTTTTATCTAGGTTGTGGCGTTTGGTAGAGGTAAATCGTTTCTAAGGTCTTCAACAAAGAATAGTTCTATTATACTCTTTGATAATAACAACGAGTTATAACTATACACATACATTTAGGGGAAAGTAGGCTATATGTTCTTTACTGAACATCTTGTTTCAAAATTGAAAATAGGCTAAAAATGCACCACAAATGACAAGAAGGTTACCGTCTCCATAAGACAGTAAAATGTTTATAATATACATAAAATGATGAAAAACAGAGTTAATTAAGCTCCAATTATAAAAAACTTTTTTGCAATAAATGAGGTCTGATCTTTCTACGAAGACCTGCATATTCTGCCTATTTTCGCCTATCCCCAAGTTTGCCCGGTGAAATCTACCTCCGCCTTCCGGCGTGCCGAGAGGACTTTTTTTTCATACTTCCCACTGGCTTTTTCCATTAAAATTCTCCTGCTTATTACAAGGATTTTCCGAAAAACATCTATAAATATATTTAAATTTCGCACCGCCGCCATGTTGGATTTGTGTTCATTAGGTTATTAAAAAGCCCATAGGTGCATGTCAATAGCCCCTATCAAAGTACAAAATTTCAGTTTGATTGCTGTAATAGATTCGGAGATATAGAGAACCGTCGAAATATTTCGGATGATCGCCATGTTGGATTTTTCTATTTGCATGCCATAGAGTTATGTACCTTTAGATGAAGAATATTACATAGGTTTATTATTTGAACTTTCACTTCAATCCCATGATTAGTAAACAAAAGATAAACAATAATTTTAAAATTACGCACAGCAGTCATCTTGTTGTTGGGAGAAACATTTAATTGAATCAGATGCCAAAATGCCATTTAAAATAATCTAACTTTGCTTGGCCGTCATGTTGGTTTTGTACTTATCATATTTCTAAGCATCACATAGCTGAACTTAACTGAGTATACTCTATCGCCGTACAAAATTTCAGGGTGATATCAGTAATAGTTTTGGGGATATCGAATGCCAGTGAAATATTTCGCACAGCCGAAAAGGAAATCCTCGAATAGATGTTAATATTAGGCAAGAGGTATACGAGGAGAAAAATTGTTGTAAGAGATCACGAATTGAGTTGTGTTTGGTAATTTCACTTTTTTAAATATTTTGAAGTGTTTATCTCTTTCTATGTTATTATTATCATTTTGTTATTAATTCACCATATTTCTCTATTGTTACAGGTAAGGGAGCTCAAGGAATAATTCAGAAGTACACCTTTTGGAATTAGGTAAATATTATTGCTAACTTATTTGATGTTTTTGTTGATTGATTTGTGGGATTTGCGACATCGTGGACATGTAGCCCCGTGTACTTGGATGTGTGTGGATTATGTTTGATAACCTGTATCATTGTAGGCTCTACAAGTGTGTGTATTTGTAATTGAGGCTTGAATTTGGTTAGGAGTCGACCGTGTCCGTAATTTGCACTAATTGGAAAGTAAAACAAGATGTTCAGCAAAGAACATATAGCCTACTTTCTCCTAAATGTATGGGTATCTTTATGACTCTTTGTCCTCATCCCTAAAACAATCACCCCAACCACAATGTATTGTTTGTTTTCTTTTATATTGATAATAAGCCAGTAAGTGTCAAGATCAATATTATATACTTTATGATGATTGAATAACAAAACTACTAACTTATTGTAATGCATTCACGTCCGTTATTCTCTATATTAAGCCAGCCTGCAAAATTAAGAATCTTCCGCCCCAATCATCTTCCGCCCCAATCACAGTAGGTGGTGCTGCGACCTATCAGTGAATTAATCTTTACCTTGTACGCCTATGCACTGCCATCGTAATGTACTACGATGGCAGTGTTCTATGGGTGTTGAATGAGTAGGCAGTTTAAAGTAGCCAAGAGGGAGGCGATCCAGCTGGCAGTGTTTAAAGGTATTCGGAGCGCGATCGTGGCTAATAGTTGAACTACCAGTATTACAAAATTGCCATACTTCAGGAGGCCAGCTCAGGCATTTACACAGCGTTATGTTTGGAACAATATTACCCACATAACCCACAAGAGGACAGCACCGTACAGAGGCATTAAGAAGGCTGTGGTTAATGACAACGTGTAACTAGTTCTTCTGTTCTCCTTTTTCTAATGTCTTCTGTTTATGTGCGATGCTGGGACTGTGATTTTATTAATATACGAGTGTATACTTTATCCTCTCCTTTGAGCTAAATGACATTTTATTCAGTATCTGTGGAAAAAGCTCGTGCACATCATTTGTAAAAGAATTCAAGAAAAAAAAACCTAACTGTAGCAGTACTCGATCCCCAGTCAACTGCGTGTCAGACTAACATGCTAGCCCAGAGCTAACCGTATCCATGACGTCAGGTGTTCTTAACTGACATATTAGATACAAACTGTTGGCAAATAATGACTTTAAATAAACGATTTCTTCACTGCAGTACATCTTCATTAAAGATCATTTCATACAAAGTTTATATTATTGTATCAGTACGGTATATCACATACAACATACTAAAACTACTGAAATATAAGACAGGCACATGAGGACAGCTGCCATCTTGTCGTGTGACACAAACGGCTCAGCTCTTTTAAGCCACTCATACTGTATAATATTATAATATTAAATTATAATAAATAACGGATCACGACCTTCAGGATAGCTTAAACCCCCCTAGGCTCGATAATCGGAATTGGTGGGTCTTAAGCTATTTATTAAAATGGTTGCATAATTCACACGGCCGCCATCCTGAAATGGCATGGCCGATGACCTTGAATTTTGGGTGAAAGACGCGTCCTATATAAAGGTATGTTGTCACCAAATTTGGTAGAGATCGGATGATTAGTTTAGCCGTAATTTGATTTTACGTTTTGAACATTTGAGTGGCCGCCATTCTGTTTTGGTAAAGATGGCGGCAATATAAAGTATGACACTGAGGTGTCCTTTACTAGTGCTACCTCTGTACCAAATTTCGTTCAATTCGGTTTCACCGTGTTCGAATTGATAGGGGGGGGACACACATTCAGAGTACACACACTCACACACACACAGACACACACACACACACACACACAGACTCACACACACACATACACACACACACACACACATACACACACACAGACAGACACACTTTTTTCGCCCTGTGTTGATCTCATAAGTCTACTTTCATTTTTTGCAAAAATCGAAAGTAGGCTAATAAAACAGTTACGTTTCTTAATATGAATCTACCACACAAATGACTGAATCAATTATTATGAAACCTTTATAAGATAAAATATTTTTCTTTAGTTCTTCTTGTTCCAATAGGCTTTCATTCTTTCTGAGAAGGCTTGTTTACCTTCTTCCGATCAGTTTGGTGTGCACTGTTTTTGTTTAGGTTGCTCTGATATAATTTCCCATTTGTTTACTTTCTGTCTGAAGGTATCCCTTTCTGAAATGTCTGTTGAACTTATGTATGCGTTTTTGAGGTTCTTTCAAAGTTCTTCTAGCAAAGTTGTGGAGTTCTTGAGTGGGGTTACAAATTATATAATCCTTTTCTTCAATCGATTTTCTGGTAGTCTAGTGAGATGACCAAAAACCTTCATTCGTCTCTTATTATTATTATTTAATTCTTTTTCTTTCTTTCTTTCTTTCTTTCTTTCTTTCTTTCTTTCTTTCTACGTTTTGCCCACTTAGTGAGCGCGTTTGAACTTGTTGACTGGGGTTGATGGTGTTTTCCTCCTCTTCTCCTCCCAAAATCTCCTCATGAACTCACTATGCCCCTTCTTACGTTCCTCCGTCCATTTTTTTCCAGTGGTCTTTTTAGCTTTCTAGTGAAAGAGAGATTTGTAACTAGGGTTCCAAAAGCCTTGTGATTCATGAGGATATCGTCTGAGGTGTTTATTTCTTTTAAGTACTGTTTGATTTCTTCTATACAACTGATTTTGACCTTCTTTGAAATTATTTTATCAAACAGTTGTTTTGCATTTCTGGTGTTGTCCATTATTGTTATTATTGGATTCGTTTAGCCCATCTAAAGAATGCACAGTGTTTCCTCATTCAATCCCAATACCTCTTCATCCGTTTACCGTGATCTCTTTTGCGATCTTCTGTCCATCCTGTATTCTTCCGTGTAGGTTTCTCGGAGAATTTTTGTCCGTTTATTTGGGTTCTAAATTTTGGTGTAACGTATTGTAAATGGTTTCTTTGTTGATACCAATTTCTTGTAGGACTTGTGTTATTTCTACCGGCCCATTTTTGTGGTTCTTCAGAGATAGTACTACGCCTAAAATTTTCTTTATTTGCCTATTGTCTTCCCCTGTGTATTTGTGGTCATACAATTTCAGTCTCCTATTTCTTAAGGAATCTGTGATTTTTTCAATACTTTTATAGATTTCATGTGGCTTCTTTTTAATCCAAACCCCGTTTTCATATTTTGGTCCTAAGAAATTTCTGAGTATTTTTCTCTCCTGTTTCTCAATGATTTTAACTTGTGATCTGCCCTCGATTAGCAAAGTTTCAGATGCGCAATGTGCTCTGGTTTGAATACGGTATTGTAGTATCATAACTTTGTGATGGGTGATATGGAACAGTACAGACCGAACTGGTTGGAAGAATGTAAACAAGCCTTCTCAGAAATAATTAAAGCCTATTGGAACAACAAGTAGAACCAAAGAGAAAGTTGATTGAGTAATTGCGTACCGTCTTCTATTTATTGGGAGAATTCGCTTAAAATAAAATAAATAATAATAATAATTCAGTTTTATTTATTTAGCGTATGGATTTTAGTGCCGGGAGTGTCTGAGGACATGTTTGGCTTGCCAGAGGCTGTAGCTGCTTAAAGCGGACACCTATTGGGTGAGCAACAAGTTCCCATCAATTTCAAGTAGTTCCAACTTTCGGTACCAGATGTCAGAGACACCTAGCTGTGAACGTTGGAACTTGGATAGAGCGTTACAACGAAATCTAACCTAGAATTGTTTAGCTTAACACAAGTTTAGTTAGTGGAAGGATCCTTTACATGCCATAAATCTATGACATGGGACCGCCGGCTTTTCTTCCCCTCCGAAGGAAGGCATACTGAAAGATTTTAACGCTCTAAAAATACGACGACTTCAGCTGGGTTTGAACCCACGATCTTGGGCACAGCAGTTCAGCATGCTACCAACTACTACACCGAAGCCGCTATAATAAGAATGATGATAAACATTATACGAAAATGTTCTTCACTGTGAAGGACTACATGGACTTTGACACAGGAGTTCAATATAAAACACTTTGGAGTATGTTAAATGGGCCATAGAACTAGAAATGGGATTAAATCCCCAGAATATTTTGAGTGATATTTTGTCATCACAGGTGATTTTCTTGTCTTCTTAAAAACATGAACGTAAAGTTTCAGTGAGAAAAGGAGATTCATGTTAACAATGTTGTCCTGTTAGAACAACACAACTTCATTCACTTTACTTTCTATTGGCGTACGTGTTTGAGATCGTAACTTCTTTACAGCAAGAAGATTGATTCTCTTAACATGTGGGAGGGATGCCTGTAGTGAGTAGTACGGACGTTGTCTCCTAGAGCGCAGCTGCTGGCTACATCTCGGTCGCTTGCTTCCCGCAGCCTCCCACACCAGAGAGAAGACTGCTGCTAGAGGGAGCACGCCGCTCTAGAGTTACAAACTGTGATATTAATATCAAGGGATTTTTGTTTCTTTTACACTAATGTCTGAGGCTTTAGAGACCCTGGGGTACAAGAATTTTGTCCTGAAAAGTGGCTGTCACGAGTGTCTCTTATTTATTCTGTTATACTGTAAGCATAGCGTGTAGAATGCTGTAAGTGACATATTAAAACAATATTGGTGTTTCAACTAAATACCTACTCCAGGTCTATCAAAACATTCACACTCCAAAGCAAACGTCCCAGGGGTCTTTCTCACTTCCTAAAGCATATCAAAAGCTTAAAGTTTTCATTTAATAAAATTATTATGACGCTGAAGCCGCTGCTGAAAGTCGCCATGGAAGTTATTATAAAGCGAACTCATTAAGGCACACCATCTAGCCAGTCAGTAACAAGAATTTGGACTATTTCAACTAGCCATTCACTGGCAACAAATTATTAACTAAAAATTCAAGCTTAAAATTATATTATTATTATCATTAATTTAACTCCCTGAACAACCCAATGGCGAAGCTGGCGGGGCAAAATAAAAAATAATAATCATTTAATCACTCTCCATTTTATTTAATATCCCAGGCAAAGGAGCGCATAGTCGCACCGCGTACCTGGTATCCTAGCGTCGCTGACCTGCTCGCTTCACTCGCAGTCAGTGACTTCATTCAGAGATTAGCTGTAAGTGACAAGTCGCTAGGTTTTTAGACCAGTCATCAAGTACTGAGTTAATACCTTGTCTACATGTGTGTCTAACTATGTAGTAGTTAAAGATTGTAAATTATCTAGAAAAGGTCTCCTCAATATGTGGTCCCCACGAAGGTATTTTGTCTGGAGTGCCATACAGAAAATCACACATCATACGAGAATAATAAATCAATTAATAATTTATTTACTTATTTAGCGTATGGAACATTAACACATTAAATTATCACATACGTGAAATTTGAAACAAATTCCAGCTATTTAAGTACAACTATCTACATAGATGCGTATACAAATATTCGATTTCATTTTGAAATAGGATTTTTTGGCGTACCGTACTTGACATTTCGATCTACTTATGTCTTCTATGGTTCTTAGCCGGAAAACCCTGAGAAGGGCTATTTGTATTCACGTTTTGTGACATCAAGCTATATTTTGAGCCAGGAGATCACTGGGATTGTCTGGCTGCCTAAACGGCTTGGTGTAGATGTTTCCCAAGGAGTGACCGTTCTTTAGCACCACACAGGGGAGAAGTATAGCTTAAGGAATGCTACGGACGCGAACATTCTTTGTCAAGGGATTCTTGTACCTTTTACACTAATGTCTGCGGCTTTATATATTGAATTCATAACAGGTGGGAAAAATTCACTGTTTGAAAGCCATGACTCATTGATTGAATAATATGGGCAATGTTGCTTAAGTTGATTCTATAAATTTTGCTTAGTATCTGTTAGCTTAGCTCGGAATCACCAAACCGATGTGGTTCGTTATAATCATCACCCAAAGAGGCAACATTTTCCTTTAAGTACGAGAGAACGATCTAGGAAAACCAAAATTACCGGAACACCAGACAAGGAAGGAAGGAAGGAAGGAAGGAAGGAAGGAAGGAAGGAAGGAAGGAAGGAAGGAAGGAAAAGGAAAATGGATAGTAAAAGGGAAAGAGAGAGAGAAAGGGAAAGGGAAAGGGAATATTGGACGGTAAAAAAAATTATGGAAACCGCACAAGTGACATCAATGGCTATCTCTGCTCATGGCATCGTTCATTTGAAATGTGGTGTTACAGGAGAGTGATGAACATT
The DNA here is from genome assembly GCA_946902985.2 of Meconema thalassinum. Lineage (NCBI taxonomy): Eukaryota > Metazoa > Arthropoda > Insecta > Orthoptera > Tettigoniidae > Meconema > Meconema thalassinum. The sequence continues at coordinate 83,342,569 of OX336399.1, read as the reverse complement.
AGCGAGTAAATAGAGCAACCAATGAAATGTGGTCTTACAGGGGAGTAATGAACATTAGCGGGTAAACAGAACAACAAACGAAATGAGGTCTTACAAGAGAATAATGATTATTAGTGGGTAAACAGAGCAACAAATGAAATGTGGTGTTTCAGGAGAGTAATGAATATTACAGGGTAAATAGAGCAACGAATGAAATGAGGTCTTACAGGAGAGTAATGTACATTAGTGTGTAAATAGAGCAACAAATGAAATGTGGTGTTTCTGGAGAGTAATGGACATTAGAGGGTAAATAGAGCAACAAATGAAATGAGGTCTTACAGGAGGGTAAAGAACATTAGGGGGTATATAGAACAACAAATGAAATGTGGTGTTACAGGGGAGTAATGAACATTAGCGGGTAAATAGAGCAACGCATGAAATGTGATGCTACAGGAGACTAATGGACATTAGCGGGTAAATATAGCAACGAATGAAATGTGGTGTTACAGGAAAGTAATGGACATTAGTGGGTAAATAGTGCAACACTGAAATGTGGTCTTATAGGAGAGTAATGAACATAAGCGTGTAAATAGAGCAAAGAATGAAATGTGGTGTTACAGGAGAGTAATGAACATTAGCGGGTAAATAGAGCAACCAATGAAATGTGTTCTTACAGGAGAGTAATGAACATTAGCGGGTAAATAGAGCAACAAGTGGAGAGATATTTCTGGTAAGCGCTAATGAAACAAAGCGAAATAGGTTGATAAGGTACTCACTAAGGCACTATAGAATATAAAACTAATGCTCCCATCTTCCTCCCAGTACGAGGATCTTCTAAAAGAGCTCAAAACGACGAGAATACGAATATGGAGTGACTTTTATTTACCAGCCGCAGTGACGTTCGATGAGTGGAAGGTTCCATGTTACGACCTGAGACATACAATCACTTGTTTCGCAATACATGGATTCAATTTCAATCTCTGCAAGCTGGACGAGTATCATGAGCCCAGTATAGAATGCATTTGCAAATTGTATGGAAGTGCCTGTGAAATTATCATGCCATGACATGCAGACAAAAAGTCGAGTCACTGCCATCACTGACTAACTTTTGTTGTCAATGAGAATTGAATGTAATCTTGGATATTTTGAGTTTTTCTTCAAATATGAATATTTTTATATTGCCTCATGGCCATTGGCTGCAATACATACCTTATTATAAAACTTAGTTATGCAGGGAATGGTCGAGGACATTAACTGTGGAGATTGAGCAAGGCTAGAATATTTTAAATAGATTGCCTCGGATGTTTGATGAGATAGCTAAGTTGGAATAAAACTATTAGATAGTTACATCAAATACGTCTAAAAACTGAATACTAAAACACACCCTTGAATCATCTCTTTTGTCAGCCCTGTGTTCTTTGGTGTAGTAGAATTTATTGAATATATCTTGTGTGATCAATCCTTCCCTATATTATTCTGCTAAGGTCCCATTCCATTTTGTACCGAAAATAAGGTCCCATTAACACCAACTTACACATATGGGGTACCTGCAGGTTCAGCATAACCCAATGCGTAAGCGAAACGCACTCACGTATTCTTTAAATGCCTCACAATGAAATAAATACCTTAAAACATGTATGTTTTGTACCCGATTGTCCCCATGTGGACCATGTGTTCGTATCCCAACTAGCTCACGGTCTTTCGAGGTATGGGACGTTCCTGCCCACAATACGACCACATGCTCAGGATACGAGTCTACCAGGTAACTACTCTACAGGAAATACACAACATTCCTATGAATAAAATATTTACTGGTCTAAAATCATGGCTGTACAACAAATACAAACCAAAGGACAAATTACAATTAATTCCCACAAATAAATAGGGTTATTCTGTGAGCTTTCTCCTTAAAAATAGCGCTACAATGCACTCAAACCTACTTCTAATATCCTGTCAATAATAGTTCAGATTACAAGGTTTTCATAGTGTTCGTCATGTGACACAATTTTATTTAATGGAAATATCTTAACACAAAAACCACATGTCACATAAACATGATATTACTAAGACATTATTTCGTCTCCTACGGCATTTACTTTAATTAGCATTACTTCAATGTTTCCTACATTTATTAGCAAATATTTGTTGTGTCGTGCGAATCATCTTCCTTCTTTCCATCCCTATGAACGCTCTAGGAAAATGAGTCATGCTTCTTTATCATAAAATAAACATAAACATGGATAGAATATTTATAGTTTCACCATATAACGATTATCTGGGTCTTGTCGGACTTATCATAGATACAACTGTGTCATGTTCTGGGAAAAACACATACCCGTTTTTCCTAAATTAGCATAAACTGGCAAAATGCACTTTAAAGAAGATGCCTGCATTATTTTGGTTCAGCTTTCCCCCTCAGAGAATAACTTCGCCAAATATCATCTGATTTCTATGGTTCAACCACGTATGTGAGTTGCCATACACCATTTAATTCCATTTGCATCACTAAAATACTTATATTTTAATTGCATATTGAATACCGAGATCTCTCAGTGTCCTATTGTGACTGTAATTGACAAGGGATCGGTCGAGCAACCTCCCCTTCCCTCAGCAGGTCATAAAATTCGTTCCAGACGGCTCTCCAAGATGGCTGCCACGGAAATGGTCTACATTCCCTGTCTCTCTCTACCGTCAAGGCCAAACTTGTTTACAATTATATAACAGTAAAGATCCGCTAGGCATAGTCCTAAGTAATTGAGTCATTTAATTAATTAACACCTAACTTTACAGTGTATTTGGGCTCAAATGGCTCCTATTAAACATTCATGGCAGGGGTGAAATTCCAATGATAGCATTGCCGTTCTAAGGTGATTACTTGTGGCTTTTAAGACGCGCATCATAATGAAACCCCATGGTTATCATCAGCAGCTGTCATTAACATATATTTTTGGGAACCACGTTCCTCGTCGACGAATATGATTCTACCTCTCGGGCAGACCATAAGTATAAATGCACACCGCGCCTCGCTGGGCGTCCATAGTGGCTATAATTCAATGCAAGCGTTGGCAATAGACAGAATCTATCCAAATCGCTGCGTAACAAATACAGTATGCACAAAGGCGATACTTCTCGAAGATTAAGCCAATTTTCACCTCACGCGCAAGCTATACTAGTCTTTCCCGTGCTTATCTTACGTAAATCACTGGATTCTACGTTAATCTGCACGCTATTATGCGGCTAAACAATATTTCACATATATGACTCCATTATCAAGGTACCTGCGTTCTTCCTGTTATACTACTTAAGCCAAAGCTTTACATAGCTCCTAACACAAATGTATAAATATACTGGCTTACTTTAATTTCACATATTCATTCAAAATTTCACTGACACTGAGAAAAGCTCTCGTATTTCGCGATATTCCACACTACATTCTTTACTGTTTACCAAATGACAGTATCTTAAATTAGACATGACACTATTTGAACATTACTTAGGCCAACTTTGCCCTTACTTTATGGTTGCCGACCCCAGTTATTATTATTATTATTATTTTAACGTTTAGATCCATCACTATTTTTGACCTAAATGGTCCTAAGCAAATCACCTTCCAAGTCATACTTTATTCAAGACGAGTGGTGAAAACTCGTTCAGTAAGTGACTATTACATCTTTAATTTCAAAGTGATTAATCGTTACATGGTGAACTATGCCATTATAATGCTATTATTTGCATGTGTACTCACGTTTCCTTCTGGCTGGAAAGTACCAGTATCTTCGCCTGAGCTCTACCATGATGGTTGACTTAATCCATCATGATATCCAATACACAACACTGAGATTCACACTTTTTACACATGATACACATATTATCACAAGTGGCCTTTACCACTGATAAACACTGAATATTAATCATTAAACACATTAACACTTTAAATTATTATTTCACAATTTATACACACTTCCTCTATCATTTCACATGTTGATCCTTAATCTGGATTTCACCTACGCTTGACCTCAGAGATGCGATGAACTTATGATAACCGCTGGTCTCCGTGAAATCTAGTAGCGTTTTTATAGATGTTCGATCCTAGTTCCCTGCACTCCCGTTCACCTCACTGTCCTGGTTAGGTGGCAATAACTTCCACTCTCCCATCACTGGAGTGCTCCTGATGCTGATGTCATATAATTGACAATACCTTCCGGTATACGAACTGTTCCAAACATTATCAGTTCCTATTCGCTGTAGCGAATTTATATCTGTGCCAGATAATAAAGAAATATCTGCATTGAGTTACTTTGATGCACTTCATTATTACAGATGAAGCTTACAATTTGCTTCCATTGTCTTCAACGGCGGTACGCTGATATTTTAATAATTGGCGTGCTTACTGCAGAGCGCTTGTAGACAAAGGACTAACTTCCAACTCGAGCGACCGTCTGACGTCTTCAACTGCCTTCAACTCTACATCACTGACTTCGACTGACTTCCAACTGCCTGCAACTGCTTTCCAACTGACCTTTGGCGTAGGCTGCTCTCCCTTATATTGGTTTCTTGCACAAAGTAGTTCACGGGACACGTGAGAGCGACTCCCTTCTTGAAATACTCCGTCTTCAGCCGAAATAACATTTGCATCTTGTTTATTTAGGCGTGGAGGTTTTAAAAACACTCGCGTGCCGGCGATCGCTTCGGCCAATTAATTACAATTAATTGCCTTAGTTCAGCGCGTGGGACGCCACGGTGGGGATTTCCCGCTGGTTGGTTAAAGTATTCGTGCTCTCGAGCGTGAGTTAGGTTGTAATGCGGTCATTTTGAGAAATAGGCGTAATTTTAGGTGAAAAACCACTCCTAAATTACTCCTCCGTGAATACATTCATCTGTGTGTATGTTCCATTGCATTACAATGCTCCATTTACCTGTAATTAATTAATTTCTTGTGGGCTTGGTTCCGCCAAAGCTTTGCTCGTTGTCGACTGGTGAATTCCCGGGTCATTAATTTTGAGCTGTCTGACCGCCCTAGACGGAAATAGTTCTACTGGCGCCGAGCCTACCCCGCCTACTTGCTAAAGTAATTTGTCAGACTTCAAACTAGCCTTCTTTCGACTTCGTATGCACTGAAAACGTACATTCCCTTGCATTTTGCTTATAATTTTTCCTTTAAATTGCTATGATTTGCACCTAAATAATCTTGAAATCACGCTAGACTATTATGTGTCAGTAGACCTCTCATTGCTCTGTGGGTTCCATATAATGGCTCCCCCTTAGAGACCACTGGTTCGACCTTAGGCATAACCATTTGCCTGGTCTTCTCTGATGATGCCTGAGTTCGATGCCAGACTGCCGTGACCAGTTGGGCACAGTTTACAATGAAATAATGAAAGAATGCAACACGGTAACCATTGTAACAGAATCTCACAGGTCCATCTATTTCTGTAAGACGCAATGCAATTCCAATTGTTACATTACTGTGAAAGTTTCCAGACGGTTATAAGGTTATCACTGAACCAAATTAAGCTGTAAAATTCATCAATACATACAGTATAATGCGCTTAAGGGGGTCAAGGGGCAATCTAGATTTTTTTCACGCAATTTTCACGTATGAGTGTGGTACGAAATGTCTTTTTCACCCGACTATAAAGGGTCTCCGAAAACCACATTTAAAGGCCCTTAAATTCACAGTGTCTGTGATATTCCCAGAAAACTAACTTCGCTCTTATATACCTATGAAGGAATTACAAACCCCTAACCACTGCACCAGTAGCTGAATTGATAAAATCTGATCATTCATACTAAGGATAAATCAGTCATAGCATTCATATTTGAGATTTTGCTTAGTATAATCTTTACAACTAGAATATTCGCGGGCGAAGCCGCGACGGGTAATGCTGGTTCTAATTATTAGGGTAATGGATTGGCGTAAAAGCCCCGGGGATTGAAATTAATACTACCCTAGAATATGCTTGGTGGGAGTGTGGAAAGTCCACACTTATGATAGTCGCTGTCAGTGAGGAGATTCGAACGTTTGATGTTCCTATCTCCAGCTCCCTTTTGCAGTCGTATGCACAACCTAACGCGCTATGAAATGATGAACACTTAACGTAGTTCAAATATATGTTGTACCATCTTTACATATTCTTCCATGATCGAATATTAATCACTAATACAATAAATTCCCCAGCAACGTGAATATACAAAGTGATATTTCCACGTCAAAAGCAAATGAACACTACATTAACGTTCTTTCAACCTTCAAATGGTAAATTAACACAGTACATATACATCGCTTTCACAACAACGGCATTCCTAGATCGAGATCATTTTGGAGAAACATTTTTGATATTAATCAAAATTTGTAATAGATCTGATTTTATTATTATTATTTTTATTTGTAAAAAAATAAATTAGAAATATTATTAATTCTCACCTCTTTTTAAATTTAATTTTTACTTTTTGCACTATTTCTAATGTATTATTAGTTTACCTCTATCATATAATTTCACGAGGGGAGCGTGATGGCCGGGGTTCGAATCCCGGTGACAGCGGGGTGGAATTTTCACCTGAAAAATCACGTGGCGACAGGAAGGGCATCCGGCCTTAAATCCCCGGCTAAAACCAAAATGAACCTGGTTAACTCCGGCGACCCCAATTAATTGGGAAAACCCGAAGAAAGTTAGAAAGTTTTTACCATATAATTTCACGAACCTGCAACTTCATTCTTGTTTCTATTTATCAATATGCATTATACATTGCTGATAAAGGTCATAATGCACTTTAGAACATACATTTTTAATTTTATTGACTGAAGATATATTTTTTTGTCTCTCATATTTTGTAACTTTGCAGGCTGTTTTATTTGTACATTTGAGATTCTTCCCTAGCGAAATTTCTAATTAAGCCCCAACAGTTAGGAACTCATGTCCTATACTTGCCGGAACACAAGATGTCGGGAGATATTTGTCGTGCGGTACAGCAGTAGTGTACAACTCCGGCAATGTCTGTTGTCTCATACACTTTAGTTGCTACCGTTAGAGAGCGCTGCTAGTTTAATTACATTTCCTCTCATCCCACCAAGTGTGTCTGTAATCACGGTGACTGAATACCTCCATCCCTCCTCGTAAACAATGCAACCACTTCTTCACCACTTTACCTCTTTTTTTCTTCCCCTTATTGTCCTTGATTTTTAGAGTTCCTTTGCTCAACCCCGCGTCGCTTTATTATTATTATGGTGTTTGGCTTTGTGCTGCAGAACTACCACTTCACACCCTTGTGCGGTGTAATGAGAAGCAAAATGTCACGAGAAAAAAGAATTTAAATTATCATTATAGGAGGCCCAAACTGTGTGTCGACCCCTTATTATTCCCGTTTCCAACGGGGTCGGGGATGAGATGCGATGAAATTATATGTGGCGGGTGGTTTTTACTGCCGGATGCCCTTCCTGACGCCAATCTTAGTTGAGGAGTTAATAAGAGATGAATTGAATGGAACTGGGCAAGGATGTGGAAGGAAGCGGCCGTGGCCTGTCAGAAGGAACTGTGCCAGAATGTGTCTGGAATTGAAAGTAGAAAACCACAGAAAACCATTTCAAGGCCGGCCATCGCTCGGTGGGGCTCGAACCCACGTCTACTGAGTCTGCAGATCGCTTGGCCCCTTGGCTTAGCGCTGTGCGTTAGCGAGCGTAGCTACCGCTGTGTAAAGTTAACGTTGGATTCGAACACTGGAAGATATTGGAAAGTTCAAACGTGCCCCCGGTAACTCTTCTGATGATGTTGAAGCAGTTTCAGTCAATAAAAATCAGTCCTTTGAGACAATAGGAGAATATTTACTTTCCAGCAACTAAAAAGTACATTTTATAATTTATTGTTTTGGTAACGGAGAATAAAAGATTGAGTATTCTTCAAAGATCATATTGATATTAAAATGAGAAGTGCAACGTTATGTTTCAAGTAGATCTACTTTGTTTAGCTTTTTTGAATTTGGATATTAAAATAGAACTCATATTCTTTGTAATTTTAAGTCCATATATAATTCCGTATTTAAATAAAAGAACTAAATAATTTTTCATTAATTATGGTACATATAAATCCGTTCCCTGAAGAAGACGATGATGATGATGATGATGATGGTAGATCCACTGACCCAAGGAGGCCATGACTGTTATTATTCTGTAAGAGACAATGTGGCACTATGATCTAGAATTCCCACAGTGGTTCATGAAGCGTCACCTCAGGTCTCATTAGCCATGCTCCAGGCTGGTATGTACACAGACCACTACATCAAGTGGTCAGCCTGGACTAGGGAGCCTAAGTGCGTTCTCTCAGCCGAGCGGGGCAGAACATCTACCTTATCTGCAGTTCTAAGGGAGCATTCCCAATGTTAAATATTACGAACCGTATTTCGTTTTCTAATCTTAGCTTTTTCGGGAACAAATCCTGGCCAAGGAATTTAGATTTTTACTACAATGGAAAATAGACGCAACTTCGCCATTGGTGATTTATTTAAAGAAAAGAAACAAGTAGTTCCGTGACGAACAAAAGAGCCTACGTTTCATAAAATTTAATATTCATGCCAATCTATATAGACTTATCTAGAATAATGACGAAATCAAGTTGGTAATACTAACATTTCTAAGTACTGCTGTTTGAAATACACCTGAAATGGTGTAGCCTAATAGAGTAACTTACTACAGTTGGCAGCCCTCGTGACTCTGAATATATTCTTAGTTCCAACTCTTAAGGTGAAGAATGCACATACAAAATTTGGTTTATGTCTAATGGATAGTATGGACGTTACATGCTGTTTAATATTGGATTTATTAGTGCACGTAAAATCATGTTTGGGAACAATGCTCAGAATTAATCTGAAATATTACGATCTATTATAGTGGCAATTTTGGATAAAATCTATTTGTTAGTATCGAAGTTACATGTAATTAAAAATTGAAACTATCTGAAAGCTTAGAATCATGTTGGCAGAATGTGGCAATTCTGGATAAAATCTATTTGTTAGTATCGAAGTTACATGTAATTAAAAATTGAAACTATCTGAAAGCTTAGAATCATGTTGGCAGAATGTCTGGTACTATACGTGTGCAAAGTTTAGAGCTGATGGCTTGCATACTTTCTGAAATATTGACATTAGGATTAAAGGCATAGAGAGAACATTTATTACCAGTTGGCAGCCCTGCTGGTTCTTACGAATACGCATAGTCATAACTGTTATGGTGCACAAAGCACATACGAAATTTGGTTGAAATCCATTTGTTAGTATAGAAGTTATATGTATTTAAAACCTGGACATATCAGCAGGCTTAGAATCGTGTTGGCAGTACTAATGTGTATAAGTTACACCAAACTAAGGTAGAAGTCAGGTACTATATGTGTGCAAAGTTTTAAGCTGTTGGCTTGCATACTTGGTGATATTAGGGTTAAAACATAGAGAGAGCATTGATTAGTTGGCAGCCCTGGTGGCTCTTTAGAATACGCAGTCATCTCTATTGTAGTACACATAGTACATACGAAATTTGGTTGAAATACAATCGATAGTATAGAAGTTACATGCATTTAGAAATTGGACCTATCGGAAGGCTTATAATTATGTTGGCAATACTGCCCTGTTCGAACTTCTGAAAATTAATCTGGAATGTTATTACCTATATGTGTGTTCCAATTTTGGAAAAGTTCGCATGCATAACTTCTGAGATATGCAACACAGAGCTCAAATTTCAATTGTGATTTTTCAGCAGTTGGTAGTACTGACGTCAATTTCAAATATGGCCGTGAAATATTCAGGTATCGGTCTTTACTCTTACCAAATTTGGTTTCGATAGCTGCAGCCGTTTAGGAGTTGATAGGGGGGGACACACAGACAGACACACATTTTCCCGGAGCGATCTCGTAAGTCTATTTTGTCCTCATTTTTGCAAAATTAGAAAAGTAGGCTAATAATGCACAGATGTTTAACATACTTATCTTTCATTTGATTTGCGAGTCGACTTTCTTCCTATTCCATTATCCAGTAACCTCGAATGTGTTTTATTTTACATCGTTCAAACAGCACACCTTTTTGTAATTTCGGTAAAAAAAACTTGTAGGATGAAGAGTGGTGTGAGTACATAATATTTTGAACAGGAACCCATGTCCGAAATCGTAGCGTTTCGTTCTACATCCTTTTCATTTCAAGTCCTTACCTCGTCCACTTCTGCTTCCACTTCGAAAAATGAGGTGTGGTAAATGTGTGAAAACCTCGGAAACCTGAATTGCCAAAGTTGTCGGATTATTTAAGAGCATTTAAATCCCTCAGTATGCCTTCCTCCGGTGGGCCCAAGTAAAAAAAAAAAAAAATGTATGTCATGTAATAGAATCTTCCACTAACTACAATTGTGTGAAGCTCAATTTGTAGGTTAGATTTGATTAACAGTCTATTAGTTCCAATGTTCGACGCCCAGTGCCAGTTGCGGTTGCATCTAGTAGCCAAGTTCAAGGCTAAATATCGTCGACGGCAGCATTTGGTGGCAAAAGTAGGATGTGCTTTAAATTGATCGTCTGCAGCCCTTACCTGAATTACAGATAACACACACTAATACAGACATCACAATTAACACCGGTTATCGGACAGATTCTACACACACTCAAAGCACGGGGCAATATGACCACGTTGTCGCAGTCCCTAAACTGAGGAGCCAACAAACTATTTGAGAAACTTCATATAAACATGAATAGCTGAAAGATTCTGGAAATTGTAAACTCATCTCTAATCCCTATGACTGCTATGAACAATCCCCCGGGGGAAAGGGATTTCCAGGAGAGCAGGGAGCACTAATGGCATATTACTTAATAATAGAACCCGTCCATTACCGATATCATCTGAGCTACTGTTGGTTCCCGCTTAGGAGTCAAATATTTAAATGATTCCCTGTTCGCCCTGGCAGTGAGTGACAGTTTTCACGGCCAGCCACTTAGACTAATGACTACTCTCACACCTCGTGTGGGAGGACACTGACAAATAAATTTTGTGGAATTTTTGTTGTTTTCTACAATATTTTTAGTGGATTTTCACCCACCAGGTTGGTGTTTCCCACGGATTCAGGGAGGGATCTCACCACTACCACCTCTACGGGCAGTGTCCTGGAGCTTGTAACATCTGGTCAGGGGGGATACAACTGGGGAGGTGGGATCAGCACCACGCCCAGGTGGCCTCACCTGCAAAGCGAACAGGGGCCTCATAAGGGATGGGAAGGGAGGGGAGGATTGGGAGGGATAGGCAAGGAAGAGGGAAGGAGGCGGCCGTGGCCTTACAGTAGTTACCATCCCGGCATTTGCCCGAAGACGAAGTGGGAAACCACGGAAAACCACTTCGAGGATGGCTGAGGTGGGAATCGAAACCTCTCTACTCATTTGGACCACCCAAGGCTGAGCAGACCCCGTTCCAGTCCTCATAACACTTTTCAAATTTCATGGCAGAGCCAGAAATCGAACCCAGGACCTCCGGGGTGGCATCTAACCACGCTGACCACTAACCAACGGAGGTGTTTTCTACTATTTTGATAGAAATTGGGATGCTACAGAAACTGTGTCGTCCATTAGAAGTAATAAGAATATTATTTGTTTTACATCCCTTTTAACTACTGCGGCTTTTAGAGACGCCGGGGTGCCGGAAGGGGATCTTTAACGTGCCAGTTAATGTACTGACATGGCTCCCTCACATTTGCGCACCCTCAAATGCCAGCTGACTGCACCAGTATTCGATCCTGCAACCTTGGGGTTAGGAAGCGGGAACGTTACCGCTGAGCCACGCAGCCAGCCGATTAGAAGAATACAACATTTGCAATGGTGGAATGAATATCTCTTTATCTTCTATACTTGATTCTTAGCCTATTTTTCCCGTTTTCCAAACATTATGTAAAAGTAGACTTATGAGATCAATCCGGGCAAGAGCGTGTGTTTCCCTATCAGCTCCTAAACGACTGCAGCTATCAAGACCAAATTAGGTACGAGTAACTATATATACCATGACACATCATGGTCATATTTGAAAATGATATTAATGCTACCAACTGCTGAAAAATAACAATCGAAATTTGACCTCTATGTTGGACATAGTTGTATCAGAAAGTATGTATGGAAGCAGTTCCAAAATTGGCACACATGTAACCCATTATGTTTCAGATTAATTATCATGAGTCCATTCATGACAGTGTTGCCAACATGATTCTATGCCTTCTGGTATGTTCTGCGTCTATTGGTCTAAAAGAAGAGATCCAACATCAAAGGTAGTTAAAAGAAAAGGCTTGTTCAATTATGGTATAATCGATAATGCATTTTGCCCTTAATACTTCAGTTAGCAGACAGTCATATGACCTCCTTTCGAAACTTTTCATCGGTCGTCCTAAAAACGATACTGAATACCATTATTTTTCCTTCATATTAATCTGTAGTAGAGCCTCCGTGGCTTAGGCAGCAGCACGCCGGCCTCTCATCGCTGGGTCCGTAGTTCGATTCCCGGCCACTCCATGTGAGATTTGTGCTGGACAAAGCGGAGGCAGACAGGTATTTCTCCGGGTACTACGGTTTTCTCTGTCACAAAGTTTCATTCCAGCAACACTCTCCACTATAATTTCATTTTATCTGTCATTCATTTAATCATTTCCCCAGGAGAGCGCGACAGGCTTCTGCAGACGGCACAGTTCATATCTTCGCCGCTAGTTGGGGGCTTCATTCATTACATTCCCTGACCCGGTCGGTCGACTGAAAGCAGGCTGTGGATTTTCAATTTTTCATTAGTCTGTAGTCAAATCGAGGGAAAAATAATAGTGTCCAGTATCGTTTGCAGGATATGCTAGCAGTGTATAAGTACCATACGGGATGCAGGCAGAGAAATATCGACCTTGCTTCCAACACGAGTTAGTTGGGCTGCATAAAACAATATTATTAGGGGCAGCTGATCCACCTGGTATGTCACAGTTTACTAATACCATGGTATACCCTCTCATGTTATTGTAACAACAACACTTGAAAATACATCTCTACTTAGTATAAAACAAAGTCCCCGATTCTTGGATGTCACGGTTATCTCCAGAACCGCTCAATGGATTTTGATGCGGTTTTCACCATTCTATAAAGGATATCTCGAAGAAGGTTTCTGTAGAAAATAATTTATTTATGAACAAAGGAAGTCAAGCATTAACGATTTCAGTGAAAAAGCCAAAAAAGAAACCTGGCGTCCTTGCTTTTTTTAAGCTTACGCTGGGCAAACCGTTAAAAAATATCAATATACTTTGAGTGTAAGAATTGTTTGGCTTGAAACGTTCTACAAAGAAGTCCGTAAGAGCATATCTCTATCTTCAATATATCGCCCACTATAAGTGTTTTTACGTTTTCATTTCTTCCAACAATCTCCATTCAATTACTGAGGTGACAGTTTACGAGATATAGCACGTAATGCATTCATAACTGCTCCCGGGCGAAGCCGGGGCTGGTTTCTAGTATATTTATATAACATTGCGTTCTATTATTTCTATTATATCCGTTGTGGCATAAGTAAAATATTATATATTTTGCTAGTGGAACTCGCTGATCACTGCCGGTAACAGCAATAAACAGAAGATAAACAAGTAATTCCGTGAAGAACTAAATGGTCTATTTTCATATATCCTACTTATATTAATTGCCGATTATTCTCAGTTTGATTGCTGTAATGGATTCGTAGATATTGAGAACCGTCTTAAATATTTCGGATGGTCGCCATGTTGGATTTTTATATATAGGCCTTAGAGTTATGTACAATTACATTAATATTATTGTGTGGGTGCTTTATTCAAATGTCAATCGCATGATTAGGACACAAGAAACAAAAATCGGATTTTAAAATTTAGCTCAGCCACGATCTTTTGGTTATAAAATTACTTTAAATGAGTTAGATGCCAGTGGATTAAAATTTATATAAGCATATACCCTACCAAGTTTTACTGCGCTCGGATGTGTAAATCACCAGAAACGTCCATTTGAATATTTAAATTTCGCGTCACCGCCATGCTGGATTTGGGCTCGCCAGGTTATTGAACGTTCCATAGGTGAGCTTATGTTTATAGCCTCTATACACATACAAAATTTCAGTTAGATTGCTGTCATAGATAAATGGATATTAAGAAACGTCTAAATATTTCAGATGGGCACCATGTTGGATTTTAATATAATATATAGGCCATAGAGTTATGTACTATTAGATGAGGATTATTGTGAACGTTCATTATTCAAACGTTGATTTTGATCCCATGATTACAACACAAGAAATGAAAACTTAATTTTGAAATTTCGCATAGCCGCTATCTTGAGGTTATGTAAACAATTGAACTAAATTAGATGTTAGTGCATTGAAATGTGTCTAGTCATTTGCTGTATCAAGTTTCACTGCGTTCGGATGCTTAAATCGCGAGAAAAGTCTATTTAAATGTTTCACTTTGCTTGGCCACCTTGTTCGTTCTTTAGTTAACAGATTTTTGAAAGTCACAAAGGGGATTGTCTAGTAGTGCCCTTTATCACCGTACAAAATTTCAGATGGATATGAGGAATGGTTTCGGAGATATAGAATGCCAGTGATATATTTCGCACAGCCACAATGTTGGATAGGAGAGACGTAATGAAATTTGAAGGACACGGTCTGGGTCGTCTAAAATAGTACTATGACCGTACTGAGTTACATTGAAATCGCTCCCGCCGTTCAGAAGTTACTAGGGGGAGCACCCACATAGACGCACACACACACGGACAAAATGTGATCTCATAAGGCTATTCTTTTTCATAAATGAAAATAGGCTAAACTTGCATTAGCAGGATTAAGCAGCACAATGAAGACGTTTCAAATAAAAAATTACGAGCCTTACAGTAGTCGCATATGATGTGTAACATCTGACATAGAAGAAACCTCACGTGAAATTGTTGATACACCGGTAATTTATAGTAGTATTGGCACAGATATTAATCTATTGTAAAAGGGAGTGTTTTACAGATATTGTAGTTCATAATATGGAACTCATTTTATTAGATAATTTGTAGCTTCCACCAGCACTAGCCTAAATAAAGAATACGATATGGATCAACTAGATTAATAGACGCGACACCGCTCATAACCTTAACTTCCTTATAAACAGGTCCTCTTGATTCACAGACCAACACGTAATTTCATATGAATTCTGTTAAAATGAGTCATATTGATATGATAAATATCGTTTAAAATGATAATCTGGTAGCAAACATATCTACCCCGCCCAGGATTCGAACCCAAGATCTCTAGATTCACAGTCATACGCAATAACCCCACGGCTATTTCGACTACGCAAATATTGTGCACAAGATGGTGACTTATTTCCACGTTCCAATAATACTGCATTACGGAATTATGTTTCATTTATATTTTTCTTGTTTCGATAATGTTCCTGAGTGACATTGAGCTTAAAATGCCTTATGCCAATGCAATGCCGACTACTTACAATGATTGATATTCAGGCATTTTACCATTTAAATACTGATACGAAGACTTCGAACATGTACCATGTCACTTGTTTAAATCCCTTGACACTATAGTTCGCATGAGCGTTTTCCGTTCAGTATGTCATATACATTCCACATGACCGAGAGTGCGTCATGGTATCTATTTTCGACACCGCGCGCTGATTGTTTCTCCTACCAGTGCCAGCTGGATCGATCGATCGAGTTGGCAGTGCGTCTTATACTTCCGTTCGATCCACCACTGCCAGCTAGGGCACACTTCCATTCGATCGATCGAGCGGGCAGTGCATACTTCCGTTGTCCACCACTGCCAGCTAGTACACTTCCGTTTGATCGATCGAGCAGGCAGTGCATACTTCCGTTTGATCCACCACTACCAGCTCGATCGTTCCGATCCACTTCCGTCCCCAATTTTCAAAATCACTCCCACAAAACTATCCAGCAACCGAGCGGAAAGATGTTACACATCAATAAGTGGCATATAAATGGTTAATAATTATTTAATAACTATGGACCAACGAAAAGAGCAGACCCTTGATAATGCCGAACGCAGTTCACCGTGAAACGTCGGGAGATAACATCCTGCCTGGACCACGGCCTACAAGCCCGGAAACTTGGACATAAACTCAGCAATTTTTCTAGGTGTGGGACTTCACCTAGGAACACCAATATAAGCTCATCAGCGAGCACTTGGTGTCCGTGCCTGGACCCTCACAGGAGTAGTGAACTACGCACTACCTCCCTTCTTATGAAGCGCGCCTGCGTTTTTTTTTTTACTGTGAGAGCTAAAATCTCAAGTGGCATTTCACCTCCCTATAAACGCTTCTGGAGTTTAATTCCTGGGCCTTCAAAGCCATTATACCAACTTGAACATAGTTATGAGCGCCGGCCCTGAAATCCTAAGCTGTTATAATATAGTACATCATGCAACGAGCCTTTAATGGCAACAATTAAGACACGAGTATGACATCCATACGAGTTTCGCATAAGAAATCCAGTTACTGGATTTATAATTTCCGTGAAACTAATGTCATACGCCTGCTTGCTCCACGATGTTATGGTGTGTTTATGTCAACAACTGCATTCACTAAAATTGTCGGCGAAATCTTACGAATGTGTAGAAGTTGGAGTTGCGGATATTAAGGTACAGTACTATTTCTTTTGAAATATTGCCCAATTTGTTTATACACTGTAACTACGATGGTTGATCCAATGTAGGCGTCATTGTCAGCTTTAAAATCATGTAATTCGTGTCCGACATGTTGGATTTTCAGTACTTGTCAAACGCTATCCTTACCTAATTGGTCAATTAATGAAAATATTGATCTCTGATTGGTTGAAAAACAGTGTTATAATGAAAAGTAGTACTTTAATGACACCCACTATGATACAGTTTTCTGACATATAATATTTACATATCGACATCGTCGAACATAATAGTACATTATGCAACGAGCCTATAATGGCTATAATTAAGACACGAGTATGTTTATAAAACGAGCTTGAGCGAGTTTTATAATTTCCATACGAGTGTCTTAGTTACCATTATAGGCGAGTTGCATACGACTGTTTATGTTCGACGATAATTATAACTTTATGATATGTTTTAACATAAATATTCATAAATATCTGTTCAGTAACTAGAATTTTGTGATCGGGTGGTGCGTTAGGTAGCATATCTCCGTGTTCCAAGCTCTCTGGCCGACCGACGCATGCGCTCTGTGTGCTTCAATGCCATATGTGCAGATCGTGAACCATTCAGTAAAACTGTTACCGTAGTCGTTTGAAATCAACGCGCTGTGTAGAAATTGGATTTGGGTATATTAAGGTACAGTGCTATTTCTTGTCTCATATTCATCAGTTTATTTACGCGAACATATGGACGGTGCACTTTCGGTAATTTATATAGACATGTTGGATTTTGAGCGAAGGTTTCCTTATCTAATTGGTCAAACAACTGTTTCTTGAGCTGTGATTGGTGGGAGAAACTGTTTCATAATGAAAAATAGTGTTATAATGACCATCATTATGGTACAGTTTTCAGACACATAATAGTCAGGGTCGAACATAAAATATTTATTTTGATCGCCGATGCAGTTAAATCTGGACCTAGGGTTTTTGGGAGTCCTACTGAATTTAGGAAGTTAGCCACAGCAAATAAATACCTCCACCAACAGGAATTGTGGACAGTAGATCACAGTAACGGGAGGTAGCGGAATCCCTGGTGGTTTGCGCACACCATTCAATACGCCGTGCGATCAAAGAATATGAGACAACAATACATATGTCGATGTGAAATGACAAGCAAGGCATACGCTTTTTGGCGCCAGGGGATACGGGAAGTTGCGTATCTAGATTGTCATATGGACATACACAGAGATGAGATAATAGAATTTGGAAACGTACAGTCAATTCGTTCAGCTCTTGTTCCATTATACAAACATCACAAAGCAAATACTGTCACCGAAAGAGAGGACATCAATAGAAAAGGGCTGATATGAAAGGGTTATTTCCAAATAGCATCTGTCTCTTTTCCACTCGCTATTCCATTTTATTGGATTTGCTTGTCTCTTCCTTTTAATTCAGTGATATTTTATAATTGAGGACTTTTCTGCAATAAACAGAGCGATGGAAAGAATCGCATACCCTACAGTATACTTGAACGTTCTATTACTGAAATGTGTAATGCTTTCCAGTTGGTCCATGCGATTGTACTCAATTGTAGTACGAGGCGCATACAGAAAATAAGTTTCCCTATTTTTAGCCTACTTTTGAATTTTTTTGCAAAAAATGAAAGTAGACTTTTGAGATCTAATTTTGTACAGATGTGGTACTAGCAAAGGACACCTCAGTGTCCTATTTTATATCGCCGCCATCTTGACGGAAACGTAATGGCGGCCAGCTAAATGTTCAAAGCTTAAATCAAATTACGACAATCTGATCTCGACCAAATTTTGCAACAACATACCGTTTGACAGGAAGCATCTTTTGACCAAATTACAAGGTCATCAGTCAAAGAGTTTGAAGATGGCGGCCGTGTATGTGTGCAAATCGTGTGTGTGAGTGTGTACATCTGTCGCCTCCACTATCAATTCAAACACGTCGAAATCGAATTAAACGAAATTTGGTGAAGAGATAGCACTAGCAAAGGACGCATCAGTATCATGTTTTATATCACCGCCATCTTGACGGAAATGTAATGGTGGTCACCCAAATGTTCAAAGCTTAAATCAAATTACGACTAACCTAATCAAATAGTTCAACAACATAAGTTACCTGCATGTGGGAAGCGTCTTTTGACCAAATTACACGGTCATCATCTAAATAGTTTGAAGATGGTGGCCGTGTGTGTGTGCAAATCGCTTGAGTGAGAATGCATATCCCCCCCCCCCCCCCCCCCCGCTAATCAATTGAAACACGACGAAACCGAATTGAACGAAATTTGGTACAGAGGTAGCACTAGGAAAGGATTCCTCAGTGTCATATTTTATATTGCCTCCATCTTGACGGAAACGTAATGACGGTCACCCACATGTTCAAAGCCTAAATCAAATTAAGACCAACCTAATCATCCGATCCCTACAAAATTTTACAAAAATGTACCTTTGTGTGGGAAGTGTATTTTGCCTAAACCACAAGGTCATCAGACAAATAGTTTAAATACGGCTGACATGTGAATCATGCAAGTATTAGGCTGTAATCTAACTGTCGGCCAAATGGTGCTGTGACCTTATCGAGTTACATTGAAATCGCTCCAGTCGTTTAGAAGTTATTAGAAGGGGACACACACACGCACTCAAACACACACATACGCACACACACACACACGGACAAAAGGTGATCTCATAAGCCTATTTTATCATTTTAAATGATCTTGTCGACTTGGTCGTTACGCTGGGGTCTGGCGTTACGTTACAGTGGCGGGACGAAATGTACCCAGATGCACTGAGGTGTGTGACGTCATAGTACTGCTTGGTGCATGTGTACCCCGTCAATCTCTACTTTGTTAGTATAAGACAAAAATCCCCGATTCTTGGATGTCACGGGTAATCTCGAGAACCACTGGATGGATTTTGATGTGGTTTTCACCATTCTGTATCTCGAGGAAAGATTCTGTAGAAAATAATTTATGTATGATCAAAGGAAGCCATGCAGTAACGATTTCAGTGAAAAAGTCGAAAACAAACTTGGCGTCCGTGCGCTTCATAAGCTTACGCTGGGCAAACCGTTAAAAATATCAATAGACTATACTATGAGCGTAAGAATTGTTCAGCACGAAAAGTTCTACAAAAAAGTCCGCAAGAGCATATCTCTATCTTCAATACATCGCCCACTATAAGTGTTTTTAGACTGGATGGAAGGGGCACGTCCCCGCGCGCTCTGGTGAGCGTGACGTCATTCCGCGCGCTCAACCTTGCTTTGCCCTTGGTTTGCCCTTGCCATTCACGAGTAATTTGAAACAATATAAGCAAGATAAGTATTATGCAGATCATTTTCTATCATGTCAAGAGTCTTTGGCTTCGAGAGAAGCGAGAAGCCTCCAGCCTTCCTAGCATTTTTCAGCATTTGTAGCATTTAAAATGATACAAAGTCTAGTCTTTCAGACTGACTGTCACTTTTTTTTCATAAAATAGGCTACAAAGGGGAAACCCGGATCAGCTCAGGAATTCTTCGGGATCGTTAATTCTCGAACTCACCAGCAGTGAGCACTATCCTGGGTACACCATAAGTGGTGGAGCTACACACACCCTGTCTCCTTCAGTGCCTTGAGCAGAAGGCAGGATGTACCATGGATTGACAAGAAATATGTCTGTCCCCTGAAGAAGGAGGGCTCAGGAAAGATAAGACAAGGCAGTAAAGTGAAAGGTACATTAGACCTGGGATAAACTAATACCGTTGGGGTCGAAAGAGAACAAGAATTGAGTAATTTTATGGATCCAAGAATTTTTGACGGGTCGTTCCCAGAAATTAAAAGTCGAAGGCCTATTCTCGGATGAAATTACCGTAACGTCGGGTATCACTCAGGGCAGCGTAATCGGAACTTTGTTATTTTTGGCGTTTATAAATGGCTTACCAAATGGAATTCGTAGTGAATGTCGATTGTTTGCGGATGATTGTGTAATATATCGAAATATACATGACTCACAAGACAACGCAGTACTTCAAGACCACCTGAACCTGGTCTATAATTGGGTGATTGAAAATAAAATGAAAATAAACACAAGAAAATGTAGTCTCATAAAAATAGGGAAAAAGGCGAAGGCAAGATTTTCAATATAATATTATAATATAATAATACATATTTGGGTGTTAACGTAAGGAATGATATGCAATGGAGTTCTCATGTAGGATGTGTAGTTTCTAAAGCTTACAAATCTCTACACTTTGTAATGAGGGTATTAAAAGGAAGTAGTACCTCTGCTAAAGAATTAGGATATTTGTCAATTGTAAGACCTATTCTGGAATACGCCTCGGCGGTAGGGCTCATCAATGAGTTTGAAATGGTACAAAGAAAGGCCGCTAGATTTGTGCTCAGTGACTTTAATTCCAGGAGCAGTGTGAGCCGTATGTTAAATATACTTGGGTGGGAATACTGGAGGCTAGGAGGATGAAATCTAGACTCTGCGCTATGTACAATACGTATACAAATCAACCAGCATGGGGTGAGCTTAGAAAATTTATGGGAAAGCCCACTTACATGAGCAGGAGTGATCATCCTTTCAAAGTTAAGGGCCGACCACAGCGTACAAATTATGGTAAATATTCTTTCGTTAACCGGGCCATTGATAACTGGAACTGTCTACCTGCCGCAGTCTTAGATCCTTTTCCCAAACATATTGGTGTGTTTAAGAAAAACCTGACGATTTGTGTAAATACTCCAGTTTAATTGTTGTATAATTGTTATTGAATTGTTATGTATAATTATGTATTTGTTATGTATACCCAATTTGCCACCGGGGGACACACCCCCAATTGCAAATAAATGAATGAATGAATGAATGAATGAATGAATGAATGAATGAAAAGGGTGGTTGGCAGAAAAGATGACCCAGAGGAGCCCGACACAAGTAAGTGGAAGCAATGCCGGACTCATCTGCGCTCCCGTGGTCACCAACCCACATTCCACTTGTTGTGATCCCCTGGGGAAAATCATCAAAAAGACTGGAAGAATGATGCCCTAAGGCCCGTTATACGGTAAATTAGTCGAGGAATATTTTTTACAAAGAAGATGATACTCTGATTCCTAGGACATTTTGTAACTTTGTTCTTCACGTGGTTTCATATTTAATCTGGCGTAGACTTATTTAATTTAACACTTGGTTACACTCTAACTAACTTTTTCGAACGCTTGAAAACTATTCCTTTGTTGATTATCACTGTGGTCATTAATCTTCTTTGTCGCGGTTCTCTCTTATTTATTCCTCACTTTATCTCAACACTTCAATCACTACGCCATGTTGTAAGCGAATAAACTGGGAGTGGAACAAATGAGGGTGGGTGAAAAGGGGTGATATACATCACACAATTAGCAGGGAACTGCAGGGTTAACTTGGAAATATGGGGTGCGCTCGATAGTGGCACGCTGGGACTTGTATGAAAACCATTTTGTGACCTTATGAAGAAGGCCCAGTTGTCGGGTATTGAGTTTGTATTCCTGGACTATATTTACATTTATGTAGACAGTTGTTGTTGTTGGTATTTAACCATAGAATAAAAACATTATTGGTTGGTTGGTTGGTTCCTCAGTTTAGGGGTTGCGACAACGCGGTCATATAGCCCCGTGTACTTTGGGTGTGTGTAGAATCTGTCCGATAACCGGTGTTAATTGTGATGGCTGAATTAGTGTGTGTATCTGTTTTTTAATTTAAGTACAGACTGCAACGGCGGCTTCGGTGGCGTAGTCGGTAGCATGCTGAGCTTCTATGCCCAAGATCGTGGGTTCAAATCCAGCCAAAGTCGTCGGATTTTTAAGAGCGTTAAAAATAACTCAGTATGCCTTCCTTCGGAGGGGAAGTAAAGCCGGCGGTCCCATGTCATAGATTTATGGCTTGTTAAAGAACCTTCCACTAATTACACCTGTGTGAAGCTAAATTGTAAAGGTTAAGAATGTAAACAACGCTCTTAGGTTTCTACGTTCGTTGACAAGAGCCGACTGCGGCGACGTCTGGTAGCTAAGTTGTGAACTAGTAGTCGTTAACGGTGGCGTTTGGCGGCAAAAGTAGGAACTACTAGAAAATTGATCGTCTGCAGTCCTTACTTGAATGAAAACAGATACACACACTAATACAGTCATCACAATTAACACCGGTTATCAGACAGATTCTACACTATCCAAAGTACACGGGGCTACATGACCGCGTTGTCGCAGCCTCTAAACTTAAGAACCAACCAACAGACTGCAACTTAGAATTTTTCAAATAGTTCATACTTTTGCCGCCAAATACCACCGTCAACGACTACTAGGCCTAGTTCAGAACTTAGCTACTAGAGGCCACCGCAGTCGGCTCTTGGCAACGAACGTAGGAACCTATGAGCGTTGTTTACATTCTTAACCAATCTAATTTAGCTTCACACAGGTGTAATTAGTGGAAGTTTCTTTAGCATGTCATAAATCTATGACTTTACTGGCTTTACTTCCCCTCCGAAGGAAGGCATACTGAGGGATTTTTAACGCTCTTAAAAATCTGACGGATTTCGGTCGGGTTTGAACCCACTATCTTGGGAATAGAAGCTCAGCATGCTACCAACTACGCCACCGTAGCCGCTAAAAACATTATTCAATAGACTGTCAGTACTACCGTACTAAACTTGCCACGGTGGCTGAGTAGTTATTGTGTCGGGCAGCCAACCCCAAGCTTGGAGGTTCGCTCCTGGCCATAGTAAGTGATTTATTAAAGGCGACAAAAATCACGGTACGCATGTCATACGATATTGACATATTAATGAACCCATTTGAATTCAGTAGGCCGTGTTCATAATGACAAAATTAATCTAGGGATTTTCCGCCAACACAAAGTTCCTAATTTCTCTCCTAGAAAGCGCTATAGTGTCAAGGAGCTTAGATATCTAACTTCCTTGATTACCATAGCGCTCCAAGGAGCGATAAAATTCGATATGCAAACTGCCCTCTGGGTGTCAATTAACAATGCTTGCACCCGGTATCTGAGGCCATACGATATTATTATTATAGTACTACTATTACGCAAGTTAAAGGTTACTTTTATAATTTGTGGACGTGGTGGCACAGTGGTCAAGCTGTTCATTGCATGTGAAATTTTCAAAGTGAAATGCCATGCCCCGTGGTTCAGATTCCACGTAAAATGGAGGTCCCATGGCTCATGATTGCGAGATTAACGGTCACGTAAAACTTCAAGCTTTCTTGCTTTTTACATTTATAATTTTTCTGTTAATGTACCAATTAGTAACCGACAGTAGTGGCTACGCTGGCTAAAGCGCAGCATTAGGTCATGGGGCCTAGCTCTCTGCGGACTCGGTTGACGCGTGGGTTCGAGCCCCACCGTCGGCTGTCCTTGAAATGGTTTTCCGTGGTTTCCCCATTTTCAACACCAGGCAAATGCTGGGACGGTACCTTCTGACAGGCCACGGCCGCTTCCTTCCACATCCTTGCCCAGTTTCATTCACCATCATTCATTTCATCTCTCATTAACTCCTCTCATGAGGTTGGCGTCAGGAAGGGCATCCGTCCGTAAAAACCATCGCCACAAAGACTTCCATACCATCTCATCCCCGACCCCGTTGGAAAACGGGAATAATAAGGGGTAGACATACATACATACAATGTACCAATTAGTCTAAATAGTTGAAAGAGTTGTTTATCACGTTCGTGGTGCATTCGAGGTGTACCATACCAACTGATGAGCCCATTGGCACACCATCTCCTTATTACTCCTTGCATTAATGACTGTTCCTCGACTACGGCATATAATATCCAGTTTGAACGAAAATGTCTTCGTGAAGGCCATTACCAACATAATCTAATTTTACGTTCTATTCCGTTTCAACAATCAATACAGTCTGTCACGATATGCATTTTTAGACGGATCCGCTTTGTTCTTGTTATTTGTAAAAAAAATGACGAGCCTTACAGTAGTCGCATATTATGTGTAACATGTGACATGTTGTCCCCTGTTAACAGTGAACTCTGTTGGTCATTGAAATAACTACTTGTAAAACTGCAGTGCCAAATCCTGACTGGTTTTCAGCAAATATGATATAATGAATATTTTTACACCAAACAACGACGACTTGAATATGATTTATTGTAGGAAGAATATCTTTAATGGGGCCTCCGAACCATGAAGTAATTTTGTATGCGATATGGATTCCACATATCCACATGGCCGACAGTACCTCGAGTGCTTACATTAAATTCGGAATACAGAAAATTGTTTTCAGTAAATATGATATAATGAATATTTTCACACGACAATTTGAAGATGGTTTATTGTAGGAATATCTTTAATGGGGCTTCCAAACCTTGAAGTAAACCGTATGCGATATACATTCCACATAGCCACAGCACGTCGTGGTATCAATCTCCGCCACCGGGCTCATCTTTTCCGTCCTATCCATTTCCGTTTCATCCATTTCCGTTTCATTTTTCAAAATCACCTCCACAAAAAATATGCAGATACCGAGTGGAAAGATGTTACACATCAAAAAATTCAAATCAAGAACTGAGACTATAAATGAAGGGCGAAATGTAATGTGTGGAGGGCCAAGGCAGTATTTTAGAGTCCTTATCCCACATTTTGAGAGGCGAAAAATACCAGTTACTACAACTAATTATTGAAGGCAGAATTCATGGAGAAATGTCTATAGGTAGACTAAGAAGCTCGTGGCTGAAGGATATCCGAAGATGGCCTTTCATGGAGCAAGATCACAGCTAGCTATGCGGATCGAAAACCTCCGTTCGGAGACGACGTCTTAAGAAGACGAATCCCACCTTTAAGACATGCTTGCAGCTAATAATATGGTGCCCTCAAAACCCGTAGCTGTGGTACTCAGGGGATTGCTCTACAATAGATTGTGAAAGTCCGGAATCATATACCATATACAGTACTACTATACAGTATGTTTCGAAAAAAGTGTCCGATATTGATGATGATGATAATTGTTGTTTTAAGGGTCCTAACATCTAGGTTATCGGCCCGTAATGGTTTGGGTGATCGTGAAGATGAAAATGAAATGTAAACTATTACTAAAACTAACTACTAACTTAAATACTAGAAGTAGAAATGGAAAACAAAAGGAGAATAAGGCAAATAAAGGACATGAGGAAAAGAAATGCCCTCGAACCCTCGAAGAATGAGGATTGAGGGACTTTGAAGTAAGGAGAGCCATGAAAGGCAGATAGGAAAGTAAAAGAGGAGAGGGTCCGCCCCAGAGGTAATGGATAAAAGGGGGGAAAACCGGACCCAGCTTAGGAATCCCTCGGGGTCGCCAACTCCCGAACTCACCAGCCGTGAGCCCCTGAGGGTGTAGCAATATCCAGGGTGCACCAGAAGTGGTGGGGATACATACACCCTGCCTCCTCGAGAGCCTTGAGCAGAAGTCAGGAGAGAACATGAAAAGAAAAAGAAGGCTGACCCCTCGCAGAAGGAGGGTATCAGGAAAGATGAGACGAGGCCCAATTAAGGCAGGAAAGGAAGAGACTCCCTAGGCCTCGGATACCCTAATATCGTCGGGGTCAGAAGAGAACACGAGTTGACCAAGAGAGATCGACAGGAAAGAAGACGGAGAGTAGCCCGGCACAAGTAAGTAGAAGCAATGCCGGACTCAGCTGGGACCCGTGGTTGCCAACCCACGTCCCACTAGATGAGAGCCTCTGGGGGGTGTCCGATATTGCAACAGAGGTTGGGATAGGTCAAAACGAGAAGAAATGTTCCGATAAACATATGTCCGGAAACAAATACCTGTCGAGATATGAGCCATTTTACTTGTGTTGGGTATTTACACTTCAGTCAATGGACGTCTTGCTACCAGCTTCTTCTAATGAACACTCGACTGTCACACGCGTTGGGCAAACATCCATCCACACCACCAACTAGGAGCTGTGATGATTTCAGCCGTTCTGTCCGCGGATACCATCTGCACGTTACAAGAGATGCTCCACATGGTTACCACGTGCTTTGGCTCTTCTTCGCAAGGAATCTCCAACTCGTCCAATCACGGCCGGCTGCTCGCGGATGTGGGCACTCTCATTGGTCACATGCTCTCGTAACATCTGAACATTGTCGATGGATGTGGCCAACACCAATGTCTTTAAATGTCCCCATAGCCAGAAATCCAATGGATTAAGGTCCGGGGAACCGCACAGCCGCATACTATGACTGAATATCCAACTCATACCGGGTGAGTTAGCCGAGGTCGTTGCGGCATGACTGTTGGCAGTCGCTCACATCCGGGAGGCGAAGAGGTTCGAATCCCCCCGCCGGCAACCTTGAAGATGGTCTTCTGTGGTTTCCCATCTTCCTTCCAGGCAAATGCCGGGGTTGGTCCCTAACTATAGGCCACAGCCGCTACCTTCCAACTCCTCGACCCTCCCATCCAACATTCCTCCCCAACGGTACTTATAGCTCACCCATTGGGTGTCCGTCTCGAAGCAGCTACAAAACTGGCGAGCCGAACATGTCCTCGGACACTCCCGGCACAAAAAGCCATACGCTAAAAAAAAACCAACTTATGCAAAGACCTTCAACGGAAAGACGCCTGCACCACCGAACACAACACCTTGTCCACGTGGGTAAAATGGTGCATATCTCAACAGGTATTTGTTTCCGGACACATGTTTATACGAACACTTCTTCTCGGTTTGACCAATCCCAACCCCTGTTCCAATATCGGACACTTTATTCGAAACACCCTGTGCCAAACGTAGTTCACTGTACAAGTCCGTTTTTAAAATTGGCACACGGAGGAAGGTTTACGATCCAACGTAAGACAACAGATGGTGATATCAATTCATCGTGTGCTCCTCTTCAGGCCACGATAGTCTACGAGGTCTCGCAGCAACGACTATTCATATAAATACTCAAATTGCATTCCAAGAGTTAGAAGTGTGTGTGCATATTATAAGCGGATTGTATGTACCTAGGTGTAGTAATCGAATGTGAGCCACAACAGATGACATGTAATTTCTTAAACTATATTGAAATACCAATATGTATTTAATAAAATAATTTCACCTTAGTCAATATAATTGAATTACTATGCATTAATTAACACCAGAATAAGGCTCTTCACGGAGTGGAGAGTAAAGAGATGAGGGCGGTTATAAATAGTTGCAATAGGTGCTCAGCTACGCTGACCCCCTCATGTATGTAATATTTACAATATCTCGCGAACCAATAATCGGATATGGGCATGTGAGGTGTAAAATTACTTGAGGTGACACCCCATTTTCTATGGACTACTCGTTATATATTTTAGCGTTTTTGGAAAAACAAATTATTTGGAAAGTAGGCTATATTAAAAAATATAGCCTACTTTCTAAATAATAATTTTTTCGAAAAATATTTAAAAATATAGCGAGCAGTCCATAGCAAAGGGGGCGTCTCCCTGAGTAATTTGACACCTCACATATCCATATCCGACTATTGGTTCGCGAGATATCCACTAATTTAACTTGGACGCTCCGCGACGCCAGGCGTCGGATGGGGTAGAACCGCTACTGTCTCTCTACTGTGGAGCATAGGTTGGAATATGTATTATATTTATCTTCATCTCATAGATTGACCATCTCGAGATATTTTTTAAAGAAGAATTGGGAGCTGTCTCATTAGGAATTCCTCAGCAACTCACATTCATATGACACAAACGCAGATATATCATGACCAATGTTTCTCAACTGCAGTAATCAGAGATTTTAACTGCTCAGAGCGCCGTAAGGAATATTATTTTGAGCATTGAATAACGAATCACATATACTCAGTGCTTAAATATGCCAGACTTTCCAACATAAGACACAGCCATATGTTATGCAGTACTCGTATTTTGGGTATCAAAAATTCCTCTTCTGATCCGAAAACTACAGTACGTACCACACAATGAGCACATAATACGTCCAACGTCGTGGCTAAGTGAATAAGGTGCTTGCGTATGGTCAAAAGTGTCACATATTCAATTTCAGCCAGTTCGTGTGATTTTAAATTCGTCGTACCTGATTCTGAGACTTGATGTTTTGACGTATTCATAATTTATTCCTTCTTCATCACGACGCGCTTCAACTCGAAAGACCAACAATAGGACTCTCCTAGGGCCACACGTCTTAATATTAGTGATTAATTCTCTTTTTACATACCAGAGAAAACAAAAAGCAACTTTTTCAGGGTAAGGTTTTTCTGAAATTCAATATTGATGCCATTTCCATGTATGCGTTATTTTTTCCTCTGGCCGCGACCTCTTTGATGGTGGTCGCCAAGCGAGGCGGTGGGGAATCCCCAGAGGAGTTGGCCAGTGCAATCGATCACCGGGACAACCCCAGCATGTTTGTAGTACAGGGCAGATTAAATTAGCACCGGGCCCAACCCTGCTCCTCCCTGTCCTTGTGGTCACTGTCAACAGAAAAATATATATCAGGGAGCAACCAAAGAGGATGAATACTCTTACTATTATAATAGAGGTTGGGAGATTCTCGTACATAATAGTGTAGAGTAAGCTGCATTCAAATAGGTTGAATATCATGACTAGGTCTCGGATTTTTAGGTGCTAAAAATCGGGTTTTTAGCCTACTTTTCACATTTTGCAAAAATGAGGAAAAAGTAGTCTTATGAGATCGGGCAAATGTGTGTCTGTCTGTCTGTCTGTCTGTCTGTCTGTCTGTCCTTCTGTCTGTCTGTCTGGCTGTGTGTGTCTCCCCCCCTATCAACTCCTAAACGGCTGCAGCAATCAAAACCAAATTTAGTATGAGTAAAGATGTGCACCGGAATATCTCACGTCCATATTTGAAAATGATGTCAGTGCTACCAACTGCTGAAAAAACGCACTAGAAATTTGAGCTCCATGTTGGATATCTTGGAAAGTATGAATGGGAGCTATTTCAAAATTGGCACACGTACAGATCATAATATTTCAGTTTAATTTCCAGGAGGCCAAACATGGCAGTGTTGCCAAAATGATTATAAGCCTCCTGATAGGTCCAATTTTTAAATGCATATAACTTCTACACTATCAAGTGGAATTCAACCAAATTTCGTATGTTGTATGTGTACATAACCAGATATGACTGAGCGTATTCTTAAGACCTATCAGGGCTGCCAACTGTTAATAAATGCTCCTAATTTATTTTATCCAAATACCAATATATCAGAAAGTATGCAAGCTGACAGCTTTAAACTATACACACGTATAGTACCTTACATTCTATATTAATTTGGAGTAACTTATATACGTCAGTGCTACCAACATGATTCTAAGCCTGCTGACAGGTCCAACTTTAAATACATGTAACTTCAATACTATCATTTGGATTTCAACCAAATTTCGTATGTGCTATGTGTACCATAACAGATATGACTATGCGTATTCTAAGGAGCAACCAGGGCTGCCAACTGTTAATATGTGCTGTCCCTACTTTTGTTACCCTAATATCAATATATCAGAAAGTATGCAAGCCAATAGCTCTAAACTTTGCACACGTATAGTACCTGGCATTCTAGACGAATTTGGAGTAACTAATATACGTCAGTGCTGCCAACATGATTCTAAGCCTGCTGATAGGTCCAATTTAAAATGCATGTAACTTCTATACTAACTAATGGATTTCATTCAAAATTGGCACAACAATAGATCATATTATTTCAGATTATTTCTGACCAATACATGCATGACATTGTTGCCAACATGATTTTACGCGCGCTGTTAGATCCAATGTTTAACTGCATGTAACGTCCATGCTATCCAGTGGACTTCAACCAAATTTTGTATTTCGTACCGTAAGAGACGGAACTAAGAATATATTCAGTCATCAGGGCTGCCAACTGTAGTGCTCTATTAGGATACATTATGCCAGGTATACAGTATTTCGAACTAATTGGAAATTTCGATATTAGCAACTTAATTTCGTCATTATTCTAGATAGGTTCATATACTGTAGAATAATCATTGGCATGAAAAGTAGGCTGTATAGTTCTTCACGGAACTTCTTGTTTATGTATTGAAAAAAAAAAGTAAAATTATTTAATTATAATTTAGTTTATTAATGTGAATTTTTGCTATGCCTCACTCACTACTGAAGAATTACAATACACAACGAGATACATCTTCTGGTTGTCCATCACAAATGACCGACGATTATCGCGAAACACTTCTTCTGAATGCGCGAAACTGCGGCAATATGATTTTTGCCCTTGAGGTGTTGTGTAACTTGAGATCTCTGTTCAGCCTTGATTGCTTTCCCACATGGTTGGCAGAACAGAACGCCCCATTCAGAAGTAAAATTATTTTTAAATTCTGCAACATACTGCTGCAGACGATAACTTGTAATTGCTTTTACTTTAGGCATCGCAGAACTGCCTTACAATTCACAGTGCCAGAAATGAACTGCATGTGAGTGACACTGGTTTCAGGTAGCTCCAGCACGTGGTGCAATATTGCTATGGACAAGTTACGAATAACACAGTTGCAAGCTGACATACGCTTTGCATGACGATTAGATAGCTCACTGGTTCTTCCCCGTTGTACTAACGCAGAACAAAAACGCAATAAGCTGAAAGATCTAGCATACTGATTTTTTTAAACTTATGTCTTTTTATGTGCTAATAAGTGAAAAGCAGGAATTTATGTATTTATAGAAAAAATGCTTAATTATTATTATTATTGATTTAAGCCCACTACGGAGCGCTTATGACTAGTTCTTCGATGCTCTTTTCCGTTCCCAATATCTCTTGAGCCCTGCTGATAATTTCTCCTTTCTCTCCTGCGAAAGGGGCTTCCGACATTTAGAGACTCTAGGTGGTGGGGTCCAAGAATCTACCATAGCACAAAATTTTGAACGATCTTCTACATCAAGGTCAGCAATTCCAGCCGAATCCAAGTCCTTTAGTACTTCATTAAGCCACAGGCTTCCAGTCTTGTAGCTTTTAACCAAGGAGAAGATCTTCTTGGTAAGCCTGTTGCTGTTCATTCGTTGTAGGTGCCCATAGAACTTAAGCCTCCTACGTCGCATACTGGTATTGGCTGATTCTAACTGTCGATACAGGTCAGAATTAGATTTCAAACGGTAGGTTCCATCTGGGAGCAATCTCGGGCCATGGATTTTCCTGAGGATACGTCTTTCGGCTTTCTCCAGATCATCCATGGTGCCTTTTCTGTTCATCAAGAGGGTCTCTGTGGCATACAGAAACTGTGGTCTGACAGCAGTTCTGTAGTGACAGATCTTAGCATTCCTCGAAATGCATTTCTTGTTGTACAAATTGTGGGATAGTTGGTATGCTGCGTTGAGTTTGGTACGCCTTGCTAAGATGGAGGTGCCATCTCTACCATTGGGGTGGACCCATTCACCAAGATAACGAAAGCGATTGACTCTTCCAATCGTTCCATGTATGGTCGTCAAAGGGGTGTTTGCGGAGTGCCGATTCTCCAAGTACTTGGTCTTATCGTAAGATATCTGTAATCCAGATTTCACCGCTATCTCGTGCAGGGCTTGGACAGCTATGCCAGCATCCTTAGAGTTGTTGGCCAAGATTGCAATGTCATCTGCGAAGGCAAGGCACCTGATCTCGATTCTTCGGGTTCCAGCTCCAATGGCAACTGGTTTGATTCCTAGATTCCTCAATGTGCATTCCCAGGTTTTGATTACTTTATCAAGCACCAGATTAAACAGAATGGGCGAGAGACCATCACCCTGTCGTACTCCGGTTTTGATCTTGAAACTCCGAGATAGTTCTCCTCTGAACTTCACCTTAGAGGCTGTATCCGTGAGAGTCTGTTTGATGAGGGTGCGTGTGTTTTAATCCACACCTCGTTCTTGGAGTATTGAGAACAGTGTCTGGCGGTCGATGGAATCATAAGCTTTTGCTTAAAATATGTATTTACATAAAAAAATATTTATTTACCTAAAAATCCGAGCCCTAATTATGACTACTAGAGAGGTACACTCAGCGCGAGTTTCTCGTACAGAATGTTAGTTATTGTTGTTTTAAGAGACGGTACTACGATGTCATCTGCCCCTAAACGTACAGAATAGAGCAGAGCAATCTGCATTCAAAGAGGTTGAATATTGTGACTACTAGAAATGTGCACTCAGCGCGAGTTTCTTGTAGAATTTAGAAGGCAGGATAAACTGAATTAAAGAGCATCCGGTTGCATAAAACACGATAGCAATGGGTGTATTGTCCACCCGACATATATACACACACACGATTTTATTTTGTCCTGGTTCCAATGTAGAAGAATTATTTAAGTTAGTGGACTTTACCTTCGCATCAATTAACATTTTATCTTCTCTGGGTCTTCTTTGTGTCTCCAATTACTTTAGTTAGTTAGTTAGTTAGTTAGTTAGTTAGTTAGTTATTGTTGTTTAAAGGGGCGGAACTACTTTATTCCATGAATATTATTCTGTGCATCTCATGATTATGCTTATATTTGTCTCCATGTATTCCTAAATATTATCAGAGCCTCTCATAGACAACAACAGAACCTCGAGAGGGGGGGGGGGGGCTGATAGTAAGTTCTAGGGTGAAATTCAACTCAGCAGGGGGTATCTTTTAAATATGCTCTGCAAAGTATTTAAAGCCTCGGTATGGTGTAGTTGTTAATTTATTTTAGGGATTTGGGACATAATGGCGATCAGTCCCGTCTACTTGGATGATTTGTAAGACGGTCTGTGTTTAAGTGATGTCTGTTCTATAGTATTTGTAAATTGAATCATTAGGTTGCGGTTGTTGAAGATGATTCGCTTTGGGGCTTTGCGACATCATCGTCATGTATTCTCGTGTACTTGGGTATGTGGTGTAGAATTCGGCTGATAACCTGTGTCACTGGGATGTCTGTACTAGAGTGTATTTGTAATTGAGGTAGGATTTGGATAGGAAGTGACCGGGGATCCAAATTAGGTGTTATCCCGGCATTTGTCTGGAGTCGAAGTGGGAAATCACGAAAAACTACTTTCAAGTTGTGAATCGAACTCACCTCCTCCCTGTTTCGCCTGTTTCACGAGTCTGGGTGGACTTCATTTCAAACCCAAAACCAGAATTTAATATCTTGGCAGAGCCGGGAATTGAGCTCAGGCCTCCACGGTGACAGTCAGGAATGTTATGAATTACGAGGCACGTCCAGAAAGTAAGTTCCGTTTGGTAATAAAATTAAATTGTGTACAGATACAGAAAAATATTTATTGCACAACATTCTACACCTCTTAAACTACTTATCCACATAACTGCCGAACTTTTGCATGCATTTGTCATAGCGTGGCACAAGTTTTTGGATACCTTCTTCATAGAAGTTTGCCGCCGACCGTAAACGAGTGTGAAGAATCCCCTGTAAGATATCCTACCATTTGGCCACCACTGTTAGGCAAATTGCGTGCTTACCAGGAGAACTGCGTATGTTTAGGAGTTCTCCTGACCACATACGCAATTTGCCTAACAGTGGTGGCCAAACAGTAGGATATCTTACAGGGGATTCTCCACTCTCGTTTACGGTCGGCGGCAAACTTCTACGAAGAAGGTATCCAAAAACTTGTGCCACGCTATGACAAATGCCTGCAAAAGTTCGGCAGTTATGTGGAAAAGTAGTATAAGAGGTGTAGAATGTTGTGCAATAAATAATTTTTCTGTATCTGTTCACAATTTAATTTAATTACCAAACGGAACTTACTTTCTGGACGTGCTTCGTATTGGAGCCTCGGATTGGGATGGATTAGTCAGGACGTGTAGCTAGGTATCAACCATCCCAGCAATTACTTGGAGGGAGTGTTGAAAATCGGTCTGAAATCCACTATCTGGATGGGCGGAGTCAGCTCTGGGATTTGAACCTTTAAACTCCAGAATTCGTACTATGTTTCAGTCTCGTGCTTGATTTAACGCACACAACTTCGCTGTGGAATGGAGTTTAGCCAAGAATCGAACTCAGGGCGTCAGAGGTAAGAAACAAATATGCTGTACCTACACCATGGAACCGAGATAGCTTCGGGGTCGGAAGATGAGTTAGTTCTAACCTCATTGTCAGCCATTCTTGAAATGCTTTTCCGTGTTTTCCCCCCATTTACAACTCCATGCAGATGATGGATTGGTACTTTCTACTAGGCCACAGCTGCTTCCTTCTAACTCCATCCCCCGTTTTCATTCATCCTCGTTTATTTTTTCTCCCAATAACTCCTGCCTTGAGGTTGATTTCTGGAAGGGAATCCGGAGATAAAAGCTATCGGGCATATAGAAAACTCTATTATTGCTATTAATATTATTTTATTATTAGCCTACTTTTCACATTTTGCAAAAATGAGGAAAAAGTAGACTCATGAGATCAATCCGGAAAGATGTGTGTCTGTCTGTCTGTCGGTCTGTCTGGCTGTGTGTGTGTCCCCCCTATCAACTCCTAAACGGCTGCAGCAATCGAAACCAAATTTAGTATAAGTAAAGATATATACCGGAATATCTCAAACCCATATTCGAAAATGATGTCAGTGCTGCCAACTGCTGAAAAAACGCACTAGAAAATTGAGCTCCATGTTGGATATCTTGGAAGGTATGCAAGGGAGCTATTCCAAAATTGGCACACATGTAGATAATACCATTTCAGTTTAATTTCCAGGAGGCCATACATGACAGTGTTGCCAAAATAATTTTAAGCTTTCTGATAGGTCCATGAATATAACTTCTACTCTATTGGATTTCAACCAAATTTTGTATGTGATATGTGTACATAAACAAATATGACCGACCGTATTCTTAAGAGCCAACAGGGCTGCCAACTGTTAATAGTTGCTCTCTCTTTAAAAAAAATCCAAATACCAATATATCAGAAAGAAGGCAAGCCGACATTTTAAACTACGCACAAGTATAGTTCCTGACATTTTAGATTAATTTGGAGTAACTTATATACGTCAGTTCTACCAACATGATTCTAAGGCTACTGATAGGACCCATTTTAAATACATGTAACTTCTATACTGTCAGTTTGATTTCTACCAAAATTCGCGTGTACTAGGTGTAACATAACAGATATGACTATAAGTATTTTTAAGATCAATCAGGGCTGTCAACTGTTAATATATGCTGTCTATATTTTTTTACCCTAATATCAATATATCAGAAAGTATGCAAGCCAACAGCTCTATACTTTGCACACGTATAGCACCTGACATTATAGATTCATTTGGAGTAATTAATATAAGTCAGTGCTGCCAACATGATTCTATGCCTGCTGATAGGTCCAATTTTAAAATGCATGTAACTTCTATACTAACAAATGGATTTCATACAAAATTGGCACAATAAGATATCATAATATTTCAGATTAGCTCTGACCAGCACATGCATGACATTGTTACCAACATGCTTTTATGCGTGCTGATAGATCCAATGTCAAACTGCATGTAACGTCCATTGGACTTCAGCCAAATTTTGTATTCTGTACCTTAAGAGCTGGAACTAAGAATATATTCAGTCACCAGGGCTGCCAACTGTAGGCTACAATATACCAGGTATATTTCGAACTAATTAGACATTTCGATATTACCAACTTAATTTCGTCATTATTCTAGATAGGTTCATATACTGTAGGTTAATCATTGGCATGAATCTTTATTTTAAGGAAAGTAGGTTCTTTAGTTCGTCATGGAACTTCTTGTTTTTATTTATTATAGCCTAAATGAATTTGTACAGTCTGTAATATTTCATTTGCTGTTGCTTAAGTTGAGGGGCTTGGACATCGTGGTCATTTAATCTTGTGTACTTGGGTGTGTGTGTATAGTTTTTGTCCGATAACCTGTGTTGTTTTGATGGCTATATTGCTCTGTATAGGCCTATTTGTAACTGTTTATTCGGTGAGGCTAGTTAGGAACCATTTGCCTGAAATGGAAGTGGGTAACCACCGAAAACCACATCAAGATGGCTGAGGTAGGAATCGTACCCACATCTTCTCATTTTTACCTCACGATGCTGAGTCGACCCCGTTCCAGCCCTCGGACCCAATTAAATTGTTTGGCAGTGCCGGGAATCGAATCTGGACCTTCGAAGTGAGAGCCAAGAATGCTAGCCGCTTCGCCATAAGACAGGTTTGTAATATTTCAATTGAAATGTAATTTCTTTTCTTAAAATGCTACGCACCTTGACCTGTCGCACACCCTTAACAACGGTTCTGCCTAAGAACGGAGCCTCGTCTGGATTAACTTTTCCCCCCAGGGGCTCACATCTAGTGGGACGTGGGTTGGCGATCATGGGGCGCCAGCTGAGTCCGGCATTGATTCCACTTACTTGTGCAGGGCTCCTCTCTGTCTTCTTTCCTGTCGACCTCATTTGGTCAACTCTTGTTCTCTTCTGACCCCACGGTATTAGGGTATCCGAGGCCTAGGGAGTCTCTTCCTTTCCCGCCTTAATTGGCCCTTATTTCATCTTTTCTGCTACCCTCCTTCTGCGAGGGGTCAGCCTTCTTTTTCTTTTATGTTCTCTCCTGCCTTCTGCTCAAGGCCCACAAGGAGGCTGGGTGTATGTAGCCCCACCACTTGAGGAGCACCCTGGATAATACTACACCCTCAAGGGCTCACGGCTGGTGAGTTCGGGAGATGGCGACCCCGAGGGATTCCTGAGCTGGGTCCGGTTTCTCCCTTTTGACCATTACCTGTGGCCAGGACCCTCTCCTCTTTCACTTTCCTATCCGGCTTTCATGGCTCTCCTTCGTTCCAAGTCCCTCAATCCGCATTCTTTGAGGGTTGAGGGCATTTCTTTTCCTCCTGTCCTTTATTTGCCTTATTCTCCTTTTGTTTTACATTTCTTCTTCTAATATATAAGTTAGTAGCTAGTTTTAGTTATAGTTTACATTTCAATATCATCTTCACGATCACCCAAACCATTAGGGGCCGATAACCTAGATGTTAGGCCCCTTAAAACAATTCTTATCATCATCATCATCTTAGATTAACTTTTGCAGAAAGATGACGAGTAGGGTGAACGCCCTTGCTTTTTTCCCCAGATATCTTTAGTGATGACATCCACTCTCAACAGGATATGAAGACATTATGGAGTATACTCCATCTAAGCCGGCTAGAGTGCGTGCATCTCCTAATCCAGAGCCCTTATTTCCACCGCCCCTGCACATCCCCTTTATATATGCACTTAATTCTCCGACTCAATACCTTTTAACAGTTCACCCTCATCTTGTTTATAATAAAGTAGAGGATTAGTAATGCATCTTTAACCACTCAAGAAATCCGTACGCATTTAATCACCTTTCATTGGAGTCTGCAACATCTTGGTGTACTTGTATACATTGATATATTTTCATAATAATAATAATAATAATAATAATAATAATAATAATAATAATAATAATAATAATAATAATAATGTTTTTGTTCGACGGTGTCGAAATGTATATATTATATCTCAAAACATTTGGTCATAATGAGGGTCATTATAACACTATTTTTCATTATGAAACAGTTTCTCCCACCAATCAGAGCTCAAGAAACAGTTCTTTGACCAATTAGGTGAGGAAAACATTGCACGTGCGCTGAGTTCCAAGGCCTTCTAATTTAAATTTCACTGCATGGCCTAGTGTCATCGTGGGGTAATCGAGGTGGCCATGGTCAAATACAAGGTATTCTTTGCGTCCCATGCGCTCTGTTCAGTAAATAAAACTGGCGAAATCTCCACAGTTATTTACGAATATTTATATTCGAACATAAAATAGTGGTAATAATTATCGTCGAACATAAACAGTCGTATGTAACTCGCCTTTAATGGTAATTAAGACACTCGTATGGAAGTTATAAAACTCGTAAACGCTCGTTTTATAAACATACTCGTGTCTTAATTATTGCCATTATAGGCTCGTTGCATAATGTACTATTTGTGGACTATGTGCGGAAGAGATCCTTTCTCATTGATATCGCAGTGCGATAAAATCACCAAATATCTTCCCTCGGCTGAGGAAATACGGCAAATGTGGTGACAGAAAAGTGTAGTGGTTCTGTCCATAGTCATCTCTGCTACCAACATCTTCCCTAAATCATTGGCTTGCAACCTAAAAAATAGGGAACACATCCTGGTCTACATATCATCATGCAGAAGGCCGTCATCTTGGATACCTGTTCCATAGCTTTTTCGTTCCTTAATGTGCCACCCTAAGAGAAATTGCCATACCGTCTTGATTTGTACCCACTGATGTGGTGAAATGAGTGTGTCATAATAATAATAATATTCATTCGAGAAACAAGAGGGAATCCTCTGAAAAATCATAGAACCAATGGGACCAAATTATAAACGGCTTCGGTGGCGTAGTCGGTAGCATGTTGAACTACTATGCCCAATATCACGGGTTCATACCCATCCGAAGTCGTCAGACTGTTAAGAGCATTATAATCCTTCAGTATGCCTTTCTGCGGAGGGAACGTAAAGCTTGCGGGCACATGTCATGTAAAAGAACCTACCACTACAATTGGTAGTGTGTAGCAAAATTTGTAGGTTATATTTGGCTGGTTAGAAACGCTATATCAAGTTCCAACGTTCGCCGCTAGGTGTAGATGACAGTAGCATCCAGTAGCCAAAGTTGGAACTACTTGAAATTGAACTGGTTGGGAGCGCTTGCGCGTTGAATTAAAATACCCTGCTATGGCCATTGGCTGCAATTCATATATAATAATAAGGTACTTGAGCCAAATAAGGCCCAGTTCCAAATAAGGTCCATATGTGATTTTGTTAGCAGAATATTCGAAATTCTACAAGATTCTTAGTGTTTCTGATAGCGACCAGCCCTTAACGGCTAGACTAGAAAGTACAACAGTTGAAGCGAACGATTATGCTATGTTTGCTTCAGTCGAGTAGTAAACGACGTCCGATGCTCTTTTTAATAAATATTTTAATAAACCTTCTTCATTTTTTTGAAATTTATCATACACAAACCCGGTGTATGTAATTTCAAAGAATGTGATTTGTAGTTTTAATATGCTGTATTGATATTTTCCGCTCAATCTGTAGTTTTAAAAATCTATTTTCATTTACATGTGGGCATTATCTGGAACAAGTAGTGGGCCTTATTTGGAACGAGTGTTCTTAATAAGGCCTGTTACTCGCATTTTAAAGTTGTATTATTACTGAAATATTTTCCAGTGATTCTAATAATTATCAACCCATGTTTTCATTACTGCTTGTCTTCAAGCTAAATCCAGGACAATGCTGACATTTTTTTGCATTCTAGTAAAAATACCAAAAAAAAATTAAAAGTTAAGTGGGACTTACTTATTTGGCACATTTACCTTAGGACTAAAATATGAAAACGGCGTTTGGATGAAAAAGAAGTCACATGAAATCTATCAGTGTATTGAAAAAAAACACTAATTCCATAAAAATAAAAATAAAAATAAAAGACTGACATTTAATGGTCACAAATTCAGAATGGATAACAATAGGCCAACAGAAAAAAATAATTACCTAGCAATATCTCTGAATAACCACAACAATTGGCTAGTGGAAGTAACACAGGACCTACAAGAAGTTGATGTTATTTGAGTCTTCAGTCTTCTGACTGGTTTGATGCAGCCCTCCATCCCTCCCTATCTTGAGCTAATCGTTTCATCTCTACATACCTACCACACCCTACATCCGAAGCAATCTGTTTAACATATTCTAACCTTATAAGGTTTTTAATATTCCCGAAGGGAATATGATGTAGTTTCCATTTGAGCGGATGAATTATCAATAAATGATAAAAATGGTCCGGTTAGCTCAAACAATGCCAGCGTTTCGCCCCAGTGTGCCGTTGGGCTCGTCAGTTGGTACAGACACACCTACCAATACGCGTGGCTAGCACATACTGAGAAGGCCATGCAAGACACAAAATACAAGCAGTATTGACGCCACCTTATTTGGATTGCCAAGGTAAGGCTTTTGTTTTTATGAAAGGGAGTTTGACTCCCGTAGCACATTGGCATGCTCGTGACGTCAATACTGCTTGTATTTTGTGTCTTGCATGGCCTTCTCAGTATGTGCTAGCCACGCGTATTGGTAGGTGTGTCTGTACCAACTGACGAGCCCAACGGCACACTGGGGCGAAACGCTGGCATTGTTTGAGCTAACCGGACCATTTTTATCATTTATTGATATTCTAACCTTGGTCTACCCCTACAGTTCTTGTCCTCAACCCTTCCTTCCATAACTAAGCTTGCTATTCCTGGGTGTCTTAGTATGTGTCCTACCAACCTATCTCTTCTCTTCATTAGCAGTCGCCAGAAACATCTCTCCTCTCCCACTCGTCTTAATACCTCTTCGTTTGTCACCCTATCTACCCATCTGATCTTCATCATTCTCCTGTAACACCACATTACAAATGTTTCAATTCTCCTCTTTTCTGCTGCACCAATAGTCCAAGTTTCACTTCCATAGAGCACCACGCTCCAGAAAAAGGTTTTCAAAAATGACTTCCTAATACCTAAATCTATATTCGATGTCAACAGATTCCTTTTCTGTAGAAAGGCTTTCCTTGCCTGAGCCAACCTACTTTTTATATCCTCTTTGCTTCGTCCATCACTGGTTATTTTGCTTCCTAAGTAACAGAAGTCTTCTACTTCCTTCAGCTTTTCACCTGCCAATTTGATGTCTCTAGAGGTTTCTGATTTATTTCGGCTGCATTCCAGTATTTTTGTATTACATTTATTAATTTTCATCATGTATTCATTCCGTAAGACGGAGTCCATACCATTCAAAAACTCATTCAAATCCTCAGGCTTGTCGTCCAAGATGACGATGTCATCAGCAAATCTCAGAGTTGAAATTATTTCTCCTTGAATCTTCACTCCCACTTTAAATTTTTCTCCAATTTCCTTCATTGCTTGTTCAATGTAAAGATTGAAAAGCATGGGTGATAAGTTGCAGCCTTGCCTTACAACTTTCTGAATACCAGCTTCTCTCTCATGTCCTTCAGCTTGAATGACTGCTGTCTAGTTTCTGCATAGATTGTGTATCGCCCTCCTATCCCTGATATCAACGAAGAAATCATTCACAATAGACCAAAGTATCAGAAATCAAGTATTTAGGAATTACTCTACAAACGACCGCAAAATGCTTCACGAAACACATAACAGAAAAGGCAACTAAAGCGATAATGACAATGAACGAAATAAGAAAAATTCAATCCCTCAGCCTAGAGACGGCGATGCTGCTATTCCGGGTAACGATTTTACCAATACTGACGTATGGCATAGAAATCATCTGGTCACACCTAACATTGAAGAATCTGTCTACGTTGGAAGGAGTGAAGGCAAGATACATAAAGAAAGCGTTAGGAGTGTCAAAAATGACGCACTCAAGATACACATATCTGCTGGCGAAGGAAACTTTCCTCATCGAAGATCTCAGGACAAGCATAGGCCTACTCCCACCTAACACGTGCGCCTCACAGAACCTGCTAGCAACACTAAATAGGAAAAGAGAGGAAATTCATCCGACATTCTACAGCACAGGAGCCATGGTAGACCGTGCGTGGACAAAGGAAAACGTCGAAATCAGACAAGTCATCACTAGGTTGGCAGTCCATGGATTCCACCACCTGATATGCAAGAACACAAACTTCCACGAACCAAATATAGACTGTGAATGTAGGCTGTGTGAAACGGCATGTGATCGTTATCACATCGAAATATGCACAAAAAGGACAAAGTCATTATCTGAATATTTAAATATGTAAAATTTCTATTTAATCTTGGCTATTTGGCCGCAATAAAGATTAATTATAATAGACCAAAGTTTAGAACTGACACAAATTCTCCGAGAAACCCACACGGAAGAATACAGGATGGACAGAAGATATTGATGATAATTGCTGTTTTAAGGGGCCTAACATCTAGGTTATCGGCCCATAATGGTTTGAGTGATAGTGAAAGATGAGATGTGATGTAATCTATAACTAAATCCACACTTACAACTAAAACTTGGACACTAGAATAAGAAATGGAAAACAAAAGGAGAATAAGGCCAATAAAGGACAGGAGGAAAGGAAATGCCCGCAGCTCATTAGGATGGAGGGACTTTGAAGGATGGAGAGCCATGAAAGGCAAATAGGAAAGGGGAAAGAGGAGAGCGTCCGCCACTGAGGAAATGGAAAAAGGGGGAAAAGGTGGACACAGCTCAGGAATCACTTGGGGTCACCAACTACCGAACCCACCGGCCGTGAGCCCTTGGGGTGTAACACTATCGAGGGTGCACCAGAAGTGGTGGAGCCATACACCCCCTGCCTCTTTAAGGGTCTTGAGCTGAAGGAAGGAAATATGAAGAGAACAGAAGAGGTCTGACCCTTCGAAGAATGAGGGATCAGAAAAGACGAGACAAGGGCCCATTAAGGCGGGAAAGTGAAATACTCCCTAGGCCTCGGATACCCTAATACCGTCGGGGTTGGAAAAGAATAATAGTTGACCAAGGGAGGTCGATAGGGAAGATGACAGAGAGGAGCCCGGCACAAGTAAGTGGAAGTAATGCCGAACTCAGCTGGGGCCCCGTGGTCGCCAACCGACGTCCCACTAGTCTTGAGACCCTGGGGTATGGACAGAAGAGAACACAGTGAACGGATGAAGAGATATTGGGAAGAAAAGAGAAATCATTCTGCTAAATACTGTAAGTTCTAACGCGTTCCTTAGTTGGTCGTAACGAATCAAAAATATAATAATAATGAAATGAAAATCCACAGCCTGCTTCCAGTCTCCGACCGGGTCAAGAATGGAATGAATGAAGCCCCCATCTAGCGGCGAGGATATGAACTGTGCCAGCTACCGAGGCCTGACGCACTCCTCTGGGGCAATGATTAAATGAATGACAGATGAAATGAAATGATAGTGGAGAGTGCTGCTGGAATGAAATTTGGACAGGGAAAACCGGAGTACCCGGAGAAAAACCTGTCTGCCTCCGTTTTGTCCAGCACAGATCTCACATGGAGTCACCGGGATTTGAACCACGGACCCAGCGGTGAGAGGCCGGCGTGCTGCCGCCTAAGCCACGGAGGCTTCATAATAATAATATTAAAATCAAATTTGATACCCGAGGATCTAGAAAACAAAAAAAGATTGCAATACTCCACTCGCTGGTACATTCAATCAAAAAACCTATCAACAATTCATTCAGCCACATGTTCAATCAATCGATTAACCAATCAATAAATCAATCGTGAACACAATAGGCCTACACATTACAATATTTTACAGGTTTTCATAACAGTTGACAGAGAGTTGAAGTGAATATCAGCAACACTTTTACTCTCCATCGATCAGCTTCGGTGGCGTAGTTGGTAACATGCTGAGCTTCTATCCCTAAGATCGCGGGTTGAAATTCAGTGAAGTCGTCGTATTTTTAAGAGCGTTAAAA
Organism: Meconema thalassinum; assembly: GCA_946902985.2. NCBI lineage: Eukaryota > Metazoa > Arthropoda > Insecta > Orthoptera > Tettigoniidae > Meconema > Meconema thalassinum. Next base: position 83,298,558 of record OX336399.1, on the reverse strand, counting down.
ATCCCTCCGTGTGCCTTCCTTCGTAGGGAAAGTAAAGCCGGAGGGCCCATGTCATAGATTTATGGCATGAAAAAGTACCTATCACTAACTACACTTGTGGAAGCTAAAATTTGTAGGTTAGTTTGATAACGCTATATTAGTTCCAACGTTCACTGCTAGCTGCTGAGTGCGATGGCATTTAGTAGCCACGTCCGCAGCTAAGTGTTGTGGACGGTAGCATTTGGTAGCAAAAGTAGGAACTACTTGAAAAAATAATTTTCTGCTGTCCTTCTACCTGAATCACCGATAACTCACAATAATACAGCCATCACCAGTGCTGGATTAACCATGAGGCACAATAGGCAATTGCCAGAGGCCCCCGGCTCAAAAGGGTCCCAAAAATGAAAAAATCCCACCTAAAAATGAAACAAAACAATTTTTTTTTAGATTTTTTTTTGGGGGGGAGAAGTCAAATAAATTCTTGAAACAGAAGGTCATACTGGCGAAAGTTTGAAAACACAAACTGTGAACTTCGTCACTGAAGATTGCGGTTTGGAAATTCACGATTGTAGAGGACAGTCCTATGACAACGCACCAAACATGTCTGGAAAGTATCAGGGTCTGCAAGCTAAAATATTAGAACTGAATAAATATGCAATTTATGTTCCTTGAGGTACACATTCCCTCGATTTAGTTGGACAATCTTCTGTTAAAAGCTGTTTTTACGCAGTTGTTTTTTGTCGACAATGCAATCATTGTATAACTTCTTTTCTGCAAACCCTCACATTTGGGGCGTGTTGAAAAATTATATAAAAACGCTAAAACTTGGAAATCATTGTCAGATACGCACTGGGAAGCACATGCTAATGCAACAAACGCGATTTATGATTCGTTTCATAATATTGTCGAGGCTTTAGAAAGCTTTGAAGATGACGAGTCGGAAAATAATGACACTCGGAATGAAGCGGGGTGCATCGCAAACAGAATGCAGAAATCGAATTCGCGTTCATGTTAATTTTGAGGGATTCAATTTTGACTTCTATCAGAATCAGACATTTTAAGGAAAATCAAGTTCGATGATGTTATTGAAACTTTCTGCGAAACAAAATGCAGAAAAACGCTTTTCTGAACATACATATATGTATTTTTGTATATGTATTGTATTCATCATTCATTGTAAATTTGTAAATAAAATCACTTTCAACGTTATTATTGACTTTTTTTATGAAGGGGAAAGGGGGAGGGGAGTTGAAAAAAAATGAGAAAAGGGGCCTCAAATTAACGATTGCCTAGGGCCACTCTGAGTCTTAATCCGGCACTGGCCATCACAATTAACACCGGATATCAGACATATTATTCACACACCCAAAGTACACGGGGCAACATGAACGCGTTGTCGCAGCCTCTAAACTGAGGAACCAACCAACCAACCCTCCATAAACCTGTATGTTGACTGCTACAGGATCAGCAAAGAAATTTTGTGAATACTGTACCTAGACATTTTCTTGGATTGAGTATTCAAAATCCTGGAGAAGATCACCACACTCAGCATACTCGCTGTTAGCGCCGGCATTCGAACCTTCGCTCTCAGGACTTTCTGCAGCTCCCCATAGTTGTCGTGAGCGATTTAACACGCACGGCTAAACCACGAGAATCCAAAGGAGCGAACAGTCTAGAAATCTCCTTGAAACCACTCTACACTGCAAAGTTATACAAGTTAGAGAATAGGACTAAGTAAGATTATTTTGTGGATCTAACGAACCTCCGAGCTGATAACTTGACAGACAGATGATATATGGAACTATTCAAGTTCGCTTTATGAGTTATTATCCCCACCTCTTCCAATTAGAATCGTGAGTAATAATTAATCTTCTGAGCACGTGGCTAATTGTCAGGAGACAAGAGGTGTAATGAAAGGTACCGAGTCAATTAGGTGATGATATTATTAATTGTTGGCAAGTCTAATCCATCAACACAGAAAGACAAGCACTAATTATTCTGGATAAGACGTTTAATGTAAGATGTGTTTAATAATTGACTGGGAAGACATCTAGCGGATAGAAGAAATCAGTCAATTTGAGGCGTTTAAGGATTCCTTGCGATCACAATCCACAGAGTATCTCTGACTCAAAATAAAAAAAACGACAATGCCATGGCACGTTAACGTCCAGCAAGATCTCTAAGAAATGGTGATACGAACAGAAGATGCACAAGACCGAAATCTTTATAGAGCAGCCATCAAGACGTTTGGGACTTTTCGGGACGAAAAGCGGACAACAGGTGCGAAAAGGACACAAGAACGTCCTGCTAAACACAGTGAGCTCATGAAGACAATGTGGATCAATGTGGATGAACACATGCCAGAATGTAAAATGAGGCTTATCGTTGTCCCGAGTTGGCCGATTAGCGAAATTGAATATATGAACAATATAGATATTTAGCCCAAATGAAAACCGCTTTCCGATATCGTAGGCCCTACAGAAAATATTGGAGGTATTCACGTTATGTGGACAAGCCTATATATGTGGGTTAATTGTCATGATGATGATGATGATGATGATGATTGCTGTTTTATGTGGTCATCTGTCCCTAAATTGTTACATTGTTCAATGCAAAATGGTTGATCATCTGGCTGTATCTACGTACTGTACAGGGTGTAACTAAATATGTAGGAAAGCTCCGGCGATTCGATCGAGGACCTGACAGCAAAACATGTCCTGGTGTATTTGCGTTCGTTGCAGTGTTACAAGCATTGTTTGTGGTGTGCGTAACACAGACGGCGGCACGATGCTAGTTGGTCTTTCGTGGAGAGCACACATGCCACTTTTCATTTCATTTTCATTTCATATTTATTCATCAATGCCTTTCACTATATTTAGAGTACACTGAAGGGAGTCTCTGAAAAGAGCAAAACCCCACTTCGCATTCGGGATGCGTCAGAGCCCCCACTATATATACTGGATTATATTTACATATGTACACAAGATGGCAATTTGTGAGAATCAAGCAATGATTACATTATTTACAGTATACATTAGAGGGATGGTAAATGCTCATTTATATAGGAAAAGGGAGGACAACAAGAGATCAAATAAATATTGCAAATGGTGATACACAGGAAACACTAGCACAACAAAGAATCGGGGCATAATTTATGAAGAACAACCTACTTGTTGAACAAATAATGCCGCAGCTTCGTCGCTATTCACGTCTGTGTGCATTCCAAAAAACAAATGGATAGGGTGTCAGGGATCGACACCGTGGGCTGCTCGTTCTCCCGATCTCAACCCATTAGACTTCTACTTATGGGGTCATTTAAATGCCATTGTGTATGCCACACCTATTCATAACGTGGACATGCCGCGTCAGCGAATAGAGCAAGGATGTCAGCAGATACGACAGACGCCGGGAATATGGGAGCGTGTGAGACAGTCAGTGAAGCGGGTCATAGACACCTGCATTACAGCTCGTGGTAGCCATTTTGAGCACATTCTGTAGAGAACTGTAAGTACAGTAGTTACGTACACTTTATCAACACAAATGTTTACAGGACATGTTTTGCTTGTTGTTAGGTCCTCTATCGAATCCCAGGAGCTTTCCCACATATGTAATTACATCCTGTATATCTGTATGCATAATAGAAATAAAAACAAGATGTTCAGTAAAGAACATATAGCCTACTTTCTCTTAAATGCATGGGAATTGTTTTAACTCTTCGTCCTTTCAAGGAGCTTGTAGAAATACAACGAGCTATACGGATATTAAACATGAATATAAGGTTCCCTTTGCTAGTGCTACCTCCGTAAAAGATTTCATTCAATTCGGTTTCACCGTGTTTGAATAGATATGGGGAATCGATTTGCACACCTACATGGCCGCTATCTGCAAACTATTGGGCTGATAACCTTGTCGTTTAGACAAAAGATTCTTCATACATAAATGTATAATTTTGCTAAAATTGGTAGAGATCAAATGATTAGGTTGGTCGTAATTAGATTTAAGCTTTTAATATTTGGGTGGCCGCCATTACATTTTCGTTAAGATGGCGGCGATATAAAACATGGCACTGAGGTGCCCGTTGCTTGTGCAACCTCTGTACCAAATTTCGTTCAATTCGATTTCACCGTGTTTGAATAGTTTGGGGGATTTGATTTGCACACATACATGGCCGTCATACGGAAATTATTGGGCTGATGACCTTGTAGTTAGGTTTAAAGATTTTTCATACATAAAGGTATAAGGTTGCTAAAATTGGTAGAGATCAGATGATTAGGTTAGTCGTAATTTGATTTAAGCTTTGAACATTTGGGTGGCCGCCATTACGTTTCCATCAAGATGGCGGAGATATAAAACATGGCACTGAGGTGCCCGTTGCTAGTGCCACCTCTATACCAAATTTCGTTCTATTCGGTTTCACCGTGTTCGAATTGATAGGGGGAAGGAGGGGGGACAGACATTCAGAGTACACACACTCACACACACACACAGACAGACACACAATTTTTCGCTCTGTGCTGATCTCATAAGTCTACTTTCATTTTTTGCAAAAATCGAAAGTAGGCAAATATATATATATATATATATATATATATATATATATATATATATATATATATATATATATATATATATCTGCGAGCTTGCCACGGTGGGTGAGTGGATAGCGTGTCGGTCTACTAACCCCATGATTGCAGGTTCGCTCCTGGCCGTGGTAACTGATTTTTTTTTTTAAAGGCGGAAAAAAAAACGACACCCATGTCATACGTTGTTGGCAAGTCCAAGAACCCATTTGAATTCAGTAGGCCGTGTTCATAATGGAAAAATTAATCTCGGGAGTTTCCGCCAACACAAAGTTCCTCATTTCTCAACTAGAAAGCGCTATAGTGTTCAAGGAGCGTAGATATCTAACCTCCTTCACTTTCATGGTGATTCAAGGAACAACGAAATTCGACATGCAAGCTACCCTCTGGGTGTCAAATTAAAAAGCTTGCACCCGGCACCCGAGCCCATACGATATTATTTTTATTTTTTTTATTTTACACGTTACAGGCCTATTAGACCACGCGAAGCAATCATGACTTTTTGTTCTTCCTGTCTTTCCAGTACTCTTTCATTCGTGCACTAAAGGCCCTCTTCCTTTCTTCGGTCCACTTTGGTCTTTGGGATGTAAGTGCAGCTCTCTCTGACAACACTTCCCACTTGTATACTTTGTGTCTAAATACGCTTTTGTCTATGACGTCTTCTGGGTCGACCTGTGCTTTTACTAGATCAATTTTGACTTGCATCATCCAGGGTGTAGTAATCTTGAGCCGCTGTATGTATCTAAGAATTTTGTTGGTGAGTCTGGTTTGTGGGAGTCTGCTGATGTGGCCGTAAAATTTTAGGCGCCTCTTTCTGATGTCTGCTGCGAGGTTGGACAATTTCTCTGTGGTGTCTCTGGAGTGAAGCCTGTATCCTTCATCTGTGTGCTTTGGTCCAATTATTTTCCTTATTATTTTTCTTTCCTCTGTGAGGATTTTTTCCAAGTCGCCCTTAGTGTGTAACGTCAACGTCTCACTAGCATAAAGCACCTCAGGTTTAATAACCGTGTTGTAATGACGAAGTTTAGTGAATGTGGACAGACATTTTTTGTTGTAGACACTCTGTGTCTTGTATAAGGCTCTCTTCATTTTCATTAACCTAGTGTTCTGCGCGATTTTCTCTTTTCCCGTCGGTTCAAGCACTTCACCTAGGTATTTAAAGTGGGCGACTCTATTGATCTTGCCATATTTCGTGTTTAAATTCTGTATGTCGAATTTCGTACAGAAAAACTCTGCCTTTTGGAACGAGATCTGTAGTCCTACTTTTTCGGCGCACTCTTGGAGTACTTCTATCTGTCTGATTGATGTGGTTTCGTTATCTGAGAGTAGAGCCAGATCATCCGCGAAGGCTAGACATCCAACCTCCAGTTCGTCCTTTGGTCGTCCTAGTCGCACTGGCCTCCAGTAACCTTGAAGTCTCAGCTCTTTCTCCCATTCCTTGATAACTTTGTTCAGCACTAGGTTGAAGAGGAACGGAGAGAGACCGTCACCTTGGCGAACACCTGTATTGATCTGAAATGGTTCTGAGATTTCCCCCATGAATGTCACTTTTGATGTCGTGTCTGTCAGTGTCTGTTTGATCAATCGCAAGGTCTTGCTATCCAAACCTTGCTCGTGTAAGATGTTGAACAATGACTGACGGTCAATGGAGTCATATGCCTTCTTGAAGTCAACGAAGGTACATATAACTGGAGTATTCCTGAGGGCTTTGATTTTCAATATACTTTTTAGGTTGAAGATTTGTTCCGCGCAGGAGCGACCAGGACGAAATCCCGCCTGGTACTCGCCAATCTTGTGTTCCAGCTGGTCCCGAGCCCTTTGGAGTAGGCACGCTGAGAGGATCTTGTACGTAACTTGTAATAGTGAAATGCCCCTGTAATTGTTTACGTCAGAGCGGTCGCCTTTTTTGTGTAATGGGTGGATCAATGCACACTTCCACTCATCTGGTAGCTTTTCTGATGTCCAGATGTCAGTGATAATCTGTGTGAGTTCTCTAAGTGAGTGTGGCCCTAGGTTTTTCAGTAGTTCGGCCACTATGCCGTCTTCACCAGATGTCCTGTTGTTCTTAAGTTTGATTATGTGCATGTGAACTTCCTCTTGTGTCGGAGGTAATGAGTCTGCATTCTTGACTGTAGGTTCTTCCTCTGAGAATCTCTCTATTGGTTCTGGACAGTTGAGAAGATCAGAGAAGTATTGTGCCATCACCTTGCAATTCTCCTTATTCGTTAGTGCTAATTTTCCATCACATTTTCTGAAGCAAAGGTTTGGTGGTGTGTACCCTCTGATGTGTCCTGCAAACGTTCTGTAGAAGTCCCTTACGTTGTAGTTACGGAAGTTGTCCTCAATGGAGTCCAACTGTTCCTTCAGGTATCTCCTCTTGGATTGTCTGATAATTTTTGCGGTTGCTTTTCGTGTTTCATGGAAAGTCTGTAAATTTTCTGGGGATTTTTTACTGTTGTATTTCTGATATGCCAATTTCCTGGTAATGAGTGCATTCTCACAATCAACATCCCACCAAGGATGTTTGGAATTCTTCTTCAAAGGAATGAGAGCTTGTGCTGTTTCTATGATTTTTCGGTGGAAATTTTGCCAGTCATTGGCATGTTCTTTTTCCCAGGCTTCCTTCACTCCAGACGATATTATTATTATTATTATTATTATTATTATTATTATTATTATTATTATATATCTGCGGTTTTGTAGCTGATATTTACCGAGTCCCAATACATAGCAACACACATTCATTTCTGTTACAGTTTTAAAAACCCACGGCATAAATCGCTCATGATTGATAAGGTTTTTAAAATAATTGAACGACTTCACAATGCAATAAAAGCGAGTACAATAATGCGTTGGATCAAACGAAATGAATGATTATATCTAATCTCACATGTAACAGAAAATATCGACAATTCATAAATACAAAAAGCGACTGTGTGTCACACGATACAGTGGTATCATAAATGGTTCAATATGACATGGCATACACACACAGAGTAAATGTCAACAAGATCAAATTAATTCTATCACAATATGTTTTTGTCCCAATTGTTTTAGATACCATCCACAAAATACGAGTGAAGATCAATATGATGTGCAGTACACTATTTGAAGGTAACATGTAGAATGGATTTATAAATAGTAGGTATATTTTTACTCCATGTTGGCTCCTTTTTGCATTCCGTTCTGTTGGTAATTGCAAACACTAACTTCAATTAAACGAATTATTGCAAGAGAAGTGTGGTATGAGGATAAATAAAAATATATCTAACTTCCTTGACTTTCATAGTACTTCAAGGATCAACGAAATTCGACATGCAACCCTACCGTCTGAGTGTCAAATAACAAAGCTTGCAGCCGGCACCAGAGGCCATACGATATTATTAGCCTATTTTTGGTAGATTTCATTAGAAAGCTAACTATTTCAATGGGTACCATGTTTCGACTTCCGGAAAATTTCGACATATCTTCACGTGTCACGTCCCCTAGACCACAAAACCACCGTCAGATAAAAAGTTTATATATAATTTATGTATATATATAACACTTTCTTGTGGACACGATAACTACCGCAATTATGCACCAATCAAATTGAATTTTTTACATAATATGTATCCCTATAAAATCTCGGTCGAGTTCGTTAATGGGCACAATCGGTTGACGGGGGGTAAAAATTGGGGGCTTTTTTCGGAAAAGAGAAATATCGCTATAACTCTCTTAATATTTGAAATATCGAATCCATTCAAAGTTCATACTATGTGTCGAATAAGGCCCAAAAATTCATGTTTGAAGAGTTTTTTGATAGCACCAACCATTGACCAAAGGGGTGGGAGAAAGTGGGTTTTTCGGGAAACATTTATCATATCTCTCTTAATGGGCACAATATCAAAACCGTACAAAATGGACAGTATTCCCCGAATAATTACCTAAAACGTTTGTCTGAAAGAATTTTTGATATGACCCACCATTACGCCAAGGGATGAGAAAAATGATTTCGGGATTATAAGAAAATGCCAAGAGCTATCAGAGGTTGCCATGACAACACTACTAAATTGATGAGGGATGTGCTATCAGACGTTGCCATGACAACGCACTTGCCCGCGATCACATTTAGTTTTCCATCTGACTAAGTGAGAAGCGGCCTCGGTGACGTAACTGGTAGTATGCTGAACTTCTATGCCAAAGTTCGCGGGTTCAAAGCCGGCCGAAGTCGTCGGATGTTCTAAGAGCGCTAAAAATCCCTCAATATGCTTTCCTTTGGAGGGCAAGATCCAACGTTCGTTGCGAGTTGCTGGTTGCGGTGGCATCTCGTAGCCAAGTTCAGAGCTAGGTGTCGTTGACGGTAGTATCTGGTAGCAACATTAGGAACTACTGCGTGAAATTGACCGTCTGCAGTCCTTACTTGAATTACAGACTAATACAGCCATCACAATTCACTCTGTTTATCAGAAAGATTCTACACTCACCCAAAGTACACGGGGTTACTTGACCGCGTTGTCGCAGCCCCTAAACTGAGGAAACAACCAAAATATCTGCGGGAGATATAATTTTGCGTGAAAAAGTAACAGACCGTTACATAGTTACACATCAGTGTCGAAACCTTGCATAAGGACAGTGTGACCACAAGTACAAAAATGTACCCCAAATGACAAGAAGGTTACCGTCCCCATAAGACAATAAAATGTTTAAAATATGCATAAAATGACGAAAAACAAAGTTAATTAAGCTCCAATTATAAAATACTTTCTCGCAATAAATGAGGTCTGATCCTTCTACGAAAACGTGCATATTCTGCCTATTTTCGCCTATCCCCAAGTTTGCCCGATGAAATCTACCTCCGCCTTCTGGCGTGCCGAGAGGACTTTTTCATTTATGAAACAAGTAGTTCCGTGAAGAACTATACAGCCTATTTTCATATATCTTACTTATGTTAACTGCCACGATCAACATACAAAATTTCAGTTTGATTGCTGTAATAGATTCGTAGATATTGAGAATTGACTAAATATTTTGGATGGTCGCCATGTTGGATTTTATATATGTAGGTCCTAGAGTTATGTACTGTTACATGTGTACGCGTAGCATTCAAACTACAATCGCATGCTTAGGACACAAAAAGTAAAAACGAGATTTTAAAATTTCGCACAGCTGCCATCTTGTGGTTATGGAAACAATTGAAATAAATTAGATGCCAGTGGATTAACATTCGTATAAGGATTTACTGTACCAAGTTTCACTGCACTAGGATGGTTAAATTGCGAGAAACGTCCATGTGAATTTTTATATTTCGCGTCGCTGCCATGTTGGATTTGTGATCACCAGGTTATTTAAAGTCCTATAGGTAAACTTAAGTTCATAGCCCCTATAAATATAAAAATATTCAGTTTTATTGCTATAATAGATTCGTAGATATTCAGAGCCGTCTAAATATTTCGGATGGTCGCCATGTTGGATTGTTAAATGTATAGGCCATAGAGTCATGTACCATTAAAGGAAAATTATTGCGTAGGTTCATTATTCAAACTTCCACATCGATCGCATGATTACGACACAAGAAATAAAAACTTAATTTTAAAATTCGCAAAGCCGCCATCTTGAGGTTATGAAAACAATTGAACTGAATTAGATACCAGTGTATTACAATGTGTATAAACATTTCCTGTACCAGATTTCTTTGCGGTTGGAACTTAAAATCGCGAGAAAGGTCTATTTAAAATTTTCAAATTCGCTTGGCCGCCATGTTCGTTTTGTAGTTAACCGGTTTTGAAAAGTCTTATAGATGCACTTCCAGTAGTGTCCTTTTATCTCCGTACAAAATTTCAGGGTGATACCGCTAATAGTTTCAGTGATATAGAATGCCAGTGAAATATTTCGCACATCCGCCATCTTACGGTTATGTAAACAATTGAACCAAATTAGATGTCGGTGCATTACATTGTGTATGAGCATATACTGTACCAAGTTTTATTGCGTTTGGTTGGTCAAATCGCGAGAAACGTCTATTTTAAGTTGCAAATTCGCGTGGCCGCCATGTTGGTTTTGTAGTTACCAGTTTTTCAAAAGTCACATAGCTGAACTTCTAGTAGTTCCCTTTATCACCGTAAAAAATTCCAGGGTGATATCGGGAATAGTTTCGGAGATATTGAATGCTGGTGAAATATTTCGCACAGCCGCCATGTTAGATTGGGGAGACGTAACAAAATTTGAAGGGCACGGTCGGGGTCGTCCGAAATAGTGCTATGAACTTACTGAATTTCATTGAAATCGCTCCAGCCGTTTAGAAGTTATTAGGGACACACCCACACACACTCCTCACACACACACACACACACACACACACACGCACACACACGGACAAAAGGTGATCTCATAAGCCTATTTTTTCAAAATTGAAAATAGGATAAAAATATATCTAACCTCCTTGACTATCATATTGCTTCAAGGATCAACGAAATTCGACATGCAAGCTACCCTCTGAGTGTCAATTAACACAGCTTGCAGCCGGCAACCGAGGCCATACGATATTATTTTTATTATTATTATTATTATTATTATTATTATTATTAGTCAATGTGCTATTGGATGGTGAAAAACTAGCCCAAGTAAAGGATTTCAAATATCTGGGGAGCTTGATCATATCAAATGGAAAGTGTACGAGAGAAGTAAATGCTCAAATCGCACAGGAAAAAGAAGCCTTCTCAAAAAGGAAGTCTTTACTAACATTCAAGACTGTTAACTTATTAGAGGTTCGAAAACACTTCGGGAAAAGTTAAATATGGAGTATTGCAAGTTATGGCTCTGAAACATGGACTCTGCGACAAGCAGATGTATCAGAACTTAGGGCATTCGAGATGTGGTGCTGGCGACGACTACTAAAGATATCTTGGACTGATAAAGTCACGATTGAGAATGTTCTCAAAAGAGCTAAGGAGACACGTACCGTAGTTGAATCCTTAAACAGAAGAAGGAATAGTTTTGTTGGCCATTTGATTCGTCATTCTGACTGGTGCACCACACTCTTCGAAGGGAAACTAGAAGGAAAGAAGAGTTGAAGAAGACCAGGGACTCAATTTATAGACAAGCATTGAAGGCAAGCACACTTATTGCCATTTGAAAGTACAGGTCAGAGAAATAAGACGTTTTGGAAGACGTGCATTTTACCCACCAACCTAGCGGTTGAGGAAAAGAAGAAGTAGAAGAACTTCAATTATCTCTCTATGCCTTGATGTTCCCTATATGATACTCTGGTACAGGTGTATTCAACCTGGTGCTTGTGAACACCACAGTGCTCTTTAAATGAAATTCGGTGCTGCAGTCATACGAGCACAAGCTCCCATTCTTTAATTCAAATGTTGTTGCACGAATTGGAATCGTAGCTTAGTGTTTTCTTCACTAGTTTTATTATTATACGTAGTAAATGAATTTACTAGTTTTGACAGAAATTTTATCAGTTTGGGAAATAATCTATATATTTAAAACACTAAGGCGTTTTTTGTTATCACGAGATTTTGAAAACGACTTAACCGATTGGCTTCGTAAATCATTCTAACGAAAGCTCTTGGCATGAAGATTTGCAGAGTGTCTTTAAAATAAACAAATATGTTATCATATATTTTTAAATTTATAAACAAAACTGCAAAATTATTGGCTCATGCACATGCGCAGAATCACCTTGGTTAATGACAGACATGGCGGATGTCTACCGCGTTTTAATGTAATAGTTATTTATAAGAATTATAAAAAAAGGAGGGGAATATTGAATATGAAGGTTCCACGATATAAACAGGAATAAAATATTATAAAAGACGGAAATGTAGAAGAACTTACACAGACTGTTGAGTGTGAATGTTGCTTAAGTATCTTAATATTGCGCTGCAATACCAGTGATTCGGTAGCTCAGACGGCAGCGCTGAAGACTTAATTTATGCATAGCGCAATGGAAGCAGTTCGAATCCCACCACCGACACATATTTTTATTTCCCAATTATTCTTTCTGGCTATTGGTAATACTTTTCCTTAACATATTTTACTTTTATTATTCCCGTTAAATAAGGAATTATCCACGATTTACGTTCCCATATACTTTTAAATGATTAAATAAAAGATGGCCACAATCGCTTTCGCCATGAGAGAAAATTGACGAACATAATTCATATGATGGACTCAGACATCGTGGTCACTCATCCCCGTCTACTTTGGTGTATGTGTGTCAAATTTTCTCTGATAACCTGTGTTATTGTGATGGCTGTACTGATGTGTGCATTTGTAATTAAAGTGGGGAATGGGAAATTGACGACCGAGGCTTTAAGTTAGGAACTATCCCGGTATTTACCTGCAGTGGAAGTGGAAAACCACGGAAAACCACATCCTAGATTGTTGAGATGGGAATCGAACCTTGCCCTTCTTAGTTTTGCCTCAAGAGTGCGCCCCGTTCCAGCCCTCAGACCAGAATTACATTTCTAGAGAAATGGCGGATAAAGGATCCTCCGAATCGTAGTGTGATCTTAGTTTTTGAGAATTAAAAAGAGGGGATTGAAGAACTTCAACAGGCGTTTGAGTTCGTTTGTTGTTTAAGTAACTAAATATTGCTTTGGAAGTCTGTTGACTGGGTAATAATAATAATATCGTATAGCCTGGGGTGCCTGGTGCAAGCTTTGTTAATTGACACCCAGAGGGTAGCTTGCATGTTGACTGGGTGGCTCATGGGTAACATTGCGGACCCAGGAATGAATTTCGCATAGTCGAAGGAGTTCACATCTCACCTCAGACATGTATTTTTATTTCCTAATTATTCTTTCTGGCTATTGGTAATTCATTGTCTTAACATATTTTACTTTTATTATTCCCGTAAAGTAAGGAATTCTCCACAATTTGCGTTGCCATATACTTTCAAATTATTAAATAAAAGATGGCCACAATCGCTTTCGCCATGAGAGACAATTGACGAATATAATTCATTTGATGGACTCAGACATCGTGGTCACTCAGCCCCGTCTACTTTGGTGTGTGTGTGTGAAAATTTTTCTCTGATAACCTGTGTTATTGTGATGCCTTTACTGATGTGTGCATTTATAATTCAAGTGGGGAATGGAGAATTGACGACCGAGGCTTTAAGTTAGGAACTGTCCCGGTATTTACCTTCAGTGGACGTGGCAAACCACGGAAAACCACATCCCAGATTGTTGAGATAGGAATCTAACCTTGCTCTCCTTAGTTTTGCCTCAAGAGTGCGCCCGTACCAGTCCTCAGACCAGAATTACATTTCTTGGCAAACCAGGGTTCGAACCCGGAATCCGGGGCGATAGCTCAGAATTTAGCCTTAAGATTTGGCTTCCCTGTGTTTATACGATTTTTGACAAGCACTGAACATATAGTCTAACTCTTAAACTCTCCATTACGGTGGCTGTCGAAGTGAGTCTATGCTCATTCCAGTAGTTGGCGAAGTATGCTCCCTTGCTTAATTTACTGTCATGGAAATGCAAAGGATTTACCTACAACAGGTGATGGAAATTGCTTATTTAAAGCAGTTTCGTACTGTTTATTCCAAAATGCAGAACGTTATCCTGAGCTGCGTTTGCAAGCAAATTGCAAAAATTGTTGCTGGCATGAATAATTATAAGGATTTTATTATTGGCGATCAGGATCATCGCATTCTCATCTGCAACAAACTAGAGAATGGAAGTATCTGAACTTCACTGTATAAATGAATATTATTGTTTAATGATTATTTGTTTAGAGTACATAATAATGACTCTAACCACGCTGTTGATTTTGGCAATGGAAGTATTATTTGCCATTTAATATTTGGCGGCTGCGTTGATGCAGGCCACTATAGTGTTATTGAATATGACGTTAATTTGGAGAAAAATGCTACAATAAATATACCCATTTGACGAAAGAAGAACATCAGCCACAAAAAAGTAGGAAATCGAAGAAAAGTACGAAGCCACTTTTAAAATCTAATATAAATAAGCCATTTCAGAAACAATTCCAGATATTACGCCGTACAGTGTAGGGTCCTTGACGAACAAATGTAAACATTGTTCTGCACTGTATTTTTGTAGCGAGAAATCTACGCTTGGTTACTTTGACCTTTGGTGTTGAAATGGCAAAATTGATCTTACTAATTATAAAATATTTGACAGACTGCAACAATTTTTCACTGGAAATGATACCTCAAGGAATTTAGGAGAGAATAATCGGCAGTACAACAAATGCTATGTCCTTGGTTTCATTTGGTGCCAATGTCACTATGCCACATGCATACGGTCCATATTGTTTTAAATGTATGGAATTGCACATCATCGCATTTCTTCGTTAATGTATATTCCAAAATTATAAGCGACGGTTCTTGCGGCCAGTTGTGTATATTAGACTCCTCAGAATTCATGAATTCCTTGGAATTAAGTGATTTGCTTCCACATACTCCAAACGATTGACCCATAGTTATGCTCCTTAGAAATCTGAAGTTTCCTAAGGGCTCATAAATACTACCATATTAATTATAAGAAATATGTACGAAAATTGCTTGAATTTGGAAATAATAAGTGCAGTTAAAATCAGGCGGGTGATCTAACCCTTCGATTTGATTCCATATTAATTACAATAAATATGCATGAAAATGCTTGGATTTGGAAATAAATGCAGTTAAAATAAGGCAGAGAGGTCTAATCCTTCGACTTGATTTAACACCATAGGATAAACCAATCATTTTCTTTTAAGAGGCAACATTTTCCGATTCGCTTGGCATACTTTATCACAATCAATAAAGCTCAATGGGGAACTCTGGAATCTTTTGACGCTCTTAAAGTATCAATAGTGCCAAAAAATAATTGTACAAAGAACGTACACTGAAGAAAATGGAAATTGCAACATCCAGAAAGAATGGTGCTACATTGCTGCAATTGAACATGCAGGACGAGTGTTCGGTTGTGATTCCATGATTACACTTTCAGGGCCCTCTGACCGCAAGTTTAGACAACAATCAATACAGGATGCGCCCACCACGAGCTGCAATACATTGATGAATTCGTCGAGGCATGGAGTCAATAAGGCCCTGGATCGCTTCCTGAGGAATTGTGGCCCATGCTTGCTGCACTGCACGGGTCAGTTGTTCCAGAGTTGTGGGTGGCTGAGGACGGTTGGCCAGTTGTCGACCCATCATGTCCCACACATGCTCAATAGGACTAAGGTCCGGGGATCTGGCGGGCAATTGTAAGGTTGTGATGTCGTGGAGAGCTTCTCTGGAGATGCGTGCAGTGTGAACCCGGGCAGTGTCCTGCTGAAACATCCCATTAGCAATGTTCGCCATCATAGGGACAACCACTGGATTGAGTACCCTATCAACGTACTGTCGAGCAGTCATAGTGCCCTCAACAAGCACTAATTGTGATTTCACATTAACGCCAAGAGCTCCCCAGACCATAATGCTTGGTGTTGGCCCCGTGTGCCTCTCGACAATAAGGTCAATGGAACACCTTCTGCAGGGACCCGGGATCGTAAGCCAGCTGCACGCAGGCGATTACCAACTGTTTGTTGTGTAACGTGGGGTGCCACAGCTGCTCGAATTTGCGCTGCTGTTGCATGGGGTTCCATCCGGGCCATCCGAATGATGTGGCGAACCTCTATCACAGTTGTCTGTCGCGCTGGGCCTGTGCCAGGTCTACGAGTGTGGGTACCTTCATTTGACCACTGCTGCCATACACGTTGTACCGTAGATGCCTGTCGGCCAACACGTGCAGCGCCAGTCCTTAGCGATAATCCAGCCTCACACAGCCCAATTATCCGACCCTTCTCAAACGGCGACAGTTGTTGATAGCGTGCTCTTCTCTGTCGTCGAGGCATGTTTGACGGGGAACACTTCACTGCACAGACTGCAAGTCAACTACGCTACACCGGAGTCCGTATACTGGAGTTGAATACTCCGCGACCAATCACGTGGGGAGACCTGTAGCAACAATCCAATGGGTCTGAAACTTTGATCGTTTACATACCTACATGGCATCGTTCCATATCTTGAAAATCAACACAAACGACCAATGCCTTCATGGTGTTGCAATTTCCATTTTCTTCAGTGTATATTAGAAAATTCTTCAGTAAATATTTTCTTATTGACCGTCATGTATTGACGGGTTTCAACTAGTATTTTTATGAATTTACTAGATTTGACAGAAATTTTTTCAGATTGTGAAATAATATGTTTATGAATTTACTAGTTTTGACTGAAATTTTATCATTTGTGAAATAATATTTTTATGAATTTACTAGTTTTGACAGAATTTTTTTCAGATTGTGAAATAATACAGTATGTTTATGAATTTACTAGTTTTGACAGAAATTTTATCAGATTGTGAAATAATATTTTTATGAATTTACTAGTTTTGACAGATTTTTTTTCAGATTGTGAAATAATATGTTTATGAATTTACTATTTTTGACAGAAAATTTTTCAGATTGTGAAATAATATGTTTATGAATTTACTAGTTTTGACAGAAATTTTTTCAGATTGTGAAATAATACAGTATGTTTATGAATTTACTAGTTTTGACAGAAATTTTATCAGATTGTGAAATAATATTTTTATGAATTTACTAGTTTTGACAGAATTTTTTTCAGATTGTGAAATAATATGTTTATGAATTTACTATTTTTGACAGAAAATTTTTCAGATTGTGAAATAATATGTTTATGAATTTACTAGTTTTGACAGAAATTTTTTCAGATTGTGAAATAATATTTATATGAATTTACTAGTTTTGACAGAAATTTTATCAGTTTGTGAATTAATATTTTTATGAATTTACTAGTTTTGACAGGAAGTTTATCAGATTGTGATTGGTTGGTTGGTTCCTCAGTTTAGGAGCTGTGACAACGCGGGCATGTAGTCCCGTGTACTTTGGGTGTGTGTGGAATCTGTTTGATAACCGGCGTCAATTGTGATGGTTGTATTAGTGTGTGTTATCTGTTTTAATTCAAGTAAGGACTGCAGACATTGGATTTTTTCAAGTAGTTCCTACTTTTGCCGCCAAACACCACCGTCTACGACCAACTAGTTCAGACATTTATTACCAGATGCCACCGCAGTCGGCTCCTGACGACGAACGTAGGAACCTAAGAACGTTAGTCAAATGTTTAACTTATATTAATTTTGCTTCACACAGGTGTAATTAGCGGAAGGTTCTTTAACATGCCATAAATCTATGACATGGGACCGCCGGCTTTACTTTCCTTCCGTTGGAAGGCATACTGAGGGATTTTTAATGTTCTTAAAAATCCGACGACTTCGGCCGGGTTTGAACCCGCGATCTTGGGCATAGAAACTCAGCATGCTACCGACTACGCCACCGAAGCCGCTAATATCGGATTGTGAAATAATATTTTTATGAATTTACTAGTTTTGACAGAAATTTTATCATTTTGTGAAATAATATTTCAATCTACAGCAAAGGGGCAGATGACCTCGCTGTTCCGCCCCTTAAAGCCTTAATCACTAACTAACTAATCTACAGTAAAATAATTGGGCATCCCTGTTTTATGAGTCACACGAAACGTGTTGATTAGACTCGTCTGTCCACACGTAAATGTATCTTATCTGCATAAGTCATGCAAGCAGTTGTTACATGCCTGGTGAGCGGTGAATCCCTAGCTATTAGAGCACGTCTGAGGTAGAAAGAGATAGGAAAAGCAAAGAGAGGCGCATGCTTGTTGCATTATTTAATTTGCGCATGCGCTTACACATTCTCAGCATATTCTCGGTGACTGCATTCAGTAGTAGCTTTACACTTTTCCCTCCCTCCTTCAGGCCTGATCGCTCAAGAACAGCCTTATTATGCGACCCGTCGAAAGTATGACAGTTTTCTCCGTCAGTTTTGAAAGGTCTGGGTCTAATTTCAACTCTGTGAGAAATTTCTTTAAGTTGTTCGGAATCACACCAGTGCTGAAGATGATAATAGGAACTGTCCCGACTTGTGCCATTGCTTCCTGATCAGTTCTGAATGTTCTTTATACTTTGACAGCTTTTCAACATGCTTTGTTAACATGTTGTCACTGTTTGGGATTGTCACATCTATGCAGGTGGTGTGCTTCATGCAATTTGTCAACAAGAACCAGATCTGGTCTGTTGTGCACGGCTGACTGGTCTGTAAATACAATACCATCCCAGTACACGTTCAGGGGCATACTTATACTACGGCACTTTCTCTTGGCTCAGCAGTTGAAGGTGTATAGCCAGTTCTTGCAGTACAATCTTGTAACAAAATCATGTATCTTTCTATATTCTGACCCTGCAAAATGGCGACAACCTGAAATATTATGCTGAACAGTCTCCGATGTTATTATTATTATTATTATTATAATTATTATGTAGTAAGAGGATATTACTGATGACAGCCATCCATTTAGTTCTGTTCTATGGAGCAGAAATATGGGCGGATGCCCTTGATAAGGAAATTTATAGGAAGTCACTAGCGCAAGTGCAGAGGCGTGGTGCTTTGCGCGTGGCATCTGTTTATCGCACGGTGTCTGAAGAAGCAGTATTATACTGCTCAAAAAATTAGGGGATATTGTAAATCCAGCTATGTATGCTATTTGTTTCGTACCGCATTAAATGCAATCGCTTTCCTTTACTCCCAGAGAAGGTAAACATGTGTTTGCGTCACCCCTGTACATGCACCACATGACGGAGGGCACTGGCCGTACTGTTGCTGTCAAAGGGTCTCACGGCGGTGGTTTGTTGCTGAGGTCAAAGCCATCCATTCCCGTTGTCAGTAAGTCAATGACGTGACTTAGGGACAGCAATGCCTCCACAACGCGATTTACCTGAATTAATGGCTTGGATGGCCATAGGACGGATGGAAGCTGGACAGACACAAGAAGTTGTGGTTCGAGCCCTTGGGATATCTCAAAGTGTGATCTCAAGACTGAGGAATCGTTTTTAAACAACAGTTACTGTTCACAGAAGGGAAGGACAAGGCCACCCACGGGCAACAACGGCAGCATGTTACTCAACTGAGATGTGCCCTTCTAACAGCAACAGGATGCAGAGTATCAACCCAAACTGTCCGTAACTGACTTCATGCACGTGGCCTCTATGCTTGTAAGCCCATGGTGTGTAGCCTACCAGGTTAACTCCACAAAACCGTAGAGATCGTAGAAACTGGGCGGAGGAGCATCGTGGGTGGAGGCATGCGGAATGGAGCTAAGTTCTGTTTTCTGACGAGTCGTGATTCAACGTGGAATCGGATAGTCGACGTGTTCGCATCTGGAGGGAACAAGGGACACGAAACAACCCATCTTTTGTACAAGAAAGATCCCCATATGGCGGTGGTGGGTTGCTGATGTCGGCTGGAATTAGCCTGGGTGGTCGTACGGACCTCTACATCATCCCACGTGTTACTGTGACCGCTGTAAGGTATAGAGATGAGATTCTCCGACCTTTTGTCGTGCCGTATGCTGGTGCCATAGGTGCTACCTTTGTGATTATGGGCGATAATGCACGTCCCCACAGAGCTGGGTTGGTGGACGACATGCTGGAGGAGGAGGAGGGTATCCAGCGTATGCAGTGGCCAGCTTCTTTTCCGGACTTAAATCCTATAGAGTACGTGTGGGATGCATTAGGCAGGCGCATTTCAGGCAGACCAGCACCTCCCACAACTGTTCTACAGCTGCAGTTTGCTCTCATGGACGAGTGGTCACGTATCCCCCAAGAACTCATTGATCATCTCATTGCATCAATGGCACACAATTATACAGCAGTGCTAGCCGTTCGAGGAGGCCATACACCATACTGAAGAACAATATTCACCCATGGCCACCCATTACGGTAGTGTTAATGTTGCTTTGTTTGTTGGCCATATTCTCTCTTCATTCATGTAATTTGATTCAAACACTCATCAGGGGCTCTCTGGAATCATGGGCTGCATTATCTGACAGTATAGCAATATGTAAGTAATAAATGGTTGAAAAACTAAATGATCTCGTATATTATTGCACCATAATGAGCTGACCTTACAATATCCTCTAATTTTTGTGAGCAGTGTAATAATCTTCTTCCTCATTATCTCAGCCGTTTCCCACGTCACGAAGGGTCAGCGTTACTTTGCTGGATTCCTCCATGCTTCCTCCGTCTATCATCCTCTTTCTCTGAGATCCCCTGCAACCTTGTCTTTCCATCTCATTTTTGGTCTTCCTCTCCTCTTTTACCCCTCAGTTTCCAGATTTCCAACTCTTTTCCTCACGTAGTCCTCCTCCCTTCTAAGGACCTGCCTATACCATCGGAGCATACTCTCTTGAACCTTCTTTCCTATGGGTTCCACTTTCACTGCTCCTCTGATGTAATCTTTCCTTATTCTATCCTTTCTTGTCACTCCAATCATCCATCTTAACATTTTCATTTCTGCCACTTCCATCTTTTTCTCTTGGACCTTTGTAATCGACTAAGTTTCTGTACTATACAGCATCGCAGGCCTCACCACAGATTTGTAGAACTTTCTTTTCAGCCTGCATCTGACCTTCTTATCACACAATACTCCACTCAGTTTCCCCCAGTTCATCCAATCACTGTTTATCCTGTGCTGTATTTCAGCCTCAAGCTCTAAGTCCCCCATCACTTTGCACGTAGGAACCCAGATAATAATAATAATAATAATAATAATAATAATAATAATAATAATAATAATAGAAAAGACCAGCAAATACAGCGAGTTGGTCGACCCTATCAAGAGACAATGGCATGTAGAGCGGGTAATGACCATACCTATCATTGTCCCAAGTACGGGCGTGATCCCAAGTACCTTGCTCCAATGCCTTAAAGAACTAGATTTGGTTACTCAGCTGTACAAACTAATGCAGATGGCAGTAGTTCTATCAACAACCAGAATCGTTCAGAAGTTCATGGGTAGCGAAATTCCAGCTTAGAAGTTGCTGTTTCAGTAACTGTACTTGGTTCACTGAAGCCCGTATAGTTCGTTGTAATGTACCAGAAATGTGTTATATGTACTGTATAAAACAATAATAATAATAATTTGTTGTAGCTATCCAAGATCAAGTTGTTGCTTCTCGAAGCTACCGGACATTTATCATAACAGATCCAACAACAGAGAGTGAGAAGTGTCGCCGCTGTGGCAAATGTAGTGAGACCATTCAACACATAATATCAGGTTGTTCCCACCTTGCCAACACTGACACGATCAAGTTGCCAACATTATCCACCAGAAACTGGCCTTGAAGTACAAACTTCTTCAAAGCTCCGTCACCTATTGGAAATACACACCATCTGCAGTACTCGAAAATGCCACACACAAGCTCTACTGTGACAGACGTTGCAGTCAGTAACAACCGGTCAGATATCATTGTCATCAATAAAGAACACAGAGAGGCATTACTGATAGATATCGCATGTCCCAACACACAAAACATCCAAACAACAGCTGCTACTAAAATATCTAAGTACACATAGCTGGCAATTGAGATAAAGCAGATGAGGAAACTTGAGTCAGTGACTACAATCCCAATAGTTGTATCGTGTACTGGTGTTATACCCAAACCTCTCCACAGTAGTCCTTCATTATTGAATCTGCATCCGCATACATATATATACTAGCTGAAGTACCCGTGCTTCGCTACGTGTCATAAATAAATTAAAATGTGAAGGTGACAGTTAAAACAGGGGATAGGCGAGGTGCTGTGCAGAGGGAGATTAAGGATGGAACATTTTGTCCAATTACACCGCTAGGCGTTGACCGTGTTTTATAGCACAAATTTAGGTTTTACTCGCTAACCGTTGGAGATACCTTTCGGATAGAAAATGTAATTTTAAACCTCGTATATGCCATCAAAAGTTTGCTATTTCTCAGCGTTTTCTTTTTATTTGAAATGGAAATATGAAAGTTTGAAACCAAAGGGTGTAGTGACGTCACTAAAATGGTCGCCATTTTAAATAGTGCAAAGTATTGAAATCAAAAGTAACCTGTATGTTAACCAGGTAAATCAGATACTTCAATGTAAAATTCATGTAAATCGGACCAGTGTTACTTGCGTGATTGAGTAATACACAGACACACACCATCTCATTTTTAGCCTCGCTTCGCTCGCGTCATAGTCGTGTGATATTGTTATTCAATGAAATGCAGGTTTAACCCCGTTAACACCCCTTTAGAACCTGAATATCCAAAAATCCCTCCTTAGTAGACGTTTTCGACACACAACAAACATATCCCCAAAATATCATTCTTCTTGCTTTATTAGTTTTGGTTGGTCGATGAGAGTGAACATCCATAAATCCTTCCTTAGTGGAAGTTTTTCTCCCAGAATTTCACCCCTCCCCATAGGCCCCTTAAATTGCATTTAAGAAGAAACGGTCGAACACCTATTAATTTTATTTATTTATTTATTTATTCATTTATTTTTAAGCTGATTGATTTCCTCCGAGATTCAAACTCCTCGCCTATGTCGTTTAAGAGATACACGCTCCGTTAGGAATCTTTCAACCCCCACTTTTCATCCCTTTCACCTCATAATATACACTACATCGAAAAACCATTAGACATTTGTCAGCTTATTTTTAATGATTAGTATATATGCCAAGTATCACATCCCCAAATGAAACCACTCGTGAGATATTGTTATTCAATGAAATGCACGTTTACCCCCTTAACACCTCTTTAGAACCTGAATATCCAAAACTCTTTCCTTAGTGGACGTTTTCAACATACAACGAACATATCCCCAACATTTCATGTTTCTAACTTCAATAATTTTGGCTGGGCGATGATGGAGTGAGTGAGTCAGTCAGGAAATTTTCTTTCATTTATTTTTGATAATTTCACCCCTCCCCATGAACCCCTTAAATTGGATGTATGAAACAAACGGTCGAACACCCATTTACTTATTTAAAGCTGTTTTCTCCCTGAGTTTGATGAGTGAGTGAGTGAGTCAATCAGTTAGGACACTTTCTTTCCTGTTTTTTTCCCCCAGAATTTCACCCCTCTCCAAGGGCCCCTTAAATTGGATTTATGAAAAAAAGGTCGAACACCTATTTAGTTTTATTTTAAGCTGTTTTTTCCCGCCGAATTTCAAACTTCTCGCCTATGTCGTTTCAGAGATACACGCTCCGTTGAGAATCCCTCAACCCCCAATTTTCACCCCTTTCACCTCATAATATACACCACATCGATAAACCCTAAGATATATGTCTGATTATTTTTAATGATAAGTTTATATACCGAATATCACATCCCCAAAGAAACAAATCATGAGATATCGTTATTCAATGAAATGCACGTTTACCCCCTTAACACCTCTTTAAAGCCCGAATAAACAAAAATCATTCCTTAGTTGACGTTATCGACATACAGTGAACATATTCCCAAAATTTCATGTTTGCAACTTTAATAGTTTTCGCTGGGCGTGATGAGTGAATGAGCCAGACAGGACATTTTCTTTCAATTATTTTTACCAGAATTTCACCCCTCCCCATGGGCCCCTTGAATTGGATTGATGAAAAAACGCTTGAACACCTATTAACTTATTTTTTAAGCTGTCTTTTCCCCCTGAGTTTGATGAGTGAGTGAGTTAGTCAGTCAGTTAGGACACTTTCTCTCCTTTTTCCCCCAGAATTTCACCCCACCCCATTGGCCCCTTAAATTAATTTATAAGAAACGGTCGAACACCGATTTACTTACTTTTTAAGCTGATTTTTTTTCGCTGAGTTTCAAAGTTCTCGCCTATGTCGTTTAAGAGATAGGCCTACACGCTCCGTTAGGAATCCTTCAACCCCCACTTTTCACCCCTTTCATCTCATAATAATACACCACATCGAAAAACCCTTAGACACATGTCTGCTTATTTTGAATGATTAGTTTATATGCCGAGTATCACATCCACAAATGAAACCACTCGTGAGATATTGTTATTCAATGAAATGCAGGTTTAACCCCCTGAAGACCCCTTTAGAACTTGAATATCCAAAAATCCTCCCTTCGTGTAGGTTTTGACATACAACGAACATATCCCCGAAATGCCATGTTTCCAACTTCAATATTTTGTCTGGGCGATGATGAGTGAGTGAATGAGTCAGGACATTTTCTTTCAATTTTTTTCTTCGGAATTTTACCCCTCCCGATGAACCCTTTCAAATTGATTGATCAAAAAAACTGTCGAAAAGCTATTTACTTACTTTAAAGCAGTTTTCCTCCTGAGTTTGATGAGTGAGTCAGTCAGTCAATCAGTTAGGACACTTTCTATCCTGTTTCCCCCTTCCCCCCAGAATTTCACCCCTCCCCATGGGCCCCTTAAATTGGATTTATGAAAAAAAACTGTGAAATACATATTTACTTATATTTATGCTGATTTTTTTCCGTTGAGTTTCAAACTCCTCGCCTATGTCGTTAAGAGATACACGCTCCGTTAGGAATCTTTCAATCCCCGCTTTTCACCCCTTTCATCTCATAATATACACCACATCGAAAAACCCTCAGACACGTGTCTTCTTATTTTTAAAGGTGAGTTGATATGCCGAGTATCACATCCGCCAATGAAACCAATCGGGAGATATTGCTATTCAATGAAATGCAGGTCTACCCCCTTAACACCCCTTTAGAACCTGGATATCCAAAAATCCTCTCTTAGTGGGCATTTGCGGCCCTTGAGGAAGCTGCATACCAAATGTCATTCCAATCCGTTCGGTGGTTTTTGAGATCTCATGATGAATGAATGAATGAGTGAGTGAGTGGTATTTGAAAAATATATAGTAGAAAGAAGATAGTGTCAAGTCTTTGTTATGCTATACTCGGTTGACAGTGCTGTGTGAGCAGTTGAGTAACTAACGGGATTTCAAGTAAAGATCCTCATTTTCTATACCGGTAGTGCAGAGCGCAATTGGCATCCAGACGTCCGTGTCTGGACTTGAGCTATGTTGCCATGGAAACTATCTGCCTTGCCATTCCTTCATGAGTATATTTTATGATTTGATTAGCCTGTTTTTGAGTGAAAAAGGGCCAAAATCAGAAGAATGAGAAAGACTATCGAAAATTCATGTAGCCAGCGGTTCCTTCTGGGTCCTAAACTATGTGTATGCAAAATATGGTTGAGATTGGTGGAACGGTGTAGATTTGTATACGGAACCAACATATATACATACATACATACATACAGACTTTCACTTTTATATATTATATATATATATATATATATATATATATTGAACTACAGAAGGCCGTTCTGTTAAACTCTGGCCATATTGTCAGGAAATTCCTTGGTAACAATACCCTGGTCGAACACTCAGCAAGGCTCGAAGATTCAGATGGAAATTTAGCTCATCCTATAATTGAAGGAGACTCGTGAAGACTGCGGGCACGACATGGATGTACAGTAATGTGATGTCTCTGAACAGTGTAATCTTCAAAATTACCTCAGTACAGATGGTTCCTTGCTAAGGCCGAACCAGGCTGTAACATAAAATGTAGCCGGTATTTGCCGTGATCATGATTTCAAACAATAAATGACGGCTTTGCGTTGTACTGGGATCGTACTGTGTTGACAGGCCAGTCAGCTGTGCACAACAGACCTGATTTGGTTCTTGTTGACAAATGCATGAAGCACACTACCTTCATAGATGTGGCAATCCCAAACAGTGGCAACATGCTAACAAAGCATGTTGAAAAGCTGTCAAAATACACAGAGCTTTCGGAACTGATAAGGAAGCAATGGCACATAGCACAAGTCAGGACAGTTCCTATTATCATCTCCAGCACAGGCGTGATTCCCAACAACTTAAAGGAATCGCTCACTGAGTAGAAATTAGAACCTGGCATTTTCAAACTGATGCAGAAGACTGTCATACTTTCTACGTGTCACGTAGTAAGGCTGTTCTTGGGCAATCAGGCCTGAAGAAGTGGGGAAAAAGCGTAAAGCAACTAGCTTACTGAATGCAGTCACCAAGAATTTGCTCCTTATGATATATACGGTATCTGGGATTGTAAATGTTTTCTTTCCAGCAAATATGCTGAGAATGTGTAAGCGCATGCGCAAAATAAATAATAATAATAATAATAATAATAATAATAATAATAAAAATAATAATAGAAGGCTGTGACTTGGTGAGGCTGATCGGATCGAGGCTCCTCCTATTTATATAGTTTGTTTAGTTATTTCATGTCTACTTCAGTGTTTTATGGTTTGGAAGATGTTTTTGAGTGACTTACTGACAGTACACAGTGTTTAATAGTGATTGTGCGAGGTTTTTATAGTGATATGTGGATATCATATGTCTGTGCATGAAACTTGTTTACGTGGTTGCCTAGGGATTGCTGGTACAGGTTAGGTTAACATTGCCACAAATACTTCGTTTAAAATAGTTTAATCTATGCCCTGTATTGTGTGTTTATTACTCCGTTTACTCAATTAATCCAATTGGGCCCCTATAACAGATATTCATTTTGTAATGTCGTTTATTTCGTTAGAAACAGGGGTTAGGATTGAGTTAAATGACATCAGTTGGATCACATATTTACAAAGAATCTGCGTCGATCAGTCAAAATAACACACTAGCATTCACAGGAATGTTGTAATCCTTGCCATAGGTATCAAAGGCAATACCCAGGCAATACCTGGCTGAAGGTATAAAAAGCACACAGGAAAGGCAATAATAATAATTTGCTTTAAGAAATGTCACTGCCTGTGATACGGCAGGTTACCTCTAGAACCACCGCTAGAGGTGACAATACGCAAACCGGTGGCAGTGGGATGACAAGCTGCTGTCCACCCACCAGTAGACCCGAAGGAGCTCCAGCAGCTCAAGATGATATTGGCGGTACACAAAATCTCGAGTCTCGCACCGCACCTGACGGCAGTGCCTTTGTAATAAATACAACCACTCTCGCAGGTAAGCCCAGAAAACGCATGAAATGGGAATCTCATATGAATGAATATATCATGCGGGCATATTATCGAATAACTCGTCTTGAAACAGATATAACAAACTACCGCCAAGCACTGCATGCGGCTTTCAAGCAGCAGTATCCTCTGTTTAGCATCACTGAGCAACGAGTCGCGGATCAAAGAAGAGCAATTGTAAAGAATCATTTAGTTCCCGACCCTGTTCTGGATCGAATCAGACAGGAGATATCTCATGAACTATATCCCTCAGTTGCAAGTGGTGAAACTAACCAAATAAATATTGACAATGAGGTCTCCATGAATGAAACGACTCACGTAAATGAACCTAATAATGGGGAAACAAGCCATCATTCCAAGATCCAAGACGAATTTAATTCAGCTCTGCTTGAATATGCAGGTACTGACCCTACCCAACGTCCAATACTTCCGAGGAAGCAGTCTTCCCGCAAGTTTGCCATGGTGTTGAAAGAACTGAACGAAACCGTGCTTCCCAACTATTTAGAAGAGCACCAATCTTTCATGGAGGTTCATACTGCTATCTATTGTGCAGCACTAGCTGCAGTACGAATTAATGGGGGTAGGCCACGCCCTCCAAACCAACAGTCTGCTTCAAGGAAACCCAGCGATCCACCATGGGCAAAACGTTTAAAACAACGCATTGAACAACTACGCCAGAATGTGAACAGACTGCGACAGTATAAGAATGGAGTGAGAAGTAGACGTCTGAACAACCGCATACGAAGGATCATGATGGACTCCTCACCAGAAGAATTTCAGGTCCCCGAGGACGCAGTGATAACAGAAGTACTTGTTACTTATAAACAAAAACTTGCAGCCCTCTCTAAGCGTCTTAAGAGATACCAGAACACTACCGAACGGAACAAACAGAACAATGACTTCAAGAGAAATGAGAGAAAGTTCTATGAAGACCTGAAAAAGACACCTCAAGTTCGGAATGATTCTCCAGAAGGACCCAGTGCGGAGAGTGTTACCGACTACTGGTCATCAATATGGTCTAGGCTGGAAGAACACAACAATGAAGCTCCGTGGTTTAAGGAAATAGAGAATGCTACCAGACGAATAAATCAAATGGCACATACAGACGTTGATGTTGAGGAACTACGCCAGGTCATCAGCAGCCTACAGAATTGGAAAGCACCTGGAATTGACCGGATCCATAATTACTACTATAAAAGGCTCACATGTACCTACCGTTTACTGGCTATTCACATACAATGTTTTCTGGAAAATCCTGCTGCATTTCCAGTTTTCCTAGCCAGAGGGTTAACCTATCTCAAGCCAAAGGACTCTAAAATCACAAACCCATCTAAATATCGCCCCATCACCTGCTTGCCAAACTTTTATAAGATCATTACATCCATTATTGCAAATCGAATTCGTGCGCATTGTGAGGAAAACGCCATTCTCGCAGAGGAGAAAAAGGGTTGCAGAAGGAATTCTCAAGGATGTAAGGAACAGCTCACTATTGATGCCGTGGCATTAGAGCAGGCCTGTCGTAGATCACGAAATCTTTATGTCTGCTTTATTGATTACCAAAAAGCTTTCGATTCCGTGCCTCATACATGGCTTATACAGAGCTTGGAGATTTACAAGGTCAACCCTATTATAGTGAACTTCCTGAAGTGCGCAATGGTTTCATGGAGCACTGCCCTCCAACTTACAGTGGGTGGCACTCGTTTAACATCTTCATTAATACCGATTCGCCGAGGAATTTTCCAAGGAGACTCGCTAAGCCCACTCTGGTTTTGTCTGGCATTGAATCCTCTCTCGCAAATCCTGAACAGTAGCAACTACGGATTTAGTATTAAAGGTAATCATGGTGAAGCGTACAAGATGAACCATCTTCTTTACATGGATGACATTAAACTGTATGCATCAACTAAAGTGCACCTGCAATATCTGATCTCTATCACTCAGAGCTTTTCTTCAGATATCCATATGCAGTTTGGTTTTGATAAGTGCAGAACACAGACTGTTATTAGAGGCTCGCACTCTGCACAAGGAATACCTGTTGGAGAGGGACAGAGAAGTATTCAGCCGTTGGAGGAAGGCGCTTTGTACAAATATCTTGGGTTCGCCCAGAGTACCCGTCTCAGACATGGTGATATCAAGAAGAACATAACTGAGCAGTATACTTCACGACTTCGCAGTGTTCTCTCTTCAAAACTTAGCGCTAAACATATCATTAAGGCAGTTAACACATTTGCAATGCCCGTAGTTACATACTCCTTTGGTATAATCAGGTGGACTCAAACTGAACTGCACGATCTGCAACGAAAAACATCGGTGCTTTTATCACGCCATCGTATGCACCATCCGAAATCAGCAACAGAGCGCCTGACTCTACCTCGGTCAGAAGGTGGTAGAGGACTGATAGACATCATGAACCTTCATACAAAACAAGTGACAACTCTGCGTGCATTTTTCCACAACAAAGGAGAAACATCCCATCTCCACCACACTGTATCTTCAGCTGATGATAATTACACACCGCTCCATCTGTCATCTATAGATTCACCAGTAAAAGAAATTAAAACTACTGAATACAAGATCGGGAATTGGAAACAGAAGGCGCTTCATGGGAAGTATCCACATGAGTTGGACCAGCCTCACATCGACAAGTTAGCGTCGCACGCATGGCTGACCTACTCGGTCCTCTTTCCGGAAACAGAGGGATTTGTTGTAGCTATCCAAGATCAAGTTGTTGCTACTCGAAGCTATCGGAAATTTATCATAAAAGATCCAACAACAGAGAGTGAGAAGTGTCGCTGCTGTAGCAAATGTAGTGAAACCATTCAACACGTTATATCAGGTTGTTCCCACCTTGCCAACACTGACTACAAACATCGACACGATCAAGTTGCCAACATTATCCACCAGAAACTGGCCTTGAAGTACAAACTTCTTCGAAGCTCCGTCCCCTATTGGAAATACACACCATCTGCAGTACTCGAAAATGCCACACACAAGCTCTATTGGGACAGAGGAGTTGTGACAGATGTCGCAGTCAGTAACAACCGGCCAGATATCATTGTCATCAATAAAGTACACAGAGAGGCATTACTGATAGATATCGCATGTCCCAACACTCAAAACATCCAAACAACAGCTGCTACTAAAATATCTAAGTACACAGAGCTGGCAATTGAGATAAAGCAGATGTGGAAACTTGATTCGGTGACTACCATCCCAATAATTGTATCATGTACTGGTGTTATACCGAAAACTCTCCACAGTAGTCTATCAATATTGAATCTGCACCCGCAGATATATATTGAACTTCAGAAGGCAGTTCTGTTAAACACATGCCATATTGTTAGGAAGTTCCTTGGTGACAATGCCCTGGCCGAATACTCAGCAAAGCTCGATGATCCAGATGGGAACATAGCTCATCCTACAAATGAAGGAGACTCGTGAAGACTGCGGGCACGACATGGATGTGAAGTCTCTGAACAATGTAATAGAAATTATCTCAGTACAGATGGTTCCTTGCTAAGGCCGAACCAGGCTGTAACAGAAAATGTAGCCGGTATTTGCCGTGATAATGTTGTCAAACAATAAACTATAATAATAATAATCATCTTCATCGTAAACGTCATCCTTATGGACCGATAACCAAGAACAGTAATTGCGTGAATCATTATCATTGAAAGGTAGGCGTTTGAGTTCTTGCCGGATTTTCCTCCGTTAACCATAGAGTTAATCCTCTGTTCCTCACTCAATTCTACAGTACCAATATTAGTCTGCTCACTCACAGATCTTGCACCCTGTATGCTTGGAATGACTTTCCATCTCAACTCCCTCGATAAAATAACATAAATCTTACCCCTGAAAACATTGCCCATTGATTCTCACATTTCAGTTGTTGTGGAAGACGGATGAAAATTCAATATCCAAGTGGATCGGAAATATTTCCAGCCGAACAGAATTAAACGCTAGGAAACCCTCTTGAAAGTGCAATGACCGGAAGTCTTGTGAAGGGAGCCGCCATCATCACTCACCATGTGGAGTGGATCTGTCCTTACCCTCTGGAGTCGCGCCAGCCACAAGTTTCATTCTATTTTACACTGGTATTTCTTTGTAATTGTTAAGTAATTGATTCTTGAGAAACGAAGACTAACCTTCTTTTTTCATCATTGCGGTCATAAATGTTCGATTCATGGAATATATTGATACCCCACGGCAGGAAACAAATCACAGTGTGATAGGGCGGCACAGACAGATGTCATCAATGTGTCATTACTAGGGTTAAGAATGTTAGGTGCTAAAAATAGGGAAAATAGTTATTCTTTATTTATTAAATATTTCTGAAATATGTGACAAGAAGTAAAAATATTTAATTATAATTTAGTTTATTAATGACAATATAAACAATATGCAGTACTCACGAATTCAATTTATGCTATGTCTCACTGACTGCTGAAGAATTACAATACACAACGAGATACCTCTTCAGGTTGTACATCTCAAATGACCGACGATTATTGCGAAACACTTCTGAAGGCGCGAAACTGTGGCAATATGTTTCTTGCCCTAGAGGTGTTGTGTAACCTAGATAACTGTTCAGCCTTGATTGCTTTCCCATATGGTTGGCAGAACAGATCGCTCCCATCAGAAGTAAAATTATCCTTAAATTCTGCAACTTACTGCTCCAGACGATAACTTGTAGTTGCTTTTACTTTAAGCATCTCCGGCTTCCACAGTGAGTGGGACGGCGGGAAGAATAAGATAAGAAAAACACAGCTGCAAGCTGACATACGATCTGCATGAAGATTAAATAGCTCACAGTTCCGTCCCCGTTGAAGTAACACATAACATAAATGCAATAAACTAACAGATCTAGCATACTGATTTTAAAAAAAATGTATTTTTATGTGCTAATAAGTGGAAAGTGGGAATTTATGCATTTATAGACAACATGTTTAAAATATGTATTTAAATTTTAAAAAAATATGTGTTTACCAAAAAATCCGAGCCCTAGTCATTGACATGAGAGAATAAAAGTGTCCCCTTGGCGCTCAGTGCTGAGTGAACCCGGCGAACACATTCGCTTTCATACTATCCTACAGGCCATTAGGTTTGACCATCAAAGGATACAAATTTACAAGAACCAATACTAAAGTCTGACTGCCTAAGACGTTATTGAAGTGTTAGTAAATCCCTGTGCAGGAAACAATGAGTAAATGTAAACAGAAGATCGATGCACATATTAATTCTCGTAATTTTACCCAGGGGTTCACGATTAGTGGGACGTGGCACATTGACCACGGGACCCCAGCTGAGTCCAGCATTGCTACCACTTACTTCTTCCGGGCTTCATTCCGTCATCTCTATTAGTTATTGCTGTTTTAATGGGCGGAACTGCGGGGTCATCTGCCCATTCTGTAATCTCTCCTGTGGCGGCTTCGGTGGCGTAGTTGGCAGCATGCTGAGCTTCTATGCCCAAGATCGCGGGTTCAAACCCGTCCAAAGCCGTCGGATTTCTTAAGAGCGTTAAAAATCCCTCAGTATGCCTTCCTTCGGAGGGGAAGTAAAGCCGGCGGTCCCATGTCATAGATTTATGGCATGTTAAAGAATCTTCCACTAATTACATTTGTGTGAAGCTAAATTGCATAGGTTAAGAATGTAAACAACGCTCTTAGGTTGCTACGTTCGTTGCCAAGAGCCGACTGCGGTGGCGTCTAGTAGCTAAGTTCTGAACTAGGCCTAGTAGCCGTTGACGGTGGCGTTTGGCGGCAAAAGTAGGAACTATTTGATAAATTCTAATCTGTAGTCCTTACTTGAATTAAAAAACAGATACACACACTAATACAGTCATCACAATTAACACACTAATACAGTCATCACAATTAACACCGGTTATCAGACAGATTCTATACACACCCAAAGTACACGGGGCTACATGACTGCGTTGTCGCAGTTCCTAAACTGAGGAACCAACCAACCATCTCTCCTGTCGACCTTACTTGGTCATCTCTTGTTCGCTTTCTACCCCAACGCACAGTGGGTCAAAATCGAAATCTAGGAGGACAAAATTATTTATTTTCATAATTAAAAAATCAAAATTTATGACCTCTACAGCATTCTCATATAATTGCCGCTCACTATTCTGGGATATAAACACATCTTAGTGTAAATCTGTCACCACTGTTCGAGCAGTCTGAATTGGAGGGTGAATGTAAGTGGCTGTGGTTTGGTTGTCTTTGTGGTTAGTGTGAAGCTTTAAGTTTGGACATGAAGCTGAAGGTCTGATCTTTGTAACGTGTTTCAGTTATTAATTGGCGTAGTTGTTACGTAATTTTAGCTATATTTGCATTATATAATATTTAACTATTATTTAAAAAAATATATTTTCACTTAGATTTTTAGTATGTTGCGTCACTCGGCGTCACTTGCTATTTAATGTTAAAATGTAGACAAATTCTTGTAGTTTACGCCTGTTATAAGATTTATTGCATCTTTTTGCAACTTACATAGTTATTTTTGGTTTTAGAAGATGCCGTGCAACCAGTTCTCACACGTTTACAACTGTTTGAAGCGCTGGGTCCGACAATTATGTCAAAAGTGGAACTTTGTGACTTCAATAAAAGTAAATTACGGGTAGAAAATTGTTCTGAAGAGATAACTGAATGCTCTATCCAACTCCTAGTCATAGACAATTTCTTGCATGTGTAGACGTAGATTAAAAAGGTCTTAACTGATGTGTATTACGAAGTAAACAAATTATATACGTTGCTTTCATTCTAAATTCATAATTAAAACGTAAAAATAATTTTGACCCCCTAGATTTCGATTTTGACCCACTGTGCAACGGTATGAGGATATCCGAGGCGTAGGGAGTCTTTCACTTTCCCGCCTTAATTGACCCTTGTCCCATCCATTCTGATCTCTAATTCTTCGACGGATTAGACAATTTGTTCTTCTTTTCATTCTATATCCTATCTTCTGCTCAAAGCCCTAAAGACCACTTACGGTGCACTCCGTATAGCGCTACACCCTCAAGGGCTCACGGCTGGTGAGTTTGGGATTTGGCGATCCCAAGCTATTCGAGAGCTGGGCCGGTTTTCCCCTTTTTCTATTGCAATTGTGGTGGATCCTCCCTTTCTTAACTGCCTTTTATGGCTCTCCTTCCTTCCAAGTCCCTCAATGCTCATTCTTCGAAGGTTGGAAGTATTCCTTTACCCTACCGTTTACTTCCCTAATTCCTGTTTTGCCTATTTCTTCTTCTTGAATATAAGTTAATTGTAAATTAGTAGGAAGTTGTAGTAAGCAGTTTTCATTCCATTATAATTTTCTTCACTATCACCATATCATTAAGGGCTGATAACCTAGATATTACCAACATTATCATCCTAATTTTACCTGCAAACCTTAATAGTATGGTTACTCAATACATATTACTCCTTAATAACTTTAAAACATCATATTATCCCAGGATTATCCATTTCAACTTTTGTTCGTGTGTGTATCCACCCCCACGGCTGGAGCGATTTCAGTGAAACTCTGTAAGGTCATAGTACTATTTTGGCCAACCCCGACCGTGCCCTTCGAGTTTTATTACGTCTCACCAAATCAACATGGCGGCTATGCGAAATATTTCGCCGGCATTCAATATCTCCGAGACTATTACTGATAACACCCTGAAAATTTGTACGCTGATACAAAGCACTACTAGAAGTTTACTCATGTGACTTTGAAAAACAAAACGAACATGGTGGTCAAGCAAAGTTGAAACATTTAAATAGACTCTTCTCGCGATTTAACCATCCGAACGCAGTGAAACTCTGTACAACAATTAATGTTTATACACATTGTAATGCACTGCCATCTAATTTAGTTCAATTGTTTACATAACCTCAAGATGGTGGCTGTGCGAAATTTTAAAAAACTCGTTTATATTTCGTGTGTTCTAATCATGCGATTGAAGTTTGAATAATATACCTACACAATAATCTTCATGTAGACATTGCCTTGAATGAAACTTGCAGGCTAATCACAGGATGTTTAAAACCAACACCAACACAGAAGTTGTACTCACTTGCAGGCATAGCCCCACCTAATATTAGACGTGAGGTGGCCGCTAATGTCGAGAGACATAAGGTTTGCAACATCTTAGCCCATCCCCTTCATGGTCATCAGCCACCTTCAGCTCGACTGAAGTCCAGGAAACGTTTTTTACAGCCTTCTTATCCACTTGATTCTAACACAAAAAAGGCCGGAGTTAAGCTATGGAATCAAAGGTATCCTGATCATCCGGATCTTGTTGAAATTTAAGAAAAATTACCACCTTGTCACGAAGATGGAAGTCCTTAGACTACGCACCGGTGTAGCAAGATCTAAGGACAATCTCATGAAATGGGGAATATTGCATGATGGGGACACGCTGTGTGAGTGCGAAGAAGAACAAACTTCTAGGCATTTCTTGAACTGTCGTCTATGCCCAGACTCATGCACAGGGTTGGATCTGGCATTGGCTGGTAACAACGATGTCAATGTAGCCAAATACTGGTCACAACTCTTGTAAATATTGTATATATTATCATTCCTGTTTCATTTCTCTTGATCTTGTGTTATGTTATATGCAAGTGCTCTATTATAAGATTTTTTTTCAATTTCTTGTTTGTATATTTTGGTACCTCTGACACGAATTTAAAAAAAAAATGTAATAGTACATAACTCGATGGCCTACATGTGTAAATATCCCACATGGTGACCATACGAAATATTTAGACGGTTTTCATTATCTACGAATCTATTACAGCAATCAGCCTGAAATTGTGTATGTTGATAGAGGCAACTGACGTAAGTAGGATATATGAAAATCAGCTACATTGTTGAAGGGTCCAGGGGAAGAAGAGGGAATGTTAAATTACATAAAATATTCCGGAGACCAGCTTTAAAGTTTCATTACTTATATGTACTTTATATGTCAGAAAACTGTATCATAATGATGGTAATTAGAACACTATTTTTCATTATGAAACAGTTTCTCCCACCAATCACAGCTCAAGAAACAGTTGTTTGACAAATTAGATAAGGTTAGCATCGCACCCGTGCTGAGTTTCAAGGCCTTCTAATTTAAATTTCACTGCGTTGCCCAGTGTCATTGTGGGGTTATCGAGGAGGCCATGGTCAAATACATGGCATTCTCTGCGTCCCATGCGCTCTGTTCAGTACATAAAACTGGTGAAATCTCGACATATTTTTATGAATATTTATCTTCGAACATAAAATGGTTATAATAATTATCGTCGAACATAAACAGTCTTATGGAACTAGCCTTTAATGGTAATTAAGACACTCGTATGAAAATTATAAAACTCGCATACGCTCGTTTTATAAACATACTCGTGTCTTAACTATTGCCATTATAGGCTTGTTGCATAATGTACTATTATGAACGCATCAACTTGAAACGTCATTTTCTCATGACCGTCAATGTTCTTAGCCAGATACAATTGTGCCTTCAATACGTCACAAAGAGTCCAACCAGATCGCGCTAATAACTCGAATTTTCATTTAGAGTGGCATTCCCCCTTCTTCCCGTGTGCCTTCAGTTCTTCCTGGAAATACTTGTTCAGTTTCGTATTGAAGTCCTGAATCACACCTTGGCCGTATTTGCAACCATCGGATGGAGAAGTAATGGAACATACTTCCATAGAAATGTGTTTTAGTCAGACTGAGCTGTAACTTGTATCAGAAGCGTCACCGTGCCAGCAGTGGCTGGTAAGACATGGCTAGAATAGTAAACAGGCTTCTCCCCCACCACACAATGTCATATACATAGAGAAAAACCAAAATCCAATTTACCTTTACAGCGTTCCGCCACATATGGGACACAGCACCCAGCATCGTCATCACAGATGATGTTTTACACAGTCGGTTCTCACGTGATTGGCAGGCGGCTTCGGTGGCGTAGTCGGTAGCATTCTGAGCTTCTATGCCCAAGATAGTGGGTTCAAACCCGGCCGAAGCCGTCGGATTTTTTAAGAGCGTTAAAATCCCTCAGTATGCCTTCCTTCGGAGGGGAAGTAAAGCCGGCGGTCCCATGTCTTAGATATGTGGCATGTTAAAGAACCTTCCACTAATTACACCTGTGTGAAGCTAAATTGGATAGGTTAAGAATGTAAACAACGCTCTTAGATTTCTACGTTCGTTGCCAAGAGCCGACTGCGTTGGCATCTAGTAGCTAAGTTCTGAACTAGGCCTAGTATTCGTTGACGGTGGCGTTTGGTGGCAAATGTAGGAACTATTTTAAAAATTCTAAGTTGCAGTCTGTACTTAAATTAAAAAACAGATACACACACTAATACAGCCATCACAATTAACACCGGTTATCAGACAGATTCTACACACACCCAAAGTTCACGGGGCTACAGGACCGCGTTGTCGCAGCCCCTAAACTGAGGAACCAACCAGACATTAGAAAAGATTAGTTTTTTTGTGTGTATATCCATCTGTTTGAATTGCAAATGGCTGTATGGATTCTATATTAAATGGTTTGATTCAGGAATGAAGAGATTTGAAGCCATTCTTTTCAGTAATAAGGCATAATTGTTGGGGCTCACTGTCTGTTTTATTTAAACCATTTTCGTTTCATCCATGGCAGTGAGCTGTTTTTATCTCCATCCTTGCATTTCATGCCATTTTATTTCAGTAGGGGCCGATAACCTAGATGTTAGGCCCCTTAAAACAACAATTATCATCATCTTTTTCAGTGTTGCCTATACAAAATTGTCATTTGTCGCTCTTCAGTTGGTCAACATGATTGTGTCCAATGAATGGGTGGGGTACAACATATAAATATGTAAACATACTCCTGGAAAGAAATAAGTGTATTAATTAGATTATCACAATTAATGGGGCCATCATCAGATTCTGATCACTGTGTTGCGGTTGAAGGTTACACTAAGTAATTGGTGCGAGTTTCCCAATATCCATATCTGGATACCATCATTACCGAATCATGGGACAGTTCTCAAGAGATAAAATATCGCATTGGAAAGACGAGGAATGTTTTCAACTCAATGAACTCAATTTTCAAAAGCCACGATCTTACCATGAACACCAAACTACTGCTCCTCGTGTGCTATGTGTTCTCAGTTTTCCTGTATGGTGTAGAATCATGGACCCTTACGAAGGCTACCACTGTTAGACTTGAAGCCTTTGAACTATGGCTTCACAGAAGAATACTGAGAATAGCATGGATTCTTGAAGTTTCAAATCAGGAAGTTCTACGCAGAGTTGAAAAAAGACCAGAACTGATCAACATCATTAAGTGTCGTAAACTACAGTACCTTGGTCACATTATGAGGAATCAAAAAAGGTATGAGCTGCTTCTACGTATACTACAAGGAAAAATAGACGGAAATAGATCGCCCAGCCAAAGGAGAATTTCCTGGCTCGACAACCTTAGAACCTGGTCCAACAAAAGCTCTGAAGAATTGTTCCGAATTGCCACAGATAAAGCCAGAATAGCCATGCTGATCGCCAGCGTCTGAAACGGATAGACACGGAATACTGTTAAAATTAATCAATCCTTTGGGATATTGCCCAGTTGAAATAAAAATTAAATTTGTCTGGAGCGTGGCACTCTATGGAAATGAAACCTGAACTGTGTGCGCAGCAGGAAAGAGGAGAATAGAAGCATTTGAAATGTGATGTTACAGGAGAATGATGATCAGATGGATAGACAGAGTAACTGTGCTTATCATAAGAGCCAGCAGAGCCATTAACTGTGTATTAATAATATCAAAACTTTTTAGCTCTATATTCACAATCTCGGAATATGTCTACGGAACATACGTCTTATTTAGAATACTGGAGTTTCAAGACGTGTTAGACATACTCGTATTTAGGGTAAATCGTCAAAGTTAGTGCTACAGATTTAATTCTATGCAAGCGTATAAGTTCAATGTTTAACTGCATGCAATTTCCATATTAACAAAGCGATTTCAAGACGAGGTATTTCCTCTCGAAACGTGTAGAATTTAAAATTTCATTTTCACACGGCAATACCCTAAAAGTATGAATAATTTTATACATAAAATGTATTCGTTGGGTTTTCTAACAGGGCGCACAGTTGCGGGAAAGTAGGCTACATATCAGGAAAGTAGCCCCAGAAATGAGAGAGAAAAGGATATGCGTAGACTACCGTTAGAATGCTAATCATCCGTAGATTAATATGGCTTCGGTGGCGTAGTCGGTAGCATGCTGAATTGCTATGCCCAAGATCGTGAGTTCAAACACGGTGGAAGTCGAAGAGCGATAAAATTCTTCAGTATGTCTTCCTTCGGAAGGGAAGTAAAGCCGGCGGGCCCATGTCGTAGATTTATGGCATGTAAAAAAAAACTGCCACTACAATTGGTAGTGTGTAGCTAAATGTGTAGGTTGTGGTTAGAAACGCTCTATCAAGTTCCAACGTTCGCATCTAGGTGTCAGTGACAGTGGCATCTATGGTAGCCAAAGTTGAAACTACTTGAAATTGAACTTGTTGGTAGCCCAAGGGCGTTCAATTAAAATACCCTGCTATGGCAATTGGCTGTAATCCAAATATAATATGGCGCAAAACCAAAAGTTGTAGATATTGGGGATTCCGGAACCCTTAATCAGCTACCATGGTAACGGGAACAACCGCAACAACAACGAATATCTGTATTTTAGGAGTGTTTGCACGATTTGAAGTCAGTGATGACGCCCCAGTGAATGAAATGCGTTCAGTGCCAGATTTTATGTGTTATTTCTCTTGCGAGCAGTTCAAATGGAAGAGAGTTGCCGCTAAATTGATAAGTAAGGTGGAATAAAACGGAAGACGGAAAGGGACAGCGAAGGAAAATAAATAATGATGTAGAGCCAGGGTGGGTGCTGATAGGAGGGTGGGGGGTGGACGTGGGGTTAAAGAAGACGAGATTAAAGAACACGAGTGGAATACAAAACCACTCGCCACATGGTTACGTGGGGGCAGGAAATTTTCTGTCTTGACTTTCGTTCATCTTCGCGTGTCCTATGGAAAAGAAGTTGCCATATTTTCTCCCTCTTCGTCTTCCTTCATAAACTCTTGATATTTCGTACACACACATTTCACGAAATATTCAATACTAGCGGACCCGTGCGAGAACCCTCACATAAAGGGTTGTGTGCACCCCATGTGTGCAGACTACCCGCCTGGCTCTAGTGCTATTCGGGCTTAACGCGAAACAGTTCTACCAGGGGCTATCGTCTTCATTATTTGTTTATAACTATTTTATAAACAAATATATATACTGTATATACAGTGCGTCAGGGAATGTTTTCCGCAGTGCCTAGACACTGCTACGTTAGGTGAGAGCCGGAGTTAAGTTGGCAGACCTTTCGCTCACTCGCCGACACCCAGGTACTAGCTTGTCTTCTCCAAGGTCGACAGGATATCAGAACACACGTGTGAGCTGTGCTGTGCTGTGCTGTGCTGTGGAAAGCGTCAGTGTGAATGCAGCAAGGGAGCGTTTAGGT
Source organism: Meconema thalassinum (assembly GCA_946902985.2). NCBI lineage: Eukaryota > Metazoa > Arthropoda > Insecta > Orthoptera > Tettigoniidae > Meconema > Meconema thalassinum. The sequence continues at coordinate 83,257,596 of OX336399.1, read as the reverse complement.
TATTGGAATAGTGCAACAGGATACAGGCGGTAATGTTTACTACTGAAGAGAGAGCGTTTTTGGTGGAATACGTTTTTCGTGAAGGCAATCGGTTTACAGAAAATGTAAAACTAAAATTTCAGGCGCGGTTTCCTAATTCAAAGAGTCCAAACCGGGATACCGTTCGGAATTTGATAAGTAAATTTCGTGTGACCGGCTCAGCTCACGATGTACCAGGAACAGCCAGGCCTACGCTGTTAACAGACGAAAAACTAGATGAAATTTTCGATATAATGCTGCGAAGTCCAAGTAAATCATACGCAAATTAGCTCAAGAAACAGGAATCTCTAAGTGGACTGTTTGTTGTTTGTTTTGTTTTGTTTTGTTTTGATACAAGCGGCGGCAGCCACGCTGTCAGCAGCAACCTTCCTGCCAACTTAACTCCGGCTCTCACCTAACGAAGCAGTGCCTAGGCACTGCGGAGAACATTCCCTGACACCCTGTATTTACGTTGACTTTTCAAGAAATGCAAGATTTTTCCTGTACTGTTGAGACGATTTGGAAGATTTTAGTACAAACCTCACCTTCTAACTCCCTCTGGTTTAGGAGCTTGAGTTTTGTGAAACATACACCTTAGAGTATTATATAAGATAATTGTCATTATATGAGGTCTTTGTTTTGTATTTTAACCCGAATGTACATATTTTTTGGGCGTTCTGGATAACAAGAATAATCTATTTAGATACCAAATGGAATTTAATAAGTTCATCAGAAATCAGAAATCCCTGTGGACGTGAAAATGGCAGATGAAAAACTAAGGGTTGATGGAGACTTTTGCTACTTGGGAAGCAATATAACCAGTGATGGACGAAGCAAAGAGGAAATAAAAAGTAGGCTGGCTCTGGCAAGGAAAGTATTCTACAGGAAATAAACCTGTTGACATCAAATATAGATTTAGGTATTAGAAAATCATTTTTGAAAGCCTTTGTCTGAAGCGTGGCGCTCTATGGTAGTGAAACTTGGCCTGTTGGCGCAGCAGATAAGACGAGAATAGAAGCATATGAAATGTGGTGTTACAGGAGAATGATGAAGATCAGATGGGTAGAAATGTAACAAATGAAGATGTATTAAGACGAGCAGGAGAGGAGAGAAGTTACTGGCGACTGCTAATGAAGAGAAGAGATAGGTTGGTAGGACACTTAAACCCTACTAAGAATGAAGGAAAGTTCGAGGTTAAGAACTGTAGGGGTAGACCGAGGTTAGAATATGTTAAACAGATTGCCTAGGATGTAAGGTGTGGCAGCTATGTAGGGATGAAACGATTAGCTCAGGACAAGGAGACATCGAGGGCTGCATTAAACCAGTCAAGAGACAGAAGAGGCAAACAACTAAAATTAATTATTAACGTCGTTACTTCCTTGTTACCTCAAAGTAACGGTTGCTTGTCACGCTGTTAGAAGTAATGCGTTCCTGGGCGTTACCGTAAAGTAGTGATTACTTGTCACGCTGTTAGAAGTAATGCGTTCCTGGGCGTTACCGTAAAGTAGTGATTACTTGTCACGCTGTTAGAAGTAATGCGTTCCTGGGCGTTACCGTAAAGTAGTGATTACTTGTCACGCTGTTAGAAGTAATGCGTTCCTGGGCGTTACCGTAAAGTAGTGATTACTTGTCACGCTGTTAGAAGTAATGCGTTCCTGGGCGTTACCGTAACGTAGTGATTACTTGTCACGCTGTTAGAAGTAATGCGTTCCTGGGCGTTACCGTAAAGTAGTGATTACTTGTCACGCTGTTAGAAGTAACACGCTCGTCTCTCGCCGTTAAATTCTTTATAAGTAGATATACGTGAACACTGAAGTCCGCCCAGCTTTAAGAGCAGTATTTCCTCATCTCCGCTCGACCCTGGTAATGTTCAATATAGAATATTCTTTCTGTTTCCAGTGTGCTCGCCGTCACCCAGAAGATATATCGCCCTCCGGGTGGGACTGGGTCTTGCTCGCGCAATATTTTGTTCTCGGTCTCAAAACCATTTTTCATAAATCTGAAGGGAGTGGATCTGACACTTGGCGTTATCCGCCTCCCCTTAAACGTGCTCAACGAATATTGAGACGCTTACGAACTTCACAAAATAAAGTCTTCCAAGAATAGTAGGGATTACCAAGATGGTCTAGAGTAGTGATTCTCAGTCTTTTAAGAGTCATGGCCCACTGCAAATACTTACAATATTTTAGTGGGGCTCCATAAAACAATTGCATAATTTTGACTCTTACAATTTGTCCTACATAATGTTATTTATTCTTCAGGTGCTTTGTGACATCGTGGTCATTGTAGTTGGCTGTGCGTAGAATTTATCTGATAACCAGTGTCACTGTGATGTGTGTACTGTACTTGTAAATGAGGAAGGATTTGAGTAGGAAGTGGCTGTGGCTTTTAAGTTAGGTACCATCCCGGCATTTCCCTGGAGTTGAAGTGGGGTAACCACGGAAAACTACTTTCACCATGGCTGAAATAGGAATCGAACCTGCTTCTTCTCAGTTTTGCCTGTTGTTGTTGTTGTTGTTGTTTGAGCTCTGCATGCCTCCCTGACCTGAGCTATTCCTTTCATCGCTACATAGTTACAACACCTCACATCAGAGGCAATCAGCTTAACAAATTCTAACCTTGGGCAACCCCTACAGTTAGTTTCCTCGACCCTTCCTGCCATGCCTAAGTTTGCTATAATTCAGTGTCTTAGTATGTGTGCTACCAACATATATCTTCTCTTCATTAGCAATCGCCAGAAACATCTCTCCTCTCCCACTCGTCTTAATACCTCTTCAGTTATTACTCTATCTACCCATGGGATCCTCGTCATTCTTCTATAACACCACATTTGAAACGCCTCAATTCTCCTCTTTTTTGCTGCTCCAAAAGTCCAAGTTTTACTTCCATAGAGCGCCACGCTTCAGACCGAGGCTTACAAAAATGATTTCCTAATACCTACATCTATATATCAACAAATTTCTTTTCTGTAGAAATGCTTATCTTGCCTGAGCCAACCTACTTTTAATATCCTCTTTGCGTCGTCCATCACTGGATGTTTTGCTTCCAACTTCCTTTAGATTATCACCTGCCAATTTGACGACCATAGGGGTTTCTGATTTCTTTCGGCTGCATTCCATTATTTTTGTTTTACGTTTATTGATTTGCATCAAGAATTCTTTCCTCAAGACTGAGTCCATACCATTTGAAAATCCATTCAAATCCTGTGATGTGTCGGCTAAGATGACAATGTCATCAGCAAATCTCAAAGTTGAGATTATTTCTCCTTTACTCCTCTTTAAAGAATAATACAAATCTATATTTTTGTTTTTCCTGATAAAAAACAAATCAGTGTCTCACTGGTCATTCTTTATTTTCTTTATTTGCAAATGGTGGTAATTCCCCGGTGGAAAATTGTACAATTACTGAAATTTACCAACAATAATGCCAAAGAAGAGCCTTGGTGGCTTAGGCGGCAGCACGCCGGCGTCTCACCCCTGGGTCCGTGGTTCAAATCCCGGTCACTCCATGTGAGTTTTGTGCTGGACAAAGTGGAGGCAGACAGGTTTTACTCCGGGTCCTGAGGTTTTCCCTGTCACAATTTCATTCCAGCAACACTCTCCACTATCATTTCATTTCATCTGTCACTCATTTAATCATTGCCCCAGGGTAGTGCGACAGGCTTCGGCAGCTGGCATAGTTCATATCCTCGCCGCTAGATGGGGGCTTCATTCATTTCATTCCCAAACCCGATCGTACGACTGGTAGCAGGCTGTGGATTTTCATTTTCAATGTCAAACAGACTTAAAGTACTCAAGTCGCTCTTTGGAAACTATAGTAATTATTCGTACATTGGGGTATTTACACAACATTTCAGTCTTCTCTTCAACACATCATTATGCTTAGGGAAAGGCTTTAAGACTGTGGGAGCTAATGAGTTCCAATTATCAATACCGTGATTAATGGAAGAATATTTCCCATTATTTGTACTGTACGGTTGGCCCTTAACTTTGTGCAGGTGATCTGCCCTGCTCAGGTAGGCGGGATTTCCCAGACGTTTGCTTAGTTCTCCCCAAGCTGGCCGATTAGTGTAGGTGTTAAACATAGCGTATAGTCCTTCTATCTTTCAGAGATTCCCACCGTAATTTTTCTATCATTCGAGTTACACTACTTCTAGGATTAAAATCGTTGAGCACAAACCTTGCAATCTCCCTTTGTACCTTCTCCAACTCATTGATGAGCCCTAATTGAATGGTATCCCAACCCGCTGAGTCGTATTCCAAGATTGGCCTCACCAGGGTTAAATATCCTAATTCTTTTGCGATGGAACTACTGCCTATTAATACCCTCATTACAAAATTAAGTGATCTGTACGCTTTGGAAAGGAAACAACCCGCATGGATAATCTATTTCATATCATTCCTTACATGGATGCCCAAGTATTTGCACGAGCATTTTTCTAGAAGCCACCAAGCAGTTATTAAATTGAATTATGCCTTCGCCCTCTCCCTATTCTCATATTTTTTTATGTAAATACATATTGTAAGCATTTTTTCTATAAATACATAAATTCCTGCTTTTCACCTCTTAGCACATAAAAAGATATTTATTATTTTTTATTTAAGCGAACATTCCCCTACAGGAGAGCGATTAAACTTGGATCACATGATGTCATTTGGAGGCGTGTCTCCTCCGCTCCTCCCAAAATCTCTTAATTCTCGCGGAATGTTCCCGCTTCCTCTCATCCGTCCTCTTTTGTTTCCAGATTGTCGTAATGATCTTGGTTCGAACTTAATATTCTTGATTTTCGTCTGGCACTCAGTTCGGTCTTCGAAATTTTGTATACTGATAATTTGTAAGTCTCTTTGTACCTCTTTAAGCCATTCTGTGCCACATTTGCTCTGTGTAAAAAGATATTTATTATTATTATTATTATTATTATTATTATTATTATTATTATTCGAGTCAGAAGCACTACAACATACACAAAAGGGATGATACACAATATTACAAAGGAATAATACAATAATATACACAACAATGTCTCGAATTAGATATAAAAAGACATAATATATTTTCTTTAACTCAGTATGCTAGATCTTTCATTTTATTGCGTTTTTGTTCTGTGTTACTTCAACGGGGAAGAACCTGAGAGCTATCTAATCTTCATGGAGAGCGTATGTCAGCTTGCAACTGTGTTATTCTTAACTTGTCGCCGCGTGCCACTCACTGTGGAAGCCAGAGATTTCCTTGTCCATAGCCATATTGCACCACGAGCTAGAACTCTCCCTCCCCCAGCTACCTGGAACCAGTGTCACTCACAAGCAGTTCATTTCTCGCTCTGTGAAGTTTAAGGCAGTTCTACGATGCCTAAAGTAAAAAAAAATCTGTAAGTTATCGTCTGAATTAAATATAATTTTACCATGTGGGAAAGTAATCAAGACTGAAGAGCGATCTCAAGTTACACAATACCTCAAGGGCAAGAAACATATTGCCGCAGTTTCGCGCCTTCAGAATAAGTGTTTCGCGATAATCGTCGGTCTTTTGTGATGGACAACCTGAAGATGTATCTCGTTGTGTATTGTAATGCTTCAGCAGTCAGTGAGACATAGAATAAATTGCATTCGTGAGTACTGTAAATTGTTTATATTCACATTGAAAATGATAATCCACAGCCTGCTTCCAGACTCCAACCGGGTCAGGAATGGAATGAATGAAGCCCCCATCTAGCGGCGAGGAGATGAACTTCGTCGGCTGCCGAGGCCTGACGCACTCCTTTGGGGCAATGATTAAATGAATGACAGATGAAATGAAATGATAGTGGAGAGTGTTGCTGGAATGAAATTTTGTGACAGGGAAAACCGGAGTACCCGGAGAAAAACCTGTCTGCCTCCGTTTTGTCCAGCACAGACCATACATGGAGTGACCGGGATTTGAACTACGGACCCAGCGGTGAGAGGCCGGCGTGCTGCCGCCTAAGCCACGGAGGCTTCCCGTTTATATTCACATTAATAAACTAAATTATAATTCAATATTTTTGCTGTTTTGTCACATATTTCAGGTATTTTTAATACAAAAAAAAAAATATTTTCCCGATTTTTAGCACCTAAAAATCCGTGCCCTACTCATGAGATTACATTTACTCGTTTGTATCGTATTTCGAGAATTTAGCAGTGAATTACTTTAGGACTGAGAATTTCATTCCATTCTGTTTCATGTGTTTCCATCACAAGTTTCCCCTTATCGTCTCATTGTATCGTATTTTACCAGTCTACCGTATTTAGCAACCGTGTGTCGCACATTAAGCTCTCCGTCTTTCCCTTGTTATGGCTGCTTCCACATATTTTTAGCCTACTTTCGATTTTTGCAAAAAATGAAAGTAGACTTATGAGATCAACACAGGGCGAAAAAAGTGTGTCTGTCTGTGTGTGTGTATGTGTGTGTGTGAGTCTGTGTGTGTGTATGTGTGTGTGTGAGTCTGTGTGTGTGTGTGTGTGAGTGTGTGTACTCTGAATGTCTGCCCCCCCCCTATCAATTCGAACACGGTGAATGCGAATTGAACGAAATTTGGTACAAAGGTAGCACTAGCAAAGGACACCGCAGTGTCATGTTTTATATCGCCGCCATCTTTACTAAAACTGAATGGCGGCCACTCAAACGTTCAAAACGTAAAATCAAATAACGACTAACCAAATCATCCAATCTCTACCAAATTTGGTAACAACATACCTTCGTATAGGATGCGTCTTGTGACCAAACTACAAGGTCGTCCGCCATACCATTTCAGGATGGCGGCCGTGCGAATTATGCAAACTTTATAATCCATATCATGGGACCCACCAGTTCCGATTATCGAGCCGAGAATCGTTTTAACTGTTCTAAAGGAAGAGGCACGTACGAAATTAAAAGTTTATTTTGTAATACTATAGTGCAGACGTGATTTTAAAAAGCTCAGCTGATTCATTAATAAGACAAGATGGCAGCGGATATCTTGTGCCTGACTTATATTTCACTAATTTGAGTATTGAATGCAATATAGCGTACTGATAAAAAATAAATAAACTTTGTATGAAATGCTTTATATATAAATAATATACTCCAGTGATGAAATCGTTTAGTATAAATCATTATTTGCTAACAAGTTCTATGTAAGTCATTTTAAATAGAACGATATTCGTTGACACAATTAGCTCAGTGGTAGAGCGATAGCCTGTCGCTCAGATTCCTATGGTTCAAACCCGATCAGAGCTTTTTTTTTTGCTTGAAATGTTATATGTTTATTGTTTTGTAATGACTCAGATGTTTTAAAATTAAGCGTTATATTGTGCAAATTATGGTGTAAAATATATATTTAATTAAAACATAATTCGCCAGCAGATTTACTCGAGACATCTAGCTGCCAAAAAGGTAACTTCCAGATTTTATTGAAAAGTTTCTTCTTCTGGCCGCTAGAATGCACTCGCTCTGTTAGGATTATATTGTTCGATATTTCACCACTAGATGTCCCGACTAGTCTACGTGGGGATCCATTGATTACTATACCATTATCATTCTATGCGCATCGAATTTGAAGAATGACAAGTTGATACTACGATACATTTTAACTTTTTATTTTAAAGGGTTTGTAACAGCCTATTTTGCGTTACTTGAAAATGTTATTAAGCGTTATATTGTCCACATTATGGTGTAAAATATATATTTAATTAAAACATAATTCGCCAGCAGATTTACTCGAGACATCTAGCTGCCAAAAAGGTAACTTCCAGATTTTATTGAAAAGTTTCTTATTCTGGCCGCTAGAATGCACTCGCTCTGTTAGGATTATATTATCGAAAATATCCACATAGTTTGTATACACACGTCTCTGTAGGGTCATGGAAAGATTTGTTAATTCAATTAGGGTTGTGAAAGCCATGCACAACCAGACGTGTAAAGACATGCCTCAACTCAAAGTTGGATGTTGCCCACGGCAGGTCGTAATAATAATAATAATAATGTTATTGGTTTTACATCCCTTTTAACTACTGCTGCTTTTAGAGACACCGGGGTGCCGGAATTTTGGCCCGAAGGGGATCTTTAACGTGCCAGTAAATGTACTGACATGGCTCCCTCGCATTTGTGCACCCTCAAATGCCAGCTGACTGCGCCAGGATACTAACCTGCAACCTAGGGCCCAGCAAGCGAGAACGTTACCGCTGAGCCACGCCGCCAGTCCGGTCGATTATGTCTCCAGATCCATAACATTCTTGATATACTTCTTATCTTTCTTTCTTTCTTTCTTCAATGATGGTAGCAGTTTTTATCTAGGTCGTGGCGTTTGGTAGAGGTAAATCGTTTCTAAGGTCTTCAACAAAGAATAGTTCTATTATACTCTTTGATAATAGCAACGAGTTATAACTATACTCATACATTTAGGAGAAAGTAGGCTATATGTTCTTTACTGAACATCTTGTTTTATTTATGTAATTTCCCTCCAGTTCTTAACGTATGCATTTGATGTCTCTCCCTACATCCCTTGTCATACCTTCTTCACGGTTTAATTTTTCTGGAGAGAATGCTGTTGTGTGTGTGGGGGGTGTGAAAATTGTACGTCATTGTCTGCGCTTGAATTCTCAAAGCGACGGATGTGCTGTGTTCCCTCAACAACTCGCTAAAAGGTAACTTTGGGGGAGTAGGCCTAGTTCGCTGTTCTTACGTGGAGATAACTTACACACATAACAAACAGCAAGTACAAGGTGCCTCAATAATTCGAAATCGGACGAAGGGAGTAAATAGGGGTTTCAAGTTCCTTTATAAAGGCTGTCGCAAAATTACGTCGACAAACTGAAACCAAATGTTCCGGCCCTTATCTGAAGCAACGTGAGATAGGACACATATGGCCGGAAACGAACCATTAAAAATCTGTGCGACGTTAAACTTTTAACGAGACAAATCGGAAATACCTTGCCGAGAAAGTGCGACTTTGATGTGTAACATCTTTGCACTCGGTTGCTGGATATTTTTGAGTGAGTGATTTTGAAAAATGGGACGGAAGTGTGTAAGAAGTTACATGCATTGAGAAATTGGTCCTATCGGCAGGCTTAGAATCATATTGGCAACACTGGCATGTTTGGACTTCTGAAAAATAATCTGGAATTTTATTATCTATATGTGTGCTAATTTTGGAATAGTTCGCAAGCATAACTTCTGAGATATCCCACATTGAGCTCAAATTTCAAATGCGATTTTTCGGCAGTTGGTAGCAATGACGTCAATTTCAAAATTGGACGTAAGATATTCAGGCATAGATTTTTACCAAATTTGCTTTCGACAGCTGCAACCGTTTGGGAGTTGATAGGGGGGGGGACACACACAGACAGACGGAAGGATAGACAGACAGACAGACACACACACATTTCCCCGGATCGATCTCATAAGTCTACTTTTTTCTCATTTTTGCAAAATGAGAAAAGTAGGCTAAAATGGCTGGTACGGAACGGAAACATTAGAGAAAGTTACACTTACTCTGCGCGGTGTTGCTGATTTTCCTCGTTGAAAGTTTGGTTGGTTGGTTGGTTCTTAAGTTTAGGGGCTGCGACAACGCGGTCATGTAGCCCCGTGTACTTTGGGTGTGTGTAGAATCTGTCTGATAACCGGTGTTAATTGTGATGACTGTATTAGTGTGTGTTATCTGTCATTTTAATTTAAGTACTGCAACTTAGAATTTTTCAAATAGTTCCTACTTTTGCCGCCAAGCGCCACCGTCAACGACTACTAGGCTAAGTTCACAACTCAGCTGCTAGACGCCACCGCAGTCGGCTCTTGGCAACGAACTTAGAAACCTAAGAGCGTTGTTTACAATAACCTATCAAATTTAGCTTCACACAGGTGCAATTAGTGGAAGGTTCTTTAACATGCCATAAATCTATGACATGGGACCGCCGGCTTTACTTCCCCTCCGAAGGAAGGCATACTGAGGGATTTTTAACGCTCTTAAAAAATCCGACGGCTTCGGCCGGGTTTTTAACGTCGCACATATTTTTAACGGTTTGCTTCCGGCCATAAGTGTCCTATCTCAAGTTGCTTCAGATAAGGGCCGGAACCACTGGTTAGAGTTTGTCGACGTAATTTTGCGACACCCTGAATGTACAAGCGTAGTCAAAGTGGAGAAAGATTTGAAGTAGGATTCAAGCATCAAGGAGAAATAATTTCAACTCTGAGATTTGCTGATAACATTGTCATCTTAACCGACACACCAGAGGATTTGAATTAGTTTTCAAAAGGTATGAATTATTCTGTCTTGAGGAAAGAATTCATGAAGAAAAATAATAAACGTAAAACATAATAATACTAATAATAATACTAATATCGTATGACCTCGGGTGTCGGGTGCAAGCTTTGTTATTTGACACCCAAAGGGTAGCTTGCATGTCGAATTTCGTTGTTCCTTGAAACACTATGAAAGTCAGGGAGGTTCGATATTTAAGCTCCTTGAACACTATAGCGCTTTCTAGTAGAGAAATGAGGAACTTTGTGTTGGTGGAAACTCCCGATATTCATTTTGCCATTATGAACACTGCCTACTGAATTCAAATGGGTTCTTTGGCATGCCAACATCGTATGACATGGTGTCGTAATTTATGCCGCCTATAAAAAAAAAATCACTTACCACGGCCAGGAGCGAACCTGCAAGCTTGGGGGTTAGTAGACCGACACGTTGACCACTCACCCACCGTGGCATGCGTCGCAAAATTAAGTCGACAAACTGAAACAAGAAGTTTCGGCCCTTATCTGAAGCAACTTGAGTTGGACACTTATGGCCGGTAACGAACCGATAAAAAACTGTACGACGTTGAAGTTTTAACGAGGAAAATCGGCAACACCGCGGAGAGAAAGTGCGACTTTTTCTAATGTTTCCGTTCCGCACCAGCCGCGGAGGAATACCACCACTTTCCGTCTGGCGAACTAGCTCAGTAGTATCGTACACGGCGCGTCGTGTTCCTTGAAACGAGTCATTTAGTAGCGGTTCGAATCAGATCCAGCGCAAGTTTTTTCTTATCATATTTGTTCCATTTTTAGCCTATTTTCATTTTATGAAAAAATAGGCTTATGAGATCACCTTTTGTCCGTGCGTATTTGCGTGTGTGATTGTGTGTGTGAGTGTCCCCTAATAACTTCTAAACGGATGGAGCGATTACAATGAAATTCAATAAGATCATAGCACGATTCTGCCAACCCCGACCGTGCCCTTCAAATTTTATTGTGTCTCACCAATCCAACATGGCGGCTGTTTGAATTATTTCACCAGAATTCGGCATCTCCGAAACTACTATCGATATCTCCCTGAAATTGTGTACGGTGATAAAGGGCACTACTAAAAGTTCACCTATGAGACTATCAAAAACCTGGTAACTACAAAACCAACATGGCGACCAATCGAATTTTAGACATTTAAATCGCCTTTTCTCGCGATTTAATCATCCAGACGCAATGGAACTTGGTACAGAAAATGTTTATACACATTGTAATGCATTGGCGTCTAATTTAGTTCAATTGTTTACATAACCTCAAAATGGCGGCTGTGCGAAATATTTTAGTGGCATTCTATATCTCCGAAACTATTATAGACATCACCCTGAAATCTTGTATGGTGAGAAAGGGCATTGCTATAAGTTTTTCTATGTAACTTTCAAACACCTGTAAAATACAAAACGAACATGGCGGCCAAGCGAATTTGAAACATTTTAATAGACTTTTCTCGTAATTTAACTCTCTGTGCGCAGTGAAATATGGTACAGTAAATGATTATACATATTGTAAAACACTGACATCTAATTTAGTTCAATTTTTTACATAATCTCAAGACGGCGGCTGTGCGAAATTTTAAAATTAAGTTTTTATTTCTTGTGTCGTAATCATGCGATCGAAGTGAAAGTTTGAATAATGAACCTACGCAATAATTTTCCTTTAATGGTTCATAACTCTATGGCCTATACATATAACAATCCAAAATGGCGATCATCCGAAATATTTAGTCTGTTCTCAATATCTGCAAATCTTTTACAGCAATCAAACTGAATTTTTTATGTTCTCAGAGGCTATGAACTTACGTTCACCTATAGGACTCTCAGTGACCTGGTGAGAACAAATCCAACATGGCGGTGACGCAAAGTATACATATTTAAATGTACGTTTCTCGCGATTTAACCATCCGAGTGCAGTGAAACTTTGCACGTTAAATGCTTATACAAATGTTAATCCACTGGCATATAATTTATTTCAATTGTTTGCATAAGCACAAGATGGCAACTGTGCAAAATTTTAAAATCTCGTATTTACATCTTGTGTTCTAATCATGCGATTGAAGTTTGAATACCACACGTACACAACAATCTTGATGTAATAGTACAAAAATGAAAATCCAACCTGGTGACCATCTGAAATATTTAGACGGTTCTCAATATCTACGAATCTATCACAACCTTCAAACTGATTTTTTTTATGTTGATAGTGGCAATTAACATAAGTATGATATATTAAAATAGGTTGTATAGTTCTTCACGGAGCTACTTGTTTCTTATCATAATTGTTCCATTTTTTTTGTCGTTCTGACTTCCTTTCTTTTTATTTGTGTGTTATCTTTTGATTATATAAAGGTTAATAGCAGTATTTAATTAATTACTGTATTCTACAATCTTTTGAAATCCCCCATTTCTTGTTGTTAAGTGTGTCTACGTTGAACTTACGGCAAAAAAAAAAACTGGCTGGTACAAGTGTAGTCAAAGTGGAGAAAGATTCAAAGTAGGAGTAAAGATTTCAACTCTGAGATTTGCTGATGACATCGTCATCTTAGCCGACACACCAGAGGATCGAGTTTTCAAATGGTATGAATTCTGTCTTGAGGAAAGAATTCATGATGAAAATTAATAACTTAAATGTAAAAAAAAAAAAAAAAATGCAGCCGAAAGAAATCAGAGACCCCTATGGATGTCGAATTGGCTGGTGAAAAACTAAAGGAGGTAGGAGACTTCTGTTACTTAGGGAGCAAATAACCAATGATGGACGAAGCAAAGAGGGTATACAAAGTAGGTTAGCACAGGCAAGGAAAGCATTTCTACAGAAAAGGAATCTGTTGACATCAAGTATAGATTTAGGTTTTAGGACGTCAAAGCTGGGGTGATAGGCTCGCTCGCTAACTCGTAAACTCACTCCGAAGCTAGTATTTACATTTCCACTAATTGGAGTTTATTGGAAGAAATGAAAACGTGAAAACACTGGAATCAGTCATTTGAGAAACACCTCATCTCCACAAAAGTAAACTTTAGGAATACTAAAGAAAATCTCGCCATGACAATGTATCACATTGTATCAATGTTATATATGCTTTTTTAATGCGAATTATATGATAAGAAAAGTATAAAAATATAAAAATTCTCAAAATTGTTGTAGATGAGTTGTTACTCAAATGACTGACATAATGTGGAGTCATCAGGCATGAAATAACTGTCAAAAATATATATGTCGTAGTCAGATAGTGAAATCCGTCATTTCCTGAAAATCCTAGGCACTTCATGAAGAGCCGGCATATGATGTAAAAAGGTACAGTTACACTATCTGACGCGTGGTTTCATGAAATGACTAAATATCGCCGTCACATAGTGTAATTCACATTGTACATCATCTGACGGGAAATCCAGCCCGTCACTTCATGAAGTACCGTAGCGGCAGCGGTGATCACGTGTGAGGGAAGTGAGACTTCCAAGAATAAATCAGATAAAAATGTGGACACTAAAGGGCTGTTATTTCCTCAGAAAATGAACACTGTGACATATGGTACAAATGTCTAATGGTCTGGACTTCATTTATCCCCTAATTCCCTCCCCATCATCTTGCTTGGCCTTGCGCCCAGAAGGAATATTATGCTGCCGTACTGTGAACGGAAGAAGAACGTCGTTCAGATCCATTTTGTTTATAAAATATGAGAGATAGATAACCGATAATATAATATGACTTTATTTCCCTGTTCCACCCTTTAAAACAACAAGAACAAACTCAGTTACGAGTGCGTAATATAGGGAGCTTGTACAGCTCTTAGCAGCCAATTGTATTAGTGAACTTGTGGTCTCGGGGTATGGTGTTAGCTTCCGGATTACTACATGGTGAGTTCAAACCCCACTGAAGGATATTTTTTTGCCAACTAACATTTTAATCTAGTTCAGTTGTTGCCTTGTTTTATAGTTGTTTTCTTGTATATTTATTTTAAGGGCTAGGGACATCTTGATCATCAGCCCAGTGTATTTGGGTGGTTGTTTTCTGATAACCTGCGTTTGCGTGATGATAGAAGTAGTGTGAGGGTAAAGAATTTGGGAAGGTGTCTCGAGAATTGAAATGAAGTACCATCCCGGCATTTGCCGAGAGGGTGTGTGAAAAGACCTGGGGGAAAACGCCACAGTCAGCGACGGGATTCGAACCAGCATATTGGCCTACTCGTTAAGTAGACTTATGAAATCAACTATGGTAACCACGGATAGGAACATAATTATGGTCGACGTCGGGAGGAAAAACTGAGAAGAGTTCCATTCCTACCATAGCCATCCTGGAATTGGTTTTCCGTGGTTCCCCCTTCTCCTCTAAGCAAATGCCGGGTTGGTTCCTAACTTAACCTTGGCCGCCTCCTTCTCAATCTTAACCTGAACTACAAATACACACAATACTACAAATACCATTAAAATACTGATTATCAGACAGATTCTACACACTCCCAAGTACACAGGGCTGAATACACAAAAGCTTTACATTTGGTTGATTTAGTGGAGGGTTCACCTTCGAAAAAATCTCGAATTTCAGCCTATTTATTATAGACAGAAATATTTGAAAGAATGATTCTGCATTTTTCTTCATTGTGTGTATCTTACCTGTAAGTTATCGTTCCAATTTTGTTGTTAATTCATTTGGAGGTCTTGGGTCACCTCAGTCATCAGTCCCGTGTGATTGGGTGTGAATTGAAATTATATTTATATGATGACTGTAAGGGTGGGCGGACAATTGAACGAAGTTAGATGTCGGTGCAATACAATGTGTATAAACATATACTGTACCAAGTTTCATTGCGTTTGGTTGGTTAAATCGCGAGAAACGTCTATTTAAACGTCGCAACTTCGCTTGGGCGCCATGTTGGTTTTGTAGTTACCAGGTTTTCAAAAAGTCACATCGGTAAACTTCTAGTAGTTCCCTTTATCACCGTACAAAATTCCAGGGTGATATCGGTAGTAGTTTCGGAGATATTGAATGCTGGAGAAATATTTCGCACAGCCGCCATGTTGGATTGGTCAGACGTAACAAAATTTGAAGGGCACGGTCTGGGTCGCCCAAAATAGTGCTATGAACTTCCCGAGTTTCATTGAAATCGCTCCAGCCGTTTAGAAGTTATTAGAGGGGACAAACGCACACACACACACACACAAATCCTCACACACACACACACACACACACACACACAGACAGACACACGGAAAAAAGGTGACCTCATAAGCCTATTTTTTCATAAATGAAAATAGGCTAAAAATACAAATTGCATCAGTGAAGGAAAGAGAGAAAAAAGATACACAAATGAAGAACATAAAGAAAAACTACAAATGAAATTATGAAAGTAAACATTGCAGATTAGAAAAACATTCTGTACAAATAAAATATATAAAAATAAAAATACAAACTTCTAGAAAAAGAAAGAGATAGAGAGTAAAGAGTATTTCACGATTAGATTTAGGTTTTTATGTGAAAATTAATTTCGAAAACCATAATAAACAAGCATTAATTTATTTCTTGGAATAGAACAATTAAATGAATTAATGTACGGCTTCATTGTGTCAGTCATTTCATAAAGTGCCGAATCAACAAACACCGGATCTTCATGAAGTGCCTCGGCTGATAATGTAAAATCATTTCTTACACCATCTGCCTAAATCGGTCCGTCACTTCATGAAGAAACGCGTCAGATGGTGTAACTATCTCTTTTTACATCATATGCCGACTTTTCATGAAGTGCCTAGGATCTTCATGAAATGACGGATTTCACTATCTGACTGCGACATATACATTATGAAAGAAAGCCACTTTTTAGCCTATTTTCAATTTTGAAAAAATAGGCTTATGAGATCACCTTTTGTCCGTGTGTGTGTGTGTGTGTGTGATTAGTGTGTGTGTGTCCCCCTAATAAAATCTAAACGACTGGAGCGATTTCAATGAAACTCGGTAAGTTCATAGCACTATTAAGGGCGACCCCGACCGTGTCCTTCAAATTTTGTTACAACTCACCAATCGAACATGGCGGCTGTGCGAAATATTTCACCAGCTTTCAATATCTCCGAAACTATTACGTATATTACCCTGACATTTTGTATGGTGATAAAAGGAACTACTATAAGTTCACTTATGTGACCTTTGAAAACCTGGTAACTACAAAACCAACATGGCAGCCAAGCAAAGTTGCGACTTTTAAATAGACGTTTCTCGCGATTTAACCAACCAAACGCAATGAAACATGGTACAGTATATGTTTATATACTTTGTAATGCACCGACATATAACTTGGTTCAATTGTTTACATAACCACAAGATGGCGGATGTGCGAAATATTTCACCGGCAGTCTATATCTCTGAAACTATTGGCGGTATATCCCTGAAATTTTGTACAGAGACAAAGGGCACTACTGGAAGTCCGTCTATAAGACTTTCAAAAACAGGTTAACTACAAAACGAACATGGAGGCCAAGCGAATTTGAAAATTTTAAATAGACCTTTCTCGCGATTTAATGTTCCAAACGCACTGAAATCTGGTACAGGAAATATTTATACACATTGTAATGAACTGGTATCTAATTTAGTTCAATTGTTTACATAACCTCAAGATGGCGGCTGTGCGAATTTTAAAATTAAGTTTTTATTTCTTGTGATGTAGTCATGTGACCGAAGTGAACGTTTGAATAATGAACCTACGCAATAATTTTCCTTTAATGGTGCATGACTCTATGGCCTATACATTTAACAATCCAACATGGCGACCATCCGAAATATTTAGACGGCTCTGAATATCTACGAATCTATTATAGCAATCAAACTGAATGTTTTTATGTTCATAGGGGCTATGAACTTATGTTCACCTATAGGACTTTAAATAACCCGGTGATCACAAATCCAACATGGCGTTGACGCGAGGTACGAATATTCACATGGACGTTTCTCACAATTTAACCATCCGAGTGCAGTGAAACTTGGTACAGTAAATCCTTATACGAATGTTAATCCACTGGCATCTAATTTATTTCAGTTGTTTCCATAACCACAAGATGGCAGCTGTGCTAAATTTTAAAATCTCCTTGTTACTTCTTGTGTCCTAATCATGCGATTGAAATTTGAATGCTACACGTACACAATAATCTTCATGTAACAGTAGGCCTACTTATTTCTAGGACCTACATATATTAAATCCAACATGGCGACCATCTGAAATATTTAGTCGGTTCTCAATATCTACGAATCTATTACAGCAATCAAACTGAAATTGTGTATGTTGATAGTGGCAATTAACCTAAGTAGGATATATGAAAATAGGCTGTATAGTTCTTCACGGAACTACTTGTTTATTTTAAGATCGATCTAGCACTGTATATTATACATTTTCAAGACATAGTTTTTAGCCTATTTTTGATTTTTGCAAAAAATGAAAGTAGACTTATGAGGTCTACACAGGGCCAAAACTTGTGTGTCTGTGTGTGTGTTTGTGTGTGAGAGAGTGTGAGTGTGTGTACTCCCCCCCTCCTCCTATCAATTCAAACACGGTGAAACCGAATTGAACGAAATTTGGTACAGAGTTAGCACTAGCAAAGGGCACCTCAGTGTCATGTTTTATATCGCCGCCATCTTGACGGATACGTAATGGCAGCCACCCAAATGTTCAAAGCTTAAATCAAATTACGACTATCCTTATCATCCGATATCTACCAAATTTTGCAACATTATACCTTTATGTATGACCAATCTTTCGACGAAACTACAAGGTCATCAGCCCAATACTTTGTGGATGGCGGCCATGTATGTGTGCAAATTGATTCCCCCTATCAATTCAAACACGGTGAAATCGAAATGAACGAAATTTGCCACAGAGGTAGCACTAGCAAAGGACACCTCAGTGTCATGTTTTATATCGCCGCCATTTTGACGAAAACATTATGGCGACCAACCAAATGTTAAAAGCTTAAATCAAATTATGACCAAACTAATAATCTGATCACTACCAAATTTTGCAACATTATACCTTTATGTATAAAGAATATTTTGACCTAACTTCAAGGTCTTCTTCTCAATAATTTGCGGATGTCGGCCTTGTATGTGTGCAAGTCGATTCCCCCTATCTTTTCAAACACGGTGAAACCGAATTGAACGAAATTTGGTACAGAGGTAGCACTAGCAAAGGGCAACTCAGTATCATGTTTTACATCGCCGCCATCATGACAGAAACGTAATGGCGGCCACCCAAATATTAAAAGCTTTAATCTAAATACGACCAACCCAATAATCTGATCTCTACCAAATTTTGCAACATCATACCTTTATGTGGGAGGCATATATTGACTAAACTACAATATCATCAGCCCAATAGATTGCAGATGGCGGCCGTGTATGTGTACAAATAGATTCCCCCTATCAATTCAAATACGGTGAAACCGAATTGAACGAAATTTGGTACAGAGGTAGCACTAGCAAAGAGAACCTCATATTAATGTTTAATACCCGTATAGCACGTAGTATTTCAACAAGCTACTACAACCAACATTCAATTATACTCCTTTAAAAGGAAAAAGTGTTATAACAATACCCATGCATTTAGGAGAAAGTAGGCTATATGTTCTTTACTGAACATCTTGTTACATACATTGTTTCTTTTCATCAGGTCAACTTCATCCCTATCAATAGTTGGCCAGTCATACATTTTTGAATAAAATGCATCAACAATGTCTGTAGGAATATAGTCTTTGAGCTTCTTGAGATCATTAATTTTGTTAATATTGATAGGAACACATTTTTGTGGGCAGGCACTATTTGTTGGAAGTTCTGGTGTACAGGCTCCCTGTTTTTTCAAGTCAAAAGCATGCTCGATGAGGCCATCAATGAAGGTTTTTTATTCTTTCACACTTATATGGGACTTGCTTCTGCCCTTTTCTACGTTTTAAACGCGTAGAATTACTAACATCACTCACTCTCACTGGAACTCATTTTTACTCAGAAACAAAGCAATGACAACAACATACAACAAACTGAACACATTTACAGCTGTTTTAGGTTGGCACAGAATAAGGAGGAGCAGTGTTGCCAACAACTACAAATTTCAAGTCATTTGAGAAACACATTTCCAGGAGATGTGGTGTTTCTCAAATGAACGATTATTTGAACGTCTCGTATCACTGTGCTTTCTTATCGGAGATGTGGTGTTTTATATGTATTGGATGTGCCTTGCCTTCACCTACAATTTTGTATGTCTAACACAATTTCTGTAAAAAATGGAGATGAGATGTTTCTCAAATACTAATTCATTTATAGTGGGTGATGTATTAAAAGCAGAGATATGCTGTCGCAGACATTTTTGTGTACAACTTTTCCTTCTGAACAATTCTTACACTCATAGTTCATAGATATTTTTAACGGTTTACCCATTGTAAGCTTAAAAGGCGCACGGACGGCAGTTTTTTTCTTTGACTCGATTCACTGAAATCGTTACTGCTCGGCTTCCTTTGATCATAAATAAATGTTATTTTACAGAAACTTTACGCGAGAAATCATTTAAAGAATGGTGAAAACCGCATCATAATCCATCCAGTGGTTCTCGTTACCCGTTACAACCAAGAATCGGGGACTTTGTGTTATACTATGTGGAGATCATGTACGTGTATTCGAAATAGATCATCATAATACAGGGTCATCGAAAACTAATGCCATCATTTAAAACAAGATGTTCAGTAAAGAATTTCTCCTAAATGCATGGGTATTGTTATAACTCTTCGTCCTTTTCAAGGTGTATAATTGAATGTTGGTTGTAGTAGCTTGTTGAAATACAATGTGCTATAGGGGTAATTAAACATGAATATGAAGTGCCATTTGCTAGTGCTACCTCTGTAAAAAATTTCATTCAATTCGGTTTCACCGTGTTTGAATTGATATAGGGAATGGATTTGCACACATACATAGCCGCTATTTGCAAACAATTGGGCTGATGACCTTGTAGTCAGTCATAAGATGCTTTCCACAAAAAGGCATGTTGTTGCAAAATCTGGTAGAGATCAAATTAATAGGATGGTCGTAATTTGATTTAATCTTTTAATATTTAGGTGCCTGCGATTACGTTTCCGTCAAGACGGCGGTGATCTAAAACATGACACTGAGGTGCCCTTTGCTAGTGCTACCTCTGTACCAAATTTCGTTCCATTCGGTTTCACCGTGTTCGAATTAATAGGGGGAATCGATTTTGACACAAAGATGGCCGCCATCCACAAACTATTAGGCTAATGACCTATTAGATTGGTCAAAGGATGCTCCCTCCATAAAGGTATGTTGTTGCAAAATTTGGTAGAGATCGGATGATTATGTTAGTCGTAATTTGATTTAAGCTTTGAACATTTGTGTGGCCGCCATTACGTTTCTGTCAAGATGGTGGCGATATAAAACATGACACTGAGGTTCCCTTTGCTAGTGCTACCTCTGTAAAAAATTTCGTTCCATTCGGTTTCACCGCGTTCGAATTCATAGGGGGAATCGATTTTGACACAAAGATGGCCGCCATCCGCAAACTATTAGGCTATTGACCTACTAGATAGGTCAAAGGATGCTCCCTCCATAAAGGTATATTGCTGCAAAATTTGGTAGAGATCGGATGATTAGGTTATTCGTAATTTGATTTAAGCTTTGAACATTTGTGTGGCCGCCATTACGTTTCCGTCAAGATGGCGGCGATATAAAACATGACACTGGGGTGTCCTTTGCTAGTGCTACCATTGTGCCAAATTTCGTTCAATTCGCGTTCACCGTGTTCGAATTGATAGGGGGGGACAGACATTCAGAGTACAAACACTCGCTCACACACACACACACATACACACACACACAGACAGACACACTTCTTTTCGCCCTGTGTTGATCTCATAAGTCTAATTTCATTTTTTGCAAAAATCGAAAGTAGGCTAAAAATTATAGCACCGAAACCCTTTATGTTAAACGTGTAATTCTTTCACTGAACGCTAGCTGGTTAAAGTAAGTTTTGTTGTGGATCGGGCGTGACCTTGCTGTGCGCACAATAGATGCGCAGTATCCAAGATCGGCCGGGGGCGCACCATAACTGCACCGCCCGACCGCCACGCCGTTTATTACCATGTTTTCTGGGGGTACATTAAAAACATTGTGTATGCAGAAAAATATCGGGATTTGGAGCACCTCCGGGAGCGAATGTCTGCCAGCATCTTGACAGTTACTC
The DNA here is from genome assembly GCA_946902985.2 of Meconema thalassinum. NCBI lineage: Eukaryota > Metazoa > Arthropoda > Insecta > Orthoptera > Tettigoniidae > Meconema > Meconema thalassinum. The sequence goes on along the minus strand of OX336399.1, from coordinate 83,236,100 downwards.
CTGAAATGATTGCACGTACTTGGAAAGAAATCGACTACAGGCTAGACATTTGCATATCTACGAACGGTGCACATATCGAAACATATTAAGGTATGAAAAAAATCTATCTTTTTCCACACATTTTAAGATTGAAACAATTGAATTACCTCGAATAGTTTTTTTATAACAGTTATTTTAAATGTTGGCATTATTTTTCGTTGACCCTGTATAATAATACAATAATTAGAGCATGCACTTGAATTCTATTATGTAATAAGGTAAATGTGCCGAATAAGGCCCACTTAACGTTTAAATATTTTTGATGTGTAACATCTTTCCACTCGGTTGCTGGATATTTTTGTGGGAGGGATTTTGAAAAATGGGACGGAAGTGGATCGGACGGAAGTGTGTAAGACGCACTGCCAGCGGGATCGTATCCCTCCTGGACATTCATCAACACACAAAAATCTTTTTTATTTACACACTAATAATACATAACAATTCCAAGACTCCCTTACTTTTCTATACTGCCTACTTGATATTTCTACTCTCGCACTGCCTTCTTGATTGTTCTCGCTCTGCCTTCTTGATACTCTGCTGCTAATCATATCATTAGGACTCATTTTAACAGAATCCATATGAAATTACGTGTAGGGGTGTGAATCAAGAGGTCCGGGAGTTAAGTTTGTCGCTTAACAGTCTTCTTTAGTGATGTACTAAGAAGTTGTTGCTACTGCTGTTAAGTCAGTAGGTCTCGTGGTTCTTACTTCTGATGAGTAGTATCTGATTTCTATGAATGAGAACTCGTTGGTTAGTTTGTAGATGTATTTATTAATCTTCGACAATCCAATATATACAAGTTAACACCAGACAGTCAACCTGTTTAGTTGCTGCTGTAACTGGAAGAGAGCTTTGCTTCTGAGCCCAGGTCCTTTTATACAAAATCCCTTCATAACAAAGTGCGTTACAGTAGAGGGGCGTACTAGATAACATGTATGTGGAAATATATATCTTACAGGATATGGACTCATGTCTTTGATAACAGTTCCGTGAATTTGATCACTCATAGCTGTTGCTGTTAATACATCTGGAAATAACAGATTAAGTAATCATATGAGGAAATGTACAGGGCCATTTCCTTAGTCCTTCTAGGAAGTATTTGATAAATAATAATCTACAGATAGTAAACCAAATGTGTTGAAGATAACATGTTTGTGAAGGAAGCATTTCCTTTTTTCCTAGAATGAGCATTGTTCCAGTTAACACGTTGATAATAGCATATTGAGGAATATATTGGGCAATGGTGTTCCTTCTATAGGAAGAAAGACCATAACCTTTAATTTAGAATGGAGTCTGGGGTTCGACCCTGGACGGGATACATAACTCGGGAACTGGGCATGTCTTTCATGATATACTGCTGTGCACATTGCATTTACTCGCAAGTTGGCCTATTTATAAGGAGTTTAAGGTTATGAGCGGTGTCGCGTCTATTAATCTAGTTGATCCATATCGTATTCTTTATTTATGCTAGTGCTGGTGGAAGCTACAAATCATCTAATAAAATGAATTCCGTATTATAAACTACAATATCTGTAAAACACGCCCTTTTACAATAGATTAATATTTGTGCCAATAATATTATAATATACCGGTGTATCAACAATTTCACGTGAGGTTTCTTCTATGTCAGATGTTACACATCAAATGCGACTACTGTAAGGCTCGTCAAGATTTTGATGTGTAACATCTTTCCGTTCGGTTGCTGGATAGTTTTGTGGGAGTGATTTTGAAAATTGGGGACGGAAGTGGATCGGAACGATCGACTTGGAAGTGGTCGATGGAATGGAAGTATTTCACTACCCGCTCGATTGATTGAACGGAAGTGTACTAGCTGGCAGTGGTGGAAAACTGAAGTATGCACTGCCCACTCGATCAATCGAACGGAAGTGTACTAGCTGGCAGTGGTGGAAAACGGAAGTATGCGCTGCCCGCTTGATCGATCGATCCAGCGGGCAGTGGTAAGACCCAGCTGGCAGTGGTAGGAGAAATAATGAGCGCGCGGTGTCGAAAATTGATACCATGACGTATTCTCGGCCATGTGGAATGTATATAACATACTGAACAGAAAACGCTCATGCGAACTCTGGTGTCAAGTGATTGAAACAAATGACATGGTACATGTTCGAAATCTTCGTATCAGTATTTAAATGTTAAAATGCCTTAATATCAAACATTGTAAGTAGTCGGCATTGCCGGTATTATGTTTCTGCACAATGGCTATTCAAATATTAACCCACATAACGGTAATGCAGTCATCAATATAATATAATCGTTGTGGTTATACGAGAATTGAGCAAGCCTTCATGAACTATTACTGAATAAATTCTATTTAGTATGAAGAGGGCCTATTCATAAGCCATTTTAAACTCAATTTCACGCAGGAACATTATCGAAACAAGCAAAATATAAATGAAACTTAATTCCGTAATGCAGTATTATTGGAACGTGGAAATAAGTCACCATCTTGTGCACAAAATTTCTGTAGTCGAAATAGCCGTGGGGTTATTGCGTATGACTGTGAATCTAGAGATCATGGGTTCGAATCCTGGGCGGGGTAGATATTTTTGCTACCAGATTATCATTTTAAACGATATTTCTCATCAATATGACTCATTTTAACAGAATCCGCCTATGAAATTACGTTTTGGTCTGTGAATCAAGAGGACCTGTTTTTAAGGCATTTAAGGTGTTTTTTTTAGTTTCTTTTTATTTCTACTAGAAGGGGATAACATCCAAACATTGTCCTGGATTTAACTTGAAGGTAAGCAGTAATGAAAATATGGGTTGATAATTAGATTCACTGGAAAATATTTCATTATTAATACAATATTTAAAATATGAGTATTTATTTTTATTTAGTCAATTTACCCTCTAGGTTGGTGCTTCCCACGGACTCAGCGAGGGAACTCACCACTACCGCCTCTATGGGCAGTGTCCTGGAGCTTGGAACATCTGGTCGGGATGGATACAACTGGGGAGGTGTGATCAGCACTTCGCCCAGGCGGCCTCACCTGCAAAGCGAACAGGGGCCTCATGAGGGATGGGAAGGGATGGAAGATTGGGATGGATAGGCTAGGAAGAGGGAAGGAGGCGGCCGTGGCCTTACAGTAGGTACCATCCCGGCATTTGCCCGAAGACGAAGTGAGAAACCACGGAAAACCACTTCGAGGATGGCTGAGGTGGGAATCGAACCCCCTCTACTCATTTGGACCACCCGAGGCTGAGAAGACCCCGTTCCAGTCCTCATACCACATTTCAAATTTCATGGCAGAGCCGGGAATCGAACCTAGGACCTCTGGGGGTGGCAGCTAACCATGCTGACCGCTACGCTACGGAGGTGACTAAAATATGAGTAACGGGCCTAATTAGGAACACCTTTTCCAAACAAGGCCCACTACTTGTTCCGATTAAGGCCCATATGTAATTGAAAAGAGATAAGGAAATGCACATTAAGCGGAAAATATCAATTCAGTATATTACTCTACAATCACATTCTTTGACATTATATAATCCAGGTTTATGCATGTTAAATTTCAAAAGTAGAAATAAGGTTTATTAATATACCTAGAAATAGTATCAAGAAGAGCTTCGGACGCCGGTTACTACTCGACTGAGGCAAACATCGTGGAATAGTTCGCTTCAACAGTTGTAGTTTCTATTCTAGCCGTTAAAGGGTAGTAGCTAGCAGAAACACTAAGAATCTTGTAGAATTTCGAATATTCTGCTAATAGAATCACATATGGGCCTTATTATTGGAACCGGGCCCTATTTGGCTTAAAGAGCTTATGGTTACTTATCTTAACGGAGATGTTGGCCGTCGCTGCTGCTATTCCTCTCGACTGTTCACTCTCCACTGCCGATCTGTCATGTCAGTGTGTCATGGTTTGAATAGCGTAATGCGTTACATCTGTTGACGGAAAATGTAACGGATCAAGCTGCAAAAGAGGCGGTATCACTACCAGCTCGACCAATGGAGGTACCCGCTAGAGATATTCGCATCTCAGTTACGCCTACAAGTTCTGGCATTTTGGGAGAGTCAGTGGCTAGCTGACCCACTGCCCAGTAAACTGAGAGCGATCAAGGGAACTACTCGCGTGTGGCAGAGTTCTTTCCGGTCACGGAGAGAGTCCGTAATTTTGTGTAGGTAAGGATAGGTCATACAAGATCCACTCACTCGTACCTAATGAGAAGGGAAGACCCCCCCACTCTGTACCTGTGGATCCGATTTCACCGTGGCCCACATTTTAACCGAGTGTGTGGATCTTGCTGACTTACGAAGAAACGTTGGTTTGCAGATGACACTCAAACTTATATTAGCCGATGACGTGGTGACTGCTGATCGCGGTATCCGCTTTATAAGTGAGAGTGGGTTAGGGCCAGCAATCTAAATTTTCCAGTAAAAATTGACTCAAAGACTTCTTTTTGAATGATAATGTTTTGTTTTTCCGTAATTTTTGTTTATTTTTAAATTTTTTATTTTTATTTAATTATTATTATTATTTTTTTTTGTTTTTTTTTTGTTTTTGTTTTATTAATTTTTGGTCTTTTTTTTTTTTTAAATTGCTTGCTGAGCCCAAGGTTGCAGGTTCGAAACCTGGCGCAGTCAGCTGGCATTTGAGGGTGCGCAAATGCGAGGGAGCCGTGTCAGTAGATTTACTGGCACGTTAAAGATCCCCTTCGGGGCAAAATTCCGGCACCCCGGCGTCTCTAAAAGCCAGTGCAGTTAAAAGGGACGTAAAACCAATAACATTATTATTATTCTTTTTAAATTTAGGTGTCCACCTCAAAATTTTAAATTCAATTCCAAATTTGTATTCTTTAATCTGTGATAAGAAGGGCACATGACCTCGTAGTTACGCCCCTTAAAACAACAATAACTAACTAACTAACTAGCCGAACTAGCTAGCTGAAGCAAGAATAACTTAAATAGTGTATGTTACGGATTCTGGAAAATCTCATTCTATTGCACGCCATTCAAGCCGTCCCCCACAGCATAGAGCACCTTCCATTTATGCTGCTGTCTGGTCTATTAGACGGATATAGGACTCGTGCAGTACTGCCTAAATGCAGGCCTTGGTTTGTTGATAAATTACACAAGGTGCATCGTCCTCTTATGAGAGAAGAGAAGGGAACTGGTAATCACATTAATCGGAATACGTAAGGAAGAATATATCCGTGCAATTTATAGTCCGTTCTGCGAGCAAGAGTGGCGAAGATTCTCAAGCACTTTGGGATAATAGGCATTTGTGAGTCACTAAATCACCGAGTTCCGCCCTAGTGAGACTAACCTATTTAAATGCTAGGAAACACGGAACATTAAAAAGGGGAAGGAATCTTTGAGGAAAGGGGAGAAGGGTTCTTGCTATCGCATCTGGAAGATAACAGCCAGATGTATAAATTACACTACAGTAGCGCTGTATGGAGGGGAGTTCTAGGAGTCAGTCACCCGTGCTCTGCCATTAGCATCGCGACACGCAGCCCGCGAGAATCGTCAGCTTTTAGAAGTATTTCCAGATGCCTTTTACTCGTGTTGTTTGAGTCTTCAGTCTTTTGACTGGTTTGATGCAGCCCTCCATACCTCCCTGTCCTGAGCTAATCGTTTCATCTCTACAAAGCTACTACACCCTAAGTCTGAGGTAATCTGTTTAACATATTCTAACCTTGGTCTACCCCTACAGTTCTTGTCCTCGACCCTTCCTTTCATAACTAAGTTTGCTATTCCTGGGTGTTTGAGTATGTGTCCTACCAACCTATCTCTTCTCTTCATTAGCAGTCGCCAGAAACATCTCTCCACTCGTCATAATACCTCTTCATTTGTTACTCTATATATCCATATGATCTTAAACATTCTCCTGTAACACCACATTTCAAATACTTTTATTCTCCTCTTTACTGCTGCTCCCACAATCAAAGTTTCACTTCCATAGAGCGCCACGCTCCAGAAATAAATTTTCAAAAATTACTTCCTAATACTTAAATCTATATTTGATGTCAACAGATTCCTTTTCTAATTTAATATCCTCTTTGCTTCGTCAATCACTGGTTATTTTGCTTCCTAAGTAACAGAAGGAACCTACTTCCTTTAGATTTTCACCTGCCAATTCGACGTTCATAGAGGTTTCTGATTTCTTTTAGCTGAATTTCAATATTTTTGTTTTAGATTTATTAATTTTCATCATGAAATCCACAGAATCCATACCATTGAAAAACTCATTCAAATCATCTGGTGTGTCGGCCAAGATGACGATGTCATCAGCAAATCACTGAGTTGAGATTATTTCTCCTTGAATCTTGACTCCTATTTTGAACTTTTCTCCAATTCGCCTTTTACTAGAGTGTGGAATATTACTCATTTTACAAGTTATTCCTTAGTAGAAAATAGTAAACTACTATGTGTATCGGCTAGCGTTCTTGGATGTCGCTCCAGAGGTCCGGGTTCGAACTTCGGTTCTGTTAAAGAGATTGATACTGGCATGAGGGCTGGAATGGGGTACCCTCAGCCTTTTGCGGGAAACCTGAGGAGAGATGGGTTTGATTCCCATGTCGGTCATCCTGGAAATGGTTTTCCTTGGTTGCCCACTTCCACTCCAGGCAAACTTGCCGGGATGGTTCTTAAGTTACGGCTACGGCCGCCTCTTTCCCAGTCTTCAACTGAATTACAAATATACACACTACTGCAGACACCAATATAACACAGTTTACACTAGACAACAAATGTTAAGTTTTTGATTTTTACAAAGGGAAATAATAGTTGATTTACGAAGGTGGATCAAAAATTTAGAAGCACTAACGCGCTGTGTCTCGCAAACGTGGGCACAGCGGAGAAAGGGACTGACACTGCCCACACGTCTGTTAGGCAGTTCGCTGTGGTGTCTCGTCTTGTATGGTGTGAATAGCGGCCAAATACAATGGCGCATCGACTGGATGTTCACTCCAAATATGAGGTGCGTGCGACAATCAGATTCCTATGGGCCAAAAGGAAGAATTGCACGGACATTCATCGTGAAATTAGTGCTCTGTATGGCGAGCGGGCAATTTCCCGGCAAGGGATCGTAAAGTGGTGTAAGCAATTCGAAGCCGGACGCACGGATATCACGGACGAATATCGCGAGGGCAGGCCCGCAATGTCCAGGACCCGTGCAAATGTCAACAGTGTGAATGCGATTATTAGACATAACCGGCGCATTCAACTGAGAGAACTCGTGACGCGGCTGAACATGTCGTATGGCAGTGTATGGCGAACTGCTGCAGTGTTTCAAGTGGGAGGTCTGGCAACATCCACCCTACTGTCCCGACTTAGCGCCATGTGACTTTCATCTGTTCGGTAAGCTCAAAACTGAGGTCGGTGGTCGACGTTCCCAGACCGATGAGGAGGTGAAATCCGCTGTCTCCGTGTGGTTGCAGAACGCTGGAGGAACTTTCTATGCATCCGGCATCGACAAGTTGGTTGTGCGTTCGCAGAAATGTTTGGAGTCACTTGAAAACTATGTGGAAAAGTGACGTTACATTGTATGTCGTTATAGGCGTGTTGCTGTTGTATAGCTGAAGTAATAAATGCCCATAACTGGGAAGTGCAACTTACTTTTTGATCTGCCCTCGTATATGGATTTGAGTGTGCTGAAGTTGAAAATGACAGTTAAGAATCTAGATTAGCTCAGGTTTGGAAGTTATTAAAACTTTTATGTCCTTCACATATTGTAATGGGATAAGAATTGTGAGGGGTTATTAGCACATCTGTGGGGCATTATAACAGAAGTTTTGATTCCACACAGTAACTCAAAAACTTACGTAAACGTCACAATACATAATGGAGCAGTTTTGATTCCATATTTTTTTTTATCGTGTGGCCTCCTCAGAGGCTGAGTGAAGGTGTTTCTAGTCGACGCCCGTGGGCGACTTGCGCATCGGGATGAGAGATGGAATGGATGAAGATAAATGAAACTGGACAAGGATGTGGTAAGAAGCGGTCGTGGCCTATTAGAAGGTACCGCACCAGCATTAGCCTGGTGTTGAAAATAGGAAACCACGGAAAATCATTTCAAGGACGGCCGACGGTGGGTTCAGCAGAGAGCTTGGCCCCATGACCTAAGGCTGCGCTTTAGCCAGAAATTCGTGGCACAATACACAATGGATTACTATGGAAGACAAGGAATCTTAGACTGTGTTAGATAGAAACAAAACACAGCATTCATTGGCATTCCTGAAATTTGAAAAAATGATAGCTAGCCCCAGACATAAGGACGTGCAAACTTTTTATAGCACGAAAACAACGGGAGCTGAAAAACGAAAATTATTGACATTTTTTAATCTATAAAGACTAGAGGACCCGTGCGAGAAATCTCGCATGTTAATAAACCACACTTTCCCCAATAACTCATAATTGCAGCATGTTAGAACATCAGAATTTGCAAATCGCACAGTTCTTACAAAAATAGACATTTATAGAATGAATTTCGTCACTGCTAAAGTCATTTGTGTACTGAGACCATTGATTGACAGCTTAGCTGTAACACTCACCAGTTATTCGATATTTATGAAATTATAATTTTTGAGTAGGCCCTACTCATTCCTTTGATTTACTGTTTCAAAAATCCATGCGAAATGATAAAGGAAAGACCTCTGAATGTTAAAATGACTTGAAACAGGTGTTACAGCGGCCAAAATGTGAAGTGGACAGAAATTATGGAGCGTATTGTCCTACAGCAACAGTATCGGCAAATCGCACACTTCGTATATTTTAAAAAGTAAATTTTTGAAGAAATTATAGATATTTATGAAATCAGAGTACAATTCGTCAATGATAATGGCTATTCTCTTTTATTTGAATGCTCATTTGTCACGATCGGCCGTTTTTAAGCGCCGCAGTAGGGATCCACACTACTGAAATAATATATACAAGCGGGCCCGAGCAAGAAATCTCGTATGTTCATAAACCACACTTTCCCCAACTGGTTTATAATGAGAGACTTAAGGAGAAAGGTTGTTTTGTTTTAATTTCAACCAAATGATTATAGAAAACTTCTTACATTTAAGTTAGAATTCCAAGTTCTACGTTCCCTAACTTAAGAAGGCAATCACTGAAAATTGGATCATCATAACACTCATCGGTTATTCGATATTTATGAAATTACTAGCTGAAGTACCCGTGCTTCGCTACGCGTCATAAATAAATTAAAATGTGAAGATGACAGTTAAAACAGGGGATAGGCGAGAAGCTGCGCAGAGGGATATTAAGGATGGAACATTTTTTCCAACTACACCGCTCGGCGTTGACCGTGTTTTATAGCACAAATTTAGGTTTTTCTCGCTAACCGTTGGAGATATCTTTCGGATAGAAAATGTAATTTTAAACCTCGTATATGCCATCAAAAGTTTGCTATTTCTTAGCGTTCTCTTTTTATTTGAAATGGAAATATGAAAGTTTGAAACCAAAGGGTGTAGTGACGTCACTAAAATGGTCGCCATCTTTAAATAGTGCAAATTATTGAAATCAAAAGTAACCTATATGTTAACCAGGCAAATCAGCTACTTCCATGTAAAATTCATGGAAATCGGACCAGTGGTACTTGCGTGATTGAGTAATACACACACACCATCTAATTTTTAGCCTCGCTTCGCTCGCGTCATAGTCGTGTCATATTGTTATTGAATGAAATGCAGGTTTAACCCCGTTAACACCCCTTTAGAACCTGAATATCCAAAAATCCCTCCTTAGTAGACATTTTCGACACACAAAAAACATATCCCCAAAATATCATTCTTCTAACTTTAATAGTTTTGGTTGGTCGATGAGAGTGAACATCCAAAAATCCTTCCTTAGTGGACGTTTTTCTTCCAGAATTTCACCCCTCCCCATAGGCCCCTTAAATTGTATTTATGAAAAAACGGTCGAACACCTATTTATTTTATATATTTATTTATTTATTTATTTATTTATTTATTTATCTATTTTTAAGCTGATTGATTTCCTCCGAGTTTCAAACACCTCGCTTATGTCGTTTAAGAGATACACGCTCCGTTAGGAATCTTTCAAACCCCACTTTTCATCCCTTTCACCTTATAATATACACTACATCGAAAATCCATTAGACATGTGTCAGCTTATTTTAATGATTAGAATATATGCCAAGTATCACATCCCCAAATGAAACCACTCGTGAGATATTGTTATTCAATGAAATGCACATTTACCCCCTAACACCTCTTTAGAACCTGAATATCCAAATCTCTTTTCTTAGTGGACGTTTTCGACATTCAACGAACATATCCCCAAAATTTCATGTTTCTAACATCAATTTTGGCTGGGCGATGATGAGTGAGTGAGTCAGTCAGGACATTTTCTTTCAATTATTTTTGATAATTTCACCCCTCCCCATGAACCCCTTAAATTGGATTTATGAAACAAACGGTCGAACACCTATTTACTTATTTAAAGCTGTTTTCCCCCTGAGTTTGATGAGTGAGTAAGTGAGTCAATCAATTAGGACACTTTCTTTCCTGTTTTTTTTTCCCCCCAGAATTTCACCCCCCTCCAAGGGCCCCTTAAATTGGATTTATGACAAAACGGTCGAACACCTCTTTACTTGTATTTAAAGCTGTTTTTCCCGTCGAATTTCAAACTTCTCGCCATTGTCGTTTAAGAGATACACGCTCCGTTAAGAATCCTTCAACACCCAATTTTCACCCCTTTCACCTCATAATATACACCACATCGATTAACCCTTAGACATATGTCTGATTATTTTTAATGATAAGTTTACATACCGAATATCACATCCCCAAAGAAACAACTCATGAGATATCGTTATTCAATGAAATGCACGTTTACCCCCTTAACACCCCTTTAAAACCCGAATAAACAAAAATCATTCCTTAGTTGACGTTTTCGACATACAGCGAACATATTCCCAAAATTTCATGTATCCAACTTGAATAGTTTTCGTTGGGCGTGATGAGTGAGTGAGTCAGACAGGACATTTTCTTTCAATTATTTTTACCAGAATTTCACCCCTCCCCACGGGCCTCTTAAATTGGATTGATGAAAAAACGCTTGAACACCTATTAACTTGTTTTTTAAGCTGTCTTTTTTCCCTGAGTTTGATGAGTGAGTGAGTTAGTCAGTCAGTTAGGACACTTTCTCTCCATTTTCCCCCCAGAATTTCACACCACCCCATTGGCCCCTTAAATTAATTTATGAAAAAACGGTCGAACACCGATTTACTTACTTTTTAATGTGATTTTTTCGCTGAGTTTCAAATTTCTCGCCTATGCCGTTTAAGAGATAGGCCTACACGCTCCGTTAGGAATCCTTCAACCCCCACTTTTCACCCCTTTCACCTCATAATAATACACCACATCGAAAAACCCTTAGACACATGTCTGCTTATTTTTAATGATTAGTTTATATGCCGAGTATCACATCCACAAATGAAACCACTCGTGAGATATTGTTATTCAATGAAATGCAGGCTTAACCCCCTTAAGACCCCTTTAGAACCTGAATATCCAAAAATCCTCCCTTAGTGTACGGTTTTGACATACAACGAACATATCCCCAAACTGCCATGTTTCCAACTTCAATATTTTTGGCTGGGCGATGATGAGTGAGAGAATGAGTCAGGACATTTTCTTTAATTTTTTTTCTTCAGAATTTCACCCCTCCCGATGAACTTCTTATATTTGATTGTTCAAAAAACTGTCGAAAAGCTATTTACTTACTTTAAAGCAGTTTTTCCCCCTAAGTTTGATGAGTGAGTCAGTCAGTCAATCAGGACACATTCTTTTCTGCCCCCCCCCCCTCCCAGAATTTCACCCCTCCCCATGGGACCCTTAAATTGGATTTATGAAATAACTGTCAAACACATATTTACTTATTTTTATCCTGATTTTTTTTCCCGCTGAATTTCAAACTCCTCACCTATGTCGTTTAAGAGATACACGCTCCGTTAGGAATCTTTCAATCCCCACTTTTCACCCCCTTTCACCTCATAATATACACCACATCGAAAAACCCTCAGACAGGTGTCTTCTTACTTTTTAATGATGAGTTTATATGCCGTGTATCACATCCCCCAATGAAACCAATCGGGAGATATTGTTATTCAATGAAATGCAGGTTTAACCCCCTTAAGACCCCCTTTAGAACCTGATTATCCGAAAATCCTCCCTTAGTAGACGGTTTTGACAAACAATGAATATATCCCCAAACTGTCATGTTTCTAACTTCAATAATTTTGGCTGGGCGATGATGAGTGAGTGAGTGAGTCAGGACATTTTCTTTCAATTTTCTTTTTTCAGAAATTCACCCCTCCCCATGAACCCCTTAAATTTGATTTAAGAAAAAAAACTGTCAAACAGCTATTTACTTACTTACTTACTTACTTAATTTTCCCCTGAGTTTGATGAGTGTGTCAGTCAGTCAATCTGTTAGGTCACTTTCTTTCCTGTCCCCCCCCCCCCCAGAATTTCACCCCTCCCCGTGGGCCCCATAAATTGGATTTATGAAAAACCGGTCAAACACATATTTACTTCTTTTTTATGTTGATTTTTTTCGCTGAGTTTCAAACTCCTCGCCTATGTCGTTTAAGAGATACACGCTCCGTTAGGAATCTTTTAATCCCCACTTTTCACCCCTTTCACCTCATAATATACACCACATCGAAAAACCCTCAGACACATGTATTCTTATTTTTAATGATTAGTTTATATGCCGAGTATCATATCCCCCAATGAAACCAATCGGGAGATATTGCTATTCAATGAAATGCAGGTCTACCCCCTTAACACCCCTTTAGAACCTGAATATGCAAAAATCCTCTCTTAGTGAGCATTTGCGTCCCTTGAGGAAGCGGCATACCAAATTTCATTCCAATCCGTTCGGTGGTTTCTGAGATTTCGTGATGAATGTATGGGTGAGTGAGTGAGTGGTATTTGACAAATATATAGTAGAAGATTGTGTCAAGTCTTTGTTATGCTAAACTCTGTTGACAGTGCTGTGTGAGTAGTTGAGTAACTAACTGGATTTCAAGTAAAGATCCACATTTTCTATACCTGTAGTGCAGAGCGCGAATGGCATCCAGTCGGCCGTGTCTCGACTTGAGCTATGTTGCCATGGAAACTATCTGCCTTGCCATTCCTTCATGAGTATATTTTATGATTTGATTTGCCTGTGCTTGAGTGCAAAAGGGCCGAAATCAGAAGAATGAGAAAGACTATCGAAAATTCATGTAGCCAGCGGTTCGTTCTGGGTCCCAAACTATGTGTATGCAAAATTTGGTTGAGATTGGTGGAACGGTGTAAATTTGTATACGGAACAGACTCACCCACATACCCACATACATACATACAGACTTTCACTTTTATATATAAGATACGATTTGAGTATTCATTCCTTTGATTTACGGTTTCTGAAATCCATGGAAAATGATAAGGGAAATACCTCAGAATGTCAAAATGACATGAAACAGGCGTCACAGCCGCCAAAATGTGAAGTGGACAGCAAAATTATGGAGCGTATTTTCCTACATCAACAGTATCTGCAAATCGCATACTTCGTACATTTTTTAAGTCTTCTTTTAAATAAATTATAGATATTCATGAAATTAGAGAGCGATTTGTCACTGTTAATGTCTATTCTCTTTCATTTGAATGCTCATTTGTCAGGATTGGTCGCTTGTGAGCGCTGCAGGAGGGATCTATACTACTGAAATGATATACAGTATATGTATAATATTTGTATGTTGGCACAAGCTAGAACGAGATGTGGCGTATTTTTACCAATGTCTGTTTGTGATAAGGATTAAAAGTAACTCATGTATAAAATACACTCATTTCCTCTAGAGAAAGTGGATTCAAAAATTAATTAATGTAGTGGAGTTTGGTGGGCCTTTAAATAATATATGCAGAACAATATTTTGTATGCAAATCCGGTGGTTTATATTTTCAACATGTTATTCTAAAACACCCAGGGATATATATTTCAGTGTGTAATTAATTCATTTCGTGTGTGTTATTTCAGGTAAGGCAGTCACAAACTTCCTCAGATCGATACGGATTTTGGTCGGAAATGTACAGAAAATGGTATGTTTTAAAATACTTCATACTCTTGAATTTACTTTCCACATACTCTACATATAACTTTTAATTCCAAGTTCATTTACAGTTTATGTTGTATTCATGAATATCTTGGTAATGTACTACTGTATCTACTGTTTCCCAGAACAGTGATCTTGTTATCGGGAATTGGTTGACAAGTAAATCTGTACAAATATATAACAAGAAGTTCCATGACGAACTAAAGAATCTACTTTTCTTAAAATTTAAGATTCATGCCAATGATTAATCTATATGGATCTATCTAGAATAATGACGAAATTAAGTTGGTAATATCGAAATTCCTAATTAGTTCGAAATATATACCTGGCATAATGTAGCCTAATAGAGAACTACAGTTGGCAGCCCTGGTGACTGAATATATTCTTAGTTCCATCTCTTAAAAGTACAGAATAGAAAATTTGGTTGAAGTCCAATGGATAGCATGGACGTTACATGCAGTTAAACATTGGATTTAACAGTGCGCGTAGAATCATGTTGGCAACAATGACATACATGTAATGGTCAAAAATAATCTGAAATAATATGATCTATTGTTGTGTCAATTTTGAATGAAATCCATTAGTTAGTATAGAAGTTACATGCATTTTCAAATTGGACCTCTCAGCAGGCTTAGAATCATGTTGGTAGCACTGACGTATATAAGTTACTCCAAATTAATATAGAATGTCAGGTATTATACGTGTGCATAGTTTAAAGCTGTCGGCTTGCATACTTTCTGATATATGGGTATTTGGATTTTTTTTAAACGAGAGCATTTATTAACAGTTGGCAGCCCTGGTGGCTCTTAAGAATACGCTCAGTCATATCTGTTTATGTACATATAGCACATTCGAAATTTGGTTGAAATCCAATTGATAGTGTAGAAGTTATATACGTTTAAAATTTGGACCTATCAGCAGGCTTATAATCATTTTGTCAACACTGCCATGTATGGCCTCCTGGAAATTAAATTGCAATAGTATCATCTATACGTGTGCCAATTTTGAAATAGCTCCCATTCATATCTTCCAAGATATCCAACATGTAGCTCAAATTTCAATTGCGATTTTTCAGCAGTTGGTAACACTGACATCATTTTCAAATATGGCAGTGAGATATTCAGGTATAGATCTTTACTCCTACCAAATTTTGTTTCGATTGCTGCAGCCGTTTAGGAGTTGATAGGGACACACACACACACAGCCAGCCAGACAGGCAGAGAGACAGACAGAAGGACAGACCGACAGACAGGACAGACCGACAGACAGAAGGACAGACAGACAGACACACATTTGCCCGATCTCATAAGTCTACTTTTTCCTAATTTTTGCAAAATGTGAAAAGTAGGCTAAAAATGAGATCGTGTGTGTCTGTGTGTCTGCTTATTACTCAGTTACGCAAGACCCACTGGTCCGATTTACATGAAATTTTACATGGAAGTAACTGACTTACCTGTTTAACATATAGGCTACTTTTGATTTCGATACTCTCCACTATTAAAATATGGTGACCATTTTAGTGACGTCACTACAGCCATTGGTGTCAAACTTTCATATTTCCATTTCAAATAAAAAGAGAACGCTAAGAAATAGCAAATTTCTGTTGGCATATACGAGGTTTAAAATGTAAATTTAGATTTGAAAGGTCCTTATTACTCCAACGGTTAGCGAGTAAAAACTAAATTAGTGCTATAAAACACGGTCAACGCCGAGCGGCGTAGTTGGACAAAATGTTCCATCCCGCAAGAACCACTGGTCTAATTTACATGAAATATTGCATGGAAGTAGCTGATTTACCGGGTTAACATATAGGCTACTTTTGATTTCGATACTCTCCACTATTTAAAGATGGCGACCATTTTAGTGACGTCACTACTCCCTTCGGTTTAAAACTTTCATATGTCCATTTCAAATAAAAAGAGAACGCTAAGAAATAGCAAACTTTTGATGTTATACTCGAGGTTTAAAATGTAAATTTATATACGAAAGGTCCTTATTACTCCAACGGTTAGCGAGTAAAAACTAAATTAGTGCTATAAAACACGGTCAACGCCGAGCGGCGTAGTTGGACAAAATGTTCCATCCCGCAAGAACCACTGGTCTAATTTACATGAAATATTACATGGAAGTAGCTGATTTACCGGGTTAACATATAGGCTACTTTTGATTTCGATACTTTCCACTATTTAAAGATGGCGACCATTTTAGTGACGTCACTACTCCCTTCGGTTTAAAACTTTCATATGTCCATTTCAAATAAAAAGAGAACGCTAAGAAATAGCAAACTTTTGATGTCATACTCGAGGTTTAAAATGTAAATTTATATACGAAAGGTCCTTATTACTCCAACGGTTAGCGAGTAAAAACTAAATTAGTGCTATAAAACACGGTCAAAGCCGAGCAGCGTAGTTGGACAAAATGTTTCATCCTTACTCTCTCTCCACGCAGCACATCGTCTATCCCCTTTTTTTAACTGTCACCTTCACATTTCAATTTATTTATCACCCGTAGCGATGCACGAATACTTCAACTAGTAAATAAATAAATAAATAAATTAATAAATAAAATGAATTTTAGGGAGGGAGTGAATTAGGTGGAACTAAATTGGAGCAACTGGACCATTTTAAGTTGTACTAGGGTTGTGTATTCTGTCAGGATGGTAGTACCAGAGTGAAAGAGAGTCAAAGTGTAGAAAAGCCAATGCAGTGAGTTTTCAGTTCTGATCTACACTAATCTTAAAGCAAGTTAGTGTAGTGACGAAACTCTGCCTACATCGCTCAGAAGTTAGGTGAACGTTGCTGTATGGAAGTGAGAGCTGGCTAGGTTCAGGATTTCTCACACATAAACTAATAGGTAAAAGATATGAGGTTAGCACGAATGATTGCTGGGAGAAAGAACAAAAGAAGTAGAGATAGACCGAGGAGGTGATGGTTAGATTCAGTGTTGTACGATTTCAATGTGTGAGGTTTAGAAGCAGAGATAGACCGAGGAGGTGATGGTGAGATTCAGTATTCACCGATTTCAATGTGTGAGGTATAAAAGCACTGGTAGACCGAGGAGGTGGTGGATGGATTCAGTGTTGTACGATTTCAATGTGTGAGGTATAGAATCAGAGGTAGACCGAGGAGATGGTTAGATTCAGTATTCACCGATTTCAATGTGTGAGGTATAGAAGCAGAGATAGACAGAGGAGGTGATGGTGAGATTCAGTATTCACCGATTTCAATGTGTGAGGTTAAGAAGCAGAGATAGACCGAGGAGGTGATGGTGAGATTCAGTATTCACCGATTTCAATGTGTGAGGTTAAGAAGCAGAGATAGACCGAGGAGGTGGTGGATAGATTCAGTGTTGTACGATTTCAATGTGTGAGATTTAGAAGCAGAGATAGACCGAGGAGGAGATGGTTAGATTCAGTATTCACCGATTTCAATGTGTGAGGTATAGAAGCAGAGATAGACCGAGGAGGAGATGGTTAGATTCAGTATTCACCGATTTCAATGTGTGAGGTTAAGAAGCAGAGATAGACCGAGGAGATGATGGTTAGATTCAGTGTTGTACGATTTCAATGTGTGAGGTTTAGAAGCAGAGATAGACCGAGGAGGTGATGGTTAGATTCAGTGTTGTACGATTTCAATGTGTGAGGTTTAGAAGCAGAGATAGACCGAGGAGGTGATGGTTAGATTCAGTGTTGTACGATTTCAATGTGTGAGGTTTAGAAGCAGAGATAGACCGAGGAGGTGATGGTTAGATTCAGTATTCACCGATCTCAATGTGTGAGATATAGAAGCAGAGGTAGACCGAGGAGGTGATGGTTAGATTCAGTGTTGTACGATTTCAATGTGTGAGGTTAAGGAGCAGAGATAGACCGAGGAGGTGATGGTTAGATTCAATATTCACCGATTTCAATGTGTGAGGTATAGACGCAGAGGTAGACCGATGAGGTGATGGTTAGATTCAGCACTCACCGATTTCAATGTGTGAGATATAGAAGCAGAGATAGACGGAGGAGGTGATGGTTAGATTCAGTGTTGTACGATTTCAATGTGTGAGGTTAAGGAGCAGAGATAGACCGAGGAGGTGATGGTTAGATTCAGTATTCACCGATTTCAATGTGCGAGGTATAGACGCAGAGGTAGACCGATGAGGTGATGGTTAGATTCAGCATTCACCGATTTCAATGTGTGAGGTATAGACGCAGAGGTAGATCGAGGAGGTGATGGTTAGAGTCAGTATTCATCGATTTCAATGTGTGAGGTTCAGAAGCAGAGGAGGTCACAGTGCTAGCTGCTGACAGGGCATCAAGCAGGCGACTGGTTATTGACCATTTGCTGGCATATTTTGTAACCCTACTTAATAATGTTTTCTGACTTGTCGATTTACAACTTTTCCTACCGTAAGGAATTGTGTCTGGACACTTTGAGAATTCGGTATTCCGAGGGATACCTGAGCGTGGACGATTTTCTATTTCTTCATTGGCTTTGGAATATACCCTCTAAATCAGGTGTTTTCAATCCATAGCTCATATCTTTGAATAGTTTAAGAAGGATCATAAGTAAAAAGACCCCAAGCTCTAAATTCACATGAAAAGTAGAGCGATGTAATCAAAACACTTTCACCGCCTTGCAAACATATTTAGTGCATTAAGCCGTGAAAAGTATAAATGTTATTTTGGGAAACTTGCGTCGAGTCTAATAAATTGCACACATCTGTATTGAATAGATCAAGAAAAGAACAAGTAGTTCCGTGACGAACTATAGAGCCTACTTTTCTTAAAATTTCAGATTTATGCCAATCTATACAGACCTATCTAGAATAATGACGAAATCAAGTAATAGATTAATAGAGTACATTATTACAGTAGGCAGCCCTGGTGACTCGGAATATATACTTAGTTCCATCTCTTAAGGTATAGAATGCACATACAGAATTTGGTTGAAGTCCAATAGACGTTACAAGCTGTTTGTTATTGGATTTATCAGTGCGCGTAAAATCATTTTGGGAACAATGTCATGTATATGATGCTCAGAATTAATCTGAAATATTACGATCTATTACAGTGTTAATTTGGATAAAATCCATTTGTTAGTATAGAAGTTACATGTAATTAAAATTTTAAACTATCAGAAATCTTTGAATCATGTTGGCAGCACTGAGGTATACTAGTTACTCCAAATTAATCTAGAATGTCAGGTACTATACGTGTGCAAAATTTACAGATGATGACTTGCATACTTTCTGATATATTGATATTAGGATTAAACAAATAGGGAGAGCATTTATTAACAGTTGGCAGCACTGCTGGTTCTTACGAATACGCATAGTCATAACTGTTATGGTACACAAAGCACATTCGAAATTTGGTTGAAATCCATTTGTTAGTATAGAAGTTATATGTATTTAAAGACTGGACCTATCAGCAGGCTTAGAATCGTGTTGGTAGCACTGATGTATATAAGTTACACCGAACTAAGGTAGAATATCAGGTACTATACGTGTGCAAAGTTTCGAGCTGTTGGCTTTCATACTTTATGATGTATTGACATTAGGGTTAAAACATAGTGAGAGCATTTATTAACAGTTGGCAGCTCTGTGGGCTGCACAGTCATATCTGCTGTAGTACACATAGTACATACGAGATCTGGTTGAAATTCAATCAATAGTATAGAAGTTACATGCATTTAGAAATTGGACTTATCGGCAGGCTTAGAATCATGTTGGCAATACTGGCACGTATGGTCTTCTGGAAATTAGTTTAGAATGCTATTGTCTATATGTGTGCCAATTTTGGAATAGTTCTCATGCATAACTTCAGAGATATCCAACATAGAGCTCAATTTACAATAGCGATTTTTCAGCAGTTGGTAGCACTGACATGAATTTCAAATATGGCCTTGATATATTCAGATATAGATCTTTGCTCTTACCAAATTTGGTTTCGATAGCTGCAGCCGTTTAGGAGTTGATAGGGGGACACCCACACACAGCCAGCCAGACAGACAGAAGGACAGACAGACAGACAGACACACATTTTCCCGGATCGATCTCATAAGTCTACTTTTCCTCATTTTTGTAAAATGTGAAAAGTAGGCTAAACATGAATTGGATTGGACACTGCATCAGAGGAGATGGTTTGGTGATAAGTGCATTAGAAGGGACAGTCGAAGGGAAAATTCGAAGAGGAAGAAGAAGGTTTCGGATCCTGGATTTCATCAAGATTGATAAATCGTATGAGCTGATGAAACGTGCTGCATAAGGTGGAGAGACCGACCATGAGGAAACCTACCATCAGGCTGATCAACTGATGATGATGATGTATTGTAGAACTAGGCAACACTGAGAAAGGCCAGGGAATGTTCTCCCCAGTGACTACAAGCTGCTGCGAGATGTTACGTCACCAGTTACGTTGGCAGCACGGCTGTCGCTTGTATC
The DNA here is from genome assembly GCA_946902985.2 of Meconema thalassinum. NCBI lineage: Eukaryota > Metazoa > Arthropoda > Insecta > Orthoptera > Tettigoniidae > Meconema > Meconema thalassinum. The sequence goes on along the minus strand of OX336399.1, from coordinate 83,215,539 downwards.
ATAACAAACAAACAAACAGTAACTTTCTACTCACCACATCCATTCAAAACATACTGTTGCACTCTTCCACAGGGCCGGATTTTGATTTTATGCGCTCCTAGGCCCGTGGGATTTTGCCGCCCGCTCAGCATACTATCGTGAAGGAGAGAGAATTTAGACCTCAGAAAGGTCTTTGTGAAGGTAATTTTTTATTTTATTCTAATGTATCGTGAAGTAAAATCAATTAAATAAATTAAAATAATGAGAGAATCAATTGCCTATAATCTTGTATATATAAACTATAAATTAATAGGCCAACGAGGTATTAAAATAGGAACCATTTAAGACTCATTATACACTTACAGATATTCAGTTATACATATACACTACATCATACAACCTACAGCTATCCATAATGAATTATTCAAATTAAACTGATATTAATATTCCAGATTTATATTTTCTCCTAATTAATCATAAAGCATTTCTGTTCTAAATGTGAAGTCGAAATATCTGCTGTTGCAAGACATTTGTTGGAAAATGATGGCTATAATGTAAATTGGAAAAGTGTCAAAATTTTGGAAGGTTTAATTTAAATCATAAAATTATATCAAATTGGTTTAAAAAAATCATAAGCAGTAAAACTTTGGTTAGGCTATTTTTGAACTGTAAAAATAACTTGCGCCCCTCAGCATGGTGCGCCCCTAGGCCGGGGCCTATTGGTTAATCCAGCCCTGCTCTTCCAATAATCTAACTTTAAGCACTGACGATTTCGACAGCCCACAGCCCCCACACATGTGACCTTTACCCTCTCAAGGACACTGTGCTGCCACTCGCAGCTGCTCATAGCCACTGCGGAGAACATTTCATGGCACCCTGTACATCAATATGCTCTGGTTGGTTGATTCTTAAGTTTAGGGGCTGTGACAACGCGGTCATGTAGCCCCGTGTACTTTGGGTGTGTGTAGATTCTGTCTGATAACCGGTGTTAATTGTGATGACTGTATTAGTGCGTGTATCTGTTTTAATTCAAGTAAGGACTGCAAACTTATGCATTTTTCAAATAGTTCCTACTTTTTCCGCCAAATGCCATCGTCAATGACTCCTAGTTCAGAACTTAGCTACCAGACGCCACCGCAGTTGGCTCTTGGCAACGAACGTAGGAATCTAAGAGCGTTGTTTACATTCTTAACCTATATAATTTAGCTTCACACAGGTGTAATTAGTGGAAGGTTCTTCAACATGCCATAAATCTATGACATGGGACCGCCGGCTTTACTTCCCCTCCGAAGGAAGGCACACAGAGGGATTTTTAACGCTCTTAAAAAATCCGACGACTTCGGCCAGAATTGAACCCGCGATCTTGGGCATAGAAGCTCAGCATGCTACCTACTACGCCACCGAAGCCGCCTCAATATTCAGGATCATCGAAAATAATGCCAACATTTAAAACAATTATAGCACCGAAACCCTTTATGTTAAACGTGTAATTCTTTCACTGACGCTAGCTGGTTAAATTAAGTTTTTTTGTGGATCGGGCGTGACATTGCTATGCGCACACTAGATGCGCAGTAGCCAAGCTTGGCCGGGGGCGCGCCATAACTGCACCGCCCGACCGCCGCGCCGTTCAGTACCATGTTTTCTGGGGGTACATTAATAACATTGTGTATGCAGAGAAAAATCGGGATTTAGAGCACCTGCGGGAGCGAATGTCTGCCGCCATCTTGACAGTTAATCCTGAAATGATTGCACGTACTTGGAAAGAAATCGACTACAGACTAGACATTCCCATAGCTACGAATGGTGCACTTATCGAAACATACTTAGGTATGAAACAAATCTATCTTTTTCCACACATTTTAAGATTAAAACAATTGAATTACCTCGAATAGTTTTTTATAACAGTTATTTTAAATAATGACATTATTTTTCGATGACCCTGTACTCTAAGAGCAATGTTTAGGCGAATAATGGTAAGTTTTCTGAATAGATCCATTTACGTGTATATTCTGTGGATTGTTGTGGGAGTTCGGATTCCAGCACATGATCTATTACGTGCCGGTCTAATAGCCAACTATTGGCCAGGGGGGGACCACCAGAGTGGCTGTCGGCCTCCCTCTTGTTCTAAGTGTTTTCTTCAACACCCTTGCTCCCTTATAAGGCTACTTATCGACCCCAGGGGCTGCCCTCTGCACCCATATGGCATTCCTGTATAGTTAGCGTACTATAATAATAGAGGCCGCCACATGCGTGGTTAAAAATAACTACTCCTCTGAGAGTGTGTGTGGAATGAAGCGGGTACTTTGAGGGTGAGCAGGAAGGAAAATAGACATCATTCTTGAGATAAGGTACACACTTTCTGAGACACAGGTGGTATGAATCTCGCTTACTAGATCGTATCCTGGGGCAGTAGATCGGCATTTAAGGGGACCTTTAGCCTAGAGGGGTCAAATCTGTTTAGTGTTTAGCCTGATTCTGCACACATTTCCGAATAAATCTGCGTTTGCTTCATAACATTCAGACAGTTGTTTTGTTACAGTGTGCGGGTCAGTCGAGGTAACCAAATAATTTTCATTTGCGTAACTTTTAAATTAAAGCTACCATTTACGTGATTTCTTGAAAAGTAAGAAAGCTATAAGAGTGAAACTTGCTCAACTTTATCTTCATACATAAATAATAACAATAGTGCACAGTTATGGCAATCTTTTGCATAGAAGTGAAAATACTTGACAATTCGGCTTTAATCGTAAAGAAATGAATCACATATTATTTTATTTAATTTATATCTCAGAACTTATGAGAGAAAATGTATTAAATATGCAAGGTGGACAGTGGAGATTGTTGCCTAACAACATCGTCTATCGTGAATGTAAATCAATAATAACTACAATGCGTAAAAGAAGAATTTCCTTTTTCTGTCACATATCAAGACTGCCAGAAACTAGAATATTTAAACAAAATTTGATTACTTTTTGAAAAATAAAATCAATAATAATTGGTTCAAAGAAGTTCAGGATGATTTGGAAGAATTGGGTATAACTCGGCAATAAATCAAAGACAGTGAAAAGAAGAGGATTTTGAAGAACAAAAGCATAAGTCTCAAACTAATAACAGTTGAACGGAAACAATATACTATATCGGACACACAAAGGGTTTTCAGGTCGGAGAGGATGAGAACGTTCTGGGAGGAGAAAAATAAGAAATTTCCCCAAATGTATTGATTTAAGTGCTCCAATTTGGGCGTAAAATATGTAAATAATAAATAAATAAATATGCAAGGTATTGTTCAACATACAATATCCTACATTCATGATTTTTTAAAAGATATTCCAGTCGTTCTTTTGTCTACAATGTGTATCTAAATATGTTACATTTTATCATTGGGTTAATAGGACATTCGTAACCTACAACGTTCAATAAGGAACCGTATGCAGGGGTGGATTTATAATTTTGTCACTCAAGGGCTATAGAAATAGAAAAGCTTATTTACAAACTGTATTTAATCAATGACCTCCAGATGTCACATCATTTTAATTTTCACATAAATTATTCGAAATAGAGTTTTCAATGTCGACTGCCTGCCAATAAAAAGCGTAGGGCTAACAATCGGACATTTTTGCAAAGAATTAACATTATAGTACATTATGCAACGAGCCTCTAATGGCAATAATTAAGACACGAGTATGTTTACAAAATGAGCGTGGCGAGTTTTATAATTTCCATACGAGTGTCTTAATTACCATTATAGGCGAGTTGCATACGACTGTTTATGTTCGACGATAATTATAACTTTATTATATGTTTTAACATAAATATTCATAAATATATGTGGGATTCAGTTAATTCAGTTAGTGAACAGCGCGCTCTGGCTTTGCTGACTGGACAGAGCGCATGGGTGGGTCAAGGCACTCCGAAAGCAGAGACCATTCACTTTGCTTGCCAACACAGAAATATGTTGGATTTTGAGCGCATGCGCGAAGGTATCCTTACCTAATTGGTCACACAACTGTTTCATGAGCTCTGATTAGTGGGAGAAACTGTTTCATAATGAAAAATAGTTTTACAATGAGCCTCATTATGATACAGTTTTCTGACACATTATGTTTACATTTCGATATCGTGGAACATAAAGTTATTTTTACTTGTATTATTTTGAAACTTAAATGCAAGGTAGATAAATAGCAACCTCATTTTAAGGGAAGACATCTTTTGCTTTAAAGTTTACTTTCAGTTGAAGTTCTTCGATTTTCGGCAAATTTTAATGCACAGACGTTACTGCTATATTCCGAATATTTTGTGCTTGAACCAATATCACTGCCACTAAAATGTCACAACCGATCCTTGCACATTCAGTCTTCACACAATAGGGAGTGTTACTACCCATGGCTACAATTGTAGCTCGCATGCTTGACATTAAGGCACAAATGTCATCTCGCTGAACTGATATCCATTTCTCTCAAGCAGCTGGCTGAAGGTCATCCAAGTTGTGCAGAACTGTCCCAACGAACATGACGCCGAACCATATCTCACACATGGTCGATGGGATTTAGGTCAGGGCTCCGTGCAGACCACTCCATGTGGACGATTCTCACCTCCTCCGAGAAGTCCGACACATATCGAGCAACGTGAGTTCGAGCGTCAACATTGGGACTGACTTATTAATATCCTGGACCATTGGAAGTAGTAGTAGCAGACACTTTGGAAATAAAAATAATTAGCATTACCCGTCGCGGCTTCGCCCGTGAATATTCTAGTTGTAAAGAGTACATTTAGCAAAATCTCAATCATGAATGCTATGACTGATTTATCCTTGGTATGAATAATCATACTTTATCAATTCAGCTACTGGTGCAATGGTTAGGGTGTTGTCATTCCTTCATAGGTATATCAGAGCGAAATTAGTTTTCTGGGAATATCACAGACACTGTTAATTTAAGGGCCTTTAAATGTGGTTTTCGGAGACCCTTTATAGTCGGGTGAAAAATACCTTTCGTGCCACACTCACACGTGAAAATTGCAAAGGTGAAAAATTCTAGAGTGCCTCTTGAACCCCTTAAGCGCATTATACTGTATGTATTGATGAATTTTACAGCTTAATTTGGTTCAGTGATAACCTTATAACCGTCTGGAAACTTTCACAGTAATGTAATAATTAGAATTGCATTGCGTCTTACAGAAATAGATGGACCTGTGAGATTCTGTTACCATGGTTGCCGTGTTGCATTCTCTCATTATTTCATTGTAAATATACATGTTTTAAGGTAATTATTTAATTGTGAGGCATTTAAAGAGTAAATGAGAGCGTTTCGCTGACGCATTGGGTTATGCTGAACCTGTAGGTATCCCATATATGTAGGTTGGTTAATGGGACCTTATTTTCGATACAAAACTGGAATGGGACCTTAGCAGAATAATATAGGGAGGGATAATGATGGTTTTAGTAGGTGAAAATGAAGTCTGATACAAAATAAAATATAATTTTAATTATTTTACATTAATGTAGTTTACATAAAGGCAATTCAGTGTGAGATTCAGACAAGGAGTCATCTACTTGTTCATTGTTTGCACTTGTTAGTAATACATTCTGCAGGATCCAGTTCAGTAATGCCATTTAAGTGATTTCACTGGATGGCTTACTTAACGATTTTTACAGGCGATAAAAACCGTTTAGAGAAACAATAAAGTGTGAGAAGTTAGAAGAATGCTCAATAGTACATTATGCATATAATGGCAATAATTAAGACATGAATATGTTTGTAAAACGAGCGAAGCGATTTTTGAAATTTCCATACGAGTGCCTTAAATACCATTATAGGTGAGTTGCATACCACTGTTTATGTACGACGATAATTATAACTTTATTTTATGTTCGAACTTAAATATTCATAAATATCTGTCGAGATGCCGCCAGTTCCATTTACTGAGCACAACGCATGCGTGGATCATAGACCTTGACATCGATGCATGCGAGATTTTCGAAGTGAAACGCCATGTTCTGTGGTTCGTATTCCGCGTAAAAAGAAGGTCCCGTGTCTCATGATTGTAATATTAACGGTCATGTCAAACTATAAGCGTCCTTCTTTAATTCCTTTCAACTTTTATGACTATCTTATTTTGGTGCGTTTTGTACTCAACCAATACATCGCATTCCTGTCTGGCAAGACCTTGATCTGGAGCTGACATAACGTTTCACCCCTGAATTTAAAGGGAAGTAACGCCACTTAGGGCTGTTTCGTCCAGGCTTTAGACAATGGCCTTGCTGAAGAGCCTAAAGCAGGAAATGAAATCCTGCAATCTGCACCCTAGCTCATTATAGAGTCCTGCTAATCCCTACCTGAGCCCATCTCGCCTTTGTGGAGTGCGCCAAACTATTTAGACATTACCATAGCAAAGTTCGCCCTACCCCAGGGGAAATTTAATTAAACATGTTAACTAAGAAACCGATAACTTTTCAATAGCTCACTGGCATAGTGAAAATATCACGGATTTGATTCCTGCAAAAATAGGAACTGAGAGCAAAATGGGTCCATGTCACAAAAGTATACAAAAAAAAAGTTTGGTGCTTTTCAGTCGGTCAACACGATTGTACCCAAATGAGATGGGTTATTCCCTAATCCTGAAAAAAATTAAATAAGATTAATAAATACACTTGGGCTAGCCTCCGTGGCTTAGGCGGCAGCACGCCGGCCTCTCACCGCTGAGTCCGTGGTTCAAATCCCGGTCACTCCATGTGAGATCTGTGCTGGACAAAACGGAGGCAGACAGGTTTTTCTCCGGCTACTCCGGTTTTCCCTGTCAAAATTTCATTCCAGCAACACTCTCCACTATCATTTCATTTCATCTGTCATTCATTTAATCATTGCCCCAGAGGAGTGCGTCAGGCCTCGGCAGCCGGCACAGTTCATATCCTCGCCGCTAGATGGGGGCTTCATTCATTCCATTCCTGACCCGGTCGGAGACTGGAAGCAGGCTGTGGATTTTCATTTTCAAATACACTTGGATGACCAGTTTCGATCGTCAAGCGATCATCATCAGATCCATTACACTGAGGCTATAAAATCTTTGTCTGAAAATATTTACAATATGTACACTTATTTAGTTGCAGTATCAGTAATTCAACTCGTCAATATTTGTTAGTTGTGGTCTATGTGATGTTTTGTTGAGATTCTGGAAGTGGTGATTGACCTCCGGAATATGCTTGTTTGGAGTGAATATGAGGTTGTTGTAAAGGTATGTTCTTACAAGAAATAAATTTAATTAAAAGCTACACTTACAGAAACATGGATTAATATAGGCTATTGAATGAATAAAATTAGCATATTTAACATTTGATCCCAAAGGCCAGGGGTTCTCAAACTTTATATGCTGAGATCCCCTTCCCCTTATTCTTCTTTCCTTTCTTTGGCTGGCTGCGTGGCTCAGCAGAAACGTTCTCGCCTGCTGGTCCGAAGGTTGCAGGATTGAATCCTGGTACAATCAAAATATATAAGGTGCGTTCAAAAAGTAACGAGCCGGAGGCAGTAATGCGCAAACCGATGACGACATCGGCTAATCGTGGCGTGTGTAACGAGATGTGGTTCCGACCAGAGCGTGGAAGGTCACAGCCCGTCGCTAGAGGGCACGCGTGCACGTCACGTGACGATACAAAGCGAGCAGCAGCATGCATCAATCGTACAACGCTGGCAGTCGCATTGCAAACAGTGGCATGGAGGCGTCAACCGAAGTGAAAAGAGGTGTTGTTCGGTTTCTAACAGCGAAAGGAGTAGGGGGGGACGGACATTTATCGCCGAATATCACAAGTGTACGGCGAACACTGCATGTCCCTTGCAAGGGTCAAGGCGTGGCACAAGCACTTCAGGGACGGACGGGTGTCGTTAGCCGATGATGCCCGACCTCGGGCACCCCCCTGCATTACCGATGACCACGTCCAACTGGTGATGCACTCATTACCCAGGACCGCCGAGTGACAGTGAACGCCATAGCCGCCGTGGTCGGATTGAGCGTGAGAAGTGTGCACACCATCATGAAGGAACGACTGCACCTGCGGAAAGTGTGTGCCCAATGGGTGCCCCACAGTCTTCAACCACACCAGGAAGCATGTCGAATTGCCTACTATCTTGGTCTTGGTTGGACGATTGATGCATGCTGCTGCTCGCTTTTTATCGTCACGTGACGTGCACGCGTGCCCTCTAGCGACGGGCAGTGACCTTCCACGCTCTGGTCGGAACCAAACTTCGTTACACACGCCACGATTAGCCGATGTCGTCACCGGCTTGCGCATTACAGCCTCCGGCTCGTTTCTTTTTGAACGCACCTTATATACAGGATGAAATGAAGAAACATTACTTAATTGCATTTCTCAACTGTGTTATTAAATTAATTTCTTAATGTTTAATTGTGAAATGCTGAAGAAGGTCCAATGTTGGACCGAAACATGTACTAATTTGAATATAATTTGTATTCATTGGTGGAGCATTGTAATTATCTATTAATCAATAAGGAAATTCTCTCACATTTTTCTATAATGGTAAATGTGTTTGCTCTTTATGAAAATGAAAATCCACAGCCTGCTTCCAATCTCCGACCGGGTCAGGAATGGAATGAAAGACGCTCCCATCTAGCGGCGAGGATATGAAGTGTGCCGGCTACCGAAGCCTGTCGCACTCCTCTGGGGCAATGATTAAATGAATTACAGATGAAATGAAATGATAGTGGAGAGTGTTGCTGGAATGAAATTGTGACAGGGAAACCCAGAGTACCCGGAGGAAAACCTGTCTGCCTCCATTTTGTCCAGCACAGATCTCACATGGAGTGACCGGGACTTGAACCACGGACCCAGCGGTGAGAGGCCGGCGTGCTGCCGCCTAAGCCACGGAGGCTCTTTGCTCTTTATAAAATATCCAAATCACAAACCGTAAAATTACGACATGACAATATTCTCATCAAACCAGAAGTACTTAACACTTCTGAAACTTTGTTAATTGGGGGGAAGATCACAAGTTTCACTCTAAATTGTGCTTAATTTCTGAAGTTGTGAAGATTTCTAAGCTTTTCGTGATGTTCTCCCTGATGTTCAAATCATTTAGTTATCCCCCTTGTTTCCTCTAGTCAATTATATCGTCAAGAAACATGAGAAAAATCCTTAAAATATTTGAGGACCAATATATTATTAAGAAAAGCGCGCAATGTGCATAATGGTACATAAATTATTCTCGACCTAGTCCTATTATTGAGATTGTCCTGTTTGGGCAGTTTTGTGCATGATATCGCTCACAATGTTTATTTCACAATTTGCACATGCAGGATCCTTCCGGTTGATGAAATGTTAGGTTCTGACATAGCTTATGGTGAAAGCCGTGCGTTGCAAATTTTGCCAGTATGTGTCTAAGTTCATAATTTGGCTGCTTCCATTCCGATGTTGTTATAGAGTCTGTTGAGTAAAATTCGGGCCATATGGCATTAGTTTTCTCTTTTAACAGTTGTAGTGTCTTTTCATAAGCCTTAGTACTTGGTAGCCAGAATTGTGCCCTTATGTCCTCAACGAAGAAGGTTTCTTTTGTTAACACAAATGTTAGCCTCGATGGTGCTGACTTCCCTACTCTTAGAATCCGTTTTAGGTAACGCGCTATGACCTTCTCAACTGTTGATAGATTTGTGATTGTTAGTTTGAGAGGACCAATATATGAAAACGTGTTCGATCAAAAATAAAAGCCACGTGAAATCTATCAAAGTATTGAACAAGTAGTTCTAAAATGTTCCGCTTATCCTTCACTTGACTAGCCAGTGAGAGCGGTGAAGTGCGCGCACCATTATTATCGACTGTACGGTACAGTAATGTGTCCGGACCCTCTCTCTGCTCTTGATTTAATGGTGTGAGGTAGGGGGGAAGGAGACTTGTGCTTCTATCGTAATGAATATAATTATTGCTTTCCTCTTGCGCTGATTGAGACTTCTACGTAGGAGGTAAATGTTTTCAAAAATAATACAAGAAGTGTTATTTCCATCCTCCCACTTGTCTTTATTATTAAACATTCCTTCTAGAGAGAAATATTAATCCCCAAGTTATTAATGAGTTCATCAACAACAGGTCAACGCATCCGAATTCTTTTATCATCCACTATTACTCGCTGTAGACGGGTTCATAAGGTATTTTAATTAAAATAGTTTACTATACTTTAAAAGTAATTGAAGACATTTTATACTGTTACTTTTCAGTCGGTCAACACGAGTACAATCCTAAATACAAGGAATTGTGTTACAACCTGAAATAAGAATTATATGTGATTAAAAGCTAATTGCACAAATTAAGAGAATGTGGGAACTATCCCTTGAGGAAGCGCGCCCACATGACCTACGCCGGGGCTCGTGCGGAATAATTTTTGGAATTATGGGATTTTTATACTAAAACTATTGGGCAGATGATCTTGTCGTTTAGTCAAAAGTTGCTTCCCACATAAAGGTATGTTGTTGCAAAATTCAGTAGAGATCAGATGATTAGTTTGGTCGTAATATGGTTTAAGCTTTTAACATTTGGGTGGCCCTCATTCCGTTTCCGTCAATAGAACATGACACTGAGGTGCACTTTGATAGTGCTACCTCTGTAACAAATTTCGTTCAATTCGGTTTCACCGTGTTTGAATAGATAGGGGAATCGATTTGCACACATACATGGCCGCGATCCACAAATTATTGGACTGATGACCTTGTAGTTTGGTGAAAAGAATTTTCGTACATAAAGGTATAATGTTGAAAAATTTGGTAGAGATCAGACGATTAGGTTGGTTGTAATTTGATTTAAACTTTTAGCATTTAGGTGGCCGCCATTACGTTTCCGTCAAGATGGCGGCGATATAAAACATGACACTGAGGTGCCCTTCGCTAGTGCTACCTCTTGACCAAATTTCGTTCAATTTGGTTTCACCGTGTTTGAATTGATAGGGGGAATCGATTTGCACACATACATGGACGTCATCTGCTAACTATTGGGGTGATGACATTGTAGTTTAGTCAAAAGACGCTCGCCATATAAATATATGCTGTTACAAAATTTGGTAGAGATCGGATGATTAGGTTAGCCGTAATTTGAATTAAGCTTTGAACATTTGGGTTGCCGCCATTACGTTTCCGTCAAGATGGCGCCGATATCAAACATGACACTGTGTTCGAATTGATAGGGGGGGGGGGGGGTACCGACATTCAGAGTACACACACTCACACAGACAGACACACAATTTTTCGCCCTGTGTTGATCTCATAAGTCTACTTTCATTTTTTGAAAAAATCGAAAGTAGGCTAATAACTGCTAAAAAGAGTATGCCATTACGATAATTGGTTTCCGTACATGAAGAAGCAAAAGAACGAAAGGTACTATCAAATGTATTTAAGTTCAAATGAGGGCATCATTTTTTACAGATGTTTTATGTCTTCAATAGAGGCGAATGCTTATGAATGAATAAGTAAATGAGTAAATAAATAAATGAATGAATAAATAAATACATGAATATATAAATGACTGAGTAAATAACTGAGTAGATGAATAAATACATGAATGCACGCGTTAATAAATTAGTAAATTAATAAATACCGTAAAGAATGAATGAAATAATAAATGAGTAAATGAATACATGAATTTATGAATGAATAAATGAATAAGTGAATAAATAAATAAATGAACAAATAAATAATTAGTGAATAAATAAATGAATGAATGGATATATAAATGCGAAAATAAATTAAAAAAATGAGTTAATGAATAAACACATGAATGAATGAATAAATGATTACATGAATAAATACATGAATGAATAAATAAATTAGTTTGTGTCTCAATAAATGAGTAAATGTATAAATACATGAATTAATGAATGAATGATTAAATGAGTTAGTGAATACATAATTGATTGAATGAATTAATACACGAATGAATGAATGAATTGGTTAGTGAATAAATAAATAAATTAATGACTAAATACATGAATGAACGAATAAATAAGTAAGTGAATAAATAGATGAATTAATGAATAAATACATGAATGAATGATTACATGAATAAATACACAAATGAATAAATAAATGAGTTATTGAATAAATGATTACATGAATAAATACACAAATGAATAAATAAATGAGTTATTGAATAAATGATTACATGAATAAATACACAAATGAATAAATAAATGAGTTATTGAATAAATGATTACATGAATAAATACACAAATGAATAAATAAATGAGTTATTGAATAAATTATTACATGAATAAATACACAAATGAATAAATAAATGAGTTATTGAGTAAATGATTACATGAATAAATACATGAATGAATGAATAAATAAATTAGTTTGTGTCTAAATAAATGAGTAAATGTATAAATACATGAATTAATGAATGAATGATTAAATGAGTTAGTGAATACATATTAGTGAATACATAAGTGATCGAATGAATTAATACACGAATGAATGAATGAATTGGTTAGTGAATAAATAAATGAATTAATGAATAAATACATGAATGAATGAATGAATAAATAAGTGAATAAATAAATGAATTAATTAATAAATACATGAATGAATGAATTAATAAATAAGTTAATGAATAAATTCGTGAATGAATAAATAAAAGAATAAATGAATAAATGAATGAATGAATGAATGAATGAATAAATAAATAAATGAGTAAATAAATAAAAGAATGAATTAGTAATTGAATGAATATGTAAATGAATAAATAAAGGAAGAAAGAAAGAAAGAAATAGATAAATACAAATATAAATTGATAATTAAATAAATACATAATTAGGATGCCAAGTAGAAGGAGCAAAATTGGAGCCGTCAGGGCCACCTCCTTCCCAATTATCCCCTCAATTACAAATGCACACACCTCTACAGACAACACAATTACACAGGTTATCAGACGAATTATACAGCGTCACCTAAGTACGCGAGTCTGGAATGACCATAATATCCGAATAACGATATTAAGAGTCCTTTCCTGGTGAGTTTATTAAATAAGCACCTGCATGCTTCTCGTGAATAAGCCTCATGGTGCAGTGTGTTCTAAGATCACGATGAGATTATCGTGTTTCTCTCCTCTTATAATCTTCAAGTTCCGGGCCGACCTCGGGCGGGGCATCTGATAGCGGCGCTGACAAATGTATCGAGAGGGGAAGCCCCTCGCTCCTCAATGAAGTTGTTTAGACTCCTTCGACGTGGGGTAGCATTCTGCTTTCGCTTCTTCTACGTAAGGGCGACGTAAATCCACAGAAATCTGATATTCCAAACTTCAATGGTTGATTGAAATCGATCACAGAAATACTGTCGTGTGCATGTCGTTGGCAGGTAGGGGAATCCGTCCCTTTGTGAAAAACCTAGTCATTTCATGAAATGGTGTAGTCAGTTGGCATTTGGGGGGTGCACAAAACCAGGGAGCAGTGTCAGTAGATTTACTGGCACGTTATAGATCCCCTTCGGGGCAAAATTTCGGCACCCCGGCGTATCAAAAATCCACAGCAGTTAAAAGGGACGTAAATATGTTCTTTATCTTTTTTTTTATTATTTTTTTATTTTATTTTATTTTATTTTTTATCGTATGGCCTCGGGTGCCAAGTGCAAGTTTGCATGTCAAATTTAGTTGTTCCTTGAAGCACTATGAAAGTCAAGGAAGTTAGATATCTAAGCTCCTTGAACTCTTCAGTGCTTTCTAGTAGAGAAATGAGGAACTTTGTGTTGGCGGAAACTCTCGAGATTAATTTTGCCATTATGAACACGGCCTACTGAATTCAAATGGGTTCTTTGACATGCCAACATCGAATGGCATGCGTGTCGTATTTTTGCCGCCTTTCAAATATACCACGGCCAGGAGCGAACCTGCAATCTTGGGGTTAGTAGACCGACACGCTATCCACTCACCCACCGCGGCAAGCGTTCTTTATCTAAAATATTTATATATTTTTGCAGTGCAACTTGTCCCATTCGAAGGTTCTAATTCCAATTTTCCACCGATTACTCTAGTTGAGTCATATGCATGCAACTTCTATTCTTACTTAGATGTGCAACTTATTTAACAATGTAATAAATTAGCCTTCTTTATAAATATCCGTTTTTTGCCTACTTTCTATTTTTGCAAAAAATGAAAGTAGACTTATGATATCAACACAGGGCCAAAACTTTGTGTGTCTGAGTGTGTGTGTGTACCCTGTATATCCCTATCAATTCATATATCAATTCAATCAATTTAATCAATTCAAATTATGCGTTATATTGAGCATTTTACAATGGAAACTATATATTGATAAAAAAAAGTTCCCAACGGATCTGCACGAGTGACATCTACTAGCGACCAGTTTAACTACAGTGTGCGGGAGCTATCCACGGCCTACTAGATACGAGCTGCGCTCTATACCGGCTAGTTAGTGAACCCATGCCTACGGTGTAATTGAAAATGTCCTCTTGTTGCCGATAGAGCGCACTCCCAAGGATAGGCGCGATTAAAAATTAGGTGTGCAGTAGGTATAATAATGTGTTTCTCCCAGGGATACGTTTAGACCAACGAAGTTTCAATTATTGTAAGTAGTCGGTATTGAAATACTGAATTCCTACGTAGTTTGGAGTGTTTGCTGATGAAATTGCAAAATGCTGGGGTAAATTATAAACTATAGTATGAACGCCGCTGCTCAAATCCAGTGTGTCAATTTGCAATCCGAATAGGAAGATAATTGGAGGTGATAAGGACAAAGAGTTATAACTATACCCATACATTTAGGAGAAAGTAGGCTATATGTTCATTCCTGAACATCTCGTTATTATATAAATTTTAGACAACAATATGTTGTAAGCCTACACACAATATTTTACGACACAAATTTTAGCATTTTTCCCACGCATCTTCATAACTCAAATGTTTGATAAGTTCAATTTTCGATAAATCGAATTTATTTATATACAGTAGGCGCCCCTAAAGATTTATGATATTTAAGTTTAACTGTATGTCGAAAAACGTGAGTTATAATTTGAAACTACTATGATATGTTCTAAACAAATTGTGATAATATGGCCAAATAATGTACAACTAGCATTACCCGTCGCGGCTTCGCCCGCGAATATTCTGGTTGTAAAGTGTACACTTAGCAAAATTTCAATCATGAATGCTATGACTGATTTATCCTTGGTATGAATAATCCGACTTTATCAATTCAGCTACGGACGCAGTGGTTAGGGGTTTGTCATTCCTTCATAGGTATATCAGAGCGAAGTTAGTTTTCTGGGAATATCACAGACACTGTTAATTTAAGGGCCTTTAATTGTGGTTTTCGGAGACCCTTTATAGTCGGGCGAAAAAACCTTTGGTACCACACTCACGAGTGAAAATTGCGTGAAAAAATCTAAGAGTGCCCCTTGACCCCCTAAAGCGCATTATACTGTATGTATTGATGAATTTTACAGCTTAATTTGGTTTCGTGATAACCTTATAACCGTCTGGAAACTTTCACAGTAATGTGATAATTGGAATTGCATTGCGTCTTACAGAAATGGATGGGCCTGTGAGATTCTGTTACCATGGTTACTGTGTTGCTTTCTTTCATTATTTCATCTTATATATAAAAGTGAAAGTCTGTATGTATGTATGTGGATCTGTTCCGTATACAAATCTACACCGTTCCACCAATCTCAACCAAATTTTGCATACACATAGTTTAGGACCCAGAAGGAACCGCTGGCTACATGAATTTTCGATAGTCATTCTCATTCTTCTGATTTCGGCCCTCTTGCACTCAAGCACAGGCTAATCAAATCATAAAATATACTCATGAAGGAATGGCAAGGCAGAAAGTTTCCATGGCAACATAGCTCAAGTCAAGACACGGCCGACTGGATGCCATTTGCACTCTGCACTACCGGTATAGAAAATGAGGATCTTTACATGAAATCCCGTTAGTTACTCAACTACTCACACAGCACTGTCAACCGAGTTTAGCATAACAAAGACTTGACACCATCTTCTACTATATATTTGTCAAATACCACTCACTCATTCATTCATCACGAAATCTCAGAAACCACCGAACGGATTGGAATGAAATTTTGTATGCAGCTTCCTCAAGGGATGCAAATGCCCATTAAGAGAGGATTTTTGCATATTCAGGTTCTAAAGGGGTGTTAAGGGGGTAGACCTGCATTTCATTGAATAGCAATATCTCACGATTGGTTTCATTGGGGGATGTGATACTCGGCATATAAACTCATCATTAAAGATAAGAAGACACGGGTCTGAGGGTTTTTCGATGTGGTGTATATTATGAGGTGAAAGGGGTGAAGAGTGGGGATTGAAAGATTCCTAACGGATCGTGTATCTCTTAAACGACATAGACGAGGAGTTTGAAACTCAGCGAAAAAAAATCAACATAAAAAAGAAGTAAATATGTGTTTGACCGTTTCTTCATAAATCCAATTTAAGGGGCCCATGGGGAGGGGTGAAATTATGGGGGGAAATAGGAAAGAAAATGTCCTAACTTATTGACTGACTGACTCATTCATCAAACTCAGGGGGAAAAAATGCTTTAAAGTAAGTAAATAGCTGTTCGACAGGTTTTTCTGATCGATCAAATTGAAGGGGTTCATCGGGAGGGGTGAAATTCTGAAGAAAAACTAGATGTTCAGCAAAGAACATATAGCCTATTTTCTCCTAAATGTATGGGTATATTTATGACCCTTTGTCCTCATCCCTAACACAATCACCTCTACCACAATGTATTGTTTGTTTTCTTTTATATTGATAATTAGCCAGTAAGTGTCAAAATCAATATTGTATACTTTATGATGATTGAATAACAAAACTACTAACTTATTGTAATGCATTCACGTCCGTTAATCTCTATATTAAGCCAGCCTGCTAAGTTAAGAATCTTCCGTTTTGGGTATCTTCCCCTTTAAAAATCCACGCCGATCACAGTAGGTTGGTGCTGCGACCTATCAGTGAATTAATCTTTATGTTGTACGCCTATGCACTGCCATCGTAATGTACTTCGATGGCAGTGGCCTAAGGGTGTTGAATGAGTAGAGAGTTTAAAGTAGCCAAGAGGGAGGCGATCCAGCTGGCAGTGTTTAAAGGTAATCGGAGCGCGATCGTGGCTAATAGTTGAACTACCAGTATTACAAAATTGCCATACTTCAGGAGGCCAGGTATTTACACAGCGGTAAGTTTGGAACAATATTACCCACATGACCCACAAGAGGACAGCACCGTACAGAGGCATTATGAAGGCTGTGGTTAATGACAACGTGTATCTAGTTCTTCTATTCTCCTTTTCCTAATGTCTTCTGTTTATTTGCGATGCTGGGGCTGTGATTTTATTAATAAACGAGTGTATACATTAGCCTCTCCTTTGAGCTAAATTACATCTTATTCAGTATCTGTGGAAAGAGCTCGTGCACATCATTTGTAAAAGAATTCAAGAAAAAAAATGTTAACTGCAGCAGTACTCGATCCCCAGTCGACTGCGTGACAGACTAACACGCTAGCCCAGAGCTAATCCTATTCTTAACATCATGGTGTTCTTAACTGACATTAGATACAACCTGTTGGCAAATAATGACTTTAAATAAACGATTTCTTCACAGCAGTACATCTTCATTAAAGATAATTTCATACAAAGTTTATATTATTGTATCAGTAGCGTATATCACATACAACATACTAAAACTATTGAAATATAAGACAGGCACATGAGGACAGCTGCCATCTTGTCGTGTGACACATACAGCCCAGCTCTTTTAAGCCACTCATACAGTATAATATTGTAATATTAAATTATAATAAATAACGGATCACGACCTTCAGGATTGCTTAAACCACCCTAGGCTCGATAATCGGAATTGGTGGGTCTTAAGCCATTGATTAAAATGGTTGAATAATTCACACGGCCGCCATCCTGAAATGGTACGGTCGATGACCTTGAATGTTGGATGAAAGACGCGTCCTATATAAAGGTATGTTGTCACCAAATTTGGTAGAGATCGGATGATTAGTTTAGCCGTAATTTGATTTTACGTTTTGATCGTTTGAGTGGCCGCCATTCTGTTTTGGTAAAGACGGCGGCGATATAAAGTATGACACTGAGGTGCCCTTTGCTAATGCTACCTCTGTACCAAATTTCGTTCAGTTCGGTTTCACCGTGTTCGAATTGATAGGGGGGGACAGACATTCAGAGTACACACACTCACACACACACAGACTCACACACACACATACACACACACAGACAGACACACTTTTTTTCGCCCTGTAGTGATCTCATAAGTCTACTTTCATTTTTTGCAAAAATCGAAAGTAGGCTAAAAATGAAAGGAAATGTCCAGACTCATTCTCTCACTCATCATCGCCCAGCCAAAAACATTGAAGTTGGAAACATGGCATTTTGGGGATATGTTCGTTGTATGTCAAAACCGTACACTAAGGGAGGATTTTTGGATATTCAATTTCTAAAGGGGTCTTAAGGGGGTTATACCTGCATTTCATTGAATAACAATATCTCACGAGTAATTTCATTTGTGGATGTGATACTCGGCATATAAAGTAATCATTAAAAACAAGATGTTCAGTAAAGAACATATAGCCTACTTTCTCCTAAATGTATGAGTATAGTTATAACTCGTTGTTATTATCAAAGAGTATAATAGAACTATTCTTTGTTGAAGACCTTAGAAACGATTTACCTCTACCAAACGCCACGACCTAGATAAAAACTGCTACCATCATTGAAGAAAGAAAGAAAGATAAGAAGTATATCAAGAATGTTATGGATCTGGAGACATAATCGACCGGACTGGCGGCGTGGCTCAGCGGTAACGTTCTCGCTTGCTGGGCCCTAGGTTGCAGGTTCGTATCCTGGCGCAGTCAGCTGGCATTTGAGGGTGCACAAATGCGAGGGAGCCGTGTCAGTACATTTACTGGCACGTTAAAGATCCCCTTCGGGCCAAAATTCCGGCACCCCGGTGTCTCTAAAAGCAGCAGTAGTTAAAAGGGATGTAAAACCAATAACATTATTATTATTATTATTACGACCTGCCGTGGGCAACATCCAACTTTGAGTTGAGGCATGTCTTTACACGTCTGGTTGTGCATGGCTTTCACAACCCTAATTGAATTAACAAATCTTTCCATGACCCTACAGAGACGTGTGTATACAAACTATGTGGATATTTTCGATAATATAATCCTAACAGAGCGAGTGCATTCTAGCGGGCAGAATAAGAAACTTTTCAATAAAATCTGGAAGTTACCTTTTTGGCAGCTAGATGTCTCGAGTAAATCTGCTGGCGAATTATGTTTTAATTAAATATATATTTTACACCATAATGTGGACAATATAACGCTTAATAACATTTTCAAGTAACGCAAAATAGGCTGTTACAAACCCTTTAAAATAAAAAGTTAAAATGTATCGTAGTATCAACTTGTCATTCTTCAAATTCGATGCGCATAGAATGATAATGGTATAGTAATCAATGGATCCCCACGTAGACTAGTCGGGACATCTAGTGGTGAAATATCGAACAATATAATCCTAACAGAGCGAGTGCATTCTAGCGGCCAGAAGAAGAAACTTTTCAATAAAATCTGGAAGTTACCTTTTTGGCAGCTAGATGTCTCGAGTAAATCTGCTGGCGAATTATGTTTTAATTAAATATATATTTTACACCATAATTTGCACAATATAACGCTTAATTTTAAAACATCTGAGTCATTACAAAACAATAAACATATAACATTTCAAGCAAAAAAACTAGCTCTGATCGGGTTTGAACCATAGGAATCTGAGCGACAGGCTATCGCTCTACCACTGAGCTAATTGTGTCAACGAATATCGTTCTATTTAAAATGACTTACATAGAACTTGTTAGCAAATAATGATTTATACTAAACGATTTCATCACTGGAGTATATTATTTATATATAAAGCATTTCATACAAAGTTTATTTATTTTTTATCAGTACGCTATATTGCATTCAATACTCAAATTAGTGAAATATAAGTCAGGCACAAGATATCCGCTGCCATCTTGTCTTATTAATGAATCAGCTGAGCTTTTTAAAATCACGTCTGCACTATAGTATTACAAAATAAACTTTTAATTTCGTACGTGCCTCTTCCTTTAGAACAGTTAAAACGATTCTCGGCTCGATAATCGGAACTGGTGGGTCCCATGATATGGATTATAAAGTTTGCATAATTCGCACGGCCACCATCCTGAAATGGTATGGCGGACGACCTTGTAGTTTGGTCACAAGACGCATCCTATACGAAGGTATGTTGTTACCAAATTTGGTAGAGATTGGATGATTTGGTTAGTCGTTATTTGATTTTACGTTTTGAACGTTTGAGTGGCCGCCATTCAGTTTTAGTAAAGATGGCGGCGATATAAAACATGACACTGAGGTGTCCTTTGCTAGTGCTACCTTTGTACCAAATTTCGTTCAATTCGCATTCACCGTGTTCGAATTGATAGGGGGGGACAGACATTCAGAGTACACACACTCACACACACACACACAGACTCACACACACACATACACACACACAGACTCACACACACACATACACACACACAGACAGACACACTTTTTTCGCCCTGTGTTGATCTCATAAGTCTACTTTCATTTTTTGCAAAAATCGAAAGTAGGCTAATAAGCAGACATGTGTCTAAGGGTTTTTCGATGTGGTGTATTATTATGAGGTGAAAGGGGTTAAAAGTGGGGGATGAAGGATTCCTAACGGAGCGTGTTGGCCTATCTATTAAACGACATAGGCGAGAAATTTAAAACTCAGCGGGAAAAAAATCAGCTAAAAAAATAAGTAAATCGGTGTACGACCGTTTTTTCATAAATTAATTTAAGGGGCCCATGGGACGGGGTGAAATTCTGGGGGAAGAAAGGAGCGAAAATGTCCTAACTGACTGACTAACTCACTCACTCTTCAAACTCAGGAGAAAAAGACAGCTTAAAAAATAAGTTAATAGGTGTTCAAGCGTTTTATCATCAATCCAATTTAAGGGGCCCATGGGGAGGGGTGAAATTGTGATAAAAATAATTGAAAGAAAATGTCCTGTCTGACTCACTCACTCATCACGCCCAGCGAAAACTATTAAAGTTGGAAACATGACATTTTGGGAATATGTTCGCTGTATGTCGAAAACGTCAACTAAGGAATGATTTTTGTTTATTTGGGTTTTAAAGAGATTTTAAGGGGGTAAACGTGCATTTCATTGAATAACGATATCTCATGATTTGTTTCTTTGGGGATGTAATATTCGGTATATAAACTAATCATTAAAAATAATCAGACATATGTCTAAGGGTTTATCGATGTGGTGTATATTATGAGGTGAAAGGGGTGAAAATTGGGGGTTGAGGGATTCTTAACGGAGCGTGTATCTCTTAAACGACATAGGCGAGAAGTTTGAAATTCGGCGGGTAGAGCAGCTTAAAATACAAGTAAATAGGTGTTCGACCGTTTTTTCATAAATCCAATTTAAGGGGCCCTTGGAGAGGGGTGAAATTCTGGGGGAAAAACAGGAAAGAAAGTGTCCTAACTGATTGTCTCACTTACTCACTCATCAAACTCAGAGGGAAAACAGTTTTAAATAAGTAAGTAGATGTTCGAACGTTTGTTTCATAAATCCAATTTAAGGGGTTCATGGGGAGGGGTGAAATTATCAAAAATAAATGAAAGAAAATGTCCTGACTGACTCACTCATCATCGCTCAGCCAAAATTATTGAAGTTAGAAACATGAAATTTTGGGGATATGTTCGTTGTATGTCGAAAACGTCCACTAAGGAAAGAGTTTTGAATATTCAGGTTCTAAATAGGTGTTAAGGGGGTAAACGTGCATTTCATTGAATAACAATATCTCACGAGTGGTTTCATTTGGGGATGTGATACTTGGCATATATACTAATCATTAAAAATAAGCTGACACATGTCTAATAGTTTTTCGATGTAGTGTATATTATGAGGTGAAAGGGATGAAAAGTGGGGGGTTGAAAGATTCTTAACGGAGCGTGTATCTCTTAAACGACATAGGCGATGAGTTTGAAACTCGGAGGAAAATAATCAGATTAAAAATAAATAAATAAATAAATAAATAAAATAGGTGTTCGACCGTTTTTTCATAAATCCAATTTAAGGGGCCTATGGGGAGGGGTGAAATTCTGGAAGAAAAACGTCCACTAAGGAAGGATTTTTGGATGTTCACTCTCATCGACTAAACCAAACTATTAAAGTTAGAAGAATGATATTTTGGGGATATGTTTGTTGTGTGTCGAAAAAGTCTACTAAGGAGGGATTTTTGGATATTCAGGTTCTAAAGTGGTGGTAACGGGGTTAAACCTGCATTTCATTGAATAACAATATGACAGGACTATGACGCGAGCGAAGCGAGGCAAGAAATGAGATGGTGTGTGTCTGTGTATTACTCAATCACGCAAGTACCACTGGTCCGATTTACATGAATTTTTACATGGAAGTAGCTGATTTAGCTGGTTAACATATAGGTTTCTTTTGATTTCAATACTTTGCCCTATTTAAAGATGGTGACCATTTGAGTGACGTCTCTACACCCTTTGGTTTAAAACTTTCATATTTCCATTTCAAACAAAAAGAGAACGTTAAGAAATAGCAAACTTTTGATGGGATATACGAGGTTTAAACTTACATTTTCTATCCGAAAGATATCTCCAACGGTTAGCGAGTAAAACCTAAATTTGTGCTATAAAACACGGTCAACGCCGAGCGGTGTAGTTGGACAAAATGTTCCATCCTTAATCTCCCTCTGCGCAGCACCTCGCCTATACCCTGTTTTAACACTGTCACCTTCACATTTTAATTTAATTATGACGCGTAGCGAAGCACGGGTACTTCAGCTAGTTGTAAATATACATGTTTGAAGGTATTTATTTAATTGTGAGGCATTTAAAGAGTAAGTGAGTGCGTTTCGCTTACGCATTGTGTTATGCTGAACCAGTAGGTACCCCATATGTATAGGTCGGTGTTAATGGGACCTTATTTTTGGTACAAAACTGGAATGGGACCTCAGCAGAATCATGTAGGGGGGGATTGGGTATTTTTACGCGTAATTGGCGCAAATAGAGAGATGAATGAGTAGAATAGACAGACTCCTGACACTAAGGAAAAGTGAGAAAGCCCAGGATATATTTGTAGGTACAGACTGAACTTGTCTGAGGGAGAGGACAGGTCTGAAGAATGAGATGTATCAAGTTCACGACGCTGGTTTGTTGCTGGGAAGAAATATCGGCGGCTCACTCACTCGTAAATCGTGGCCAAGAAAGAGAGAAGTGTTTTGACGGCCACGAATTACTTGCAGTAGAAGAAGCACTTGCCTCTTACTTCCGGACTTTGATTCTTCCCACTTGGCGGCTACAGTGTGTTTCTCAAGCAGAAAACTCCTTTTTCTCGTGTTCGTGTTGAGATGACGTGCGCCTGATAAAATTTGTCTAACCCACTCAGTATAAGGAATGGTAGAACATCCCATCGACCATATCGTGGTGAAGTGACTAGCATTGATCACCCGTGAAATCATGTTCGATTCTCTGCTTTGCCAAGAAGTTATGGGAGTATAAGACAGGACTAACCACGAATCTGTAGTTTACAGGGGAAACATAATCAGGAGGCAGCAGTGGCCTTAAGTCTTGAACCATCCCGGCATTTGCCTGGAGTAGAAGTGGAAAACCACGGAAATAAAGATAAAAACGATCAGGGTCAATTGAATGACGTAGCATTTTTTTAATAAACTTCGTTACAATATTTATTCGAAAAATCGCAAAGTGATGGGTATGTTTGCTCCAATTTTGGTTATCAGCCTATTTTCATTTTATGAAAAGATAGGCTTATGAGATCACCTTTTGTCCCTGTGTCTGTCTGTCTGTCTGTCTGTCTGTCTGTGTGTGCGTGTGTGATTAGTGTGTAAACTCTAAACGGCTGGAGCGATTTCAATGAAAGTCAGTAAGGTCATAGCACCATTCTGGCCGACCCCGACCGTGCCCTTCAAATTTTATTGTGTCTCACCAATCCAACATGGCGGCTGTGCGAAATATTTAACCAGCATTCAATATCTCCGAAACTATTACCGATATCACCCTGAAATTTTGTAGGGTGATAAAGTAAACTACTAGAAGTTCACCTATGAGACTTTCAAGAACCTGGTAACTACAAAACCAACATGGCAGCCAAGCGAAGTTGTGACTTTTAAATAGACTTTTCTCGCGATTTAACCATCCAACCGTAATGAAACTTGGTACAGCTAATTATTATACACATTGTAATACACTGGCGTCTAATTTAGTTCCAGTGTTTACATAACCTCAAAATGGCGGCTGTGCGAAATATTTCACTGGCATTCTATATCTCCGAAACTATTTATGAGATCACCCAGAAATTTTGTACGGTGATGCAATTTTCAAAAACCTGTAAAGTACAAAACGAACAAGGCAGTCATGCGAAGTTAAAACATTTTAATAGATTTTTCTCGTGATTTAACCATCTGAGTGCAGTGAAATGTGGTACAGTAAATGATTATACATATTGTGATCCACTGGCATCTAATTTAGTTCAATTGTTTTCATAACCTCAAGATGGTGGTTGTGCGAAATTTTAATAATAACTTTTTATTTCTTGTGTCGTAATCATGCGATCGAAGTGAAAGTTTGAATAATGAAGCTACGCAATAATTTTCCTTTAATGGTACATAACTCTTTGGCCTATACGTATAACAATCCAAAATGGCTAGCATCCGAAATATTTTGACGGTTCTCAATATCTACGAATCTTTTACAGCAATCAAACTGAAATTTGTTATGTTCATAGAGGCTATGAACTTAAGTTCATGTATATGACTTTCAGTAACCTGGTGAGCACAAATCCAACATGGCGGCGACGCGAAGTATAAATATTTAAATAGATGTTTCTCGCGATGTAACCATCCGAGTGTAGTGAAACTTTGCACGTTAAATGCTTACACAAATTTTAATCCACTGGCATCTAATTTATTTCAATTGTATTCATAGCCACAAGATGGCAGCTATGCGAAATTTTAAAATCCCGTTTTCACTTCTTGTGTCCTAATCATGTGATTGAAGTTTGAATATCACACGTACACAATAATCTTCATGTAATAGTACATAAGTAAAAATCCAACCTGACGACCATCTGAAATATTTAGACGGTTCTCAATATATACGAATCTATCACAACAATCAAACTGAAATTTTGTATGTTGATAGAGGCAATTACCATGAGTAGGATATATGAAAATAGGCCATATTGTTCTTCAGAGAACTACTTGTTTTATATTAAGACATAACTCTTACACCGAGTAAATAGATTATCATTCGTCGAACAGTATTGTTTAATGTTCCAAAAATGTTAGAAAATATATTTCCACAAGTTTCCATCTACATTAGTTTTTCAGTAGCAAAATTGTATTTTGACGAAAACATAAATAAACCTTATTGCCTAACTAACGAGAGAAAATCTACACGTTTAAGTTAATAAAACATCGAACATTTTGGGGGTTGAAGTAATACTGTTTATAATTTAACAGAAAATCAATTAAAGAAATTTAACATTAATATTGAGTAGAATGAGTATAAAAGATAACTTTCAAACAATTGAAATATGCAAAAAGGACATTCAAAAATGAAAAAAAGAACCTTTGAAGAATCTTGAAAATAATGAAAATTATTTGTGAATCGCAACGTTCAACTAAGAAAAAACAAATAAAATTGAATAAAAAAATTAAACTTATACAATTTAATGAAATCTGATAACATTAAAATGCTCGAAGAGAATTTCGAAAAATTAATCAAAAACATTAGCCTAAATTATAGTCAGTGTTTCAAGCAACGAAAAATGAATTCTAGAGTTATACAATTCTTTTCGATGTGAGTTTTCGATTTTTCAATTTTCTGCCCTAAAAAAAAATGCAATATATGAACCGAATCTTTTTTTATATGTAGGCCTACGCTTCAAGTGTGTATCGTGGTACGCAGTAAGACAAAATCAAAGAATAAGGTGGAATATGACGATACTTAATCATCATTAATGAAAGTGAGAACAGGATATGTATATCCTCAACGGATCAGAAGGTATTTGAAAGGTAAAGATAACTTTGACGCCATTTTTCAGTGTTGCCGTATTAACAATTAATATTGTAACTTTCAGTCGGTCAACACGAAAGTCATTCCAATTACTGGAATATGTGAAAAATGATGTGGTAAAAATTACATGTGGTTAAGATTTATTATAATTATTTTTATTATTATTGGTGCCTTTATTGTGGTGAAGTTAGGGTTCTACTCTTACACTTAACCACACACAATGCACCTTACATCAATACTCGTATGTTATTCTTAACCTACCAAACTTAAATAGTAGGAAAACTTAAATACTAGAATTATATTGGCAACAAGGGCAGATGACCTCGTTGTTCCGCTCCTTAAAACAACAAAAACTAACTAATTAACTAACTAAATTGGCAACTGTGTGAATTTAACTAAGCTATACAAATTACATACAGTAATAACAATACATGGAGTTTTACTATGGTCATTCACTCACACATTGTTCTAGTTGGCCTACGAATTCAAGAGGAAATCTTTACATGCACGTTTGAAAGTTGTTAGGGATGTACAATTTCTAATGTGAAGAGGACAATTATTCCAAATTTAGTTCCCGACACGAGGAAAGAGTTACTGAAGGCAGATGAATGATTTAGAGGAATGTATATTGTTACGGACTATTGAAGAAGAATAAGAAGAATAAGGATAAGAATAAGACTAAGTGATGGCATGTTTGACGACTCGTCTATCAAACTATACAGGGTGAACAAAAAATGCCGAACTTAGAGGTCGGCATGCGATTCCTCATCCAATTGTAAGAAAAAAGTTTCAATAGCAAAATCGGATCGGGTGCTGTTTGAAAACACAAGTATGAAAACGAGAAGCTGGCAACACTGTCACATCGTGCAGTGCATCGAATTGTACAGAGAAAGCTCCGGCAGAGAACAGAGTTCCTGCGACCTGCTTTTGGCCACGCTGCATGCAGTTACAGCGTTGCCAGAGCCTCGTTTCTGAACACGCATTCCTGTTAAACCTACTGGCGGGACTAGGTTTTGCAACATAAACTTTTGTCGTGAATTTCGACGAGAAACCGCATGCCGACGTCGTAGTGCGGTATTTTTGTTCACCCTGTATATAATAATGTTTAGGATTATTTTTTCGAAATGATCTTAAAGCATTTTAATATTAACGTATTTCTTTATATTGCACAAGTTTAATTTTCTTAAAATTCTATTATCTTGTTAATTTAGGTTTGTTTTAGTATTGTAGAGCTATTTTGTGGTTGGTCTTTCACGCAAACAAATTCCATTGGGCGCCACTCATATACACTATGAGAATATATTGGAGAGAGCACGACATGTTTCCTCCCGGGTAGCAGGACAATGTGGCTCGCTTATGGCAAAAACACCCTCCCCCCTTCTCGTATGAATAATAAATCTTCTTCTTCTTCTTCTTCTTCTTTTGCTTTAGCGTTTGTCCCACCTTGTGGCAGGGTCCGCTATTTAAATCCGCTGTCTCCACTTTACTCGGTCATGGGCCATGTCCGTATGAAGGTTGACGCCTTTCAAATCCCTGTGCAGTGTATCGGCCCAACGTTGTCTCGTTCGCCCCTTTGGTCTTTTCCCGGCGACCTCCAGTGTGTAGCCCTGTTTTGCAATGGTGTCCACTCCTGACCGTAGCACATGAATAATAAATATAAAGAATAAATATGGAAATCACTAAATAACAACTACGGAGTATAATAATAGGAAGGAAAGTTATTATATTTAATGAATCAATATATATCTTACTAAACGGAAAGTGCCGTGTGTTACATATTCTATTGGATACCTAGGCTTACTTGTGGTTGGGGTGTAACGCATATTCAGGTGTACTTTACATTCCGCTAACTTGCGACATATCTGCTTTGTCTTATAAAGCATCATTTCATGGACACGTCTCCGTTATTTATAGATACGAATCTTCTCTATTAAAGAATTACAGTCACCAGGACATGTAGAATCTCATCGAATTTTTAACAACAGCATCCATTCAATACCAAACAATTATCTAATAAGAGAACTTTTACAAAAGCTTGTATATATCCAGTCACCGCCACCTAGATCCTTGTCAGTTTCTAAACAATGCGTTAGTTCGACGTTATACCGTGTCGCTCCTAAGTAGGTTTCTCTTCATATAGAACACAAGGCCATCAGGCAACAGCCTGGTTACTAACTTCCACTCTACAAATGGGCACTTTCCGATTAAATTAACATAAGATACAACTATACATGACAATAAACTATGATGAGGTCTGTGCAGATCCAAGATCTGTCACAATTTGTCTTGCATATTTGGTTCTAACGATGCTCGCTTGACGAGCGAAATATGTCATCCCTTACTCTCCTTCTTCTTATTATTCAATATTCCACAACTATATACAGAGAGTTTCTTAATTCCCATTACAGACATTGAGGGCTTGTAGTGGGGTCCAAGACTAGAGTACGTACGTCACTGAACGATCACCTGATGTCCCATATCTTCTACATGAAAACCTTGATTTACTAGACCCCTGTGGAATCCCGCGGGTTATGGCTGCAGCGGATGTTGGAGAACCAGGGATTGGTAATCGTGTGTACCAGAACCTGGTACGGTGGTACCGTGTCTGTGTTGACGTCCGTGGTCGTCACATCAAGCCCCACCCGTAATTGGACCAGGGGCCTGTTCCACGAATGAACTTTGCAACTTTTCACTTTTCACTTTTCAATTCTTGCAAAGTGCAAAGTCTTTCTGTTCCACCATGATCTATGTATTACTTTTCAATTTCTTTGCAAAGTGAAAAGTCTTTGCATAGGAATGATCCGATCATGTTTATTCCATGAACAAACTGTATATTTATTCCATGATTTAATGCTTTATTTTTCATGGTGAACTTGAGGACTTTAGTAACAGTCCTGCAAATAGTTGATTTTGCTGTCCCATACATTGCTACTACACCGTTTCCTAACCAATGTAGCCAAAGCATATAAGAATTTTTTCCGTTTCGGAAAGAGATCGACTTCTTTTTGTTGCACGTTTCAATAAATGGCCAATTATTTCAAGAATAAAGTCAGTTTGTATTGGGGTACGAAAACACGCATGAAATTCCGTCAAAGTGAGGTTATTTTTGAACTTAAAAGGTTCATTCTGGTTCCGTATTGATAAACTAATTAGTATAAACAGGTTAAAAGTTCAGCCTGATCAATACCACACAGTGATCTTAATTAACAAAAGTATTGATCAGGCGGGACTTTTAACCTGTTTATACCAAAGTGAGGTTATGAAAATTCATCCTGTCTTTGTACGTCTTCTTGTTGGATTCTTCATCACTATCCTGACTTGATGATAACAAAAGCTCCTGCGTAACATATTTATAACACTAAACCAAATTCTGCGCCGAGAAATTAGTGTAGTGACTTGTTCATTAACAGCTGAAAAGGGAATCGTCTCTTTCCAAAGATTCATGAAAACTTTTCAATCATTCCTTTGCACTTTGCATTTCTGCACCAATGGAGGAACTTAACGGTCTTCAAAAGTGAAAAGATTCCTAACTTTTCACTTTTCACTTTGCAAGACAAATCTGAAAAGTGATGGTGGAACAAAATCTGAATTGAAAAGTGCAAAGTGCAAAGTGCAAAGTGAAAAGTTGCAAAGTTCATTCGTGGAACAGGCCCCTGGACGACCAGCCGGAGTCGGACAGAGCGCCGAGAATGCGGGACCTGTGAACATGTGTTGTGGTGGTATATTACGGGTAGCGTGAATCTATTACCGATATCAACCAGAACTTTTGTACAGAGATAAAAGGCACTACTAAAAGTTTATCTATGTAATTTTCAAGAACCTGAACAGTACAAATCGAACATGGCGGCCAAGCGAAGTTGAAACATTTTAATAAACTTTTGTCGCGATTTAACCATCTGAGCGCAGTGAAATGTCGTACAGTAAATTATTATAGATATTGTAATGCACTGGATTCTAATTTAGTCCAATTGTTTACATAACCTCAAGATGGCCGCTGTGCGATTTTTTTTTCTTGTGTCCTAATCATGCTATTGAAGTTTGAATCGGCGGCTTCGGTGGCGTAGTCTGTAGCATGCTGAGCTTCTATGCCCAAGATCGCGGGTTCAAATCCGGCTGAAGTCATCGGATTTTTAAGAGCGTCAAAATTCCTCAGTATGCCTTCCTTCGGAGGGGAAGTAAAGCCGGCGGATCCATGTCATAGATTTATGATTTATGTTAAAGAACCTTCCACTAATTACACCTGTGTGAAGCTAAATTGCATAGGTTAAGAATGTAAACAATGCTCTTAGGTTCCTACGTTCGTTGCTAGGAGCCAAGTGCGGTGGCGTCTGGTAGCTAGGTTCTGAACTAGTAGTCGTCGACGGTGGCGTTTGGCGACAAAAGTAGGAACTATTTGAAAAATTCATAAGTCTGCAGCGCTTACTTGAATTTAAAAAAAAAACAGATAACACACACTAATACTGTCATCACAATTAACACCGGTTATCAGACTGATTCTACACACACCCAAAGTACACGGAGCTACATGACCGCGTTGTCGCAGCCCCTAAACTTAAGAACCAACCGAAGTTTGAATACCACACATAAACAAGAATCTTCATGTAATAGTACATAAATAACAAGAAGTTCCGTGACGAACTAAAGAGCCTACTTTTCTTAAAATTTCAGAATCATGCCAATGATTAATCTATATGGATCTATCTAGAATAATGACGAAATTAAGTTGCTAATATCGAAATTTTGATTTACTTCGAAATATTGTATACCTGGCATAATATAGCCTAATAGAGCACTACAGTTGGCAGCCCTGGTGACTGAATATATTCTTAGTTCCATCTCTTAAGGTACAGAATACAAAATTTGGTTGAAGTCCAATGAATAGCATGGACGGTACATGCAGTTAAACATTGGATCTATCAGCGCGCGTAAAATCATGTTGGCAACAATGTCATGCATGTATTGGACAGAAATAATCTGAAATAATATGATCTATTGTTGTGCCAATTTTGAATGAAATCCATTAGTTAGTATAGAAGTTACATGCATTTTAAAATTGGACCTATCAGCAGGCTTAGAATCATGTTGGCAGCACTGACGTATATAAGTTACTCCAAATTCATCTAGAATGCCAGGTACTATACGTGTGCAAAGTTTAGAGCTATTGGCTTGCATACTTTCTGATATATTGATATTAACTTGGGGTAGCAAAAATTGAGACAACATTTATTAACAGTTGGCAGCCCTGGTTGCTCTTAAGAATACTCATAGTCATATCTGTTATAGTACACATAGCTCATACGAAATTTGGTTGAAATCCAAATGATAGTATGGAACTTACATGTATTTAAATTTGGACCTCTCAGCAGGCTTAGAATCATGTTGGTAGCACTGACGTATATAAGTTACTCCAAATTAATATAGAATGTCAGATACTATACGTGTGCATAGTTTAAAGCTGTTGGCTTGCATACTTTCTGATATATTGGTATTTGGATAAAATAAATTAAGAGCATTTATTAACAGTTGGCAGACCTGGTGGGTCTTAAGAATACGCTCAGTCATATCTGGTTATGCACACATACAGCATACAAAATTTGGTTGAATTCCAATTGATAGTGTAGAAGTTATATGCATTAAAAATTGGACCTATCAGCAGGCTTATAATCATTTTGGCAACACTGCCATGTATGGCCTCCTGGAAATTAAACTGCAATATTATTATCTATACGTGTGCCAATTTTGAAATAGCTGCCATTCATACCTTCCAAGATATCCAACATGAAGATCAAATTTAAATTGCAATTTTTTAACAGTTGGTAGCACTGACATAATTTTCAAATATGGCCGTGATATATTCAGGTATAGATCTTTACTCCTACCAAATTTTGTTGCGATTGCTCCAGCCGTTTAGGAGTTCATAGGAGGGGACCCACACACAGCCAGACAGACAGAGAGACAGACAGACAGACAGACAGACACACATTTGCCCGATCTCATAAGCCTACTTCTTCCTCATTTTTGCAAAATGTGAAAAGTAGGTTAATAATCCATCATGGCGACCATCTGAAATATTTAGACGGTTGTCAATATCTACGAATCAATTACAACAATCAAACTTGAATTTTGTATGTTGATAGAGTCAATTAACATGAGTAGGATATATGAAAATAGGCTGTGTAGTTCTTCACGGAACTACTGGTTTTTCACATATTCCAATAATTGCAATGATTTTCTGTTGACCAACTAAATGCTATAATATTGGTTGTATTTGGGAACCCCAACTTAGGTAACCAACTCTGTAAAGGAACTGGTTTGAGGTTCGTTACAACTCTGTTAAAAACCAGACGCGTGAGCTCCTATTGAATTGTCTGATTGGAATCCTATTCACTTCGTGACTACAAGTGCTTCTCACTCCAGATTGAAACTTACGCCAAAGTTGGTGAGTGATTGTACTGATGAAGGAGCGAGGGAAACGAACAGGAGGCAAACTTTCTTCATTTCGTCACTGGCATTCGTGGCTTACGTCGCAATTGTAGGGTCCATATCCACAGTTCCATGTTACTTTCACTAACACAACAAATACAGAGGTGGCAAAAATACTATGTCAAAGCTGTATAGAACCAAATTCTTTATTGCTAATTAAGATACAATGTATTATCATGGAAGGCTTTATTTGAGTCCCAGTATACGTTGCAGACAATTCTTCGCTGTATTTTGTCATAAACGAGAGCAGATGAAAAGTATTTGCCCCTATTTGTTTAGCCAAATAAAAAACACTGAAAGTCAGTCTGAAAGACTAGACTTTATATCATTTTAAATACTACAAATGCTACAAATTCTGCGTGAAGTCAAAGTCCGTTAGTAAAAAAAAAAAAAAAAAAAAAAAAAAAAAAAGTGCAAATCGTGTGAAAATAAAATATCATACCACCAGACGTTTCGAAGGAACCTTGCCTCCTTTTTCAATGGAATTAAAGCAATGTGGCCAAAGAAAGTATATCAATGAGATTATAAAAATAAAATAAAAACACAAAAACTAGAGAAATTCCTCTGTTCGTCACCACAGAGCAGCTGCCAGAAAGTACTGTATGGACCTTGGTAGAAAAACGCGCCATATGAATTAGAACGGCGGACAGAGTAGTAAGGAAGGAGAAGATAAAGGGGGCGGGGGAGAATTATTGAGACTCCTCGAAGAATGAGGATGTCCAAATAAGAAGAAAGGGCGGGAGGGAGAGTGTATCGTACAGATACACTTCCCTTTTGTTTATGTTTCCTTATATCCAACAAACACTCCTTCCTCCCCTGTAACTCCTAATTTGGACATCCTCATTCTTCGAGGAGTCTCAATAATTTACCCCCGCCCCCTTTACCTTCTCCTTACTTACTACTCTGTTCGTCGTTCTTATCAATATGGCGCGTTTTTCTACTAGAGTCCATACAGTAGTTTTTGGCAGCTGTTCTCTCGTGACGAACAGAGGAATTTCTCTAGATTTTTAAATAATCGCATTGGTATACTTTTTTTTAGCCACATTGTTTAATTCCATTAAAAAGGAGGCAAGGTTCCTTCGAAACGTCTGGTGGTATTTAATTTTATTTTCACACGCCATTAGCCCAAAAAATGAATAAATTGAATACATACAGGTAATTACAAATATACGTACTGTTCTACAGGGTCTTTATTTTTGCTTGGCAAAGATATTCTCGCTCACGCGCTCCGTCAGGGACAGCTCAGTTCCCGGCTGCCGCGCGCGCGTTTAGACGGCAGAATACGGTGCTGAAAATCAGTATCATGCATTTCTACTCACCATGCCTACAGTAGATGCTGAAAATATTCCCCATCCGCTGCCAAACATTACCGGCATCTCCTTATGGAGTTTCCGGTTACTCTGGTTAATTTAGCTTCAGTACGTCTATTTTTATTGTTTACTGAACGTGTACATTTGAATCTCTTAGCCAGTTGTCTTATTGTCCGATTTATAGGAATGGATCCCCCTGGAAATCTCACTCGAAACTTTTGTCTTGTTCTAGCGCACGATTTCCTGCACTTTATGTACGTATTGTGCAGATATACACGTTCACGTAACGAATAATTTACATAAGGCATTACAGCACTACACACAATCACAATAAAACACTACACAATACGATATACAGTACCGGTACACAGTAGCTTTATAAAACACTGAAAGACTGAAACACCCAATTAGCTCAGAGCTCGCACGTCTACAAAGAGCGAGGGAATACGGCTAGAATACACGCGCCAACCTGGCCCGGGACCGGCGGCCAAAGTCGAGCGAAGGTTTGCACAATAGCCTACGTGCCGCTCATAACGTGCGCCTAAACAAGACAAACGTTTCGAATGACATTTCCAGGGAGACCCATTCCTATAAATCGGACAATAAATCAACTGGCTAAGAGATTCAAATGTACAGGTTCAGTAAACAATAAAAATGACGTAAATGTCGTTATTTCCTTACTGAAGCTAAATTAACCAGAGTAACCGGAAACTTCATAAGGAGGTGCCGGTAATGTTTGGTAGCGGATGGGGAACATTTTCAGCATCTACTGTAGGCATGGTGCGTAAAATGCATGATACTGATTTTCAGCACCGTATTCTGCCGTCTATACGCGCGCGCGGCAGCCGGGAACTGAGCGAGAATGTCCTTGCCAAGCAAAAATAAAGACCCTGTATGTTCC
Source organism: Meconema thalassinum (assembly GCA_946902985.2). Classification (NCBI taxonomy): domain Eukaryota; kingdom Metazoa; phylum Arthropoda; class Insecta; order Orthoptera; family Tettigoniidae; genus Meconema; species Meconema thalassinum. Next base: position 83,180,692 of record OX336399.1, on the reverse strand, counting down.
TTATAGTCTCCACATTTGTCCGGTCATTTGTCCCATAGCAGCACTAAATTTGAGACGTGCCTGTGATAGAATTCAGCCGGCTGACTGTTGAACCATCGTCGGACTGCTGTCTTGACGTTATCGTTGCACGTGAATCGATGTCCTGCCAGGAACTTATTCAGCGGACCATGACAATGCGAGATCACATGTGGCAACCAGAACCACCAACAAGCTCCGGTCATTTCACAGGGAGAGTCTGGACCACCCACCATTACAGTCCGGACCTTGCCCCTAGTGATTTCCACGTTTTTGGTCCGCTGTCAGCCGGCTGAATTCTACCACAGGGGCATCTCGAATTTAGCCCTGCGATGGGACAAATATCTGGACAAATGTGGAGACTATGTGGAAAAATGGTGTAATATACGCAGAACAGTACCTATATTTGTAATTACCTGTATACAACTTATATAAGTGGCATTTTCCGACCAAGGCAGTCCTGTGTGATTGTCGCACAACCGAAATAACACAACACCGAATCTCCTGTTCATTGTGCCCGTACAGCTGTACAATGACTGACTTGACTGAAGCTAATTCAAGTGCTATCGAAGTGGCTAAGTTCTGCGCAAAAACTATTTGAAGTCGTCTGATGAACACATACTTGTGTACTTGTGTGCATTTTATGTTTTGCACTTCTGACACGAATAAATAAATAAATAAAATATATTCCCTGTATGTACGAGTATTTTTGTTTGGCTAGAAAACAAATAGCGGTAATGAATTTTCGTTCCGCTCTCGTACTTTCCAAATGTGTTACAAGAGATCTTTTACGAACCATCATCATAAGAATTTACACATTTAACGTTAAAACAATTTTATATAATCTTATTTCCTAATAAACAATACACATTAAAGGCCAATCTTTAAGAAAACAAAACAGTGTGTTGACGGATCTAAATTAACTTTATTAAAATTATTCAAAATTTTGAGATATTGCCGTGTGAGAATAAAATTTAAAATTCTAAGCGTTTCGAAAGGAACCTTGCCTACTTTTTCAATAGAATTAAGGGGAGACTCCACTGAAAAACTTCAATGTTTTTCAAAGAATTTTTATTGATTATTTCAGACCCTTGGAATATTTTCTCTTAGATCCCAGAAAGATTTGGTTCTATTCGAATTATAAATAAGTCTAAATAATATTTGATATACGGACTGCATTAAAAAAGGGGGGGGGGGGGCTCACTGACAGCTGTCAAAAATAGTAGTATTTGATGTTATCACCATCAAACACGACCATCTTCTCACCAATCGGATAATCTTTGTTCCAAAGTTGGCTCTTTGCTTTTCCTTCAAATGTAGCGATTCCTGGTGATATAAAGCTGAACTAGTGATTTCAACAAACATTTTGTTCAGAGGTAAATCTTTATAAGTTTGTCTTCTAACTTCAATACCAACTTTTTTATCCTAAATATTAACCGATCTCAGTGAAAATTTTGCAGGGCGTAGTCATGAGGTATTTGCATACTTATGTGCATTAATTTTAAATGATATGCAGTTTCAATGATTTTCTACGACATTTATGTAAAAATTATTTGAAGAAAAAAAATTGAAAAATGATCTAAGGGTAAATAAACAAACATTATCATAAACTATATGCACAGAACTCTTAAACTACGTCCTGTTACTGTGTCTAAAGATATTGAAATGTGAAAATTGATATCTGAGTACCAAAAGTTGGTTTTCAAAAATGCCTTTAAAAATCACATTAAAAATGAATAATTCATAATCCATTCGAGTTATGGCCTTCAAACCTTAGACATTGCTACATATTTACGTGATATATATGATCACAAAATTAATTTGCAATCGATGCAGTAGGAATTAAGTTAAATTTTTCAGTGGAGTCTCCCCTTGAAACAAAGTGGTCAAAGAATGTGTGTCAATGAGCTTACAAAAACTAGATAAATTCCCCTGTTTGTCACCAGAGGGCAGCCAGAAACTACTGTATGGACCTTGGGTTTTCTACCACATTGTTTTAATTCTATTGAAAAATGAGACAAGGTTCCTTTCCAAACGTTTAGAATTCTAAATTGTATTTTCATACGGCCATATTCCGGGCCTTGAAAGCCTTAATCTACATACATTAAATCTGTCGTCGTATCTTCTTTTGTTACAAGTAGTGTATGGTATACAAATATCTTAAATAGAAGGAATGATTTCACAGCAAATCATCGAATGGAAATCATTAATTTAATTAATTCCCAACCACTTTACCTCAGTTGGCGGTCATGACTGATCTGGTTAGGACGTCACAAAGACACATTCTCCTCATCAGGATACAGGGAATCTATACATTGTTGAAGATTCTGTGAGCCAATTAACAATGCAAAATTTGGCTCTATTTAGATTAGCCATGATAAATTTGGCCACATTTGTACCACCGCCATCTTCCCGGATTCGGTTCCGTTTGAGTCCTTAAATGAATCAACAACAACAACAATGGATATTTCTCTTAAAAAATCAGTATTTATTTATGGTTAATTTAGTGATTTGGACATCGTCATCAAAAGGCCCGTGTCTTAAAGCTGTGTTCTTCAGGAGTATGTAACCTAATTGAGTTTGTATTTAAAATAGATGTTGTTGATTCATTGAGGAGCTTTGCGACAACATGGTCATGTAGCCTTGTGTACTAGGGTGTGTTTGGAATTTGTCTGATAACCTGTGTCATTGTGATGGTTACAGTATATTAGTGTGTGTAGTTGTATTTCAGATATTAAGTCTAAAACTGGCCACTAGAACCAATTAATAAATTCCAGTTCTAGTAAATCCAAGAAAAGTCTGTGGCATTGTCAATGAAATAACACAACATGTAGCCCCATGTACTTTGGTGTGTGTTGAATTTGTTCTGATAACCTATGTCACTGTGACGTTTGTTTTAGTGCGTGTCCGCCTTATTGCTAGCATTCATGGCTGTCACTGCAGAGGCCCGGGTTCGATTCCCGGCTCTGCCAAGAAATATAATTCTGGTCTGAGGGCTGGAACAGAGTACTCTCAACCTGTTGACACAAAACTGAGATGAGGTGGGTTCGATTCCTACCTCAACCATTCCGAAAGGAATTTTCCGTGGTTTCCCATTTCTACTCGAGGCAAATGCCAGAATGGTTCCTAACTTAAGGCCACGACTGCCTCCTTTCCAACCCTACCACCAATTTAAAAATGCACACACTGATGTAGCCATCACAATAGCACAGGTTATCAGAAACATTCAACCCTTCCCCTCGTACACGGGGCTAAATGAACACGATGTCGCAAAGCTCCTAAATCAATCAACAGCAACTTATGTGTGTGTGTGTATTTGTAATTGAGGTAGGATTTGATTAGATAGCAGCCGTCCCATCCCAGCTTTCGCATGGAGTAGAAGTGGGAAATCACGGAAAACCACTTCCAGGATGTCTGAGGTGGGAATCGAACCCACCTCTCCTCAATTCTGCCTCACGGAACTGAGTGCACCCCGTTTTAGCCCTCAGAACAGAATTACATTTCTTGGCTGGGCTGGAAATCGAACCGGGGCCTCCGCAATGACAGCCAAGATTGCTTGCCACTACGTTGTAAGACAATCCACAGCCCGCTTCCAGTCGACCGACTGGGTCAGGGAATGGAATGAATGAAGCCCCCAGCTAGCGGCGAGGATATGAACTGTGCCGGCTGCCGAAGCCTGTCGCACTCCCCTGGGCCAATGATTAAATGAATGACAGATGAAATTTAATGATAGTGGAGAGTGTTGCTGGAAGGAAATTGTGACAGTGAAAACCGGATTGCCCGGAGAAAACCCTGTCGGCCTCCGCTTTGCCCAGCACAAATTTGACATGGAGTGACCGGGGTTTGAACCATGGACCTAGCGGTGAGAGTCAGGCGTGTTGCCGCCTAAGCCATGGAGGCTCACTACGTTGTATGATTTAAGTTAATTATTAATCAGTAGTTGGTAACAGTTTTCTTTTTCTATAATCACCACATCGTTTGGGGCAGATAACCAAGATGATTCGCCTCTTAAAAAGAACAATCACCACCAACTATATTACATTTCTTGGAGTAGCGAAGGAATTGTTTCCTCCCCTCAGTGTGGCCAACACACAGAGCTCGTTCCGTCACCCTTCAGCCTCCGACTTAATTAACGTTATGGCCACCATTTTAATTCTTATATAATTGAAAATTATAATTTACTTGATAACTGAATTTGTCTAATTCAAACTTAGTAACGCCATTTGTAATATTATTTATAGCTTTTTCTGGGAATTGTTTCAATTTTCTTTCTTCCCTCTTCTGCCTGCAATGAATTAATTCCATTCACTCTAATTAATGTACGAAACTTCCAAAACTTATTAAGAAACGAAATTCGGGGATATCCAAAGATGAGGAACGAGTTCGTATTGAAAAGAACCCACCTAGTGATGTTGAAGCTAACATTCTTGGCTTCACCCCACAGGTCCGGGGCCGATTCCTGACTCTGTCAGGAAATTGCATTTTGGTCAGAGGGCTAAAACGGGGTACACTAAGCCTCGTGAGGGAAAACTGCTGAGAAGAGGTGGGTTCGATTCTCACCTCAGCCATTTTGGATTTAGTTTTCTGCGGTTTCCCAACATCTACTTCAAGCAAATGCTTTTTGGTTCCTAACTTAAGGCCACGGCCGCTTCCTACCCAAATCCTACCTCAATTACATATTCACGCACTAGTACGTTGTTGTTTGATTTTTGGGGATTGTGACATCGTAGCCCCATGTACTTGGGTATGCGCGGAATTTGTCTGATAACCTGTGCTATTGTGATGACTGTATCATCATCATCATCATCATCATCAGTTTACCTGTCAGATGGCAGGTTTCCTCATGATCGGTCTCTCCACCTTATCCCAGCAACACGTTTCATTAGCTCATACGATTTATCAATTTTAGTGGAATCCAGCATCTGAAACCTTCTTCTTCTTCTTTGGATTTTCCCTTGGACTGTCAATCTTGATGAAATCCAGCATCTTAAACCATCTTCTTCCTCTTCGGATTTGATTTTCCCTTGGACTGTCCCTTCTAATGCACCTTTCAACAAACAATCTCCTCTTATGCAGTGTCCAATCCAATTCATTTTTCATTTCCTTATCTTCTTTAGCATCATTCTTTCCTCTTATACTTTGTTTAATGCATCCTCATTTCTCACTTTTTCCTCCAACTTATTCTCCCCATTCTCCTCCATACCCCCATTTCGAAAGCCTCTATTCTTCTCTCGTCTTCTTTCCTAAGCGTCCAAGTTTCCATTCCACAAATTGCTATACTCCAAACAAAACATTTCACTAATCTCTTCCTTAGGCTTAGAATGGACTACATCAAACCCTGATGAGCTACGGTTGATCACCGACCCCTGCAGGAAACCTCCTGGTTTCAATCTTCCAAGAAGGATACGGCTGTCACTGAACAGAATGCGGACCGGTCACGGAAGATGTAACTTTTGGCTCCACAAATGGGGGAAAATTTCTAGCCCTCAGTGTGATTGTGGTGTTGCAGTGCAGACAATCCATCATATTGTGTCGCAATGCCCTTCAGGGTCCTTCGATGGAGGATATGACGACCTGCAGAATGCAAGTGATGATGCAGTGGAGTGGATTATTTCTCTGGACATTCAACTGTGACTTTTAGTTTCTTTATTGGATATTACTAGATATTTATTACTTGTTTATATTGTTATAGTATTACAGTATCCTCTGTATGTCATACGAAATATATATACTTCCATTGCTACACAAAATAACTTTCTTTCCTTACTGAAGGCTTCTTTGGCTATCAGTGTATTTGTAAATTGGGGTGGGACTGGGAAGGAGGCGGCCGTGGTCTTAGGTTAGGAACCATCCCGGCACTTGCCTGGAGTAGAAGTGGAAAACTATGGAAAACCACTTCCAGGATGTCTGAGGTAGGAATCTAACCCCCCTATTGTCAGTTTTGTCTCCCTAGGTTGAGTGTACCCCGTTTCAGCCCTAATTAAGGAAGTGTTTGGAAAGGGATTTTGTAGGCAATCGGTGTGTACCTGTATTTGCCTGGTGGGAAATTAACAACTTTCAGGGTACCCGAGGTGGGATTAGAACCCAAGCTCTCCCGATGTCAGCAAGGCAGGAAGCTAGCGTGTTACAGCTTTCGGCCACCGTAGCTGGTCCTCTCTAAATGTGCAATATCATATTAGGAAAAAGAAACAAAACAAGAAGCTCCATGATGAAATAAAGAGCCTACTTTTCATAAAATGTAAGGTTCATGCCAATAATTACTGTAATCAATATGGATCTATCTAGAATAATGACGAAATTAAGTTGGTAATATCGAAATTTCTAATTAGTTCGAAATATATACCTGGCATAATGTAGCCTAATAGAGAACTACAGTTGGCAGCCCTGGTGACTGAATATATTCTTAGTTCCATCTCTTAAAGTACAGAATACAAAATTTGGTTGAAGTCCAATGGATAGCATGGACGTTACATGCAGTTAAACATTGGATTTAACAGCGCGCGTAGAATCATGTTTGCAATAATGACATACATGTAATAGTCAAAAATAATCTGAAATAATATGATCTATTGTTGTGTCAGTTTCGAATGAAATCCATTAGTTAGTATAGAAGTTACATGCTTTTTAAAATTGGACCTATCAGCAGGCTTAGAATCATGTTGGCAGCACTGGCGTAGGCCTATATTAGTTACTCCAAATTAATCTAGAATGCCAGGTACTATACGTGCGCATAGTTTAAGGCTGTCGGCTTGCATACTTTCTGATACATGGATATTTGGATAAAAACGATTGAGAGCATTTATTAACAGTTGGCAGCCCGGGTGGCTCTTAAGAATACGCGCAGTCATATCTGTTTATATACACATAGCACATACGAAATTTGGTTGAAATCCATTTGATAGTGTAGAAGTTATATGCATTTAAAATGTGGACCTAGCAGCAGGCTTACAATCATTTTGGCAACACTGCCATGTATGGCCTCCTGGAAGTTAAAGTGCAATATTATTATCTATACGTGTGCCAATTTTGAAATAGCTCCAATTCATACCTTCCAATTTATCCAACATGGAGCTCATATTACACTGGCGATTTTTCAGCAGCTGGTAACTTTGACATCATTTTCAAATATGGGCGTGAGATATTCAGGTATAGATCTTTACTTCTACCAAATTTTATTTCAGTTGCCGCAGCCGTTTAGGAGTTGATAGGGCGGGGGGGGGGGCACACACAGCCAGCCAGACAGACAGACAGACACACATTTGCCCGATCTCATAAGTCTACTTTTTCCCCATTTTTGCAAAATGTGAAAAGTAGGCTAACAAGTAGTTCCGTGACGAACTAAAGAGCCTACTTTTCTTAAAATTTCAGATTGATGCCAATCTATATACACCTATCTAGAATAATTACGAAATCAAGTAATAGAGTAAATCACTACAGTAGGCAGCCCTGGTGACTCTGGATAGTCTGACTTAGTTCCATCTCTTAAGGTATAGAACAAAATTTGGCTGAAGTCTAATGGATAGTATGGACGTTACATGCTTTTTGATATTGGATTTATCAGTGCGCGTAATATCATGTTGGTAACCATGGTATGTAAGTGATGCTCAGAATTAATCTGAAATATTACGAACTATTATAGTGCCAATTTTGGATAACATCCATTTGTTAGTATAGAAGTTACATGTAAATAAAAATTGAAACTATCAGAAAGTTTAGAATTATGTTGGCAGCACTGAGGTATATTAGTTACTCCAAATTTATCTACAATGTCAGGTACTATACGTGTGCAAAGTTTAGAGATGATGACTTGCATACTTTCTGATATATTGATATTAGGATTAAACAAATAGAGAGAGCATTTATTAACAGTTGGCAGCCCTGCTTGTTCTTACGGATACGCATAGTCATAACTGTTATGGTACACAAAGCACATACGAAATTTGGTTGAAATCCATTTGTTAGTATAGAAGTTATATGGATTTAAAATCTGGACCTATCAGCAGGATTAGAATCATGTTGGCAGCACTGATGTATATAAGTTACACCGAACGAAGGTAGAATATCAGGTACTATACGTGTGCAAAGTTTACAGCTGTTGGCTTTCATACTTTTTGATATATTGACATTCGGGTAAAAACATATTGATAGTATTTATTAATAGTTGGCAGCCTTGGTGGCTCATTAGAATACGTACAGTCATATCTGCTGTAGTACACATAGTACATACGAAATCTGGTTGAAATCCAATCGATAGTATAGAAGTTAATTGCATTTAGAAATTGAACCTATCGGCATGCTTAGAATCATGTTTGCAACACTGGCACGTATGGTCTTCTAAAAATTAATCTGGAATGCTATTGTCTATGTGCGTGCCAATTTTGGAACAGTTCGATTTCATAACTTTTGAGATATCCAACATAGAGCTCAAATTACAATTGCGATTTTTCAGCAGTTGGTAGCACTGACATCAATTTAAAATATGGCCGTGAGATATCCAGGTATAGATCTTTGCTCTTACCAAATTTGGTTTTGATAGCTGCAGCCGTTTAGGAGTTGATAGGGGGGCACACACACAGCCAGACAGACAGACAGACAGAAGGACAGACAGACAGACACACATTTTCCCGGATCGATCCCATAAGTCTACTTTTTCTTCATTTTTCAAAATGTGAAAAGTAGGCTAGAAATGCAACAATGGATTAAAATATTTATCATGATAAGCTGTGTCAATAGCAGTGCTATTTTAGGGTGGCTTTGGTGGCGTAGTTGGTAGCATGCTGAGCTTTTATGCCCAGGATCGCGGGTTCAAACCCCGCCAAAGTCGTCGGATTCTTTAAGAGTGTTAATATCCCTCAGTACGCCTTCCTTTGGAGGGTAAGTCACTTAAAGCTGGCGGTCCCATGTCATTGATTTATGGAATGTAAAATAACCTTCCACTGACTACAATTGTGTTAAGCGTAATTTCTGGGCTAGATTTGGTTAACGCTCTCTATGCTCCAACGTTCACAGCCCGGTGCCTGGTAAGGTGGCATCTAGTATCCAAGTTCACAGCTAGGTGTCGTTGTCTGTAGCATTTGGTAGCAAAAGTAGGAGCTACTTGAAATTGATCGTCTGCAGTCCTTACCTGAATTACAGGTAACACACACTAATACAGCCATAACAATTAACACCGGTTATCAGACAGACTGTGAGCCTCCATGGCTTAGGCGACAGCAGGCCAGCCTCTCACCGCTAGGTCCGTGGTTCAATTACCGGTCACTCCATGTGAGATTTGTGCTGGACAAAGCGGGGCAGACAGGTTTTTCTCCGGGTATTCCGGTATTCCCCTGTCACAATTTAATTCCAGAAACACTCTCCATTATCATTTTATTTCATCTGTCATTCATTTAATCATAGCCACAGAGGAGTGTGAAAGGCTTCGGCAGCCGGCACAGTTCATATCCTCGCCGCTAGATGGGGGCTTCATTCATTCCATTCCATGGCCCGGTCAGTCGACTGGAAGCAGGCTGGGGATTTTTATCATGATGAGCTGAGTCAGTAGCAGTGATATCAGTGGGCGTCTTCGGTGTCGTAGTTGGTAGCGTGCTGAGCTTCTATGCCTAAGATTGTGGGTTCAAACCACGCAGAAGTCATCGGATTTTTTAAGAGTGTTAAATATCCCTCAGTATGTCGTCCTTCGGAGAGGGACCCAGTGGGCCCGTGTCATAGATTTATGGCATGTAAAATACCCTTCCACTGACTACAATTCTGTGAAGCTAAATTTGTTGGTTAGATTTGATTAATGCTCTTATAAGTTCCAATGTTCTCCGCCAGGTCTCGCGGTAGCATCTAATATCCAAGTTCACAGCTAGGTGTTATTGATGGTAGCATGTGGTAGCAAAAGTAGAACTACTTGAAATTGATCGTCTACAGTCCTTACCTGAATTACAGATTTAAAAAAAAAACTTTCTCTGGCTTATCCCAATTAATTGGGGTTGCCGGAGCCAACCAGGCTCTTTTTGTTCTGTTTTGGCCGGATGCCCTTCCTGATGCCATGTGATTTTACAGGTGAAAATTTCACACCGTTGTCGCCGAGATTCGAACTCCGGACGTCCGGGTGAAAAACGTGCAGCTAAGCCTCTGCGCCATCATGCTCCCCAGCTGAATTACAGATATCACACACTAATACAGTCATCACAATTAACACCGGTTATCAGACAGATTCTACACACCGACAGTAGTGGCTACGCTGGCTTAAGCTCAGCATTAGGACATGGGGCCAAGCTCTCTGCTGACTCGGTAGACGCGTGGGTTCGAGCCCCACCGTCGGCCGTCCTTGAAATGGTTTTCAGTGGTTTCCCCCTTTTCAACACCTGGCAAATGCTGGGACGGTACCTTCTGACAGGCCACGGCCGCTTCCTTCCACATCCTTTCCCAGTTTCATTCATTTCATCTCTCATTAACTCCTCTCATGAGGTTGGCGTCAGGAAGGGCATCCGGCCGTAAAAATTATCGCCACAAAGACTTCCATCGCATCTCATCCCCGACCCCGTTGGAAAACGGGAATAATAAGGGGTAGACATACAATCAGACAGATTCTACACACACGCAAAATACACGGGGCTATACGACCGCGTTGTTGCAGCCCCTAAACTACGGAACCAAGCAACCAGTGATAATAAAGCACAATTCTCGAGTTTGGAACTGAGAATGAACTAACGTAACCTCCACTTAATAATCTATACTCCGTTCCGTCTTTTCAATACTAATTGCATTTGCAGATGTTATCACTGGTACATGTTTTGGACACTCATGTGTCCTTCCTCAGCCAGATTAAATATTAAAACACTTACGGGTAAAAAACATACACTCAAATACAATGCAATTCATTAAATAGTCATTTGATATAGACCAGGATGCCTCATTGTCCATGTACCTGGAGAAATTGTCCCATTCTATAACTATCTAAAAATGTCAGCTGTGATGGTTGACAAGAGTCATTTTATTCATGTTGGCAAATCCCTGTGCCATGCTTGTTGCGATTAAAACTGTTCAACTTGATAAAAACTTGCTTGATATTATGTTGTCGAAGTTCTATATTGCTAAAATATTTTTTTTTTGCTATCGTTTTACCCACCAGGTTCGGCTTTTCCCACGGACTAAGCGAGGGATCCCACCTCTACCACCACTGAGGGCAGTGTCCTGGAGCTTGAGACTCTGAGTAAGGGATACAACTGGGGTGTGTGACCAGCACTACGCACAGGCGGCCTCACCTGCAAAGCGAAAAGGGGGCCTGATGAAGGGATGGGAAGAGTGGGATGGTTAGGCAAGGAAGTGGGCAGGAGGCGGCCGTGGCCTTACTGTAGGGACCATCCAGGCATTTGTGGGAAACCACGGAAAACCACTTTGAGGATGGCTGAGGTGGTAATCGAACCCCCTCTACTCATTCGGGCCACCCGAGGCTGAGTAAACCCCGTTCCAGTCCTCATATCACTTTTCAAATTTCGTGGCAGAGCCGGGAATCGAACCCAGGACCTCCGGGGCGGCAGCTAACCAGGCTGACCGCTACGCTACGGAGGCGACTTGCTAAAACATTAAAACATAGAATTGACGTGTAGTTGCACTTTTTACATTTGGTCACTGATGGGCACTTAGTTGCATATTGCACAGACCGTATTAAAGTAGTTTGACTTTAGGGATTCTTATGCGGTAATATTGAATAAGACGGAAAAGTGACTTATATTGAGGGGAATCCTTTGGAGGTCAAATGCTTCGTCTGAGTGGTTTATGTTGCAAATCCCTGATGTTTTGTGCCTCTGAAACGAAATAATAACAATTCTAACGTAACCTTGAGAGAAGGGCCCCGTCCCGTAAGTTTTGCCCCATTGGGTGGTCGCATGCGCAGCGCGAACGCAGTCTGTCAGCGCGCGACTGGCGGATCTGGTCCGTGTGTTCAGTTGAAGCCGGTGCGTTGGACAGATCAGCTGCTCGGCAGTATCGCAGTCGAGTACCGTGTAGTCGTGTTGTTAGCGAGTGTAAGTGCAGATCACCATGTAGTTTCCACTCCCGTCACCAGCAGCAAATGATGACCAGTGCCCTGACACTACACGTAACAATCCATGTAAGTCGAAAATCATATTTGTGTTGTAACTGTTCAGTATGACTTTGAAATGAGTCGACTGCCGGTATTCGAACTGGAACCACCTACAATCCAGACACGTTTAGGCAATTTCACCGTTTTTGTGTTGTTATAGTTATATTTTAGTGGCATTTACAGAGTGATGATTTGGCCCCGTATACCTGGGTGTGTGTATAATTTGTTTGATAACCGTTGATATTGTGGTGTCTGAATGAGTAATAATAATAATAATAATAATAATATCCCTCCCTATATTATTCTGCTCAGGTCCCATTCCAGTTTTGTACCGAAAATAAGGTCCCATTAACACCAACCTACACATATGGGGTACCTACAGGTTCAGCATAACCCAATGAGTAAGCGAAACGCACTCACTTACTCTTGAAATGCCTCACAATTAAATAAATACCTTAAAACATGTATATTTACAATGAAATAATGCAACACGGTAACCATGGTAACAGAATCTCACAGATCCATCTATTTCTGCAACACGCAATGCAATTCCAATTATTACATTACTGTGAAAGTTTCCAGACGGTGATAGGTTATCACTGAACCAAATTAAGCTGTAAAATGCATCAATACATACAGTATAATGCGCTTAAGAGGGGCAAGGGGCACTCTAGATTTTTTTCACTCAATTTTCATGTTCGAGTGTGGTACGAAAGGTCCTTTTCACCCGACTAAAAGGGTCACCGAAAACCACATTTAAAGGCCCTTTAATTAACAGTGTGATATTCCCAGAAAACTAACTTCGCTCTGATATACCTATGAAGGAATGACAAACCCCTAACCACTTCACCAGTAGCTGAATTGATAAAGTCTGATTATTCATACCAAGGATAAATCAGTTACAGCATTCATGATTGAGATTTTGCTAAGTGTACTCTTTACAACTAGAATACGCGGGGGAAGCCGCGACGGGTAATGCTAGTAAATATATATACGCTAAGGTGCATGTTTGACAAAACTCAAGCTCCTAAAGCAAAGGGAGTTAGAAGGTGTGGTTTGTACCAAAATCTTACAAATCGTCTCAATAGTACAGGAAAAATCTTGCATTTCTTGAAAAATCAACGGAAATAGATTTGTTTATAAAGTGCTATTAAACAAATAAACAAGACGATAGCCCCTGTCAGAAGCGTGTTGCGTACAGCCCGCATAGTACTAATCTGGGCGGGTAGTCTGTACACATGGGGCGCACACAACCCGATAAATGATGATGATGAAAATTGTTGTTTTAAGGGGCCTAACATCGAAACAACCCGATAAATATCGACAATTTGTTTAAAAAGTGCGTTTAAACAAATAAACATACTTATAGAAGCCCGCATAACAGTAAAGCCAGGCGGGTGGTTTATACACATGCGAGAGTTCTCGCACGGGTCTGCTAGTAATAATAATAATAATAATAATGTTATTGTTTTTAAGTCCCTCTTAACTAATGAGGCTTTTAGAGACGCTGAGGTGCCAGAATTTCGTCCCGAAGGGAATCTTAAACGTGCCATTAAATCTACTGACACGGCTTTCTCGCATTTACGCACCGTCAAATGCCAGCTGACTGTGCCAGGATTCAATCCTGAAACCTTGGAGACAGCAGGAAAGAACGTTACTGCTGAGCCACGCCAGCAGTCTATATTACGGTAGTGTGTGTACTTGTAATTAAGGTGAGAATTAGTAAGAAGGCGAACTTGGCCATAAGTTAGGAACCATTCCAGCATTTGCTTTGAGTAGAAATTGTCAATTACTCGATCAAGGCCTTGCTACTACAAGGGCTCATTTTCTTTTTGTTATTAATAATTTTATTAATGCAGCCAATAGCCATGAACTTTTCATTTCAGGACGGGTCAGGGAAGGGATATTGGAAAGAAATTGGCCGTGGACCTATTGAAAGGAACCGTCCTAGCATTAGCCTGGTGGTAATAATAATAATAATATCGTATGGCCTCAGGTGCCGGGTGCAAGCTTGGTTATTTGACACCTAGAGGGTAGCTTGCCTGTTGAATTTCGTTGTTCCTTGAAGCACTATGAAAGTCAAGGAGGTTAGATATCTAAGCTCCTTGAACACTACAGCACTTTCTAGTAGAGAAATGAGGAACTTTGTGTTGGCGGAAACTTCAGAGATTATTATTGCCATTATGAACACGGTCTACTGAATACAAATGGGTTCTTTGACATGCCATCATCGTATGACATGCGTGCCGTATTTCTGCCGCCTTTCAAAAAAAAATCACTTACCACAGCCAGGAGCGAACCTGCAATATTGGGGTTAGTAGACCGACACGCTATCCACTCACCCACCGTGGCAAGCCTGGTGGTGAAAACGGGAAACCACGAAAACCATTTTCAGGATGGCCGTTTTCTTGTTATTGTTGACTAACTTATGGACTTCGCGATATCATGGTAATACAGTCCTATGTACTTGGGTGTATATGTCTATGCAATGTGTTTGATAACCTGTGTTATTGTGATGGCTGTATTAGTGTGTGTATTTGTAATTCAGGTGAGGATTGGGAAGGAAGTAGCAGTGGCATTAAGTTAGGATCCGTCCTGGCATTTGCCTGGAAAAGAAGTGGGAAACCACGGAAAACGACTTCTAGGATGGCTGAGGTAGGAATTTAATCCATCTATTTTCAGGAGAATTGCCCTCGCTAAACAGGCCTTCAGCAATAAGAGACAGCTTCTGACAAGCAGACACATTAGCATTAAAACTAGAAAATTGTTTATCAAAACGTTTGTCTGGAGTGTTTTGTTATTCGGATGCGAAACTGGGGTTCTAAGGAAACAGGACATACAACGCCTGGAAGCAGCGGAAATGTGGATGTGGAGAAGAACGCTGAAATTAAGCTGGACGGAGAAAAAGACTAACGAATGGGTTCTCGAGGAAGTAGACGAAACAAGAAAATTGATCATTACTATAAAAAAAGTCGCCTCCGTAGCGTAGCGGTCAGCATGGTTAGCTGCCGCCCCGGAGGTGCTGGGTTCTATTCACGGCTCTGCCAGTAAATTTGAAAAGTTTTATGAGGACTGGAACGGGGTCTACTCAGCCTCGGATGGCCCAAATTATTAGAGAGGGTTCGATTCCCACCTCAGCCATCCTCGAAGTGGTTTTCCGTGGTTTTCCACTTCGTCTTCGGGCAAATGCCGGGATGGTTCCTACTGTAAGGCCACGGCCGCCTCCTTCCCACTTCCTTGCCTAACCGTCTCACTCTTCCCATCCCTTCATCAGGCCCCCTGTTCGCTTTGCAGGTGAGGCCGGCTGGCGTAGTGCTGGTCACTCATCCCAGTTGTATCCCTGACGAGTCTCAAGCTCCAGGACACTGCCCTCAGTGGCGGTAGAGGTGGGATCCCTCGCTTAGCCCGTGGGAATAGCCAACCCTGGAGGGTAAAACGATAGCGAAAGAAACTCATAAAAAAAGAGGAAAGCAAAATTTTATGGCCACACCCTACGTCATAATGAGTTCCTGACCACCATACTGGAAGGAAAAGTTCTGGGGAAGAAAGGAAGAGGAAGACCGCGGAAGGCTCATCTGGATTCTGTGATGCATGGACTTCAATAATTAAACTTCAGCAAGTGAGAGACAAATGTGGATGCAGGGACAAGAAGATGATGATTTTGAGTTTGGCATCACGAAGCTGAGTCTACCCCGGTCCAGCCCTCAGATCAGAATTACAAAATCTTGGCAGAGCAGGGAACCGAACCCGGACCTCTGAGGCGACTGCCAAGAATGCAATTCGTTACACCGCGAGATGGCCGGGGTTCATTTTAAACGTTTTACATGAAGAGGACATAGTGTAGCAATTTCCTGTACACGTTATTGCTCGAAAAAAAAACCAAATTTAAATGTTACTATTATTGTTTCCTAGAGTAACATGAAGCAGCTTCGGTGGCTTAGTTGGTAGCATGCTGAGTTTCTATGCCCAAGATCGCGGGTTCAATCCCGGCCGATGTCGGCGCATTTTTAAGAGCGTTAAAATCCCTCAGTATGCCTTCCTTTGGAGAGGAAGTAAAGCTGGCGGTCCCATGTCATAGATTTATGGCATGTTAAAGAACTTTCCACTAATTACACTTGTCTGATGCTGAATTAGAGGTTAGATTTGACTAACGCTCTTAGGTTCCAACGTTCGTCGCCAGGAGCCGACTGCGGTGGCATCTAGTAACCAAGTTCAGAACTAGTAGTAGTTGACGGTGGCGTTTGGTAACAAACGTAGGAACTACTTGAAACTTGAATGTTTGTAGTCCTTACTGGAATTGAAAACAGAAAAAACACACTAATACAGTCATCACAATTAACACCAGTTATCATACAGATTCTACACACACCCAAAGTACACGGGGCTAAATGACCGCGTTGTGGCAACTCCTAAACTGAGGAACCAACCAACCAGAGTAACATGAGACATTGATGTCATTCAGCCTTGTGAATTTGGGTATGCGAAGATAACCTGTGTCACTGTGGTGTCTGTAGATCATAGGATTGGCATGAAGGCGGCCGTGGCCTAAAGCTGGATATCATCCCGGCAAATGACCTCGTAGTTCCGCCCCTTAAAACAATAACTAACTAACTAAAATACAACGATACAAAAATACTAATGAGGCAGATGTTCTCGTAGTTCCGCCCCTTAAAACAACAATAGCTAACTATCTAACAAAAATTCTAAAAAACAAAAAACAAAAATACTAAGTTCAAAATACAAAATACATAAGTACAAAATACAAGAGCACAGAAAATCGCTTTTGTTTCTACAAAAACACATTCACAGGTAAAACGTTCAAAATATTTTTTGCCTGGAGTATAAATGGAAAACATAAAAAAAACACTTCCAAGATGGCTGAGTAGAAAATAGAACCCATCTCTTAATATAGCCTCACGAGCATCTCTCTATCTCTAATACACTAAGTGTTTTTACGTTTGGATTTCTTCCAACAATCTCTATTCAGTGGAAATTTAAATTACTACATTCGGAGCAAGTTAGCGAGCTAGCGAGTGAGCCTATCATACCAGCTCCGGCCAGCATGAAACTGTCCATTCACGTCGAGTAAATACTTGAGAGAAGAATATATTATGTGTTTGGAGTTTCGCTCATCACCTCAGCTTGGAAAACCGGGGTTGGTTACTTGTTATAATTATAATGAAGCTTTTGTACTTTTGCGTCTGGGATCTGCCGTCTGTGCGCCTTTTAAGCTTACTGTTATTGTTGTTTTAAGGGGCATTGTTGGTGTTTGATTGTGTGTAGAATTGTCAAATAATCAAAGTTGGTGCGGTAACGTAAATATTTGTAGCTGGAAAAGCCTTTGGCAGATTAAAAGTAAACACTATCATGATAGAATGAAAAAGAACCTGCCTATGCTTTATTAGTTGAATAACTGAGCAGCGTAGAATTGAGGAGATCTAAAAGGAAGAAATGTTCGTTTCTCTGTTTAATTTCTTCTTTTTGGTTATCTTCAATTCAACGCTGTTTTATAAAGACTTTTTCATGTCTTTCTGAACACATTTTGTAACAGATATGTTTTTTGAAATGTTACTTTGTGAGCTTTAGGAACAAGAATATTTTTATAATCCTCTGTTATGGCAAAATTTTATTAAGTGTTTACATATCCTATATTACGCTGAGTAAGGTCTCAATGTGAGTGAAACCGGTACTTATATTGACTTAAGGCTAGATTATTATATTAAGGAAGTTATAGCGATATTTCACGTATTTGAAAGAGACCACCCATTTCCACCCACGTAGTGCGATTTTGCCCATTAATGAACTCAACCGAGATTTAGAACGGTTAGGTTTAACGTCTAATTTTGAAAGTGATTGGTGCAAAGTGATGGTAGTTATCGTGTCCACAAGGACTGATGTGCATGTAGGTTATATTTTATCCATGATTGGCCCGTATTGTCCAGATGTAGGTTATATAATTATAACCTTTCGAACTGACAGTGGTTTGGGAGTCAGGGGGATGTGAAACGCGAAGATATGTAGAAATGTGAGTAAAAATTTACAGTAGGTACTCCTTTCTATAAAATTCTTAAAATACTGAAATTAGCCAAAATACCCGAATGAATAGTCGAGAAAATATCTGAAGATGATGTAGTAATAGCTGTTTACTCCTCCGCTCTCTGTGACACATCCAGCTATCCCAAATAGGATCACGCCTTATATAGTTGAAATTGCAGCTCCGACAGCCATCTTTGTCAAGGAGTAAATAATGCCAACCCCAGGCATTTGGAACTGTTTCGTACCCACCCCCAGGGTCTCACATCTAGTGGGACGTGGGTTGACAAC
Source organism: Meconema thalassinum (assembly GCA_946902985.2). Classification (NCBI taxonomy): domain Eukaryota; kingdom Metazoa; phylum Arthropoda; class Insecta; order Orthoptera; family Tettigoniidae; genus Meconema; species Meconema thalassinum. The sequence continues at coordinate 83,162,280 of OX336399.1, read as the reverse complement.
CACGGGGCCCCAGCTGAGTCCAGCATTGCTTCCACTTACTTGTGCCGGGCTCCTCTCCTTTCCTGTCGACCTCACTTGGTCAACTCTTGTTCTCTTCTGACCCCGACGGTGTTACGATATTCGAGGCCTAGGGAGTCTCTTCCTCTCCCACCAAAATTGGCCCTTGTCTCATCTTTCCTGATACCCTCCTTCTGCGAGGGGTCAGCCTTCTTTTTCTTTTCATTTTATCTCCTGCCCAAGGCCCTAAAGGGGGCAGGGTGTCTGTAGCTTCACCACTTCTGGTGCACCCTGAATATTGCTACACTTTCAGGGCCTCGCGGCCGGTGAGTTCGGGAGTTGGTGACCCCGAGGGATTCCTGAGCTGGTTCTGAATTTCCCCCTTTTATCCATTACCTGTGGGGCGGACCATTTCCCCTTTTCACTTTCCTATCTGTCTTGCATGGCTCTCCTTCCTTCCAAGTCCCTCAATCCACATTCTTCGAGGGTTGAGGGCATTTCTTTTCCTCCTGTCCTTTATTTGTCTTATTCTCCTTTTGTTTTCCATTTCTTCATTTAGTATAATACTAGCAGAAGTACCCGTTCTTCGAACGGTGTTATATATTAACACCAGACATTATCAATTGAGCTACTGTTGCAATGGTTAGCGGTTTGTCATTCCTTCATAAGTTTATCAGAAATAAGTTAGTTTTCTGGGAATATCACACACACTGTTAATTTAAGGGCCTTAAAATGTGGTTTTCGGAGACCCCTTATAGACTCGCGAATTTTGTGTCTCACAATGAGAAGCGCAACATATGCTTTGATCGTCCTTCTAGGATAATTTTTATATTTCGCCTATTTTAGCATGTATTTTGAGAAGTTTTTCCTTATATCCACCCTTCTACTGTATGAAAAGTACGGTGAGGAGTTATATAAATGATTGGTGTATTGACTCATGTTTACCATACCTAATTTTACGATGCACCAAGCATCCGAACACGATTTATAGGCGTACATAAAGATACACAGAAAGACAGACAGACAATTCTATTGTCTACAACATATCACCCAGATATCCAATAATGGGTATATCTACCTTACGTATCAAACAAAATCATCCTTATGATGAACCCGTATGTCGACAAAAAAAAAAAAAAAAAAAAAAGAGATTAGTTAAAATGTGCTCTCAAACTAAATTCACCTAACGTGTACTTCTGACGTGAAATAGATTTGAAAGCCTTGTAGACGAAACGCAATACACCTCACATAAAAAATGACCCTCTACGTTGTGTTAGGTCCCCACACACAGGAAGATCTCTTTCATAAATTATAAAGGCTTGTGGTGCATGAAAATTCAGGTTCTTTAGCCTCAAATGGCCCAAATTCCTAAAAGCCGCAAAAAATGCTGATTCAATTCAGGAATTTTTGAAAATAATGTTGCTGTTTGTAGATATAATGACTTTCTGTACTATATGTCGCACGTGAAATTGCATGAAAAAATTCTAGGTTACCCCTTGACCCCCTTAATTGCATTGACGAATTATACAGTCTACGTTGGTTCCGTGAAAACCTTATAGCCATTTGCAAACTTTCACAGAAATGTAATAAATGTAGTAGCCTAATAATAATATCGTATGGCCTCGGTGCCGGGTGCAAGCTTCGTAATTTGACACCCAGAGGGTAGCTTGCATGTCGAAATTTCGTTGTTCCTTGAATCACTATGAAAGTCAAGGAACACTCCTTGAACTCTATAGCGCTTTCTAGTAGAGAAATGAGGAACTTTGTGTTGGCGGAAACTCCTGAGGTTAATTTTGCCATTATGAACACAGCCTACTGAATTCAAATGGGTTCTTTTACATGCCAACATCGTATGACATGCGAGTCAATTTTTTGCCGCCTTTCAAAAATCACGTACAGGCCGGACGTTTGTTTTAGACGATTGCCCTTGACCTTGAAGCCTGCGGGTGAGCCTGTACACAGTCACTCTCTCACCCTATCACTTCACATTTGTCACCACCGATCTGATATAATGGAATTCCAGATTTGAGCAGACAGTACAGTCCGCGTCGAAGTATTGTGTGACACGGAAGTACACGTTACTTAGTTACGAACAGAACGTCATTATATTTGCCAGTGACATACTTCAGCAATAGTGTGAAACAGCTTTATCAATCATCGGGGCGCTTGGGGCAGCTGACAACAACACAGGTACTGTAGTAACTCTCCTCCAGGCTTCCATTAAGATTTTTCACTCGTCTAAAACAAACGTCCGGCCAGTACCACGGCCAGGAGTGAACCTGCAATCTTGGTGTTAGTAGACCGACACGCTATCCACTCGCCCACCATGTCAAGGTATAAATTGAGTGACATTGCTTCTTACAGAAATAGATGGAAAGTTGGATGCCACCCCTTGAGATAATGTTGTCATGGTTACCGATGTGCATTCCTTCATTAGTTTGTTAAATTAAATTAAATTAGTTTTCTGGGAATATTTCAGAAACTGTTGGATTTAGAGCCTTATAATGTAGTTTCCGAGGCCCCCAAGTTTTGTTTCTGGCACCGAGGGGCTTTGTCTCCTCGTTCTACGCCATAATATAATACTAATAATAATAATAATATAATATAGGGATATGAATATAATAGACCTGCCGTACCACACCCGCAGATGTAAATCGCGTGAAAAAATTCTAGAGTACCCCTTGACCCCCTTAAGCGCATTATACGTATTGATGAATTTATGGCTTAATTTGGTTCCGTGATAACCTTCTAGCCTTTGCAAACTTTCACACTAATGTAATTAATGGAATTGCATTGCGTCTTACAGCAATAGATGGACCTCTGAGAATCTGTTGCCATGGTTACCGGCTTTTATTTGTTCATTAGTTTATGAAATGAAATTAGTTTTCTGGGAATATCTAAAAAACTGTTGGTTTTAGGGCCTTAAAATGAGGTTTTGTCTCTCACATTGAGGGGCTGAAAATGAGCTTTGTCTCGCCCTTCTACGCTTATTTCAGCATGTATTTTAAGGGGGTAGGCCACCTTTTATGAGAGGTAGGGAGAAGAGTTACATCAATGATTAGTGTCGTGCCTCTGATGGACTACTGTACCAAATTTTACGTTGATACACCCAGCCGTTCTCGAGTTATAGGGGAACAAAGTTGTCCACAGACAAACAAACAAACAAACAAACAAACAAAAAACAAACAAACAAACAAACAGACAAATCATTATTCTCCCGCGCATCCATCATAAAACAGTTTGAAACGCGTAAACAACTACAATTTCCGTAGAAATTCAGAAACTTTCATTTTTATATTAGAGAGATACTGTATACCGCACCGCTCGGTGTTGACCGTGTTTTATTGCACAAATTTAGGTTTTACTCGCTAACCATCGGAGATACACGAAAAGTGATAAGGACCTTTCGGATAGAAAATTAAAATTTAAAGCTCATGTATGCCATCAAAAGTTTGCTATTTCTTAGCGTTCTCTTTTCATTTGAAGTGGAAATATGATATTTTGAAACCAAAGGGTGTAGTGACGTCACATATGTGGATTTTACTCGCTAACCGTTGGAGATACACGAAAAGTGATACGGACCCTTCGGATAGGAAATTAAATTTTGAAGCTCGTGTGTGGCATCAAAATTATGCTATTTCTTAGCGTTCTCTTTTTATTTGCTATGGAAATATGAAATTTTGAAACCAAAGGGTGTAGTGACGTCACTAAAATGGTCGCCATTTTTTAATAGTGCAAAATATCGAAATTAAAAATATCCTATATATAAACATGGTAAATCAGCTACATCCATGCAAAATTTCATTTAAATCGGACCAGTGGTTCTTGCGTTATTGAGTAACACGCAGACAGACACACACCATCTCATTTTTAGCCTATTTTCAATTTTGAAAAAATAGGCTTATGAGATCACCTTTTGTCCGTGTGTGTGTGCGTGTGTGTGTGTGTGTGTGTGTGTGTGATTCGTGTGTGTGTCCCCCCCTAATAAAATCTAAACGGCACGAGCGATTTCAATGAAACTCGGAAAGTTCATAGCACTATTCCCGGCGACCTCGACCGTGCCCTTCAAATTTTGTTACGACTCACCAATCCAACATGGCGGCTGTGCGAAATATTTCACCAGCATTCAATATCACCGAAACTATTACCCATATTAGCCTGACATTTTCTATGGTGATAGAGGGAACTACTATAAGTTCACTTATGTGACCTTTGAAAACCTGGTAACTACAAAACCAACATGGAGGCCAAGCGAATTTGCGACTTTTAAATAGACGTTTCTCGTGATTTGACCAACCAAACACAATGAAACTTGGTACAGTATATGTTCATATACATTGTAATGCACCGACATCTAACTTCGTTCAATTGCTTACATAATCACAAGATGGCGGATGTGCGAAATATTTCACCGGCATTCTATATCTCTGAAACTAGTAGCGGTATCTCCCTAAAATTTTGTACGGAGATAAAGGGCACTACTGGAAGTCAATCTATAAGACTTTCAAAAACCGGTTGACTACAAAACGAACATGGCGGAAAAGCGAATTTGAAAATTTTAAATAGACCTTTCTCCCGATTTAATGTTCCAATCGCACTGAAACCAGGTACAGGAAATATTTATACACATTGTAATCCTCTGGTATCTAATTTAGTTCAATTGTTTACATAACCTCAAGATGGCGGCAGTGCGAATTTTAAAATTAAGTTTTTATTTCTTGTGATGTAGTCATGCGATCGAAGTGAAAGTTTGAATAATGAACCTACGCAATAATTTTCCTTTAATGGTACATGACTCTATGGCCTATACATTTAACAATCCAACATGGCGACCATCCGAAATATTTAGACGATACTGAATATCTACGAATCTATTTTAGCAATCAAACTGCATTTTTTAATGTTCATAGGGGCTATGAACTTGAGTTCACCTATAGGACTTTAAATAACCTGGTGATCACAAATCCAACATGGCGGTGACGCGAATTATAAATATTCACATGGACGTTTCTCGCAATTTAACCATCCGAGTGCAGTGAAACTTGGTACAGTAAATCCTTATACAATGTTAATCCACTGGCATCTAATTTATTTCAATTGTTTCCATAACCTCAAGATGGCAGCTGTGAAAAATTTTAAAATCTCCTTGTTTTTTCTTGTGTGCTAATTATGCGATTGAAATTTGAATACCACACGTTCACAATAATCTGCATGTAACAGTACATAACTCTAGGACCTACATATATAAAATCCAACATGGCGACCATCCGAAATATTTAGTCGGTTCTTAATATCTACGAATCTATTACAGCAATCAAACAGAAATTGTGTATGTTGATAGTGGCAATTGACATAAATAGGATATATGAAAATAGGCTGTATAGTTCTTCACGGAACTACTTGTTATATATTAGTATGATGTTAGTAGGCCTAGTTAGTTTTAGTTATAGTTAACATTTAATTTCATCTTCACGATCATCCAAACCATTAGGGGCTGATAACCTAGATGTTAGGCCCCTTAAAACAACTCCCCCAGGGGCTCACGTCTTGTGGGACGAGGGTTGGTGACCAGGGGACCCCAGCTGAGTCCGTCATTGCTTCCACTTTCTTGTGCCGGGCTCCTCTCCGTCTTCTTTCCTGTCGACCTCCCTCGGTCAACTCTTGTTCTATTCCGATCCCGACGTTATTAGGATATCCGAGGCCTAGGGAGTCTTTCACTTTCCCGCCTTACTTGGCCCTTATCTCATCTTCGAGGGGTCAGACCTCTTGTTTTCTTTTCATTATATTTCCTTTTCTCTTTAAGATTCCCGCACTGTTTTTTGTTACTTGGCTCCCCGTGTATCTAACTTTTTTTTTTGCATCTACACTAAATTTTGTAGGTATTTTTAATCTAAGTTTCATTTTGTAAGTTTTTTCAATCTAAATTGCATTTCGCGATTGTTTTCCACCTCAATTGCATTTTGTAAAGCCTTTTAGTAAGTCTTTCAATGTAGGAGTAGGGCATTTTAGTGAGAATTTTGAATATCAATTGCATTTTGTAAGTATTTTCAAACAAAAGCGCATTTCGCAAGAATTTTAAATCTAAATTGCATTTTGTGTGGTGGGCATTTTGCAAGTATTTTGATTCTCAATTGCATTTTCTGGGTATTTTGAATCTAAATGCCTCTCACCAAGGCGGGCCGGGTTCGATTCCCGGTCAATGCATGTGAGATTTTCGATGTGAAATGCCATGTCCTGTGGTTCGGATTCCACGTAAAACTGAGGTCCCGTGGCTTATGATCGCGAGATTAACGGTCACGTTAAACTACAAGCTTCCTTCCTTCCTTCCTTCCTTCAATCTAAATTGCATTTTGTAAGTATTGCCAATCCAAATGAGTAGTTTGAATCAACCGTACATTTTGTAAGCATTTTCAATTTCAATTGCATTTTGTAAGTATTTCGACTCTACATTGCATTTTGTACGTATTTTGACCCTAACGTGCATTTTGTGCGTATTTTTCAATCTATTCCTTTTGTGAATCTTTTCGTTCTAAATTCCCTTTTGTAAGAACATTTGGAGAGTTGTTTCAATCTGAGCTCCTTTTTGTCAGTATTTTCCGTCTCACTTCATTTTCGTTCTGATTTCCATTTCATTGTCGTTTTTGCTATCACCCAGATCATTAGGGGCCGATAACCTAGATGTTAGGCCCCTTAAAACAACAATTATGATTATCATATATCGTATTCGGTATAGAAAAACAAAGGAGCGCCGTCAAATTAATGCCAAAGTGCGCCAAATTTATAACCTAACTTAATTACAAAGTTGCATGTGTCGTTTGGTATAAGATAAACCCCAATAATATTTGCCTTTTATTAGCCTACTTTTCACATTTTGCAAAAATGAGGAAAAAGTAGACTTAAGAGATCGGGCAAATGTCTGTCTGTCTGTCTGGCTGTGTGTGTGTCCCCCCTATCAACTCCTAAACGGCTGCAGCAATCGAAACAAAATTTGGTAGGAGTAAAGATCTACACCTGAATATCTCACGGCCATATTTGAAAATGATGTCAGTGCTACCAACTGATAAAAAATCGCAATTGAAATTTGAGCTCCATGTTGGATATCTTGGAAAGTATGAATGGGAGCTATTTCAAAATTGGCACACGTACAGATCATAATATTTCAGTTTAATTTCCAGGAGGCCAAACATGGCAGTGTTGCCAAAATGATTATAAGCCTCCTGATAGGTCCAATTTTTAAAAGCATATAACTTCTACACTATCAATTGGAATTCAACCAAATTTCGTATGTTGTATGTGTACATAACCAGATATGACTGAGCTTATTCTTAAGACCTACCAGGGCTGCCAACTGTTAATAAATGCTCCTAATTTATTTTATCCAAATACCAATATATCAGAAAGTATGCAAGCCGACAGCTTTAAACTATGCACACGTATAGTACCTGACATTCTATATTAATTTGGAGTAACTTATATACGTCAGTGCTACCAACATGATTCTAAGCCTGCTGACAGTTCCAACTTTAAATACATGCAACTTCCATACTATCATTTGGATTTCAACCTAATTTCGTATGTGTTACGTGTACCATAACAGATATGACTATGCGTATTCTAAGGAGCTACCAGGGCTGCCAACTGTTAATATGTGCTGTCTCTATTTTTGTTACCCTAATATCAATATATCAGAAAGTATGCAAGCCAATAGCTCTAAAATTTGCACACGTATAGTACCTGGCATTCTAGACGAATTTGGAGTAACTAATATACGTCAGTGCTGCCAACATGATTCTAAGCCTGCTGATAGGTTCAATTTTAAAATGCATGTAACTTCTATACTAACTAATGGATTTCATTCAAAATTGGCACAACAATAGATCATATTATTTCAGATTATTTCTGACCAATACATGCATGACATTGTTGCCAACATGATTTTACGCGCGCTGTTAGATCCAATGTTTAACTGCATGTAACGTCCATGCGATTCATTGGACTTCAACCAAATTTTGTATTTTGTACCTTAGGAGATGGAACTAAGAATATATTCAGTCATCAGGGCTGCCAACTGTAGTGCTCTATTAGGATACATTACGCCAGGTATACAGTATTTCGAACTAATTGGAAATTTCAATATTAGCAACTTAATTTAGTCATTATTCTAGATAGGTTCATATTCTGTAGAATAATCATTGGCATGAAAAGTAGGCTGTATAGTTCTTAACGGAACTTCTTGTTTCTTTATTCACATAATTACAAAGTTACTTGTGTCGTGTGGTGTATTTTGTATCGGACATGTTGGCAACGGGTGACAGTGGGTATGACGTACTGTCTGTCTTCAATGTTACACGGTGCCGATCGTGAAATGAACATGAACAAAAATGCTTTATCTATATATATAACAGGTAGTTCCGTGAAGAACTATACAGCCTATTTTCATATATCCTGCTCATGTTAATTGTCTCTATCAACATACAAAATTTCAGTTTAATTGCTGTAACAGATTCGTAGATATTGAGAACCGTCTAAATATTTCATATGGTCGCCAGGATGGATTTTTATTTTTGTACTATTACATTAAGATTATTGTGTACGTGTGGTATTCAAACTTCAATCGCATGATTAGAACACTAGAAGTAAAAACGGAATTTTAAAAGTACGCACACCAGCCATCTTGTGATTATGCAATTAATTGAAATAAATTACATGTCAGTGGATCAACATTTGTATAAGCATTTAACGTGCAACGTTTCACGGCACTCGGATAGTTAATTCGCGAGAAACGTCCATTTAAATATTTATACTTCGCGTCGCCGCCATGTTGGATTCGAGCTCACCAGGTTACTGAAAGTCATAGTCTCTATGAACATAAATAAATTCAGTTTGGTTGCTGTAAAAGATTCATAGATATTGAGAACCGTCTAAATATTTCGGAAGCTCGCCATTCAGGATTGTTATATGTAAAGGCCATAGTTATGTACCATTCAAGGACAATTATTGCCTAGCTCCAGTATTCAAACTTTCACTTCGATCGCATTATTATGACACAAGAATAAAAACTTAATTTTAAAATTTCGCACAGCCGCCATCTTGAGGTTATGTAATCAATTGAACTAAATTAGACTCCAGTGCATTACAATGTGTATAAACATTTGCTGTACCAAGTTTCATTACGTTTGGATAGTTAAATGGCGAGAAAAGTCTATTTAAAAGTCTCAATTTCGCTTGACCGCCATGTTGGTTTTGTAGTCACCAGGTGTTTGAAAGTCTCATAGGTGACCTTCTAGTAGTGCCCTTTATCACCGTACACAATTTCAGGGCGATATCGGTTATAGTTTCGGAGATATTGAATGCTAGTGAAATATTTCGCACAGCCGCCATGTTGGATTGGTGAGACGTAACAATATTTGAAGGGCACGGTCGAGGTCGCCGAGAATAGTGCTATGAACTTACCGAGTTTCATTGAAATCGCTCCAGCCGTTTAGATTTTATTAGGGGGGGGGGGACACACACCTCACACACACACACACACACACACACACACACACACGGACAAAAGGTGATCTCATAAGCATATCTTTTCAAAATTGAAAATAGGCTAAAAATCAATGTAACGTGATAGTTAGTCGGTGGGTATGTCTGTGGGTATGTCTCCTATGCGTTCATATACCATTCATCCGATTGCGATGAAACTTGGGTGAGATGTTGAGTACACTCCAAGGAAGTTTTCTGACTTAGTAAATCCATTTTACAATAGGTAGCGCACGCGTAGATTCAACAAATGAGTGACGATGCGCGAAGCGTTTCAAACAAGTCCCGTATGCATTCATATACCATTCGTCCGATAGCTATGAAACTTGCGTAAAATGTTGTGTACACTTCAGGGAAATTTTCTGGCTTAGTAAATCCACTTTACAATAGGCAGCGCACGAGTAGATTCAGCAAATGAGCTACGACGCGCGAATCATTTCAACAAAGTCACGTATGCATTCATATACCATTCGTCCGATAGCGATGAAACTAGGCTGAGATGTGTGCACTCCAGGGAAGGTTTCTGGCGTAGTAAATCCCTTTAAAAATAGGAAGAGCAGGAGCAAACTCAACAAATGAGCGACGACGCGCGAAGGTTTTCAACAAAGTCCCATATAAGGTCATCCGATAGCGATGAAACTTGGGTGAGCTGTTGTGTACACTCCAGGGAAGGTCTCTGGCTTAGTACATCCATTTTACAATAGGTAGCGCAGCAGTAGATTCAACAAATGAGCGATGACACGGGAAGCGTTTCAACAAAGTCCCGTATAAGGTCATATACTATTCGTCTGGCAGTGATAAATGTTTGGTGAATTGTTGTGTACACTCCAGGAAAGGTTTCTGGCTTAGTTAATCCATTTTACAATACGAAGCGCACGTTTAGATTCAACAAATGAGTGACACTACGCGCGAAGCGTTTCGACAACGTCCCGTATACGTTCACATACCATTCATCCGATTGCGATGAAACTTGGGTGAGATGTTGTGTACACTCCAGGGAAGGTTTCTGGCTGAGTACATCCATATTACAATAAGTAGCGCAAGAGTAGAATCAACAAATGAGCGACGACACGCGAAGCGTTTGAACCATGTCCCGTATGCATTCATATACCATTCGTCCGATAGCTATGAAACTTGGGTGAGATGTTGTGTACACTTTATGGAAGGTTTCTGGCTTAGTAAATCCACTATACAACAGGCAGCGCACAAGTAGATTCAAGAAATGAGCGACGACGCGATTGCGATGAAACCTTGATGAGTTATTGTGTACACGCCAGGGAAGGGCTTCGACTTGGTAATACATTTCTCAATAGGTAGCGCACGAGTAGATTCAACAGATGAGTGACAGCGCACGAATCGTTTAAACAAAACCCCGTATACGTGCATATACCATTCATCCGATTGCGATGAAACATTGATGAGTTATTGTGTACACGCCAGGGAAGGGTTTCGACTTAATAAATCCATTTCACAATTGGTAGCGCACGAGTATATGCAACAAATGGGTGACGACGCGCGAAGCGTTTCAACCAAATCCCCTATGCGTTCATATAACCTTCTTTGATTGTGATGAAACCTTGATGAGTTATTGTGTACACGCCAGGGTAGGGTTTCGACTTAGCAAATTCATTTCTCAATAGGTAGCGTACGAGTAGAATCAACAAATGAGTGACAGCGCACGAATCGTTCAAACAAAATCCCGTATACGTTCATATACTATTCATCCGATTTCGATGAAACTTTTGAAAGTTGTTGTGCACGCTCCCACGATTGATTCTAAATTAGAAAATCCATTTTACGATAGCATAGGGGCAGTTAACGGAAATTGAAAAACATGTTGTGTATCCAAAAGCACTTCAAAAAACAGAATTTCAACGCCAACACTTTCTTTGATTGGCATTGCAACGCATGCCGGGTACAGCTTGTTTACGTAATAAAAGAAATATTTCCGGTTTAGGAGAGACAATTGAAATTGAAATCAACTGCTAATGACTCCTAGAAAGGTATGTGAATCATAAATAATATATTTTCAATAATCTGACTTGTGAAAGTTATGAAAAGGGAGGAGTACCTTGAAATGTCCTGGAATTCGCAACATGGTACCCATTTACCATCGTCCGCCAGTGAGCTGAAAGGCATTCCGGAGCGTCTGTGTGACGGAGGGTTCCCAGAAGTCAAAACTGAACGGTTTTACTCCAGAGGATTTTCCGAACGTGTACGGGGGGAGGTGTTGTTGTTTGAGTCTTCAGTCTTTTGACTGGTTTGATGCAGCACTCCGTGACTCCCTGTCCTGAGCTAATCGTTTCATCTCTACATAGCTACCACACCTACATCCGAGGCAATCTGTTTAACATATTCTAACCTTGGTCTACCCCTACAGTTCTTCTCCTCGACCCTTCATTCCATAACTAAGCATGCTATTCCTGGGTGTCTTAATATCTGTCCTACTAACCTATCTCTTCTCTTCATTAGCAGTCGCCAGAAACATCTCTCCTCTCCCCCTCGTCTTAACACCTCTTCGTTTGTAACCCTATCTACCCATCTGATCTTCATCATTCTCCTGTAACACCACATTTGAAATGCTTCAATTCTCCTCTTTTCTGCTGCACGAATAGTCCAAGTTTCACTTCCATAGAGCGCCACGCTCCAGACAAAGGCTTTCAAAAATGACTTCCTTATACCTAAATCTATATTCGATGTCAACAGATTCCTTTTTTTTTGTAGAAATGCTTTCCTTGCCTGAGCCAACCTACTTTTTATATCCTCTTTGCTTCCTAAGTAACAGAAGTCTCCTACTTCATTCAGCTTTTCACCTGCCAATTTGATGTCCACGGAGGTTTCTGATTTATTTCGTTTGCATTCCAGTATTTTTGTTTTACATTTATTAATTTTCATCATGAATTCTTTTCTCAAGACGGAGTCCATACCATTCAAAAACTCGTTCAAATCCTCAGGCGTGTCGGCAAATCTCTGAGTTGAGAGGTATTCATCCGAATGAATGAACCTTACATTTTACTTCCTAAAATAATCCATGTGCGGCTTTGGTGGCGTAGTTCGTATCATGCCGATTTTCTATGCCCAAAGTCGTAGGTTCAAACTCGGCCGAAGTCGTCGGATTTTTTAAGAGATTTTAAATCCCTCAGTATGTCTGCCTTTGGAGGGTAAGTAAAGCCGGCGGTCCCATGTCATAGATTTATGGCATGACTAGCAGAAGTACCCATTCTTCGAACGGTCTTCGGTATTAATAACCAGATGTTATCAATTGAGCTACTGTTGCAATGTTTAGGGGCTTGGAACCTGTTTGTTGGCAAAGAAAAATTATTAGTTAAAATGTGCTCTCAAAATAAATTTACCTAACGTGTTCTTCCTGGCGTGAAAATAAAATTGAAAACTTCGTAGAAGAATCGCAATACACGTCACATACGAACTGACCCTAACCGTTGTCAAGTGCCCAACTACAGGAAGACCTCTTTTATAAATTATAAAGGCTTGTGGTGCATGAAAATTCAGTGTTTTTAGCCTCCAATGGCCCAAATTCCTAAAATCAGCAAAAAACAGTCTACTATTTCTACTCAGGAATTTTTGAAAATAATGTTGATGTTTGGAGATATAATAGACCTTCTGTACGACATATCGCACGTGTAAGTCGTGTGAAAAAAATCTAGGGTACTCCATTTGCAACCTTTCACAGAAATGTAATAAATGGAGTGGCATTACTTATTCCAGAAATAGATGGAAAGTTGGATGCCACCTCTTGAGATACTGTTGTCATGGTTAGTGGCTTGCATTCCTTCTATAGTTTATTAAATGAAATTAGTTTTCTGGGAATATCTAAGAAACTGTTGGGTTTAGAGACTTAAAATATAGTTTTCGGGGACCCTTTACGGCTCTTGAGGGGTCCCGAGTTTTGTTTCTGACCCCAAGGGTTTGAAAATGAGCTTTGTCTCTTCATTGTACGCCATAATAATGATAATAATTAAAAGAATAATACTAATAATAATAATAATAATAATATAACAAAATAGGGATAGGGATATAATAGACCTTTCGGACCATACCCGCACGTGTAAATCGCGTTAAAAAATTCTAGATTACCCCTTGACCCCTTAAGCGCATTATATGTATTGATGAATGAAAATGAAAATCCACAGCCTGCTTCCAGTCTCCGACCGGGTCAGGAATGGAATGAATGAAGCCCCCATCTAGCGGCGAGGATATGAATTGTGCCGGCTGTCGAGGCCTGACGCACTCCTCTGGGGCAATGATTAATGAATGACAGATGAAATGAAATGATAGTGGGGAGTGTTGCTGGAATGAAATGTTGACAGGGAAAACCGGAGTACCCGGAGAAAAACCTGTCTGCCTCCGTTTTGTCCAGCACAGATCTCACATGGAGTGACCGGGATTTGAACCACGGACCCAGCGGTGAGAGGCCGGCGTGCTGCCGCCTAAGCCACGGAGGCTTCCGTATTAATGAATATTTCAGCTTAATTTGGATCCGTTATAACCTTATTGCCGTTTGCAAACCTTCACAGTAATGTAATAAATGGAATTGTATTGCGTCTTACAGAAATAGATGGACCTCTGAGATTCTGTTGCCATTGTTACCGGCATGCATTCCTTCATTAATTTATTAAGTGAAATTAGTTTTTTGGGAATATCTCAAAAACTGTTGGTTTTAGGGCCTTAAAATGTGGTTTTCGTGGTCCTTTTAGGGCCCCCGAGTTTCGTTTCTCACATTGAGGGGCTGAAAATGAGGTTTGTCTCACGCTTATTTCAGCATGTATTTTAAGGGGGTAGACCCCCTGTTATAAGGGGTACGGAGAAGAGTTACATCAATGATTAGTGTCGTGCCTCTGATGGATATCTGTATCAAATTTTACGTTAATCCACCCAGCCGTTCTCGAGTTATAAGGACACAAAAAATTGTCCACAGACAGACAGACAAAAATATATTTTTGCGTGCATCCGTCACAAAACAGTCTGAAACGGGCAAGTATGTCAAATTTTCGTAGAAAAGCCGAAAAATCAGACAAACATTCATTTTTATATAATAGAGAAGGGGTATAATAGACCTTCCGTACCACACCCGCACGTGTAAATCGCGTGAAAAAATTCTAGAGTACCCCTTGACCCCCTTAAGCGCTTTGTATGTATTAATGAATATTTCAGCTTAATTTGGATACATTATAACCTTATAGCCGTTTGCAAACCTTCACAATAATGTAATAAATGGAATTGCATTGCGTCTTACAGAAATAGATGGACCTCTGAGATTCAGTTGCCATGGTTACCGCCATGCATTCTTTCATTAATTTATTAAGTGAAATTACTTTTCTGGGAATATCTCAAAAACTGTTGGTTTTATGGCCTTAAAATGTGGTTTTCGGGGTCCCGAGTTTCGTTTCTCACATTGAGGGGCTGAAAATGAGCTTTGTTTCACCATTCTATGCCTATTTCAGCATGTATTTTAAGGGGGTATACCCCCTGTTATGAGAGGTACGGAGAAGAGTTACATCAATGATTAGTGTGGTGCCTCTGATGGATATCTGTATCAAATTTTACGTTGATCCACCCAGCCGTTCTCAAGTTATAAGGACTCGTAGAAGTTGTCCACAGACACACAGACAGACAGACAAAAAATTATTTTTGCGCGCATCCGTCATAAAAAAGCCTAAAACGCGCAAATATCGCAAAATTCCGTGGAAATTCAGAAAAAAGACAAACTTTAATTTTTATATATATAGAGATAACGATCCTTCCACTAATTACACCTGTGTGAAGCTATATTATAGGTTATATTTGACTAACGCTCTTAGGTTCCAACGTTCGTCGCCAGGAGCCGACTGCGGTGGCATCTAGTAACAAAGTTCAATACTAATTGGTCGTTGACGGTGGCGTTTGGTAGCAGAAGTTGGAACTACTTGAAAAGCTAATGTGTGCAGTCCTTACTTGAATTAAAACAGATAACACACACTAATACGGTCATCACAATTAACACCGGTTATCAGACAGATTCTGAAGCCTCCGTGGCTTAGGCGGCAGCACGCCTGCCTCCCACCACTGCGTCCGTGGTTCAAATCCAGGTCACTACATGTGAGATCTGTGCTGAACAAAACTGAGGCAGACAGGTTTTTCTCCGGGTAATCCGGTTTTCCCTGTCAAAATTTCATTCCAGCAACACTCTCCACTATCATTTCATTTCATCTGTCATTCATTTCATAATTGCCCCAGAGGAGTGCGTCAGGCCTCGGCAGCCGGCACAGTTCATATCCTCGCCGCTATTTGGGGGCTTCATTCATTCCATTCCTGACCCGGTCGGAGACTGGAAGCAGGCTGTGGATTTTCATTTTTTTTTCATCAGACAGATTCTACACACACACACACACACACACACGCCCAAATTACGCGAGACTACATGACTGCGTTGTCGCAACCCCTAAACTGAGGAACCAACCAAACAAAATATTAGACACTTTTTTAAGACCCTTTATAGATATAGCATGTTACATCTAATACAACAAAAGGAAACTATTCCACAGTGTAATTTACGAATAATAAATCTGGTGTATTGCCTTCAGTATGGAGGAATCTCATTAATTGAACCGATTTGGTTGAGAGGGGGAGAAGGCATAAGCACCCTCAATTACGGATCTCCATTATCAGGTTATTAGCGATCCCCGTGATTACCTGCATCAAGATGCCTCATTGCTGGCTACAGTTCTCCATTATACACGGTATTACACAACGCACAGTGTAGGTTATACCTTGTTATTACCGTTTAAAACGGGATATGGGATGAGATGTGTTTGAAGTCTATGTGGTGGATGGTTTTACGGCCGGATGCCCTTCCTGACGCCAACCTAATTTGAGGAGAACCTAGAAAAATTGCAGAGTTTTAATTCACGGGCCGTGAAAGCCGATATACCATCTTTTTGGAAGCCTTTAGAGCACTGGTTCTTAACCGATGGTCCGCGGACCTCAGGTGGTGCCTCGGGAGTGGTCCGCGGGAGAAAAGGGACCACCAGCACTTATACGAAAGTGGCCAATAAACGGGTATTTCGAAAACGATGTGCGTTGAACGAGAATCGTCCGAATGTATTCACGGTGATGACTATCAGTTTTTGAATTGAAATATCTTTAAAATAAGTGTTTTTGAGGAAGTGTTACAACTGATAAGGAGTATTGGGGGAGGATGGGGGTTCCGTAGATGTATCAATTTCAGGCTGAGTGGTCCGCAGACTTCTACGGGTTCAGAACCATTCTTTAAAGGGAGGTACATGGCTGCTTGAGCTTATAGCTCTCGCAAATAAGAGGCGCACGTGCGCTTCATAAGAAGGGAGGTAGTGCACAGGTCGCTACTCCTATGGAGGTCCGGACGCGGAGCACCAGGAGCCCGCTGATGAGCCAACTTGGTGTTCCTGGGCGAAACCCCACACAAGACACGGCTTGAACCTAGAATAATTGCTGTTTTAATTCACTGGCTGTGAAAGCCACTATACCAACTTTTTATCATTTCAAATGATCTTGTCGACTTCGTCGTTTTGCTTGGGTCAAACGTTACGGTTACGGCGTGTATGACGTCATCATGTTGTTCAGTGCATATGCACCGAGTCTGAGTTTATTGCTGGGGTCTGCCGTTATGCGATACGGAGACGGCGAGTGCTTGACGTCAGACAGGAATACAGGGTGACTCCTAAAGAGGTGTACACGATGTCAGATAAGAATACAGGGTGACCCTTAACGAGGTGTACAAGATGTCAGACAAGAATACAGGGTGACATTTAACGAGGTGTACAGTATGTTAGATTCAATCCAAATACAGGGTGGCAAAGAGGTTTGCAAAATATCAGATTAAAATAATGGGTGACCCTTAAAGAGTTGTAAACAAGTAGTTCCGTGAAGAACTATACAGCCTATTTTCATATATCCTACTTATGTTAACTGCCACTATCAACATACAGAATTTCAGTTTGATTGCTGTAATAGATTCGTAGATATTGAGAACCGACTAAATATTTCGGATGGTCGCCATGTTGGATTTTATATATGTAGGTCCTAGAGTTATGTACTGTCACATGAAGATTATTATGTACGTGTAGCATTCAAACTTCAATCGCATGATTAGGACACAAGAAATAACAAGGAGATTTTTAAATTTCGCACATCTGCCATCTTGTGGTTATGTAAACAATTGAAGTTAGATGTCGGTGCATTACAATGTGTATAAACATATATTGTACCACGTTTTATTGCGTTTGGTTGGTTAAATCGCAAGAAACGTCTATTTAAAAGTCGCAAATTCGCGTGGCCGCCATGTTGGTTTTGGAGTAACCAATTTTATAAAATTCACATAGGTGAACTTCTAGTAGTTCCCTTTATCACCGTAAAAAATTCCAGGGTGATATCGGGAATAGTTTCAGAGATATTGAATGCTGGTGAAATATTTCGCACAGCCGCCATGTTGGATTGGTGAGACGTAACAAAATTTGAAGGACACGGTCGGGGTCGCCAGTAATAGTGCTATGAACTTACCGAGTTTCATTGAAATCGCTCCAGCCGTTTAGAATTTATTAGGGGGACACACACACACACACACACCTCACACACACACACACACACACACACACACACGGACAAAAGGTGATCTCATAAGCCTATTTTTTTCAAAATTGAAAATAGGCTAAAAATGTCAGACTCAAATACAGGGTGACTCTTAAAGAGATGCCCACGCGGGAAGCCTAAGTTAATGGGTAATGGAGTCTGTTGAGAAGCCCTCCTGAGCCTTTCTAACATTTGTAGCATGCGTCATTTGAAATGATATAAAGTCTAGTCTCTCAGACTGACTGTATCTTTTTTTTTTTTTTTTTTTCATGAAACACCGATTTACCATGTGCATTAACAGCTCACTAACGCGCAGCGCTAGCTCATAGAGCCAAGCTCTCTGTGGACTCAGTAGACGTGGGCTCGAGCCCCACCGTTGGCCGTCCTTGAAATGGTTTTCCGTGGTTTCCCCATTTTGAACTCCAGGCAAATAGTGGGACGGTACCTTTTGACAAGCCACGGCCAATTTCTTCCACATCCTTGGCCACTTTCATTAGTTTCATCTCTCATTAACTCCTCTCATGAGAGTATTCCTATTCCCTGTCTTTTATTTTCCTTTTTCCTTTCTTTATGCCCCGTTCTTCTAGTCCGTAAGTTAGTTTCAGTCGTAGTTCAATATTTCATCAGTCCACCTCGTTACGTAGTGGCTAGCAAACTTAGCTCTCACAACGGAGGCCCAGTTTCAAATCTGGTGTCTGCCCCCCCCCCCAAAAAAAAATAGTAGTTCCGTGAAGAACTATATAGCCTATTTTCATATACCCCACTTATGTTAATTGCCACTATCAGCACACAAAATTTCAGTTTGATTGCTGTAATAGATTCGTAGATATTGAGAACCGACTAAATATATTGGATGGTCGCCATGTTGGATTTTTATATATGTAAGTCCTAGAGTTATGTACGGTTACATGAAGATTATTGTGTACGTGCAATATTCAAACTTAAATCGCATGATTAGGACACAAGAAGTAAAAACGAGATTTTAAAATTTCTCACAGCTGCCATATTGTGGTTATGGAAACAATTGAAATAAATTAGATGCTAATGGATTAACATTTGTATAAGGATTTACTGTACCAAGTTTCACTGCACTCGGATAGTTAAATTACGAGAAACGTGAATGTGAATATTTATACTTCGCGTCGCCGCCATGTTGGATTTCTGATCACCAGGTTATTGAAAGTCTAATAGGTGAACTTATGCCCATAGCCCTTACGAACATAAAAAAATAGATTCGTAGATATTCAGAGCCGTCTAAATATTTCGGATGGTCGCCATGTTGGATTGTTATATGTCTAGGCCCTTGAGTCATGTACCATTAAAGGAAAATTATTGCGTAGTTTCATTATTCAAACTTTCACTTCGATCGCATGATTACCACACAAGAAATAAAAACTTAATTTTAAAGCCGCCTTCTCGAGGTTATGTAAACACTTGAACTAAATTATATACCAGTGCATTACAATGTGAATAAACATTTACTGTGCCAAGTTTCATTGCGTTTCGATCATTAAACCGCGAGAAAGGTCTATTTAAAATTTCCAAATTCGCTTGGCCGCCATGTTGGTTTTGTAGTTAAAGGGTTTTTGAAAGTCACATAGATGAACTTCCAGTAGTGCCTTTTATATCCGTACAAAATTTCCGGGTGATACCGCTACTAGTTTCAGAGATAGAGAATGCCGGTGAAATACTTCGCACAGCCGCCATCTTGAGGTTATGTAAACAATTGATAATAATAATGTTATTGGTTTTACGTCCCTTTTAACTACTCTGGCTTTTAGAGACGCCGGGGTGCCGGAATTTTGCCCCGAAGGGGATCTTTAACGTGCCAGTAAATGTACTGACACGGCTCCCTCGCATTTGCGCACCCTTAAATGCCAGCTGACTGCGCCAGGTTTCGAACCTGCAACCTTGGGCTCAGCAAGCGGGAACGTAAACAATTGAACGAAGTTACATGTCGTTGCATTACAATGTGTATAAACATATACTGTACCAAGTTTTATTGCGTTTGGTAGGTTGGTTGGTTGGGTGGTTCTTAAGTTTAGGGGCTGCGACAACGTGGTCATGTAGCCCCGTGTACTTTGTGTGTGTGTGTAGAATCTGTCTGATAACCGGTGTTAATTGTAATGACTGTATTAGTGTGTGTTATCTGTTTTTTAATTTAAGTACTGCAACTTAGAATTTTTCAAATAGTTCCTACTTTTGCCGCCAAGCCCCACCGTCAACGACTAATAGGCCAAGTTCAGAACTAAGCTACTAGACGCCACCGCAGTCGGCTCTTGGCAACAAACTTAGAAACCTAAGAGCGTTGTTTACATTCTTAACCTATCCAATTTAGTTTCACACCGGTGCAATTAGTGGAAGGTTCTTTAACATGCCATAAATCTATGACATGGGACCGACGGCTTTACTTCCCCTCCGAAGGAAGGCATACTGAGGGATTTTAACGCTCTTAAAAAATCTGACAGCTTTGGCCGGTTTTGAACCCGCTATCTTGGGCATAGAAGCTCAGCATGCTACCGACTACGCCACCGAAGCCACCAATTTTGGTACGTTAAATCGCGAGAAACATCTATTTAAAAGTCGCAACTTCACTTGGCCGCCATGTTGGTTTTGTAGTTACCAGGTTTTCAAAATTCACATAGGTGAACTTCTTGTAGTTCCTTTATCACCGTACAAAATTCCAGGCTGATATCTGTAATAGATTGGGAGATATTGAATGGTGGTGTAACACTTCGCACAGCCGCCATGTTGGATTAGTCAGACGAGCATATGTCAAACACTGTATTTGCTCACACGTACGTCTTAGTGCTCGGTGTTAAAAATTGACGGCGGTCAAAGTGCACTCTACACCAGTTGGCTATATGGTATTGGGGGAATCGATTACGCGGTACGCTCCCATGTGCTGATCATTACGATATTGAGTGCACGCCACTGTTTTTGTGGTGCGCTCAATTGAGTGTCTCTGTACAGACACGTGTTCACTATGTACTGTATTATGGTAAACGGCAGCTCTCCCCCCACCACGGCTCTGTATTGCATTGTATGAACCTCGTCTACTTGTTGCTTGTACGGTGACTTTCATCATGGGGGAGCATACACAGTCGAACCCCATATCTCGATTCGTTAGCCGATGTCAAAGTAAATTCCACCTATCGAAAAGCTCCCGAGACTACCGTTTCATTCAGATTATGCTGATCTACTATGCCCAAGGTCGCGGGTTCAAACCTGGCCGAAGTCGTCGGATTTTTTAAAATTCCTGGCAGTACAGCCCGTGAAGGTCCTAGGCCTACTAAGCGACTGCTGCCCAGCCATTTGGCCTGCAGATATTGGGGTGACGCGTGATCAGGGCATCGGGTCCCCTCGGCCGTTAATCTTGGTTTTCGTGATCAGGGCTCTGCCTCACTGTCAGACAGCTACTCAATTGTCCTCACGAGGTTGAGTGCACCACGTCCAGGCCTCACGTCAGTTCCTAAAATCCCTGACGGAGCCGGGAATCAAACCCGGGGCCTCCGGGTGAGAGGCAATCGCGCTACCCCCACACCACGGGGCTGGCAACATAGGATTTTTTAAAGAGCATTACAATCCCTCAGTATGACTTCCTTCGGAGGGGAAGTAAGGCCGGTGGCCACATGTCATAGATTTATGGCATGGAAAATAACCTTCCACTAAGTACACTTGTGTGAAGCCAAAATTTGTAGGTTAGATTTGATTAATGCTCTCATGTTCCAACGTTCTTTATTATTTTTCTTTCTTGTTTCTCTAGCTCTGTAATAAGCGATCTGTCTCCAATGGTCAAGGTTTCCGAGGCGTATAGTGCTTGAGGTTTGATTTTTATTTATATTTTATTTTTATTTTTTTATTTAGTCAATTTACCCTCTAGGTTGGTGGATCCCACGGACTCAGCGAGGGAACTCACCACTACCGCCTCTATGGGCAGTGTCCTGGAGCTTGGAACATCTGGTCGGGATGGATACAACTGGGGAGGTGTGATCAGCACTTCGCCCAGGCGGCCTCACCTGCAAAGCGAACAGGGGCCTCATGAGGGATGGGAACGGATGGAAGATTGGGTTGGATAGGCTAGGAAGAGGGAAGGAGGCGGCCGTGGCCTTACAGTAGGTACCATCCCGGCATTTGCCCGAAGACGAAGTGGGAAACCACGGAAAACCACTTCGAGTATGGCTGAGGGGGAATCGAACCCCCTCTACTCATTTGGGCCACCCGAGGCTGAGTAGACCCCGTTCCAGTCCTCGTACCACTTTTCAAATTTCGTTACAGAGCCGGGAATCGAACCCAGGTCCTCCGGGGCGGCAGCTAACCATGCTGACCGCTAAGCTACGGAGGCGACCTTGAGGTTTGATTACTGAGGTATAATGTCTTAATTTATTACAGTGTTATTATTGTTAATAATTTTAGTTTGAGACTATTTTTGCCTTTCTTCATCCACTGAAGTTTGCAAGCCTCTGTGTGTGAATGAGTCGCCTCCATACTTTCCTATTAGCAGTTAACACTGCAGCCTCCTCTGCTTCTACACCCTTCACCATAACATAGTTATACACTAAATCTTACTTATTATCCCCCAGGTCTACCTCTGCATCTCTTACCCTCTAGAGCCGAGCTCATTTACCTCCCAAGTAATGTCTTCTCCTCCACTCGTTTCACATGACCCCACCATCTAAGTCGACGCATACGACCAGCCTCATGTAACCTGCACGTTTCTAGCTTAACTATTATCTCTTCATTACGAGCACCCTACTCCCATTGCTCCTATCTATATTGTAGGCTACCCATGTGAGTAATTTCCATGGAAAACATGCTTCTGCCTCCAGCTAGCTTCAGGTTTCGGCGTGTACCGTTCTCCCACTCAGCAGTTGCATATTTTTTGATTTGAGACTAAAAGGTATCAACTCTACAATGATAAAGCACAACTCTATTCTAAAGACTTTAATACCGTATTAATTCATGGCTTCAAACATAAAAAGAACACAATCCCAACAAATATAATACACAAACAAAACAAAGTTACTCCCACTAATTATTCACACATTTTAACAAATAAAAATCCATATCATTATTCAATCCTTTACCATTAGGTTGACTTCAAAATTCACTCTAGTGCGCTGATGCACATGTAACTTTCACAAAAACTGTGCTTTTACACTCATGCCACCTAGTGTGACTTCTTTAATTTCACAAAATTACTTGTTTCTTACAACTCATCTTAATTTACATCATGTGTACCGTTTGTGTTTTGTCTCTCTCCCCCCCACCAAATGCTTTATCATGCATTAGCCAACTCATGGGTTGCACTACAAATCTACTTGCAACTCCACAATTATGTAAATCTACCCCTCCGCTTCCCTCTTTTTATAGTCCCACTGCATGCCGTTGTGATTTCAATTCCAACTTCTGTTATCGCTGTGTCGCATGGTATTATTAAGCTACCCTTGCGAGCGTAGCCTGTGGCGTCAAGTGCCCAACTTCGTAAATTCGTGTCAGTGTCAGTACAAAATGCAACTTCCAACCATTCGTAAGATTACTAAAATTTTTAACCATCAGGGTGATCTATGATTACCAATGTGTTTTAAAACCACACACATTCATTACACAATATAACAATGCTTCCTGTCATTACAAGCAAGGTCTCAAATCTGTCCTTTCAAACGTTAACCTTCACGGTTCGTTTTACAACTCAGCCCCTTAGAGCTGCCCGTATACAATGGAGTGGAGTGGGGTGGTCACAGCACGTGAACCGTCCCTCGCTTCCTGACTCTTGGCTTTTCATCCCCCAAGCAGTAGCACGATTCTGAATACAATAGTGCATTCTCAAAGATGCACATATCTCATATGATTTAAACTGAATGGTATGCAATGTGTTCTGGACGAGCTTAAACATTTATTCCTAACCTTAGGATATTAATAACTGGCCTCAATAGGTCCGTTTCATTATATGAAGGCACGAGATTCATCAAACACAGGTCTAGTTGGGTAGCCGGTATCTTAATAAATGCTACGGTCAGTCAGCAGCTGCCGTCAATAAGATTCGCTTCACAAGAGCCGAATCATTCAATAACAAGTTCTCGGTCGATCAGGTATGGTGCAGAGGTTTCCATATTCTCCTCTCACCTACCACAGGATTCGAACCCGGAACATTCCATATCCATCATCAGAGTTAGGGTACCATACTAACTATACTCTGGCATAAATTAAATATCTCTGTATGCCCAAGGCTATACGAGACTTGACACGTCGAACAGATTACCTGGCTCCATAACCTGATGCCATGATCTCGTCCTTTAATTATTAAGAGAAATCTATCAATTACTCTACAAGCTTATTCACAAGCTACAAATTCAATTCACTATCAAGCTCTTCCATTTCCTTGCATAATTATATTCCCATTAATACACACATCAAAAAAAGTTTTGCATCACCTCGGTTCCCAGATCTCCGGCATATAGACGTTGACTGTGTATATTGTATCCAAGATACAGTCCCTTTGACTGTTCATAGATGTCACTAAAACTGCTCAAAGATGTAAACAACCATGCATGAGCAGGGCCTATTAGACGGAGGGGGTACGACAGCCGATCAGTTCCAGTCATTCCACCAGGACGAAGGTACGCTGCTCATGTTGTCTGTAGTTCTACCATGCCTAGAAGGTCAATACCGCAGTTCGATCGCGTCCGCATTGTTACTTTGTGTCAAGAAGGGCTCTCAACAAGGGAAGTTTCCAGGCGTCTCAGAGTGAACCAAAGCGATGTTGTTCGGACATGGAGGAGGTACAGAGATACAGGAACTGTCGATGACAGGCCTCGCTCAGGCCGCCCAAGGGCTACTACTGTAGTGGATGACCGCTACTTACGGATTGCCGCTCGGAGGAACCCTGACAGCAATGCCACCATGTTGAATAATGCGTTTCGTTCAGCCACAGGACGTCGTGTTTCAACTCAAACTGTGCGCAATAGGCTGCATGATGCGCAACTTCACTCCCGACGTCCATGGCGAGGTCCAGCTTTGCAACCCCGACACCATGCAGCGCGGTACAGATGGGCCCAACAACATGCTGAATGGACCCCACGGAATTGGCATCACGTTCTCTTCACCGATGAGTGTCGCATATGCCTTCAACCAGACAATCGTCGGAGACGTGTTTGGAGGCACCCTGGTCAGGCTGAACGTCTTAGACACACTGTCCAGCGAGTGCAGCAAGGTGGTGGTTCCCTGATGTTTTGGGGTGGCATTATGTGGGGCCGACGTACGCCACTGGTGGTCATGGAAGGCTCCGAAACGGCTTTACGATACCTGAATGACATCCTCCGACCCATAGTGCAACCATATCGGCAGAATATTGGAGAGGCATTTGTCTTCATGGACGACAATTCTCGACCTCATCGTGCACATCTTGTGAATGCGTTCCTTCAAGATAACGACATCGCTCGACTACAGTGGCCAGCATGTTCGCCAGACATGAACCCTATCGAACATGCCTGGGATATGTTGAAAAGGGCTGTTTATGGACGTCTTGACCCACCAACCACTCTGAGAGATTTACGCCGAATTGTCGTTGAGGAGTGGGACAATTTGGACCAACAGTGTCTTGATGAACTTGTGGATAGTATGCCACGGCGAATACAGGCATGCATCAATGCAAGAGGACGTGCTACTGGGTATTAGAGGTAGTGGTGTGTACTGCAATCTGGACCACAAATGCTGAAAGTCTAGCTGTATGATGGTACAACATGCAATGTGTGGGTCTCATGAGCAATAAAACGAGCTGAAATGTTGTTTGTGTTGATCTCTATTCCCTTTGTATTTAACGGTTCCGGAACTCTTGGAACCGAGGTGATGCAAAACTTTTTTTGATGTGTGTACAATATAATCTGATAACAACTCTTTTCTCATCCCTTAATGTATTATCTACTGCTTGGATCGATAAATATTCCAATTAGCGTAAATATTTCTTGCTTACAACATTTTATCCTGATGTTTTCATTTCTCCCTTTCATTATTATTATTATTATTATTATTATTACTGACATAAATTACCATAACCCGACACAACGTAACCATTTTAATAATCGAACATCCGTGTTCGTTGCGTTAAATTTTACATAACTGATTTGCCATTTTATTAATAGTGGTAACGATTAATCCACTCACTGATGTATAAAAAAACATCTCAACTCTACTGAAATCAACACAACCATAAACACTTGAGGGTTTACCTCCTAATACTGATTCTTACTGGCACATTATATAATTCTGAAATCACGTTACATGCAGTGGCTATAACTTCTATAACATCATGATTTGTGGGGTACTTACATAGGCTTATCCAGGTGGCTCCAACCACCCATATCTTCCAGTCTCGCCTGCCATTTGCATAATTAGCGAGGCATTTCCACACTGATAATACACATTTTATATGACATTTGCTTCACAAACCACACGACACTTTTCATTTCTATGCTGAAGCTATTGCTTCCTTCTACATGACACTTTATCACACTTGTTATACTATTAATTTAATCACTACAAAAACACACGCCACAATTTATATTCCTTACTGGTTGAAATATCCTGGCAAGATATCAGAATTGCAGGTGCGGACGGACTCCTCCACGCTCCTACTACCTCCTGAATGAAAGTCTCGATCATATGCCTACGGATTCACCAAATGTCGATCGATTATCCCTCGATAACCTTCCTGATTTGGCATGAATATGCTTACATATCGTCATGAACGTTATTATTGGTATACTTATGGCATTTCACCAATCGCATCATCAAGTTTATCCCGGCGCAGTCTGGCATATTAAGACATGTATAACCAATCACTATTTTATACACTGCCCTCAACATTGTACATTGTATTTACACAAATTATTACTTTCAACAGTTCTGCCTAGTATATCACACGGTACTTCCAATGTGAACACTAACAATTGCTCGTACTGCCGACTATACACATACGGCACGACTGTCCTTAACAAACAGTATATAACAGTTTTACTTCACGGCTTCCCAAACTGAAGTCCGAGCCTCCCTCCTTGACTTCGGTAACACGCCTTTCGCATAATAAAGTTTGTTGATTACCGTACTCATTCTTACTTCATGACCATGCATGATTATATTATCACTTGGTGCATTACACTGCACGACGAATATACTGATTACCACTAAAATGTTTAAGTCTTTGTGTGCGCTTCTTTCCCTGGTGTCGGGCGACATACGCTCCGCGCTAGATTATGTTCCAACTGTTTCCAACCACTTCCTCCAACAACTACTTCCAACCACTACTCCTCTCTGCCAAGGGTCCACCCCTTATATTCGTTTCACAAGAGAAAGTAGATCCAGAATTCCCTCGCAGATTCATCTCCTCTCCCAGGATGATTCTGGTCTTGGAATAACACTCATATTGTTCCTTTTTCCTCGCTGGTCAAAAAAAGAATGCGTGCTCGAGGATCGATCGGCCAATTAATCAATATTAATTGCCTTTGCCATGGCGTGGGTACGCGGCGTTGCTTAAAAATCCCCGGCGACATAGTCAGGTCACGCCGCGAACACCAATAGTCCTGTGTTCATGCGCGGTCCATTAAATATGCCTTGATTTCACAGTTTAAAGGCTCTATAATTATCCTCTTGGCTAAAGATTCACCTGTGTGCAACTCTCATGTCATTGCGTTGCTCCAATCACGAGTAATCAATGATTTTCATTGGGATCTCCCCACTCCACTCTCGTTCCTATTCTCAAACGGGGAAGAACTGGACCATTATTTCACCCCCTGACCTGTTCCAGACGACATAAGTAGGTCAGCGGTCAGCGAGAGCGACACGGCTCCAAGAGTCTCCTCCCACAATTCTGGGGCCATTAGTAAAATGTCAAACTCTCCAACTTCTGTGTTCCAAGTCCAGCATAGCCTACTTCATGCAGTCCAATAATGCTGTATTCCACTCATTTCCCCTGCATTATTTTAATGAATAATGTCAGTATCAATTGATATCACACCAGTGATTAAATATGTAATTTCCTCTAGGGGTTTTTACAACGAAACTCCCTCAACAGATCTCGGGTTCGTTCCCTGGTGGAACCTTCATTCTGAGCTCAACTTATCTCCGAGATCCACGTTCGATACCAGTCAGCTTGACCCCCTCGGGTTCAATATATATGTCCCTGCAATCTTTCAGACTACCCTCATCTGTTACCTTCAACGTATGTTTGAGTTATCATGAATCCTCCCAACTCTCACTCCCATACAGTAAGATCGGTCTAAACACTGAGCAAAATGAGTACATCTTCTCGCTACACTGACCTGTTTCGAGCCAAATACTCTCATCGCAACTCAGGACTCACTTCATTTGCTTTTCTGCTCCAGTGGAAATTCTTCACTTTACTTCCAACTTTGGTTGGTTCCTTACTTCAGGGGCTGTGACAACTCGGTCATGTAGCCCCGTGTACTTTGGGTGTGTGTAGAATTCGTCTGATACCCGGTGTTAATTCTGATGGCTGTATTAGTGTGTGTTATCTGTGATTCAGTTAGGACTGAAGACGATACATTTTTCAAGTAGTTCCAACTTTTTTTTACCAAATGCTACCATCCACGACACCTAACTGCGGACTTGGCTACTAGATGCCATCGAAGCCAGCACCTGGGGTAAACGTTGGAAATAATATAGCGTTATCAAAATAACCCTGAATTTTATCTTCCACAAGTGTAGTTAGTGGGATGTTCTATTTCATGCCATAAATCTATGATATGGGTAGAGCCCTGTGCGGATAAACAAAACGTTATCCGCATCCGCCCCGCAACCGCAAGTCTGTTTTCCGCATTCCCATGTTTGTTATCTGAATCTACTGACATTACAATAATATTGTTACGTGCCACCCCCTAGTGGCACTTCCGTTAACTGGATTACGGTGGGTAGAAAGCACAACAATTATTGCTTTAAAGAAACGTATTGGCTTTATTGCGAGCCAGAAAGATACACCACAATATGTCTGTCGCCCTAGGTAAATACACACTCCTCACACTGCTCCGCGGTTTGGAAGTAATCTCACTGGGTTTCGCAAGTCACGTCACCACACTTCTGTCGCTCAGGAAAAACACGCACTAAATCAGAAACACTGTCCTAAAAAAAACTCGGTCCCCTCACTGTTGAGACCGCTTATATAGCAGGCAGGTGACTCAATGAATTCTAGAATCGTCCAGGATACACGGCTTCTCGAGATTTCCATCACTGGCTGGGTCATGAATATTCTGGACCATCCCTTAGTCCTAGTAGCCCTGTTGCGTAAGGCGCACGTAATACACTGAGGCAGAGCACACACAGCCCGGGGCAGCTGTGACTTAACGCGGCGAGGCGACAAAACAACCTCATAACCGTAACAATATTTTAAATTAGATAAAGCATAAATTACTATAGCAACATATTTAGACATTTGAGGAAAGTGTCATTCCCTTAGGCTATGTATGTCAAGTGCTATGTGTAAAATGAATGTTACACAGCCAGAATTGCAACCCTTTTCTGTTCGGAGTGTTAATTATACTTAATGACATAATTTGAAGGAGATTAGCTTAAATCATCTTACATTTGTCATGAAAATGACATAACGAACAAGAAGTTCCGTGACGAACTAAAGAGCCTACATTTCTCGAAATTTAAGATTCTTGCCAATCTATATAGACCTATATAGAATAATGACGAAATTAAGTTTGTAATATCGAAATTCCTAATTAGTTCGAAACATACCTTATATAATGTAGCCTAACAGAGCAGTACAGTTGGCAGCCCTGGTGACTGTGTGTAGGCTATTGATAGTTGCATCTTTTAATGTACAGAATACAAAATTTGGTTGAAGTCCAATGGATAGCATGCACGTTACATGCAGCTAGACCTTGGATTTATCAGCGCGCGTAAAATTATGTTGGCAACAATGTCATGCATGTGTTGGTCAAAAATAATCTGAAATATTATGATCTCGTGTTGTACCAATTTTGGATGAAATCCAGCAGCAAATGCAACGCGTAGTCAAGGCTATTATTGTTACTGCGGAGAGAGCGGTGGGCATAGTTTAGACCGTGACCGGTGTCTGACAATTTTCACACTTCGGCAGACTATAACTTTGGAACGGTAAGTCGGAGGAAAAAAATGTTTAAATAAATGTTGTAGACAATTTTGAGAGGAACAAATTTCTGATTCGCTCTCTTGTGAACAAAACATTTTTTCTAGGATAAAAAGTGAAAAAACACTTTTTTGGAAACTTAGGTGCCACCTAGCTTCTGCATTTCAAAACGTATGACATGACCTCAATGGGACAAATTGTAGGTGACAATGTCCTCTACATTTATTGTTTAAAAAACTCTTCTTTAAAATACGTCGATTCAGAGAAAAACTCTTTTCAAAACATTTTTGAGTTTTCCGACAATATGATCGTGCAAATTATTCTGAAATTTAGAGTTAAGATGTTCTTGTGATTTTCTAACGATTTAATAAAAGCCAACCATAGCACGGTTTTTGGAACAAAAGAGGTTTCTTCTGTGCAGCTGTACTGTGCTACAGGGCCAATAATTTTTTCTGGGGATTTTCCTTTCTTTCGTTTTCTAAATTTTAAGTTAGTGATTATTATTATTATTATTATTTATGACCTATGGGCTACTACGGAATATACAGGGTCATTATCGATATGCGCCCCGATAAAAACGGCAAGCTAAGCCGGCTGTGACTGGTGCAGATCTCAGGCGCGCGTACGGGGTTCAGCCGGTGGTAGGCGAGCTCCATTGACTCATATCGTTAGTTCACACGTTCATATGGACGTGTATCTTCAAAGCTTACACGTTAGTGTTGCTCGTTTAGTGAGTATTGTGATTACTGTGATTGTTGGTCATGCCCAGTCACCAATTCACATTGCGTGAACGTGTGTGATCCATAATTCGTATATGAAATGCAGAAAATCTTGTTCTGAAACGAGACGAAAATTTCGAATCAAGTTCCCAGGGAGACCTGTGCCTAATGCTAGTACAATTAGGAGGCTCGCTAAACGATTCAAGGAAACAGGCTCCGTAAATAATAAAAGAGTTGATAGACATCTTTCCATCAGAAGATGTCAGGTGTGTGTGTGTGTGTGTGTGTGTGTGTGTTTCAAGAGAGGGGGGGGGCACATTTTCAGCATTACCTATGAGCACTGTAAGTACACATTATTGAACGTGTTTGGTAAAAGTGTGAAAGTGCGCACCACCACCGGCTAAACCAGGTACGCGGGCCCGCGATCTAAACCAGTCACAGCCGGCTTAGCTTGCCGTGTTTATCGGGGCGCACATAGATAGTGACCCTGTACATCTAAGTCTAGGGTAGTGAAGTTGTGGATACGCGAGCAAATTGACTATAGATTTCTTTGTTGTCTGTATGAAAAGAAGAATTTCCTGACAGAAGGAAGCTTCTGTCCTCGAAACGATGACATCAGTATCTTGTTTCCCAGCTTTCTCGAGCAACAAAGCGTAAAGGGTCTTTTGACACTTCCACCTGCTACATCCATATTTCGCAAAGGATTTACCAACACCTCGCTTCTTATAAGAAGCTTTTATTTCTTTTTCTCTCCTTAACACCCACACTGCTTCCTGGTTTTCTTACTCACACATTCTCACTATTCAGTTCTCACAGCCTTCCCGTTTTATTTTGCCCGGCGCGGTGTTGCCAGATCATACTTCGATAGCTTGAACATTGTGTAGGGTGAGATTTGGTGTCTGCCCACCATACACAACTGTATTGTGTGCTGCCGACTACTAGGAGTCAACCCGGAGGAAAGAATACTTCCCTTACGGCGTAAAAGGGAGTGGCAGCCGTATGTTCTCTGAGCATTAACTATCAGTTAAATAGGTAATAATAATAATAATATCGTATGGCCTCGGGTGCCTGGTGCAAGCTTTGTTAATTGACACCCAGAGGGTAGATTGCATGTAGAATTTCGTCGTTCCGTTGAACGCTATGAAAGTCAAGGAGGTTAGATATCTAAACTCCTTGACACTACAGCGCTTTCAAGTAGAGAATGAAGGAACATTGTGTTGGCAGAAAATCCCGAGATTAATTTTGCCATTGAACACGGCCTACTGAATTCAAATGGGTTCTTTAACATGCCAACAACGTATGACATGAGTATCGTGATTTTTGTCGCCTTCAAAAATCACTTACCATGGCCAGGGGCGAAACTGCAATCTTGGGGTTGGTAGTCCGACACTATAACCACTCACCCACCGTGGCTAGCAGTTAAATAGGTGAAATGTATGTCAATGTACTCCTTATTTTGGTTTGTGGTTTGGAGAATTTATTTATGATGGATGACTTTTAAAGCCTGTCGGCCTTATGCAAGGAGTTAATTAGAGATGCCCAGTCCCATGGTGAATTGGTTAGCGTGCTAGGCTTTGGCCCATAGGGTCCAGGGTTCGATTCCCGGCCGCGCGATCGGGGATTTTCATCTCCTGGAGCAGTATCCCCTGGCCCGGGGACTGGGTGTATGGGACGTCTTCATCATCACTTTGTCATTCAGACGCGCAGGTCGCCCACGGGCGTTCACTTGAAAGACCTGCACTCGGCCTCCCAGGAGGTCACACGATTTAAAAAAATAAAGATAAAATCAAAGAAGATGAATGAAACTACGGAAAGTTTTGGAAAAAAGGGTGTGGCGTATTAGAGGCCACTGTCCCAGTTTCGACTGCACTTGAAAATGGAAAAAGTGCGTCTATTATCGCTTACTGCTTTAGCTCATAGCAATTTTTAAGATTTTGCCGTGCCTTCAGCGGGTTGTTATCGGAGGAGTCGTGACATTTCGTGGGTGGTAATTTCTTATCGTATATTTGGATCTAATGATGCTCGCTTGACGAGCGAAATATGGCATCCAATTAAACCACACCAATTTTAGTCAAGTGTGTTAATAAGCGCTCCCGTGGCGTAGTCATGCTCGTAAAATCAATCATGCACCACGACCGCAGGGGCAGCTGAAGCAAGTCCGGAGATCTAGAGGTTCGAATCCCGGCGATGACAGCGGCTATCCTGAGTATGATTTCCCCTGGGTTTTACCAGATTCCCTCCTGAAGAATGGCGGGATAGTACCTTGTTTCAATTCCTAGTGCAACTACCCCTAAATTATTTTCGAAAAAAAGTTTGAAAATTTATTAAAGCCAGAAAGTCTTTTACTTGCTAAGATGACAATATCATGAGCAAATAATCTCCTTGAATGTTTACTCCTACTTTAAAATTTTCTCTGATTAATGTACGCCCCCTCCCCCCCCCCCATCAAGGGGCTCACATCTAGTGCGACGTGGGTTGGTGACCACGGAACCCCAGCTGAGTCCGACAATGCTTCCACTTACTTGTGCCGGGCTCCTTTCAGTTATCTCTCCTGTCGACCTCCCTTGGTCAACACTTGTTCTCTTCCGACTCCGACAGTATTAGGGAATCCGAGGCCTAGAGAGTCCTTCTCTTTCCCGCCTTAATTGTCCCTTGTCTCATATTTCCTGATACCCTCATTCTTAGTGGGGTCAGTCTTCTTTTTGTTTTCATGATATCTCTTGCCTTTTGCACAAGGCCCTCAAGGACGCAGGGTATGTGTAGCCCCACTACTTCTGGTGCACCTTGGGTAGTTCTACATCCTCAAGGGCTCACGGTTGGTGAGTTCAAGAGTTGGCGACCCGGAGGGATTCCTGAGCTGGGTCCGTTTTTCCACCTTTTCCCACTGACTTTGAGGTGAGCCCTCTCCTCTTTCCCCCATTTCTTCTCTGCCTTTCATAACTCTCTTTGCTTCCAAGTCCCTCAATCCTCATTTTTCGAGGCTTGAGGACATTTCTTTTCCTCCTGTCCATTTTTCTTTTCTGTTCGAATTTTTATTAATACATTTCTTCTTTTAGTATGTGAGTTAAGTCCGTATTTAGTTCTAGTTGTAGGTTTCATGCCATTATCATTTATCACGATCACCAAAACCATTAGGGACCGATAACCTAGATGTTAGGTCCCTTAAAACAACAATTATCATCATCATCATCATCATCATGTTTAATGTATAGATTGAAAAGTATGAGAATATGGTGTTTATAACTATAGCCTAATTTATGATAAGCAGAGTAAAGTAGATGCTGATTATGTTAATCTAATACTGTGGTTTTGCCGGCTCCGTGGTGTTGGGGTAGCGCGGCTGCCTCTCACCCGGAGGCCCCGGGTTCGAATCCCGGCTCCGTCAGGGATTTTCGAAACTGACGTGAGGGCTGGAACGAGGTGCACTCAGCCTCGTGAGGACAATTGAGTAGCTGTCTGACAGTAAGGCAGCACCCCGGTCACGAAAACCAAGATTAATGGCCGAGGGGACCAGAGACCCGATGCGCTAACCACGCGTCACCACAATATCTGCAGGCCAAATGGCTGGGCAGAGGTCACATGGTAGGTCTAGGCCCTTCATGGGATGTAGTGCCAGGGGTTATTATTATTAATAATACTGTGGTTTAGTACGTGTGTTCCGCAGTTGCCGGCTGACAGGTGAAGTACTCTGCTACAATTTCCCGGCTCCCCAGGTCACTATTTTTGAACAGTTTAGCTAAGAGACCGCCATAATGAGATCTACATTATTGACTGGTTCTGTTGTGATGTTTATTGGCAGTCTACCTCGCACGGGCGACAGGACCGACTCCGGGAGAATGGACGTGCTCTGGCAGCGGCAGACGTGACGGTGGGGAGAAAGAACAGCCCCACACAGTTAAAGGGAATGGCTGCAAGGTGTTGTACATCAGATACTGCCATCTTATAAGTGCTACACTGAAAGAAATTGAGCATTTAAATCCTATCAATAAATAATAATAATAATAATTATACTAAACCGTGATTAGACCTGGGTATTACTGTATATTCAGGGGAATGATCAACACTTCAAACACTCAGTAGCTTGATTGTAAAATTGGAAATTCAAGAAAGGAGGATTATCTGAAAAATTCTTGCTGCAAAATTCAAAGATGGTGTTAAGACTACCGAACAACTTATAAGTAGTAATATACACCCGCACTGAAAAGATGGATAATACGAGGGGCGTCCAAATGAAAAGGTAGGAAGCAATACGGTGGGTACAATTTATTCGTTATTCAAAAGTAATCTCCACAGGCCTGTGCGCAGGTGTCCCATTGCTTCACTAGCTGCAGGATTCCCTGTTCCCAGAAGTCTTGTGGTTGTGACAGGAGCCAACTCTGTACGGTGACCTTTGGTTCGTCATCCGGGTGCGCGTACCAAACATGTTCAATAATGTGTACTTAGAGTGCTCATAGGCGATGTTGAAAATGTACTCCCTCTCTTGTAACACACACCGGGCATCTTCTGATGAAAGAATGTCTGTCAACTCCTTTATTATTATTATTATTATTATTATTATTATTATTATTATTTACGGAGCCTGTTTCCTTGAATCTTTCAGCGAGCCTCCTAATTGTACTGCCATCAGGCACAGGTCTTCCTGGAAACATGATTCGAAATTTTCGTCTCGTTTCAGAACGAATTATGGATATACACACACGTTCGCGCAATGTGAATTGGTGTCTAGGCATGACCAACAATCACAGTAATCACAATACTCACTAACCGTGCAACACTAACGTCTAAGCTTTGCAGATACTCGTCCAAATGAATGACAAACACGTGTGAACAAACGATATGAGTCAGCGGAGCGCGCCCTTACCGGCTGAACCGCGTGCGCGCGCCTGATATCTGCGCCATTGTGTTTATCGGGGCGCACCCTGTAGTTGGATGTGGGTTGAACTTGTCTGATAACCTGTATTTATGTAATAGTGTGTGTAGCTGTCAGTTATTATGGAGAGGGATGATATAGGTGCCTCGAAACTTGAAGTAAGTTACTATCCTGGCATTTACCTGGAGGGAGTGTGGAAAACCAATCCACAGTTCTAAGCAACTCCAATGGGGCAAACATCCTATTAAATTTTCGTCTGATTGCCGATTTGAACCCGGTTCATCACTGAATTTTATTGTTGTATTCTCCACTTTTCCAAACGTAAAGGACACACTAAACTTTTCTTACGAGGTGCTGGTGTGATGACACGCGGTAGACTGACGATTGTTCAATGAAACTCAACCATATCCGATCGATAAAAATAGTAGTTTTCCTCTTCTACCACCACGAGCACTAGTGTGATTCAATAAAACTCAACCATATCTGGTCGATTAGATTATCAGTTTGCCTTCTCTACCACTAGGGGCGCTAGTGGGAGTCAATGCAGTGTTTCACTTAAACCCTTATAACTACTTCTGGTATGAAGTTTTTTCTTTAAAATTAACTCCTGAGCGTATTGAACCAAGAACGTTAAAAATCACTCAGTATGCCTTCCTTCGTAGGGGAAGTAAAGCCGGAGGTCCCATGTCATAGATTTACGGCATGAAAAGGAACCTTCCACTAACTACACTTGTGGAAGCCAAAATTTGTAGGTTTGTTTGATAACACACTATTAGTTCCAACGATTGCCGCCAGATGCTGACTGTGATGACATTTAGTAGCCACGACCGCAGCTAGGTGTCGTGGATGGTAGCATTTGGTAGCAAAAGTAGGAACTACTTGAAAAACATTAATCGTCTGCAGTCCTTTTACCTGTATCAAATACAACACACACTAATACAGCCATCACAATTAACACCGGTTATCAGACAATTTTTACACACACCCAAGGTACATGGGGCTACATGACCGCGTCGTCGCAGCCCCTAAACAGAGGAACCAACCAAGTTACTGTCAACCAAAATATTATGTGTACTCGAGTTTGAAGGTTCTTTGTGAAGTAACCAATAGACCTGCATAAAATCCAATACCATAATCATTTTCGTCGTTCTATTTTACGTTAGTTCATGTAGGTTTGAAATTTTTAATTTATATATTAATATTTTTATGGCGGTTGGAACACAAAAAGTGCACGTTTTTAAGCGTGTTTCAACCATGCGTCACATTTAAGAATTATCTCAAAAACCCGTCATCAGATCGAATCCAAATTTTAACACAATATACATTGGAATGTTGTATAAATGGTTTATTAATTTCAAAATTTTGTGTGTCCAAGAAACAAAGTTATCATTTTTGTAAGCTAACTTTTTCTCGGCTCGAGGTGGTTGGAAAATGTAGTTCTTGGTGGCGTTGTAATCCTTATACATCGAAACGTTATGCTGTATGACTGTGAAATACGTAAATTAATTCACTTATTTATCAGTTTGTATTTGTTGGGGTCGCGCCTCACTCGGAAGTGATGGGCTCCATCTCAGCAACGCTGTACAGCTTTTCCCGTAGCGGCTTGCTGGTGAACCATGTGTTATTTCCCCGTACAAATGCAAACCGATATAAAACAAGTGAATTAATTTATGTATTTCTCAGTCATACAGCATAACTTTTTGATGTTTAAGGATTACAACGCAACCAAGAACTATATTTTCCAACCACCCCGAGCCGAGAAAAAGTTACCTTACAACAATGATAACAACTTTGTTTCTTGGACACTCAGGCTTGTGAAATTAATAAACCAGTTATACGACATTCCAATGTATATTGTGTTAAAATTTAGATTCGATCTGATGACGGGTTTTTGAGATAATAAGTCTTAAATGTGACGCATGGTTGAAACACGCTTAAAAACGTGCACTTTTTGTGTTCCAACTGCGGTAAAAATATTAAAATATAAATAAAAATTCCAAACCTACATGAACTAACGTAAAATAGAACGACGAAAATGATGATGGTATTGGATTTTATGTAGGTCTATTGGTTAATTCACAAACAACCTTCAAACTCGAGTGCACATAATACTTTGGTCGACAGTAATTTGGCTAGGATTTAAAAAACAATAAAACTAGTAAAAAAAAGAAGTGATTTTAGAATGTTCTTCCGGAACTACATTAAGGCCGGAAGTGATTTTCAAAATTTGTTATTTTAGTTTGATAGAGCTCTCCAAAACCCACAATATGAAACCTTTCCGACTCATTTGGCTCTTCAGTTATTGGCAAAATTCAGGAAATTGCCAAATTTTATATTTTTGCTATAGGGTCACCACATAGAAAAGAATGGTGGAGGCGGGACTCGCCATACGTTGCTGCTGAAGAGCTTCCCACTCCATACACGACTTCACAAGGTCCAACGAGAACGACAAGGAAACTATATTCAGTAAAAACTCGATTATCCGCCATCGTCGGGACCGTGGTCGTGACGGTTGAGGAAATAGACGGATAACAGAAACACTGTATCATTCCTCCAAAACATGACCTCAATCAATAATATTATAGACAGATATCACTTTCACAGTAAAGTAATATATTTCGGTGCGAAAAGAAATTAAACCAGATTGTAATAGCAAATAAAACTATTTATTACATGATAAAACATCTGTTTAGTAGCTACAAATGTGGCCAAATAATGTACAGTACAGTAATATAAACTTACAGGTGAAATAGTTCATGTAGCTTGAAAATAGTCAGTCATTTTCTTCTGCCTCTTTGATGCTCGAGCTTTCACAAGCGGCAATATTTCGTATTTTTCGAAGCAGTAGTGTCTGCGTTGCATTGGCCTCTTCTTGACTTTCAAACCATTCTATACACTTGGACAGCATTGTTTCAGCCTCTGAGTGGCTAATAGTTTGTTTCTCGTCATTGTTTGAACACTCGTCTTCATCAGGTACACTCAATTCCCACTAAAATAGAATAAGTAAGCAAAGCGAACGCGTCACTGCACCTTAAAGCACTTTGTTCTTATAGTATTATTAAGCTATTACAGCAATGGCGGTTAACAGAAACTGACGGTTTAAAGAGTGACGGTTAAACGAAGTTTTACTGTAGTAGCAGCGAGAAAGAGAGAGAGAGAGACACTTCCCCTACCTTGCGCACATGCGCAGAAGAAAGACTATCAGTGGACAGACAAGAGAGCTGGAAATGCTCTCCCCTACTTTGGTGCGCATGCGCATTGAAACATTCATTTCTAAGTGGTAACCCTATAAGATGTTTTCAACATTAACACCCGGGGAAAACACACACAGGATAGCCACAGTGTGCACCGAGATTCGAACCTGTGATCTCCATACTTGTTGCAGCTGCCCTACCGGCCGAGGTGCATGATTTAACGAGCAAGTCTACACGGCGGGACACATTAAATTTGGTGGTGGGGTGGGGGGCAAGTGACTTCGTCTGGGAAGTGGAGGGTGGGTAATATTGCTCGCTCTGGGTGACAACTGTAACTGATAGTCAGAACATGAGTTGTTTGCAGTTCCTCCAGCTGGCGCTCCGTTCCGGTCACGACTCTTCGCATGTGGGGTGAAGCTAATGATGATTGATGGTGTGACCTGCGCGTTCAGTCATTAGCCTCCTAATTGTCGAGTCCCGGCTACCTTCAGGGTGAGAGTGAGAGAGGAATCCTTACCACTGCTTTATGAGACTAGGGGAGCGCATTCTGCACCACAAATGATTTCTAATACTTCTGCTATTTTTTTTCCTTATGTTCTGCTAATGAGTGTCGCTTTTTTATGTCTTTGTTATTAAACTAATGTTAAATTGTTATGATTCAATATAAAATAAAAATAAAAACGTCTATCCTACTACCTTGACTTCTTTTTTTAGCGTATGGCTTTTAGAGCCGGGAGTGTCCGAGGACATGTTCGGCTCGCCAGTTTTGTAGCTGCTTCGAGGCGGACACCCAATGGGTGAGCTACACGTACCGTTGCGTGTGGAGTGGTGTCTAGGGAGGAATGTTTGAATGTAAGGACAAGGAGTTGGAAGGTAGCGGCTGTGGCCTATAGTTAGGTACCAACCCCGGCATTTGCCTGGAAGGAAGATGGGAAATCACAGAAGACCATCCTCAAGGTTGCCGACGGGGGGATTCGAATCTCCTCGCCCGCCTCCCGGTGTGAGCGATTGAAGCAGTCATGCCGTAACGACCTCGGCTAACTCGACCGGTTATCTTGACATATAAAGCCCATATAGTCTATGGTTCTACATTAGCGTTATTGTATCTCTAGAATATTTGTGAAAATCCACAGCCTTCTTCCAGTCGACCGACCGAGTCAGAGAATGGAATGAGTGAAGCCCCCATATAGCGGCGAGGATATTAAACTGTGCCGGCTGCCGAAGCCTGTCGCACTCCCCTGGGGCAATGAATAAATGAATGACAGATGAAATGAAATGATAGTGAAGAGAGTTGCTGGAATGAAATTGTGACAGGGAAAACCGGAGTATCCAAAGAAAAACCTGTCTGCCTCCACTTTGTCCAGTACAAATCTCACATGGAGTGATTGGGATTTGAACCACGGACCCAGCGGTGAGAGGCCGGCGTGTTGCCGCCTAAGCCACGGAGGCTCTTATCTCTAGAATATTTGTATATTTTATAATTTTAAGATGGCCGCTGGGCGCTACGTTTAGTCTTGTTGTCGTTTGAGTCTTCAGTCTTTCGACTGGTTTGATGCAGCTCTCCATGGCTCCCTGTCCTGAGCTAATCGTTTCATCTCTACATAGCTACCACACCCTACATCCAAGGCGATCTGTTTAACATATTCTAACCTTGGTCTACCCCTACAGTTCTTGTCCTCGACCCTTCCATCCATAACCTACTAAGCTTGTTATTCCTGGGTGTCTTAGTATGTGTCCTACCAACCTATCTCTTCTCTTCGTTAGCAGTCGCCAAAAACATCTCTCCCACTCGTCTTAGTACCTCTTCGTTTGTAACCCTATCTACCCATCTGATCTTCATCATTCTCCTGTATCACCACATTTCAAACGCTTCAATTCTCCTCTTTTCTGCTGCACCAATAGTCCAAGTTTCACTTCCATAGAGTGGTGCGATCCCGACAAAGGCTTTCAAAAATGAATTCCTAATACCTAAATCTATATTCGATGTCAACAAATTATTTTTCTGTAGAAATGCTTTCCTAGCCTGAGACAACCCATTTTTATACCCTCTTTGCTTCGTCCATCACTGGTTATTTTGCTTGCAAAGTAACAGAAGTCTCCTACTTCCTTCAGCTTTTCACCTGCCAATTTGATGTTTCTGATTTGTTTTCGGTTGAATTCCAATATTTTTGTTTAGCATTTATTAATTATTATGATTCAATATAAATTTAAAACCTTCTAGCCTACTTTCTTGACATATAAAGCCCATTTAGTCTATGGTTTTACTGTACATTAGTGTTAATTTAAGATTTTATCTCTAGAACATTTATTATTATTTTTATTTTATAATTTTAAGATGGCCGCTGCACGCTAAGTTTAGTGTTATATCACTATAAATAATAGTATCAATATCTTTTGTAGGGCACTCCTCCCTCACTAAATTTCGGATTAATTGTGCTATTATATCCTGAGTTAATGACTTTCACTTTTTAAGAATACGATCAGTCGCCATTAAGAACGTATCGAGTCGC
The DNA here is from genome assembly GCA_946902985.2 of Meconema thalassinum. NCBI lineage: Eukaryota > Metazoa > Arthropoda > Insecta > Orthoptera > Tettigoniidae > Meconema > Meconema thalassinum. Next base: position 83,120,728 of record OX336399.1, on the reverse strand, counting down.
TGTTCTTTTGAGTTCTTCATAGGAAGCCACTTATAAGGCTCTACTTTACTGCTAAATTTCGTTGTTGTATCTTAAAAATATTTGGAGCTATTTATTTTCAAATTCTATATTTTCAAGATGGCCGCCTCACGTTGTATTCAGTGTGTTATCCTTTCAGCAAGATCCCTAATATGGTTATTTTTTTTTACTAACTTTTCTTTCAGTTGCACAAATACATTCTGAATTATTCATCATTACGTGTTAATATTACGCCCGGCTACCACCTTGCAAATGTAAGACCACTGTTAATTTCGTCTGGGCAAACGATACTCCATACAGGTTTCTACCTTAACGCTAATTTTCGTATTAGTAGTTCCAAAAGATATGAAGTTATTTCTTTTTATATGATCAAATTTCAGGAAGACCACTTCACTCTACATTCAGTGTGATAAATTTATCACTAATGCTACTGACGCCTCATGAAATACTCTTCTTCTACGAAGTTTCTCCTTAATGGTGCATAACATCCTCAGTTAGTAATTTGTATACTTAAATAGTGCTCGTAGCCGCCGTATTGAATCTATGAAATCACTGATATTTTTCTTTTGGCATACTAAGCAGCATATAAGGTTCTATTTCAATGATTCATTTCGTTATCGTATCTCTAGGATACCCAAAGTTCTTAATTTAATTTTGACAGTTTCAGGATGGCCGCAGGGGACTATATTCAGTGTGATTATATTCAGACTAACACATGTCTCAATTACCCAAGTTCATTCTGAATTGTTGTTTTTATTGTTATAATATTTCGCACAGCCACCATCATGATTGTATAGAGACGTTGTTCTTTTGCCTTGTCATACAAGGCCACATATACGGTCCTAGTTTGTCATTAATTTTCGTTACAGCACCTCTTAAATTGTCAAGCATAATTTATTTTGATATTTTATAATTTCAATATGGCGACTGCGCGTAACATAGTCTCATGTTGCCATCCCATCGACAACAGAGGGTCCTTTCATAAATCTTTCTGAATGCCAAATGCGTGAAATTTGATTCATTGGATCATTGGTTTTGGATTATAATGCTTGCATGATTCACATGGCCACCATATTAAAACTATTTGGTTGATGACCCAGTAGTTTTGGCGCCTGACGCTTCTTACATGAAGGTATACTCTCACAAAAATTTTGGAGATCCAAGGATTAGTTAAATCGTAGTTTGATTTAATCTTTGATCGTTTGGGTTCCCATCTTACTGTCCTAGTTAAGATGGCGAAGATGTAAAACATGTGCATAATAGTGCTACCTCTGTGCCAAATTTGGTTCAATTTGGTATCGTCGTGTTTGAATTAATAGGAGCGGGGAGGGCAACCTACAAACACACACAGTCACACACGGACATTTTTCCCGTGTAGATCTCATACGTCTAATTTTATTTTTTTGCAAAGGAGTAATGTACGCTAAAATCCACCCCATAGTATAGCGGCTAGCATCCTTGACTGTCGCTCTAAAGATTTGGGTTCGATTCACTTCTCTGCCGTGAAATGTAATTATAGTCTGAGGATTGGAATGTAGTACGTTCAGATTCTAGAGGCAAAATTGATAAGAGGTGGGATCGGTTCCCATCTCAGCAAACTTGGAAGTGGTTTGTCGTGGGTTCCCCTCTTCTACTCCAGCCAAATGCCGGGATGGTTCCTAACTGATGGCCACGGCCACCTCCTTCCCATTCCTCATCTGAATTACAAATACTGTTGGCGCTGCAGAAAAGACGACAAAAAAGGATTTGAAATGTGGTATTACCGGAGAATGATGATCAGATGGGTAGATAGGGTATAACAAATGAAGAGGTATATTAAAAAGAGTGGACGAGGAGAGATGTTTCTAGCGACTGGTAATAAAGAAAAGAGATAGGTTGTTAGGACACATAATAAAACACCCAGGAATATCAAGGTCATCTATGGAAGGAAGGGTTGAGGATTTGAACTGTACGGGTAGACCAAGGTTAGAATTAATTAAACAGGTTCCCTCGGATGTAAGGTGTGGTAGCTATGTAGAGATAAAACTATTAGCTCAGGACAGGGTGGCATGGAAGGCTGCATCAAACCAGTCAAAATACTGAAGATTCAAAAAACAGCAACAATATTCTTAGAATGACTTTCCCCGAATCGATATTCATTATACCTAACAAAATCACCCAAAGTGGATAACACAAATCCTTATAATTTTGCCGATTAATCTCAGTGAGGGCTCGAACCAACATTTTCGTTATTGAAGGTGAAACACCTCCAATGTGGCTGTCTACGAGACTCAAATAGAGCAAGCAGAACCGAGACTATTATTGGAACATTGGGACGGGATGTATAGGGCTAAAAGGAAAGAAAGTAGATTGCATAAGAACATAATAATAAAAAGGCAAGAAACCAAAGCATAGAATGATGGAAATAGTTTACTCGTCTGTTCGTATCATTACCAAATCTTCGACTTGTGTATGATGATCACGTACGCATCAACGAGTGGGAACAGAAACGATTTCACGTGTTGCCATGGTAACTATGTATGGGAAATTTGTCCACGCTAATCACAGATAGACCCCAGCCCAAAAACATATCTATGCTGAAGGGAAGGAAGGGAGGAAGTAAGGAGAAGAAAGAATAGAAGGAATATAGGAAGGGAAGGAAGGAAGGAAGAAAGGAAGGGGAAGAGAGAATAAAGGAATATAGGAAGGGAAGGCAATTAAAGGAAGATAAAATGAGAAGGAAAGGAAGGAGGGAAGGAAAGGGACGGTAGGGAAGAATGGAAGGAATGTTAGAAGGAAAGGAATAATGGAAGGAAGGGAAGAAAGAGAAGGAAACGAAGGGAAGAAGGAAGGGAAGGGGTTCGAAGGAAGGAAGGATAAGGGATGGAAGGGAAGGAAGTAAGTAAGGAAGGAAGGGAAGGGAGAAAGGAAGGAAACAAAGGGAAGAAAGGAAGGGGAATGAAGGAAGGAAGGAAGGAAAGAATGCAAGGGAAAGGGACGGAAGGGTAGGAAAAGAAGGGATGGAAGGTAGGGAAGGAGGATAGGAGGGGAAGGAGAGAAGGAAGGAAAGAAGGGAAGTAATGGAGGGGGAGGGGAGGGAAGGAAGGCAGGAAGGAACGGAAAGGAAGGGGATGGAACGGTAGGAAGGGAGGAAGTGGGAAAGCCGAAAGAAAGGAAAGGGAAGGAAGGAAGGAAGGAAGGAAGGTAGAGAAGGGGGATAGGAGGGGAATGTGAGAAGGAAGGAAGGGAAGGAATGGAAGGGGAGGGGAGGGGAGGGACGGAAGTCAGGAAGGAAGGAAGGGAGGGAAGGGCACGATAGGAAGGAAGGAAGGGAAGGGAAGAAGGGGATGGAACGATAGGAAGGAAGTAAGGGAGGCAGGAAGGAAGGAAGGGAAGGGAAGAAGGGGATAGGAAGGAAGGAAGGGGATGGAACGATAGGAAGGAAGGAAGGGGATGGAACGATAGGAAGAAAGGGAAGGGAAGAAGGGCATGGAACGATAGGAAGGAAGGAAGGAAGGGAGGCAGGAAGGAAGGAAGGAAGGAAGGGAATAAGGGGATGGAACGATAGGAAGGAAGGAAGGAAGGGCTACATTTAACCCCTCACGGCTATTATTAGCCAGGTTTGCCTTTCTGCTCACTTCTCTCTCTGGAAGATGTCGGGTTATCAATTCCTCCTGATCTCCCCTTCTCCAGTAATGATGCCTCATCTCATTTTTCAGCTCCCTGCACAGTTATTTCAAAGATTACCGGGTGGAGAGAAACCAGACTCCATTGACACCCACGTCTCTGAGTGCGACATCGCGTAATGGGGTGGAAGAGAAGCTCTCGTTAACAGAAGTCAGCACTCGATGTTCTTTCTTTGTGAGCTCATTACTTAATTGATGCCTATCGAAATTTACAATCTTGATAATTAGCGCTGCTATCTTGTGGCAGAATATGGAGTCTTGGACCTGGTGCTGTATTTATTTTAATGGAAACTGTTATGGAGAGTTCTAAGTAAAGTGTGTGTGTGTGTGTCCCTAATTAAGTCTAAATGGCTGGAGCGATTTCAATGAAACTCAGTAAGTAAATAGTATTTAGAACTATTTAGACCTACCCCGACCATGCCCTTCAAAATTTGATGCGTCTGACAAATCCAACATGGTGGCTGTGCAAAATATTACACCTGCATTCTATATCTCCGAAGCTATTACTGATATAACTCTGAATTTTGTACGGTGATAGAGAATACTTAATTAAGTTCAGTTATGTGATGCTTAAAAACATGGTAAAACAAAACCAAGGTGGTGGCCACGCGAAGTCAAAATATTTAAATGGCATTTTCTCGAAATTTAATCAACAGAGCGCAGTGGAACTGGTAGGATACATGTTTATACAAGATTCAAGCTACTGGCAACTCATTCAATTCCATTTTTCTCATAACAACAAGATGGCGGCTGGGCAATAGTTTGAAATTATTATTTTTGTTTCCGAATCATGCGATTGAAGTGAACGTTTGAATAATAAACCTATGTAATATTCTTCATCTAATGGTACATAGCTCTATGGCCTATATATAGAACAGTCTAACATGGTGATCATCAGAAATATTTCAACGGTTCCCAATATCTCCGAATCTATTACACGAATTAAACTGACATTTTGTATGTTTAAGTTCTCCTATGGGCTTTTCAATAACCTTATGAACACAAATCCAACATGGTGGCGATGCAAAATTTAATTATCTTTATAGATGTTTCTCGGTAAATCCTTGTGATAGGCAGGAGAATTTTAATGGAGAAGACCAGTGGGATTTATGATAACAGGCTATTTAGTTCTTCGCGGAACTACTTTTTGTCCCCTGTGATGACAGATTGAACCTCATTTCTAAACCTTGTTCATGTTTGTAAAATGGAAAACACTTCTGGAATGTGAATTAAATTGAAGGGGAAGAGTATTAGTTTATGGGGGCCGGGTAGTGTACATTTCCTGACAATGCAATTTCTTAAAACGTCAATTATTACGTAAGCATTACAACTAGTGTCTTAAAATTTTCAAAGGTTCTCAATTACATTCCATGATAGTGTGCTGGTATTGTATACATAAATACAGTAGTTCAACAAATAGACATGAAAGGAAGGGAAACTTTGAAATACGAATTTTTGATTTCGACAATATTTAAAGAAACACTATTTCAGTTACTTTCAATTGTCTAATTGCCTTTTTATTTTAATTACTATCCTTTTGTTTCACAAGTTTGGAATTCTAAACGCCAATAAGTGTGACAAATTTCTACTTCATTGGGCTCGTCTTCCGCCCATTCTTGCAGAGGAAAATATTTTCCAGTCTTTATGGACTACAGCAAAGCCTTTGGCTCTATTAACAGGCAAGCTCAGTCTGTTATTGGTGGCACACACAAATTAACAAAAAAGCTTTCAGATATCCAAATATCTGATGATATCGCCCTGTCCAATACGTTAACTCAAACTGCTGGAGTACTACAAGAAGACCCGAGGAGTCCGATCCTGTTCAATATTATCAAAGCAGACATCACAAAGATCATTATGAACGCGTTATCAACACCCAAATTTAATGCAGATCATATGGTAGTAGGTTCAGTACAAATTCTAACCCACTTCCAGATAAGCTAGGAACTAGAAAAATGGCAAACGTACAGTTTTTGACGTGTAACCGACGGAAAATTTCCAGAAAATTCATAATGGTGGACGGAAGTTTAACGTTGCTGGTCTGTGGAGGTATAGTCCTGCTAAACAGCTACAGCTATTAGGTTAGAAATACAATTTTATTCCAATTCCTTTTTCTTCAGTCGTTCATAAAGCTAGATTTTTCGATTTGTGCTTTTTGGGCATGTTTCACAGTTAATGGACACCTACAGGCTCCAAACTTGGCAGACACATTGAAATTGGAAAGCTCTACAAATTTGGTCTTATGTTGTTTTGTCGTACCTCCAACGATTACGCCTCAGATTTTACGTGGAAGCGTAGATTTTGAGGTACTTTTTTGCAGATTTTTGCACATTCTTTTAGTTTCTCCATTCTTGTGTTAGAGCAAGAATCGTAAAAATTGATATGCAATTTGTCGCATATAACTCTATAGAGGAGATAAGAAAGGTGCTGAACAGCCTGACCTTAGGGGCCCTAGAAAATGATTTACTATCACAGCAAATCTTAACAAATAATTTTCAGATGAGGTAGTCAATTCTTCCCAAATGACACACGGGCCCTGCAAAATAGAACACCTGGAAGTAGTACCGTATCAAAATTCAAATATCTTGAAGTTCCTCTCCAAACAGCACTGACATCCTTCAACACTTCTGTGAAAGAAATAGAAATAAACAACAATCAATAGCCCTAAAAAGACCTCAATAAAAGACACAGTTAAAAATTAATCTAAAGATATATTTGATCATTCATGATTATTACACAGGCTTAGCCGAAATTTATTTTCAGGCAGATAGCTTAGTTTGTTTACAAATATTTCATGCTGTACACTATTTAATGAAACCTTTCTTAAGCCTACATATGCTCTAGTTGGGGGTAAGTACGAGTAGTTCTTCCACTCAGACGCTAATTTGTAAGAAACCTGTGTTTGACTGGGTTGATGCAGCTATCCAAGTCTCCCTGTCCTGAACTAATCGTATAATCTCTACATAGCAACTGCACCTTACATCCGATACATTTTTTTAAACATATTCTAACCTAGGTCCCACCCTACAGTTTTTATCCTCGACCCTTTCTTACGTACCGTAGTTTGCTATTCTTGGGTGTCTTAATATGTGTCCTGCCAACCTATCTCTTCTCTTCATTAGGAGTCACCTGAAACATCTCTCCTCTCCCACTACCTCTTCATTTGTTACTCTATCTACTCATCTGATCATCATCATTCTCCCGTAACATTACATTTCAAATGTTTCTATTCTCCTCTGTTCTGATGCGCCAACAGTCCATCTTTCACTTCCATAGTTTGCCACGCTCCAGATAAAAGCATTCAACAATATTACTTTCTAATACATACATCTATTTTCTATGTCGACAGATTCCTTCTCTGTAGAAATGCTCTCCTTGTCTGAGCCAACCTACTTTCTATATCCTCTTTGCATCGTCCATCACTGGTTATTTCACTTAAGTAATAGAAGTCTCCTACTTCCTTTAGCTTCTCACCTGACAATGTAGCTTGCCACGGATGGTGAGTGGTTATCGTGTTGGACTACCAACCCCAAGCTGTCAGGTACGCTCCTGGCCGTGGTAAGTGATTTTTGAAAAGCGACAAAAATCACGGCACGCATGTCCTACGTTGTTGGCCTATTAAAGAACCCATTTGAATTCAACAGGCCGTGTTCATAATGGCAAAATTAATCTCGGGATTATGGCGGCTTCGGTGGCGTAGTTGGTAGCATGGTGAGCTTCTATGCCCAAGATAGCGGGTTCAAACCCGGCCGAAGCCGTCGGATTTTTTAAGAGCGTTAAAAATCCGTCAGTATGCCTTCCTTCGGAGGGGAAGTAAAGCCGGCGGTCCCATGTCATAGATTTATGGCATGTTAGAGAACCTTCCACTAATTGCACCTGTGTGAAGCTAAATTGGATAGGTTAAGAATGTAAACAACGCTCTTAGGTTTCTACGTTCGTTGCCAAGAGCCGACTGCGGTGGCGTCTAGTAGCTAAGTTCTGAACTTGGCCTAGTATTCGTTGACAGTGGTGCTTGGCGGCAAAAGTAGGAACTATTTGAAAAATTCTTAAGCAGTACTTAAAAATTAAAAAAACAGATAACACACACGAATACAGTCATCACAATTAACACCGGTTATCAGACAGATTCTACACTCACCCAAAGTACACGGGGCCACATACCGCGTTATTGCAGCCCCTAAAATTAAGAACCAACCAACCAATCTCGGGATTTTCCTCCAACACAAAGGTCCTCATTTCTCTATTAGAAAGCGCTATAGTATCAAGTAGCTTGGATATCTAACCTCTTTCACTTACATAGCGTTTCAAGGAACAGCAAAAGTTGACATGCAAGCTGCCCTCTGGGCGTCAATCACAAAGCTTGCACTCGGCACCCGAGGCCATACGATATTATTATTATTATTATTATTATTATTACTTGCCAATGTGACGTCCATAGGGGCCTGTCTGTTAGGTAGTCAGCCTGGAGGCTGGTTGGATCCTCGAAAAGCACCACCATAGGTTATGTGGTAGAAACCCACAAAACCTAGGCAGCATTATAATGAGGCGTACTAGGCAAGGATCCATAGAGATTTCTGATTTATTTCGGCTGCGTTCCATTATTTGGTTTGCATTTGTTGTATCCTAAGTGAAGTTATTACACATATTAATGTTATTAAGTACGAGACCTTCTTCTGCCTATCGAGTATTTCTTCAGTAGTTTTACCCCAGGCGCACACATCTAGTCGGACGTGGGTTGGCGACCACGGGGCCCCAGCTGAGTCCGGCATTGCTTCCACTTACTTGTGCCGGACTCCTCTCCGTCTTCTGTCCTGTCAACCTCACTTGGTCAACTCTTGTTCTCTTCCGACCCTGACGGTATTAGGGTATACAAGGCCTAGGGAGTATCTTCATTTCCCGCCTTAATTGGCCCTTGTCTCATCTTTTCTGATACCCTCCTTCTGGGAGGGGTCAGCCTTTCTTTTCTTTTCTTGATATCTCCTGCCTTCTGCTCAAGGCCCTCAAGGAGGCAGGGTGTATGTAGCCCCCACCACTTCTGGTGCACCCTGGATATTGCTGCACCCTCAGGGGCTCTCGGCTGGTGAGTTCAGGAGTTGGCGACCCCGAGGGATTCCTAAGCTGGGTCCGGTTTTCCCCTTTTATCCATTACCTCTGGGGCGGACCCTCTCATCTTTCACTTTCCTATCTGCCTTCCAAGTCCCTCAATCCGCATTCTTCCAGGGTTGAGGGCATTTCTTTTCCTCCTGTCCTTTATTTGCCTTATTCTCCTCTTGTTTTCCATTTCTTCTTCTAGTATATAAGTTAGTAGTTAGTCTTAGTTATCGTTTACATTTCATTTTCATCTTCACAATTTCCCAACCCATTAGGGGCTGATGACCTATATGTTAGGCCCCTTAAAACAACAATTATTATCATCATCACCTTCAGTAGTTTCTCAGCGATGGACGTAACTTGTCTCTATTCGAAGAATAAGTCTCGAGAATGTTACTGATCGACACTTTTCGGTTAACTGTTCCATTGTAGTCCGGTGACTTGGAGCGCACGTCCTGCCAGGCGCGGTTGAGTCCGTCCTCAGGACGTGACCTGTCCCTTCAACTGCTTGCCCACACACCTCACATAATGTTATTCTGACCAACCCAATTAACTAAGAGTTAGACCGCAGCCAACAGAACAAATATTATGATTACCAACCCCGACATGTTTGCAACTTAGCATCACAATGAGCAAATCTATAGAAGATGAAATTGAAGAACCCCTTTCTTCTTACTTCCAAAACTAGGATTTCTTTATTTAATTAATTTAATAATTGCAACTAAGTAGCCAGACATAGCAGGAGGGTAATTAAAAATAAATAATTAAGATTTCAACACTGAATTCTGTCACTGATTTTTTTGGGCATTTCTTACAATCTAACACGTGGAATTTATGACATTGTAGTTTACAAAATTTACATAGACTCTTATTCGTCACTATATGATAACTGCTTATGGCACACACTTTATGGTGAAAACCATGTACTGCCAGTCACGTTACAACTTTCCTCGTGGTTTTATTTGGTCCTGTTTAGCTCCTGTCCAACATAGCTGCTGTTGCATAGAAATCTTCAATTTCTCCTCTCTTCTTCATATTTTCCGACATCAGCTCACTATTGTACCCTTTTGTCATCATGTGGAACATGTGTTCGTATCCCAGCTAGTTCACGGTCTTTCGAGGTATGGGGCGTTCATGCCACTATACGACCACATGTTCAGGATTTGAGTCTGTCAGGTGTCTACTCTACTTGAAAGAAACAACAAGCTCCTATATATATATGAATGAAAATCCACAGCCTGATTCCAGTCTCCGACCGGGTCAGGAAGGGAATGAATGAAGCCCCCAACTAGCGGCGAGGATATGAACTGTGCCGGCTGCCGAAGCCTGTCTCACTCCTCTGGGGCAATGATGAAATGAATGACAGATGAAATGAAATGATAGTGGAGAGTGTTGCTGTAATGACATTTTGACAGGGAAAACCGGAGTACCCGGAGAAAAACCTGTCTGCCTCCGTTTTGTCCAGCACAGATCTCACATGGAGTGACCGGGATTTGAACCACGGACCCAGCGGTGAGAGGCCGGCGTGCTGCCGCCTAAACATGGCACAATTTAACATAAATTTGCATATCACAACAGAACAATCACACGCAAATTACAATTGAGTAATCAATATGTGCAATTATTAAAACACTTGTCAGTTTTGAAACGGAACATTTATCTTGGATAACATTGATTTCATTAGCTTATTCCTTGCTTAACAAGCGTTGCTTTTCCGCACACATCGTTTTCCTTTCCCATGGATTTCAAACGCTGAAGTGATATACCTTCCCATCCAAAATACACATAGTTATTGAATTTTAGCTTCACCATACAACAATCTTCAGGGTCTGGTCATGTCATTATTATCATTACAAACGTGTCATATCGTTAAATTATGCTACCCATCTGAGAAAATTAACCTAAACTAGGTAATTACTCTTTACAAAATGCATTTATTTATTGGATGCAGTTAAGTTGTCCTCAGACAATAACTTGGCCAAATCTTACCCGATTACTTTGATCCAACATTCCATTCAAATGGATATAATGCATATAATTCATTTGATACCATAATATCAAGCATATTTCAATTACTTTCACAGATGACGAGATTCTTCAGAGTACCAGTACAACCTTAAAAGAACAAATAAAAGGGTCGCGGTCAATTGACTCCTCTCGGTGTGAACACACAAAAGAGTCGTCACAGTCCGCCCTCTTCAAGATGGCTACCCGGTCGGCTGCCCTCATCTGCCTTCCTGACCAACATTCTACTAGTAAACAAACCTGGCCCTGTGCCCACCCTTGGTTTAGCTCTCTCAGATGAACATGATGGGTCGTGACATTATGAAAGGTGTCGATCCAAGTATTTAACACCTACACTTAGGGTATCTAATGGGCTCAATTCGGCTCCTAATTAGTATTCATAGCTAGGGATGGATCTCCAATAGTTTCACCGTTTTTATGGATGCAATCAGTGACTCTTGGACGCGTACCAGCCGAGTTTCAAACTGTTATCTCGCGCTGAACGGGTACGAATATATATTAAGGAAATCAACCTGTTTCCTATTCTAAGAAATTGTCTTACCTCCATGGGTAGATCAATTATTACACTAGCTTACCTAGGGTGTCTCATTGTTTTCCCTGGTAGCGAAGACTCTGCTAACAGTGGGTTGCAGATGGCATCTGCCCCAACTCTGTTGCGAATTTACATGTATGCTCTGAGGCGATACCACGTCGTTGATTCGAAGATTGGCCTACTAGATTCATCAACGCGTGAACTATATTTGGATCGTCCCTTCAATTATTGACCCAAATCTCTTGATTCTACGTTACATGCTCGCTGGTAGCGGCTAAAACAATATTTCTCTTAGATGACTCGATTCATAACGCACTCATGTCCTCCATTCAATTAATTATCTACCAAGGCTTTTCGTAGCTCTAAAACATGTATTAATTTACTGGCACTTACATTAACTACCTTAATGGCTCTCAAACACAACCATGAAGCATTTAACATTATTTAATATTTCAATGACACTGAAAAACTCTCCTTATCTGGCGATTATATCTCTCTTTCTCACTTTTCATAATAAAACTGTATTCTTTCATTGGATAAGACACAATTTGCACGTTCTGTAGGCATCAATATGCCGATTTTTACATTTTTTTTATTGACATCGACCTCAGATTATTTATTATTATTATTAGTTAACGTTACCGTTACTTTCATCAACATCTTACGCCTAAATGGTCGTAAGTTTATCATCCTCAAAGCAATACATTTATTAAAATACGAGGGATGTGAGCTCGTATCTACATGACTGCAAATTCTTAGTATTTGAGGGAATGCCATTGTTGTGTGGTGAGCTCTTACATCATATTAACATATTTGGATGGCACTCACTTTCATTTTTGTTGGATTTATCCAACACGACAGCAATTCACCCACCATTATCTTTCCTTCTAAGCCATCATCACAAATTTTACACAGAACATTGAATATGGTTTGCACATGGTAATTACATCCTGTAATACCGACATTTTCCACTTGGAAAAACCATACATTATTTTAACACACAAATTTAAACACTTTTAATTATCACTTTTATCGCTAACTTTACAGGTATTTTTACACACGGAGCCTTGATGGGCTTTCCACTATTGCATGACTTCAGAGATGCGACGCTGCAAACTTCTGACAACCGCCTGTCTCCCCGAAAAGTCTACCTCGAGTACATGTGCTCATTTCCCGTCTCCTATAACTCCTATCATCAATCTTGTAGTGTGCTGCTCAATTATATATCACAAATACTTGTGACGCCTTCCAGGTTCCCGTAATCTGTAGTATCTGTTACCATTACATATGATACTTTAAAGATCATAACTTTTCCTGTGAATAAGTTCATTGTCTTTCAAAATAACACAGCAATATCTCTACGCTGTAACGATTACTAGTCGCGTATACTGCCTGCTTATGTCTGCCGTCTAATGTTAATAATATTACTGCAGAATTACTTGTACTATGCTGCCTAATGCACCTTTCATTGTTCATCACAAAAGATTCTGTTCATACGACTTGCATAACGCGCGCACTTAACCGTGTGGCTGGACAGCAAGTCGTCCCACAAGTTGAGTTAACGAAGAACTGAACTCTCTTCTCCTTCCTCCCCCATATAAGGATTTCTGACGAAAAGTAGTCCACTTGCATCTCAGGAGATACTCTTTTCTGAAATATCGCGTGTACTGACAAGGTAAAGTCGTCTTTTCATGGAAGTTCCAGATCCACTTGCGTGCTGGCAATTCCTTCGTTCAATTAATTAAAATTAATTTCTTTCCTCCATGGCGTGGTAACGCTATCTTGGGTGAATCCCCTCTTGCTACGAGACTGACCAATGCCCCTCCGCAGAATGAGTGTGAATATTATCATAATCATATACAGGCCTTAATTTAGGCGTGCAGATACTCCTAAATTACCTCTCTTCGAATATAAGTATCTGGGTGTAAGTCTCATCCCATTAGAATGCTTCATTTGGCAGTAATTAATTAATTTCTGTAGATGACCATCCCATCTTCTCTCGTCTGCCTTGCTGAACACGGGTTTACATGGTCATTATTAACTGTCTTCTCACTCCACTGTCGCCAAGAAATAGTTCGCTGGCGTCACGTCTGCTCCTCCCACTTTTAAATCCAATCTATCAGCTGTCAAGTTGGCTCTGTTTCTGTAGTTCTTGCTAGCATGTTCATATATTGGCTTGCAGTTTATTCAATATTCCAACTTTTTACTGCCTAAAATTCCCGTTCTGGACGTGGAACTAAGCTTTTATTATTATATGCTGTTATTATCTCATTGCTCCTTGGGTTCACTGTTCCCACTCGGAGATCAATGGTTCGATCCTTAGGAAAATCATGGACCTGATCTTTTCTCTATAGAGACCCCGGTTTGATGCCAGTCAGCCGTGTCCCAATGGGCACACTATACGCCACTGTTTCTGGAAGAAGCAACACATAATGCAGATCTTCCAACAACAATGACTCCCTCGTCAAGATGGTTGGTAGGTTCCTTAGTTGAGGGGCTGCGACAACGCGGTCATGTAGCCCCGTGTACTTTGGGTGTGTGTAGAATCTGTCTGATAACCGGTGTTAATCGTGCTGGCTGTATTAGTGCGTGTCATCTGTTTTTAATTCAAGTAAGGAATGCAGACATTGAATTTTTCAAGTAGTTCCTACTTTTGCCGCCAAACGCCACAGTCAACGACTACTAGTTCAGAACTTGGTTACTAGACGCCACCGCAGTCTGCTCCTGACGACGAACGTTGGAACCTAGTGTGTTGTTCAAATTTAACCTATAATTTTGCTTCGTACAGGTGTAATTAGTGGAAGGTTCTTTAACATGCCATAAATCTATGACATGGGAACGCCGATTTTACTTCCCCTCCGAAGGAAGGCATACTGAAGGATTTTAACGCTCTTAAAAATCCAACGACTTCGGCCGGGTTTGAACCCACGATCTTGGCATAGAAGCTCAGCATGCTACCGACTACGCCCCACCGAAGCCGCTTATCTTGTCAAGATGTACACATATCTTGAAGGGGTGTATTAGGACACCCCAATTACTCCCTTGAGAAAGGTAGCTTTCACTTTCTCCCACTTCCTCAAAGGGCTCACATCTCGTGGGATGTGGGTTGGCGACCACGGGACCCCAGCTGAGTCCGGCATTGCTTCCACTTACTTGTGCCGGTCTCCTCACTGTCTTCTTTCCTGTCGACCTCCCTTGGTCAACTCTTGTTCTTTTCCGACCCCGACGGTATTAGGGTATCCGAGGCCAAGGGAGTCTCCTTTCTCGCCTTAATTGGCCCTTGTCTCATCTTTCCTGATCCCCTCCTTCTGGGAGGGGTCAGCCTTCTTTTTCTATTCCTGTTATCACCTGCCTTCTGCTCAAGGCCCTCAAGGAGGTTGGGTGTATGTAGCCCCACTACTTCTGGTGCACCCTAGGAAGTGCTAAGCCCTCAGGGGCTCACGGCTGGTGAGTTCGGGAGTTGGCGACCCCGAGGGATTCCCCAGCTGGGTCCGGTTTCCCCCTTTTGTCCCTTACCTGTGGGACGGACCCTCTCCTCTTTCACTTTCCTGTTGTTTTTCTTTTCATTATATTTCCTTTTCCCTTTAAGATTCCCGCACTGTTATTTTTGCATCTCCACTCCCTTTTGTGGCGTTTACAATCTCCGTTGCATTTTGTAAGTCTTTTCGATCTACGTTGCATTTTGTGAGTGTTTTTCAACCTCGATTGCATTTTGTAATGATTGACAATCTAAATTGCTTTTTAGTAAGTCTTTCAATATAGGGGGCGGACCTTTTGTGAGTATTTTGAATTTCAATTGCGTTTTGTGTTTTCAACCTAAACCGCTTTTTTTGCAAGTAGTTAATTCTCATTTGCATTTTTGTGGGTATTTTGAATCTCAATTAAATTTTGTAAGTATTTTCAATCTAATTTGCATTTTTTAAGTATTGTTCATCCAAATGAGAAGTTTGAATCTACCATACATTTTGTAAGCAATTTCAATTGCATTTTGTATTTTCAACCTAAACCACTTTTGGCAAGTAGTTAATTCTCAATTTCATTTTGTGGGTATTTTGAATCTAAATTACATTTTATATGTATTTTAAATGTCATTTGCATTTTGTAAGTATTTTGATTCCACTTACATTTTGTAAGTATTTCGACTATACGTTGCATTTTGTACGTATTTTGAACTTAACTACATTTTGTGCGTATTTTTTCACTCTATTCCTTTTGTATTTTCGTTCGAAATTCCCTTTTGTAAGTATTACCGCTCTCCATTTTGTGAGTAGTTTCAATCTGAGTTCCTTTTTGTAAGTATTTTCCTGCTCACTTAATTTTCGTTCTGGTTTCCACTTCATTGACATTTTCGCTTTCACACAGACCATTAGGGGCCGATAACCTGGATGTTAGGCTCCTTAAAACAACAATTATCATCATCATCATCATCACTTTCTCCCACTCTTTTAAGTCATTCATTTATAAGAATTCGCATACTAAGTGTCTGCCATATGTTAAAATGGGACAATTTTCACTCGAAAGAGCGTCCTTGCCGTCTTTAGGGAGATTTGTTGAATGCGACCCATATCTGCCACGACTTTAATGGCAATTATGGCCTTTTCTTTGGCATATATTCGAAATGACATCGCGGTTGCTTGCAAGGTTACTCCTGAGTATTTATAGGCGTTCATTATTGTGAGTTCTTCTCCTCGAAGGGTGACCGTTTCTGCAGATTTTCTCTTTCCTCCTTTTCGAAACGTCATCTGAACTGTCTTCTTCATATTAAATTCGAGACCATTGTCATCTGCCCATTTCTTTCATTTAAGGGCTTGTGGCATTGTGATAAAGTCCACCTTGTAGCAGAATGGCTTGCATTTTTGGCTGTCACCTCTGAAGTCTGGGTTCGATTCTTGTCTCTGACTCATGAGGTATAACTGAGAAGGAATGGGTTGGCTGCCATTTCTTTCCGTGGTTTCCACCCACTATTACTACAGGTGATTGCCGGGATGGTGCCTAACTTAAAGCCTTGGCCGGCTCCGTTGCGTTCTTAGACTTGGTTACAAATACACACACTCCTTATTACACACAGCGGCAATTGAGATAAAGCAGATGTGGAAACTTGAGTCGGTGACTACAATCCCAATAATTGTATCATGTACTGGTATTATACCCAAAACCCTCCACAGAGTCTTATCAGTATTGAATCTGCATTCACAGATATATATTGAACTACAGAAGGCAGTTCTGTTAAACACTTGTCATATTATCAGGAAGTTCCTTGGTGCAAACACTCCCGTCCATCACTCAGCAAGGCTCGAAGATGACTCCGATGAAAATTTAGCTCATCCTATAAATGAAGATAGCGGGCTCAAACCAGGCCGAAGCAGTAGGATTTTTTAAGAGCGTTAAAAATCCCTCAGTATGCCTTCCTTCGGAGGGGAAGTAAAGCCGGCGGTCCCATGTCATAGATTTATGGCATGTTAAAGATCATCCCACTAATTACCCCTGTGTGAAACTAAATTTTATAGGTTAAGAATGTAAACAACGCTCTTAGGTTGCTACGTTCGTTGCCAAGAGCCGATTGCGGTGGCGTCTAGTAGCTAAGTTCTGAACTAAGCCTAGTAGTCGTTGACGGTGACGTTTGGCGGCAAAAGTAGGAACTATTTGAAAAATTCAAAGTTGCAGTCCTTACTTGAATTTAAAAAACAGATACACACACTAATACTCATCACAATTAACACCGGTTATCAGACAGATTCTACTCACACCCAAAGTACACGGGGCTACATGACCGCGTTGTCGCAGCCCCTAAACTAAGGAACCAACCAACCTATAAATGAACTAGACTTGTGAAGAGTGCGGGCACGAAAAGGAAGCTTGTAGTTTAACGTGACCGTTAATCTCGCGATCATAAGCCACGGGACCTCCGTTTTACGTGGAATCCGAACCACAGGGCATGGCATTTCACATCGAAAATCTCACATGCATTGACCGGGAATCGAACCCGGTCCGCCTTGGTGAGAGGCATACAGCTAGACCGCTGAGCCACCACGAAAATGATGTAATGTGAGGTTCCTGTGCAGTGTAATTGACATTTATTTATCGTATGGCTTTTAGAGCCGGGAGTGTCCGAGGACATGTTCGGCTCGCCAGATACTGTATCTGCTTCAAGCGGACACCCATAGGGTGAGCTACATGTTCCATTCAATTTCAAGTCAATTTCAAGTAGTTCCAACTTTCGCTATCAGACGTCAATGGTACCTAGTGGTGAACGTTGGAACTTTTTTGATACAGCGTTACTACGAAATCTAACCTAGAAATTTCAGCTTCACAGAAGTTTAGTCTGTTGAAGGATCTTTTACATGCCATAAATCTATGATATGGGACCACCAGCTTTACTTCCCCTCCGAAGGAAGGCATACTGAAGGATTTTAACGCTCTTAAAAAATCCGACGACATCGACCGGGTTTGAACCCGCTATCTCGGGAACAGCAGTTCAGCATGCTACCTACTACGTCACCGAAGCGTACAGATCGTTCCTTCCTAAGGCCGAACCAGGCTGTAACTTTAAATGTAACCGGGTATTTGCCGTGATAATTGTGTCAAAAATAAACAATAATAATAATGAGACGAGTGGGAGAGGAGATATATTTCTGGTGACTGCTAATGAAGAGAAGACATAGGTTGGTAGGACGCATACTAAGACACCCAGGAATAGCAAGCTTAGTTATGGATAGGAAGGGTCGAGGACAAGAACTGTAGGGGTAGACCAAGGTTAGAATATGTTAAGCCTAAACAGATTGCCTCAGATGTAAGGGGTGGTAGCTATGTAGAGATGAAACGATTAGCTCAGAACAGGGAAGTTTGGAGAACTGCATCAAACCAGTCAAAAGACTGAAGACTCAAACATCAATAATAACAATAATAATGTCGTATCCTATCCGAGAAATGTTGGCTCGCGAATTTAGAGAGAGAAGAAAGAAAGAAAGAAAGAAAGAAAGAAAGATCCTACACATCATACTTGGCCCGGACTACAAAAATGGCATCTACATCAGAAAATCCAGGCATGAAATATACTCAAGATAGAGAAGATCAGACACAAAGTGAAAACGCAGAGTTTGCCTCTACGGTCGTATACGACGGATGAATGATTCCCAATGGACCAAACGTATCTTCAATATTTTCATTCTAAACCAAAAACGACAATGCCATGGTACGTTAACGCCCAGAAAGATCTTAAAGAAATGGGGATACGAGCAGTAGATGCACAACAACGAAATATTTATAGAGCAGCCATCAAGACGTTTGGGACGAAAAACGGACAAATGGTGCGAAATGGACAGAAGAACGTTGTGTTAAACACAGTGAGCTCATGAAGACAATGTGGATCAAGCAAAAAATGTACCAATGCCAGAATGTAAAATGAGGCTTATGGTGGTCCCTAGTTGGCCGATTAGCGAAATTAATTAATGAATCACAAAAATGAGAAGATGAAGATCTCAACTACCTAGTTGGCGATCTATAGCTGAGATTTAATTTATTTTGACTTGTAATCACCAAGCGTGACACAAGATATTTTTACTAGTCGGCATCTTACAAGTCGGAGTGTCCTGGATTTTTGCCGTTCATCATAATCAGACTTCTTCTGCATGGAATTGATGCCGCGATGATGGGATCATCATAATAATAATATCGTATGGCCTCGGGTGTCGGGTGCAAGCTTTGTAATTAGACACCCAGAGGGTAGCTTGCATGTCGAATTTCGTTGTTCCTTGAATCACTATAAAAGTCAAGGAGGTTAGATATCTAAGCCCCTTGAACTCTATAGCGCTTTCTAGTAGAGAAATGAGGAACTTAGTGTTGGCGGAAACTCCCGAGATTAATTTTGCCATTATGAACACGGCCTACTGAATTCAAATGGGTTCTTTGACATGCCAACATCGTATGACTTGCGTGCCGTATTTTTGCCGCCTTTCAAAAAAAATCACTTACCACGACCAGGAGCGAACCTGCAATCTTGGGGTTAGTACTCTGAAACGCTATCCACTCACCCACCGTGGCAAGCACATGATGTGCACACTATAGCCTTCTGCTAAGCAAGCCACCTCAATGGTGAGAACCAAACATGTTAGCCACTACACCACGAGCTTGCAAGCAGGCTTTCATCAGTGGTACGAGAATGTTACATGGGAACGTTCCTTTAAAATGTTGGACTTCCTTAATACGGGCACGTCGGTTTTCTTAAAGGGGATATCAAATGCGGGAGTAATAATCGCACCACTTAACATGATATCGATTGCTGTTCTTCCAGGGTCGATATTGAGAGGGGGACGATCATCTCTCACTGCGCGCCGAGACAAGAGGGTTGCTTCGGTTCCATCTGTCTGCCACACCCACATATAGTTCAACCTGACGGAGACACGAAGTACTAATAGTATGTACAGGCTGCTTATAAACATTGCCCAGTGGTTTGGGGCCGTGATGGCTCAGTGGTTAAACTGCTTGCCTCCCACTAATGTGGACCGGGTTGATTCTTGGTCAATGCATTTTTAATTTTCAAGATCAAATAACACGTCCGAGGGTTTGAATTTCATATAAAACAAGTAGTTCCGTGATGAACTAAACAGCCTACTTTTCTTAAAATTCAATATTAATACCATAATTAATCTATAAATCAGAAATGAAATGTTACGTTACTTTCCACCTATCAGCGCGTGTAAAATCATGTTGGCAACAATGTCATGTATGTGTTACTCAGAATTAATCTGAAATATTATGATCTATTGTCCCATTTTGAATGAAATCTATTCGTTAGTATAAGACTTACATGTATTTAAAAATTGGGCCAATCACCAGGATTTGAATCATGTTGGCAGCACTGACATGTATCAGCTATTCCAAATTAATCTAGAAGCTACTGTACGTGTGCGAAGTTTACAGCTGTTAGCTTGCACACTTTCTGATATGGGCCGATTGGAATTAGGCTAAGAAAATAGAGAGACTGTTATGGTACACAAACCACACAACGACATTTGATTGAAATACATTTGTTAGTATACAAGTTACATGCATTTAAGATTGGACCTATCAGCAGGCTTGGAATCATGTTGGCAGCATCGACGTATCAGTTACTCCAAATTTATCTTGAATGTCAGTTACTGTACGTGTGAAGATTTAAGAGCTGTTGACTTGCATACTTTGTGATATATTGGTATTAGGATAAAAACGTAGATAGAGCATTTATTAACAGTTGGAAGCCCTGCTGGCTCCCAAGAATACGCATAGTCATATCTGTCATTATTTTATACAAAGCACATACGAAGTTTGGTTGAAATCCAATTGACAGTATAGAAGTCACATGCATTTAAATATTTGACCTATCAGCAGGCTTAGAATGATGTTGGCAACACTGTCATAAATAGGATCCTGAAAATTAAACATCTGGAATATTATTATCTCTGTGTGTGCCAATTTTGGAACAGTTCGCATACATAACTTCTGAGATATCCAACATAGAGCTCAAATTTCAATTGTGATTTTTCAGCAATTGGTAGCACTGCTGTTATTTTCAAGTATGGTCGAGAGATATTCAGGTATAGATATTTACTCATACCAAATTTGGTTTTGAAATCTGCAGCCGTTTTGGAGTTGATAGGGCTCCCAGACAGACAGACAGACACACACACACTTGCCTGGATCGATCCCATAAGTCAACTATGTAGGCTTAAAATTAGGCCCTTTGGGGTTTGACAGCGGGATTAGCAGTCACGTAATAGTACATTATGCAACGAGCCTATAATGGCAATAATTAAGACAAGAGTATGTTTATAAAACGAGCGAAGCAAAATTTCCATACGAGTGTCTTAATTGGCATTAGAGGCGAGTTGCATACGTCTGTTTATGTTCGACGATACATATAACTTTATTATATGTTCTAAATAAGTATTCATAAATATCTGTCGAGTTTCTGCCGGTTGAATTCTTCTTCTTGGGAATTGTGTGGGCTCAGCATTTGATCTCTACCCAATAACGAATACCAAATTTTGAAACATTGTTTATCCTAAAGTAGCACCAACAGATAGCGCACAGGTACTATGTTAGATCATATTGTTATTTGGGTCAAATAACACAAAATAAGTTTATCTCGTCAAACGAGCATCATATCCAAATATGGAAGACAAAAAGCTCTACAAAACTCTGCCATAACCTACAGTGCCGCCCACAGACAGTCTCTGCCCTTCAAAAATAGAGTACAAGAAAATCCATCAGAAAACTTAGAAAGTGTGGTAACTACGAGGGTAGATAGAAAAGTATTTGTCCCTATTTGTTTAGCCCCCCAGAAATAAACACAAGTAATTACAAATATACGTAGATCTACTGTTCTACGTACCTTAACACTATAAGCCTACTTTCGATTTTTGCAAAAAAAAAATGAAAGTAGACTTGTGAGATCAACACAGGGCGTAAAAAAGTGTGTCTGTCTGTCTGTCTGTCTGTCTCTGTGTGTGTGTGTGTGTGTGTGTGAGTCTGTGAGTGTGTGAGTGTGTTTACTCTGAATGTCTGTCCCCCCCCCTATCAACTCGAACACGGTGAACGCGAATTGAACGAAATTTGGTACAAAGCTAAATGTTCAAAGCTTAAATCAAATTACGACTAACCTAATCATCCGATCTCTAACAAATTTTGTAACAACATACCTTTATGGGGGGAGCATCCTTTGACCAAACTAATAGGTCATCTGCATAATAGTTTGCGGATTGCGGCCATCTCTGTGTGAAAATCGATTCCGCCTATTAATTCGAACACGGTGAAACCGAATGGAACGAAATTTGGTACAGAGGTAGTACTAGCAAAGGGCACCTCATTGTCATGTTTTATATTGCCGCCATCTTGACGGAAACGTAATGGCGGCCACACAAATGTTCAAAGCTTAAATCAAATTACGACTAACCTAATCATCCGATCTCTACCAAATTTTGCAACAACATACCTTTATGGAGGAAGCATCCTTTGACCAAATTAATAGGTCATTAGCCTAATAGCATGACGAATAGAAGGACCTAGTGTGAGGACTCCGCCATTATAGAACGGTAGTTCGTGGTCCCGCCGTTACAGGCACTGCAAGCGATTATGTCCAATACGTGTCCTGTTGTTCCGTCGAACCGGGTCATAGAAAAGTGCGGGGAAAGCTACTGTCTTGAGATATTTGTGTGAATTAAATTGAATTTTCTTTGCTTTCAGTTCTTAAATTCAGTTCATTGTGTCTTGTGTACATTAGCGTTTTATGTTTTGTGTAGGCCTACTTCAAACATTTGTGTAGGCCTACTTCAAACATATTTCTTTGCTAATATTAATGTTTTGTGCCATCATCATTCCGAGTCCAGCATCCAAACAAACTGCATGCCACTGTTCCAAGCTTCGTATTCTAACGGCAGTTGAAGAAATCGATGATCCGCCAGCCTTGTCAGAATTTCTACCAAGCCTAGTCCTCGCTATCGCCTCAACTTCGATATTTCAAGCCATTCCACTACGTTCCTATAGGCTTAATTTGCATCCCTCGTGGTAACAGTGCAGATTAAGTCACTCCTCAGCGCACTCAACGTCACAGCTAATAATTTGCGCATCTCTGTAAAGACAGCTATCGCCTCCAGCCCTACAGATAGAATAGTACGTAAAGGCATTTTTACTTTTCACGGTTTAATGCACTAAGTATGTTTACAAGGCGATGAAATTACTTCAAATGTTTGACCAAGACTCCTAATTATATTTTCATTTAAAAAACTCAAATTAAAATGATTTTTTAGAATTTCCACTAACAGAGGAACCTTGCAAATGCAAAATGCCTCACGTTTCGTTTTTATTACTTCACTCTACTTTACGTGTGAATTTAGAGCGGGGGGATTTGGGGTCATTTAACTGATGAACGCTATTGGACTATTCAAAGATTCATGAACTATGCATTGAAATCATCTGACTTGTATTCTAAAGTCAATGAAAAATTGAAAATGGACCCAGCTCAGATATACCTCGGAATCCAATAATCTGAAAGTTTCCGGACGCAATTCCTTATGGGAAAAGGTGTAATTCCACGGGAGAGGAAACACTACTAAGTAGGACAACAAAAGAAGTTGGTCAATAAAATAATTTTGAATAAAAGTAATTACGACTAATTAAAATTATTTATTTAATTCTGTTAATTTGCACACCTCTGTATGTTAACCAAGAGTTACGGTACATCTCTAAATTCAAATATAAGAGACCCATCTTTTATTTTAAATTTATACCATTGTGCATAAGTAGACAAAACACCAAATTGTACCGCTGTAGCCTTAAATTGTGTGGATATCTCTATCTACTTAGTACAAAACAAAGTTCCCAATTCTTGGATGTACCGGGTAATCTCAAGAGCAACTTGATGGATTTTGATGCGGTTTTCACCATTCTGTAAATGATTTCTCGATGAAGGATTAGCTAGAAAAACATCTATTTATGACCAAAAGAAGTCGAGTATTTACGATTTCAGTGTATTGAGTTGAAGAAAAACCTAAAGTCCATGTGTCTTTTAAAAAATCGATATTGCTGAGAATTGTTCAGCATGAAAAGTTCTGCAAGAAGTCCGCGACAGCTCCCACATCGACCACTGTAAGTGTTTTTACGTTTCCATTTCTTCCAGTAATCTCCATTCAGTGGAAATTTAAATTACTAGCTTCAGAGTGAGTTTACGGGCTTGCGAGCGACCTATCACCCTAGCTTCAGCCAGTATCAAACTGCCGAGTCGTGTCGAGTTAATTCTTCAGAGAAGAGTATAGCTTATGTGTTTGGAGTTAGCTGTTCACCTCGGCCTGACGTCCGTGCGCCTTTTAAGCTTACGCAGGGTAAATAGTGGGACACACACACACAGAGGACAGGCAGACACCCACACATTTGATCTCATAAGTCTACTTCATCATATACCCAAAGGCGACGGTACCGTAAATGTCTGTTCAGGTCACTAGCATGAAGACATGCCAATATCATATGGACAGAAGTGCTGTAGGATTGTTGAAGTGAATGCTGCGGAGCAGCACGGGTCCTCTAGTTGCATTAATTTTGATTCCTAAGGCAACACTGAAAAATTGCTTCCAACACGATAATACAAAAAGAACAAAAGAAGAAGAAAAAAACACCACCACCACTCGTATCATCGTTCTTGCAACATAATTTGAATTCAAGAAAGTATCTCATTGGAGCAGGTGTTCGGGAGCACTCTGGATCGTATGACGAGAACACGAAATTTTATTTAAAGATGCTGCTTCGGTGGCGTAGTTGGTAGAATGCTGAACTGCTGTGTCCAAGATAGCGGGTTCAATCCCGACCGAAGTCGTCGGATTTTTTAAGAGCGTTAAAAATCCTTCAGTATGCCTTCCTTCGGAGGGGAAGTAAAGCCGGCAGTCCCATGTCATAGATTTATGGCATACTTAGAAAAAAGATCCATCCACAGACTAAACTTGTGTGAAGCTAAATTGTTAGGTTAGATTTCGTCAGAACGCTCTATCCAAGTTCCGACGTTCACTACTAGGTATTATTGATATCTGGTAGTGAAAGTTGGAACTATAAGGTGCGTTCATAAAGTAACGAGCCGGAGGCTGGAATGCGCAAACCGGTGATGACATCGGCTAATCGTGACGTGTGTAACGAGGTGTGGTTCCGACCAGAGCGTGGAAGATCACAGCCCATCGCTAGAGGGCACGCGTCCACGTCACGTGACGATACTAAGCAAGTTGCAGCATGCATCAATCGTCCAACGCTGCCAGTCCCATTGCAAACAGTGACATGGAGGCGTCAACCGAAGAGCAAAGAGGTGTTGTTCGGTTTCTGACAGCGGAAGAAGTAGGGGGAACGGACATTCATCACCGAATGTCACAAGTGTACGGCGAACTCTGCATGTCCCTTGCTAGGGTCAAGGCGTGGCACAAGCGCTTCAGGGAAGGACGGGTGTCGTTAGCCTATGATGCCCGGTCTGGGGCACCCCCTTGCATTACCGATGACGAACGTCCAGCTAGTTGATGCACTCATTGCCCAGGACCGCCAAGTGACAGTGAACGCCATTCTGATCCACGACAATGCACGACCTCATAGGCCAACACAGTCGCGGCACTCCTGCAGAAATTCAAACGGGAGGGTCTCGGCCATCCTCCTATAGTCCAGACCTCCCTCCCTGCTGTGATTACGCCATGTTTGGTCCCCTGAAAAGGGCTCTGCGGGGCCAACGATTCACCGCGGACGCCGACGTCCAACTGTACGTGCGGAACTGTTCACTTCGCAGCCCAGGGAATTTTATGAGACAGCCATTCACCGCCTCGTGTCACAGTGGGACAAGTGCCTCAACAGCCAGGGCCAATACTTCTAACATACCGGTACTGGTCTCTGTAATTATGCCTCCGGCTCGTTAATTTTTGAACGCACCTTATACTTGAAATTGAACGGAACTTGTAGCTCACCCTAAGGGTGTCCCCTGAAAGCAGCTACAGACTCAGGCGAGCCGAACAAGTCTTCGGACACTCCCGGCACTAAAAGTCATACGATAAATAAATAAATATTTAAAGAGCACCGCGGTGCTCGCGAGCAAAATGTTGAGATTGCCTGTCCTAAGATTTTGGAGTGTCTTATCGTGTAGTCCTCTCCGCACGTACACAGAATATTTTCTCCACTAATAAAGAAGACCCACGCTGCGTTGTATCGCCGGACACTGAAGCTCTGCTCACAGCTGAATGTATGGGGGCCTTACTTTACGATGAGAACGAGGTGATAACGTACGGGGTGGCGAGGGAGAAGTAGATTAAAAATAATAAAGCAAGCGAAAGAAAGCGAAGGGAGGGGGTGAAATGTAAGTAGGCTGGAAAAATATAAGTATGTCGTAAACAAGGAAGATGAGTGTGTGAGAGCTCTGGCAATTTCTGAAGTGAGCCCTGCTTTTTCCTCTTTCTTTGGGCGTTGTTTGAAGAGTGAATTCGCGGGTGTTGTGGCATTTATTAGCCCACTTTTCTTACTGACAAAAGGGAAGGAAATTGGTTTAGGAGATCAACCACGGCCATTGGGTTTGTACTGTATGTGTGTGTTGGTTTTTAGACTATTTTCATAAAAAAAAAGGCTTATGAGATCATGTGTCTGTCTGTGTCGGCGTGTGTGTGTGTGTGTGTGTGTGCGTGTGCGTGTTATTCGTGTGTGTGTTCCTCCCCCTAATAAATTATAGACGGCTGGAGTGATTTCAATGGAACTCGGTAAGTTCATAGCACTATTCCGGACGACCCCGACCGTGCCCTTCAAATTAATTTACGTCTCACCAATCCAACATGGCGGCTGTGCGAATTATTTCACCAGCATTCAATATCTCCGAAACTATTACCGATATCACCCTGGAATATGTTACGGTGATAAAAGGAACTACTAGAAGTTCACCTATGTGATTTTTAAAACCTGGTAACTACAAAACCAACATGGTGGCCAAGAAAAGTTGCGACTTTTAAATAGACGTTTCTCGCGATTTACCCAACCAAACGCAATGAAACTTGGTACAGTATGTGTTTATACACATTGTAATGCACCGACATCTATCTTTGTTCAATTGTTTACATAACCTCAAGGTGGCGGCTGTGCGAAATATTTCACCGGCATTCTATATCTCTGAAATTTTGTACGGAAATTGTTTTATTCCGGTTCATAGCTTTATAATGTGTCGTAGGCTATTCGCGTCCATAGATTCACTGACACGTTAAAATACTTCTTCAGGGATACATTCTTGCACCTTTTCATCTCTAAAGTAACCAACAGCAGTGGCTATGCTCGCTAAAGCGCTGCGTTAGGTCATGGGGCCAAGTTCTCGGCTGACACGGTAGACGCGTGGGTTCACCCTACCGCCGGCCGTCCTTGAAATGGTTTTCCGTGGTTTCCTATTTTTAACAACAGACAAATTTTGGGACGGTACCTTCCGACAGACCACGGCCGCTTCCTTGTACATCCTTGCCCAGTTTCATTCGTCTTCATCCATTCCATCTCTCATCCCGACGCGCAGCTCGCCCAAGGGCGTCGACTTGAAAGACCTGCTCTCAGCCTCTCAGGAGGCCACACGACAAAAAAAATCTCTTTAAGTCACAGCAACAACCATAAAACCCTTAGCTAATAACAACAATAATGATGATAATAATATCAGGTGTGCAGTGATTTGGATCAATTCAATGCCAGGTTCATCAAGGCACTGCACGGAAGACATCCCAATGAAGTTATCCAAACTCACGTTCACAAGCTAGCGTCGAATTTTGGCTGATTTCTGGGCAGATGATTCCTTAAACAGAAGGATTTAATTAAGCCCCAGAAAGTGTACTGGCAAACGATAACTTTACCTTGTACTGGGATCGTACTGCCCTGACAAACCAAATCAACCGTTCACTGATAAATATTAAATAATTAAGAACCCCCCAAAAATAGAAGGGCTATCCCTTGAACAAAAACCAGGCATTACAATTAATAGGTCTATTTTTGACGGCCTAATTCTTTAATGAAAATCCACAGCCTGCTTCCAGTCGCCCGACTGGGTGAGGGATGGAATGAATGACGCCCCCATCTAGCGGCGGGGATATGAACTGTGCCGACTGCCGATGCCTGTCGCACTCCTCTGAGGCAATGATTAAATGAATGACCGATGAAATGAAGTGATAGTGGAGAGTGTTGCTGGAATTAAATTGTTGACAGGGAAAACCAGAGTAACCGGAGAAAAACCTGTTTGCCTCCGTTTTGTCCAGCACAGATCTCAGATGGAGTGACCAGGATTTGAACCATGGACCCAGCGGTGAGAGGCCGGCGTGCTGCCGCCTAAGCCACGGAAGCTTCTGCTTAAATGCTTTAATATTAATAATAATTACCACACTTACTTCGTTGTCTGATGGGTATTCTTGTATTTAGTTCTTCGAGGACGGAGACTATCTGTGGGTGTCGCTGTAGGTTTGGTAGTATTTTGTAAAGCTATTTGTATTGCATATATGGATCTGATGATGCTCGCCTGACGAACGAAATATGTCATCCCTTAGTATGTTTATTCTTCTTTTCCTCCTTATATAGTCCGTAACAATACAGTACGTATAAATCTTAATCGTGTGTAATTTATTTCAGTTTATTTTTTCACATAGGCATATTCCGGTCATCCGAGTTATTTTTTGTTGACCGACTGAAAGTCATAGTATTAACACAGAGAGCGCGGGCGCCCTACTATTACGTTTGAAATCTTTTAAAACTCCCGCAGCGTAATATTACGTTGATCGATTTCTCACGCTTTGTGTTGGAGACGAAAATATTACAGCTCTAGCACTCGCGTGTGGGTGCCAGTAAGCATGAAGTTGCACATACTATCGCTAGATAGCACCACGTCTCTGTTCAGCGGAAGAATATCGATCTGTTCGAAGGCAAGCGATGCAAGTTCAGGTAGATCAAATCTGTTTTCCTTTCCTTTGTTTTTATTTTTTGTGGACAGGATTTTCTCTCGCAAAACGTTGAGTTTATTCTATGACTAGTATATTTGTGTTTATAATTCGCGTTAAAGATTCTGAATCTGAAGCAACCGAAGAGACAATTCTCCCTTCTACTTCTGCCGGCGCGCCGGATAGTTCCAGGAAGAGAGCGCGCGCAACAGCTGTTTACGG
The DNA here is from genome assembly GCA_946902985.2 of Meconema thalassinum. Classification (NCBI taxonomy): domain Eukaryota; kingdom Metazoa; phylum Arthropoda; class Insecta; order Orthoptera; family Tettigoniidae; genus Meconema; species Meconema thalassinum. The sequence continues at coordinate 83,091,746 of OX336399.1, read as the reverse complement.
CTCTTTTTTTTACAATATATATTTTTTTCAATCGTGTCGGATTTTTATTAAATTTGTAGTGTAAGGATTCGGAAATCGAACGGACTTTTCAATTTATTTGTAACTCAAACCACGTTCAGTTTGTGCCATTCTGAACATAGCCATAAATTCTGGAAATCAGCCAGCACACGGGTGAGGAGCAACATTTAAGGCATCGGCAGGTTAAGTGTTAATTGTTAATAAGGCAACACTGTAAACGTGGCTTCAAAAAACTCTCTTTAGTTTTCTTTGATATCTCTACAGTCAGCGAAGAATATTATTTATATGTTTCACACACAGCAATGTGAACTACACGACGGTGATGCTAAAGTAGGTGAATACATAATGAACTGAACGGAAACTTTAAAGAGGACGCGGAGAAGACAGAAGCGGGGGTGAGGGGGGAGACATTTCAAATAAATACAAAGGGAGAAAAATAAAAGGAAAGGAAAGCGTGGGTGGATGGTTGGTTGGATCAAAGCCTTTCTCTATCTCTTCATTCTCCTTCCCCCTCAGCCAAGTTTTATCTTCCACTATCTAGATGTGCATTGGATCCGTCTTCAAAAGTTGGCGAGCTGGTACACTCAAATTGCGGCGCCGCGGTGGGACGCGACGACTTGTGTGGGAGTTGGAATCCACTCATCGTGACTTGTAAAGCTTCAGTAGAGAGGTGTGGGGGAAGAGAAGTCTGGGGGTGTTCAGCAATTCTTCTCCGAAGGTGATGTGTCTGAGGTTTGGTCGGCATTGACGGGGGTAGAATAGGTTTTGGATGGGTTTCAACTACAGTACTCTTGAGTTGTTCCCACATTTCGGGGACTTGGACATTTTACGAAAAAATATAGGCTTATGGGATCACCTTTTGTCCGTGTGTGTGTGTGTGTGTTTGTGTGTGTGTGTGTGTCCCATCTAATAACTTCTAAACTGAAGGAGCCATTTCAATGAAACACGGTAAGGTCATAGCACCATTCTGGACGACCCCAACCGTGCCCTTCAAATTTTATTACGTCTCATCAATCGAACATGGCGGCTGTGTTAAATATTTCACCAGCATTCAATTTCTCCGAACCTGTTACCGACATCACCCTGAAAGTTTGTACGCTGATAAAGGGCACTACGAGAAGTTCACCTATGAGACTTTCAAACCCCTGGTAACTACAAAACCAACATGGCGGCCAAGCGAAATTGAGACTTTTAAATAGACTTTCCTCACGATTTAACCATCAAACGCAATGAAACATGGTACAACAAATGTTTATACGCATTGTAATGCACTGACATCTATTTTAGGTTAATTGTTTACATAACCACAAGATGGCGGCTGTGCGAAATATTTCACCGGCATTCTATATCTCCGAAACTATTACGGTTATCACCCTGAAGTTTTGTACGGTCATAAAGGTCACTACTACAAGTTTATCTATGTAACTTTCAAAAATCTGTAAGGTACAAAACGAGCATGGCGGCCAAGCGAATTTGAAAGATTTTAATAGACCTTTCTCGCGATTTAACCATCTGAGCGCAGTGAAATATGATACAGTAAATGTTTATACATAGGCTATTGTAATCCACTGGCATCTAATTTAGTTCAATAATTTACATAACCTCAAGATGGCGGCTGCGCGAACTTTTAAAATAAAGTTTTCATTTCTGGTATCGTAAACATGCTATCGAAGTGAAAGTTTTTTCAACGTCGTGTACAGTTCACGCCACGGTTTTTGGACTGTCATATTCGTTTGCGCAGTCGTACAATGAACAGTCGGTGAGCCTCAGGCATGTGCAATTAATTCGTGAGTTGATAGTTGTGCAGAAAGCTACTCACGTATCACTTGTGCAACCCTGAGGGTCACAGACTGTTAGTTCTCTGTATGACTAGGCTGGCTGCGTGGCTCAGCGATAACTTTCTCGCTTGCTATGCCCACGATTGCGGGATCGAATCCTGGCGCAGTCAGCTGGCATTTGAGAGTGCGTAAATGCGACGGAGTCGTGTCAGTTGATTACTGATACGTTAAAGATCCCCTTCAAGGCCAAATTCCGGCACCCTGGCGTCTCTAAAGGTCACAGTTTTATTTATTTAATTTATTTATTTATTTATTTATTTATTTATTTAGCGTGTGACGTTTAGTGCCATAAGTGTCCGAGGACATGTTAGGCTCGCCGGAGGCTGTAGCTGCTTCAATGCGGACACCCATGGGGTGAGCTACAAGTTAGTTCGATTTCATGTAGTTCCAACTTTTACTACCAGATGCCACTGACACCCAGTGGTGGACGTTGGAACTTAATTAGAGCGTTTCAACGAAATCTAACCTAGAAATTTAGCTTCACAGAAGTTTAGTTAGTTGTTAAAAGTGATGTAAAACCAATAACATTAATCGTTCTCTGTACGACTGCGTAATCGGAGCTGACCGGACAAAAACCGTTGCGTGAACTGTATTATGGTGTTTGTAGAATATGTAATCGAGTTGGAGGTTTAGGAAAGAAGCAACCGTGGCCTCAGGTTAAGAATCATTTCAACATTTGCCTGAAGTCGAAGTGGGAAACAAAAATGGAATCATTTGTAGGATTGCTAAGGTGGCGAACGAACACGATTATTCCCAGTTTTTGTCATGTGGCTTAGTGTACCACGTTTCAACCCTCAGACCAGAATTGAATTTTTGGCAGAGCCAGGAATCTGGGGTAATATAATTATGTTGATAATTGATCTCCATAATTATGAATTCTAGTTTCAATATATGCAGAGAAACAGTTCAAAATTTAGCACATGTGTATAGACGATAATTTTGCAGATTCATTCAGAGCAACCCATACGTGGTAGTGTGCCCATGTGGAGATAATTCTATACGTACTGTTCGATTCAATGTGTAACTGCATCTAACGTCCATAACATTAAATGAAGGCTTTATTTGAATAGTGGTACACATGTTTATATACTGTGCCTTCATTATGTGGTATATTTGGAACAGATCAGTTAGTTAGTTAGTTAGTTAGTTAGTTAGTTATTGTTGTTTTAAGGGGCGGAACTACGAGGTCATCTGCCCCTAAAGGAATAAATATATTTGCAATAAATATATTTTCAGTATTCAATAAAATGAATGAAACTGTTTTTCAGTTAAAATTCGTTAAGTTTTATTTGTCTGGTTATTGTGTTTTCGTTTTTTTGAGTTTGCTAAAAACAATTGTCTCCGTTTGGTGGGTAGGGGGGGGGGGGCATGACCCCCGTGACATGGAACAGATCATAAATACGAATATTACCAACTTAATTTTGTCATTATTCTAGATAGGTCGGATCAATCATTATATGAATCCTAAGTTAAAAAAAAGTGGGCTCTTAAGTTCGTGACAGACCTACTTGGTAATAAGAAATCATGGAAAGCAATTTTTTCCTAAACCACGCACTTTTTTTCTTTTTCCACATCTTTGGGCGCTTCCTGGGATATTTTACGTCACCATCTGCCTACTCAAAAGCCGCCCACCCTGTAGGGTGTATTGAATCGAATACTTCTTGTGTGTACTGACTCTCTGAGTGCGCTGCAGGCGATCGATGTGTGTTTCCCGAAGCACCCGTTGGTCCAGCGTGTGCACGACCAACTCGTCAGTTGGCGTAACGCTGGAACCGGGGTGACCTTTGTGTGGCTTCCTAGCCACATGGGTATTGCGGGAAACGAGCTTGCTGATCAGGCGGCGAGAGAGGCAGTTGCACTGCCCTCGCTACCGTATAAGGTGCCTGCTAGTGATGTGCGCTCTCAGTTGCGGCATTCGATCCTGTCGCATTGGGAGGAGGCATGGCGTGCCACGCCTCCACCCAACAAACTGAGAGGCATCAAGGAGACAACGAAGGTGTGGAAATCTTCCTTCCGATCTCTCCGGAAGGAAGCTGTGGTACTCTGTCGACTCCGGATCGGCCATGGGATTGCTACGCACTCCCACTTGCTAAAGAGAGAAGATCCTCCTGTGTGTACTTGCGGCGCCCACCTAACCGTGGCACACCTTCTCTTGGAGTGTGTGGATCTGGCCGATCTGCGAGGGACTCTTAAACTGCCTAATACCCTCTCCCTTATTCTCCGTGATGACGGGCCGTCAGCTGACCTCGTCATCCGGTTCATGAGGGAGAGTGGTTACTTTTTTAAGTTTTAATGTGTAGTTACGACTTTTAATTCTGGTTAAATCTGTTTTATGATTTTTATTGTGTTATGTATTGTATTGTTCACTATGCCTTATTTGTTTTATCCTTTTTTACCATCCGCCTTTTATTCTTTTTATTCAAATAAGGCATAATTTTTGGGGCTCACTGTCTGTTTTATAAACACCATTTTCGCTCCATCCATGGCAGTGAGTTGTTTTTATCTACATCCTTTCATTTCACGCCATTTCATTTCATTAGGGGCCGATAACCTCGATGTTAGGCCCCTTAAAACAACAATTATCATCATCATCATCATGAATCGAATACCGATTAGAAGTTAATTGATTTGAAGTGAAATATCAGTCTGAGTTACTACGACGTAATACGCCAGAATTAGCATTAATTACCAGCACATTTTAAAATGCTGTTACACTTGGCTAAATGGGAAGATGGAATAGAAAGTTGGGATAGATTGAATGTTAATTCTCCTGGTTTTATATCCAATTCAACGATAACACCCTCTCAGAAGAATGTTGTATGCTTTTACAATCAAAATAAAATATAAATCCAAACTCAATTATACAGGAAGATAAATTGCCGTTTTATTAAATCAATATGAATTATATGGAGGGTATTCAATATGACATAATTGGAAATAAATTAGAATAGTGTGGTTGCAGTACTATGTAAGTACTTCATTATTTTAAGATTATTTTACAATTGCTGCTTTTCATGGTGTATGGCAGGCTCGTCAAAACTGGGCACTGATGGCCATGGCCCTTACTATGTCACTTGGTAGAGAGCGCTGGACATCTCACGCCCCAAGTTTTCGATGTCAGTTTCTGGCGTAGCCTGATCAGGCGCGGATTCAAGGAGGGGGCGAAGGGTCACGGGGGTCATGTCCCCCCCCCCTCCCCACCAAACGGAGACAATTTTTTTTAGCAAACTCAAAAATCGAAAACACAATAACCAGACAAATAAAACTTAACGAATTTAACTGAAAAACAGTTTCATTCATTTTATTGAATACTGAAAATATATTTATTGCAATTATTATGTTCTGTTACAACTGTATATATTGACAACTTCATACCTGTTATATAAAAGGGGCAGATGACCTCGTAGTTCCGCCCCTTAAAACAACAGTAACTAACTAATCTGTTATATAAAAACTATTTATATAACAAAATTAACTCGTCTATTTTGTTTAGCAAACCTTGTGATTACCGAATCGATGTTTATAGTGATGTCACGATGAATGTGCAGCAACGCACGGATAGGAATTTGGGGATTTTTTCGCACCAAAAAAATATGCCGACGACCAAACTGCAAGCTTGGTTGGCAATTTAAGCTGTGACTTTCTCCCTTTGTCGGTACCGACTCGACTTGCCGAAACTGTAACGTACCTTGATACTTTTCTCGAAGCTCGATGTAAAAGTCGCAAAACACGCCGTTGCAATTTGTATGATTTTTTTTTTGGTGCGCTAAACGCATAACATTTCTATCCATGTAGCTTGCAAAAAAATTGGTCTGGTTTTGTACGTTTGTTTATTTTGTGATTGCGTTTTTAGTGATATCATTTTCTTAACAATTTCGATTATCTGACCCCCACCAAAGCCATACTCTGGATCCGCGCCTGAGGCTGATTCCCTCCATTTCTTCCACGGCCACTAACGGCTGCACACTATTTGCGGATGAACCCAGAGCAGGCGCAGTAGTTAACATCCGAGTTACGCAGACTTGGTGGGCCACAACTTACAGTGGCGTGGGCCTTGAACAAGAAGGATTAGTGAGAAAGGTAAACAGTTACGTGTAATAGACCGATACAAATTCGATTCCGTCGAACTCTTAGTGGTGAAGTTCAACGATTGTCATGCTGTAAGAAGACGTGCAGAGCATTTCTGAAGATTGATGTTAAAAACAGATATGACTCGTGAAGAGAACTCTTTTCACAACCATGATCCTGGCAATATCCACTCTATGCTAAGACAGAAGGTAAGCAACTCTTTGAAACGTAATGCAGTTGAACAATTATATGATTGACCAAGCATAATTATTCATTGTTATTCAAATAGACAAACATGTTTAACCACACCTATGGAATCGTACTGAATTTGGTACCCATTCTTTAGTCTGTTTAAGTGGGAGGGAAAGGGAAATTTGTGTGACGCAACTCTCATGTTTTAAATGATAAAAGAGGTTGATATGAACACTATTTTTTATAAATTAATACAGAAAAATAATTCATATATTCATTGGCAGTGATCCAAATTAAAGTATTGATTATGCTTTGATTCAATATAATTTGCATACTTGCTTTGTATTATACTTGACAATGATCTGAGAATAACGTTCATAGTAATAATGATAGTATATGTCTATGTATGGAATTTGAGAATCAGACATTGCAATCCAAACACCACTCGTTCAAAAGCTAAACAGGCTCACCAAGACAAGAAGTCACAACTCGACCGAAGCATATTCATTCTGAGCATGCAAGAAAGCAATTATGCTTGGCGCTTACGGAGGCGGCAGGATTAAATATCCTATTAGAAAGTCTCGCATTGTCCATTATTTGAATATGTCCATAAAATTTAATCGTCTTTTTCTAATAGTGTCTGATATTTTCTCGGAATGTTGAGAACTCTTTTTCATCTACACTCCCTCTATGCACACTAGGTCAAAAATTTTCCTGAGGATTCTCCTGTCTTTCTCAAAAATTTTCGTTAGTGATCTGCCCCCATTGATTAGGGTTTCTGATGCGTATAATGCTTCAGGTTGAATTACCGTGCTACAGTGTTTTAATTTTGTGTTCCGAGATATTGATTTTTTGTTGTATATCTACCAGGTGATTCTATAGGCTTTTTGTAATTTAGAAATTCTCTCTTTGTTTGATTGATGATATAATCCAGATGGTTGTATGATTTCACCGAGGTATTTGAAAGTATGAATTTCCAAATTATAATTATTACTCTTGTTATGATTATTATTATTATTATTATTATTATGTTTAACTCTTTATGGGATAGAGTTCTCTATATTATCCTCCTGACATAAGGACAGTTCATGCTTTCAAAGATGCTGATAGTTGAGTCCTTAAGCCAAATTTCGGAGAATTTTCATGTCGAAGTGCTAATATTTCTAAAAATCAAATATTTTATCTACTTGACGTAATGTGTTGGATAAAATAAAAAAATAAAAAAATAAAAAACATTAACGATATAAGGTGTAAGAATAAAATATAAATATAGAAATAAAAATCATAAAAATAAAATTACAATAATAAAAGGAATATAACAATTAAAATAGTAAACATAACAATAAATTATGAAAATAATATTCTATAAATCAATTCGAATTTTTAAAATTAATTAATTCAATGAAAATATCAAAATTAAATCTAGAAGAACGTAAATTGAAAATTTGAAAAAATGTATCCATATTAAAATTTGAGAAACAAAAAATAACATTATTAATAATTGTTGTTTGAGTCTTCAGTCTTTTGATTGGTTTTCTGCAGCTCTCCGTGCCTCCCTGCCGTGAACTATTCGTTTCATTTCTACATAGCTACCACACCCTACATCCGAGGCAATCTGTTAAACATATTCTAACCTTGGTCTACCCTTACAGTTCTTGTCCTCGACCCTTACTTCCATTACTAAGTTTGCTATTCCAGGGTGTCTTAATGTGTCCTGCCAACCTCTCTCTTCTCTTCATTAGCAGTCGCCAGAAACATCTGTCCTCTCCAACTCGTCTAAATACCGCTTCGTTTGTAACCCTATCTACCCATCTGATCTTCTTCATTATCCTGTAACATCATATTTCAAACACTTCAATTCTCCTCTTTTCTGCTGCACCAAAAGTCAAGTTTCACGTCCATAGAGCGCCACGCTCCTGACAAAGGCTTTCAAAAATGACCTAATACCTAAATCTATATTCGATGTCAACAAATTCCATTGTTGTAGAAATGCTTTTCTTGCCTGAGCCAACCTATTTTGTAGCCTACTTTTCACATTTTGGAAAAAATGAGGAAAAAGTAGGCTTATGAGATCGATCCGGGAAAATGTCGGTCTGTCTGTCTGTCTGTCTGGATGGCTGTGTGTGTGTCCCCCCTATCAACTCCTAAACGGCTGCAGCTATGGGAACCAAATTTGGTATGAGTAAAGATCTATGCCGGAATATCTCAAGGCTATAGTTGAAAATGTCAGTGCTACCAACTGCTGAAAAATCGCAATTGGAATTTGAGCTCAATGTTGGATATCTTGGAAGGTATGCATGTGAGCTATTCCAAAGTTGGCACAGATATAGATAATAATATTTAAGTTTAATGTCCAGGAGGCCATACGCGACAGTGTTACCAACATGATTCTCAGCCAGCTGATAAATCTAATTTTTAAATGCATGTAACTTCTACACTATCAATGGAATTTAAACCAAATTTCGTATGTACTATGTGTACAATAACGTATATGACTCTGCGTATTCTTAAGTGCAACCAGGGCTGCCAACTGTTAATAAATACTCTCTCTATTATTTTATCCTTATACCAATATATCAGAAAGTATGCAAACCAAGAGCTCGAAACTTTGCACACGTCTAGCACATGACCTTCTACATTAATTTGGAGTACCTTGTAAACGTCAGTACTGCCAACATGATTCTAAGCCAATTGATAGGTCCAAATTTTAAATGCATGTAACTACGATACTAACAAATGGATTTCAACCAAATTTCGTATGTGAATTTTGTACCATAACTCATATGTATATGCCTATTCTTAAGAGCCAGTAGGGCTGCATTCTGTAAATAAAAGCTCTCTCTATATATTTTTACCCTATTATCTATTAATCAAAATATAGGCATGCCAGCAACTCTAAACTTTGCATACGCATAGTATCTAACATTCTAAATTATTTTGGGGTAACTAATCTACGTCATTGCTGCCAACATTATTTAATCCTTCTGATAAGTCAAATTTTTAAATGCATGTAACTTCTATACTAACAAATGGATTTCATCCAAAATTGGCACAATAATAGATCATAACATTTTAGATTAATTCATAAATTCTAAGAAAAGTAGGCTCTTAGTTCGTTACGGAACTACTTGTTATATCCTAGTTAGTTAGTTAGTTAGTTGTTGTATTAAGGGGCGGAACTACGCGGTCACCTGCCCCTCTTAACACAGATTAAAGAAAACAAAATGGAGAGCGGTAATACTTACAAAAGGGAATTTAGAACGAAAATACTCACAAAAGGAATAGATAAAAAAATAAGCACAAAATGTAACTTGGGTTCAAAATACGTACAAAATGCAATGCAGAGTCGAAATACTTACAAAATGCAATTGATATTCAAAATACCTTCAAAATGCAAATGAGATTGGAAATACATACTTACAAATTGAAATTGAAAATACACAATGCAATTCAGATTGAACAAGATGTTCAGTTAAGAACATATTGCCTACTTTCTCCTAAATGTATGAGTATAGTTATAACTCGTTATTATCAAAGAGTATAATAGAATCATTTCTTGGTTGAAGACCTTAGAAACTATTTACCTCTACCAAACGCCATAACCTAGAAAAAAACTACTACCATCATTGAAGAAAGATAGATAAGAAGTATCTCAAGAATGTTATGGATCTGGAGACATAATCGACCGGACTGGCTGCGTGGCTCAGCGGTAACGTTCTCGCTTGCTGGGCCCTAGGTTGCAGGTTCGTATCCTGGCGCAGTCAGCAGGCATTTCAGGGTGCACAAATGCGAGGGAGCCGTGTCAGTAGATTTACTGGCACGTTAAAGGTCCCCTTCGGGCCAAAATTCCGGTACCCCGGTGTATCTAAAAGCAGCAGTAGTTAAAAGGGACGTAAAACAAATAACATTATTATTATTATTATTATTGTTATTACATAATCGACCTGCCGTGGGCAACATCCAACTTTGAGTTGAGGCATGTCTTTACAAATCTGGTTGTGCATGGCTTTCACAACCCTAATTGAATTAACAAATCTTTCCATGACCCTACAGAGACGTGTGTATACAAACTATGTGGATATTTTCGATTGCTATTTGCCTGAACTAGCACCAACGACTAGAATTCAGTTACTATGTGAAATCGTTTTGTTCTTTACTTCAAATAACATTTTCAAATAACGCACAATAGGCTGTTACAAACCCATTAAAATAAAAAGTAAAAATTTATCGTAGTATCATCTTGCCATTCTTCAAGTTCGATGCGCATAGAATGCCAATGGTATACGGTACTAACCAATGGAGTCCCACGTAGACCAGTCGTGACATCTAGTGGAGAAGTATCGAACAATATAACCCTAACAGGGCGAGTGCATTCTAGCGGCCATAAGAAGAAACTTTCCAATAAAATCTTGAAGTTAATATGTAGGCCGGCGTGCAGTTACCTTTTTGGCTGCTAGATGTCTCGAGCAAATCTTCTGGTGAATTATGTTTTAATTAAATATATATTTTCCACCGTAATATGTAAAATATAACGCTTAATTTAAAAACGTCTGAATCATTACAAAACAATAACTATATAAAATTTCAAGCAAAAAAAAACTCTGATGGGGTTTGAACCATATGCATGTGAGCGATAGGCCAACGCTTTACCACGGAGCCATTTGTGTCGACGAACATTGTTCTATATAAAATGACGTACATAGAACTTGTTAGCAAATAATTATTTATACTAAACGATTTCATCAGTGGAGTATATTATTTATATATAAAGCATTTCATACAAAGTTTATTTATTTTGTATCAGTACGCTATATTGCATGCAATACTCAAATTAGTGAAATATAAGTCAGGCACAAGATATCCGCTGACATCTTGTCTTCTTACCGAGACGGCTCAGCTTTTTAAAATCACTTCTGCACTATAGTATTACAAAATAAAATTTTAATTTCGAACGTGCCTCTTCCTTTAGAACAGTTAAATCGATTCTCGGCTCGATAATCGGAACTGGTGGGTCCCATGATATGGATTATAAAGTTTGCATAATTCGCACGGCCGCCATCCTGAAATGGTACGGCGGATGATCTTGTAGTTTGGTCAAAAGACGCGTCCTTTAAGAAGGTATGTTATTACCAAATTTGGTAGAGATCGGATACTTTGGTTAGTCGCTATTTGATTTTACGTTTTGAACGTTTGAGTGGCCGCCATTCAGTTTTGGTAAAGATGGCGGCAATATGAAACATGACACTGAGGTGCCCTTTGCTTGTTCTACCTGTGTACCAAATTTCGTTCAATTCGGTTTCACCGTGTTCGAATTGATAGGGGGGGGGATAGACATTCAGAGTACAAACACACACACACACACACACACACACACACACACACACAGACACACACACACACACATACACACACACAGACACACACAATTTTTGTCCCTGTAGTGATCTCATAAGTCTACTTTCATATTTTGCAAAAATCGAAAGTAGGCTAAAAACTCCCTTTCAGATCCAAAATACTCACAAAGTGCAATTGACATTCAAAATGCTTACAAAATGCAATTGAATTTGAAAATGCTTACAAAATGCACGGTAGATTCAAACTACTCATTTGGATGGACAATACTTACAAAATGCAATTTAGATTGAAAATACTTACAAAATGTAATTTAAATTCAAGATTCCCACAAAATCCAATTGAGAATCAAAATAATTGCAAAATGCCCAACATACAAAATGCAATTTGGATTGAAAATACCTGCAAACAGCGGTTTTGGTCCTTGTTATATCCTCTTTGCTTCGTCCATCACTGGTTATTTTGCTTTTTTTAATTGTAATAATTAAAATAAATTTAAATGTAAAAACACATTAAAAATATTTTGCCCTATAAAGGTTTAATAGTTCACTGGTAGAGAGTGGCTCACACTTAGTGGGTGTTTGTAATAGACTGACAGGAGAGCAAGGTAGTTAAACTTTTTATGCCAGTAGTAACACAGCTTACTAGCGAGCTAACTTATTTTCCCGAATGGAAATGCAAATATTATTCCGTCTCCATACAGCACCTTCCCCACCAGTAATGGAATTGGCAAGCAGCCAGCAGAGGGAGATAGTGCTTGCGTAACCTCAGCACTCACTGGGAGTACAACACCTATAGTACATCATCCTCTTTAACTACAGGACATATTTCTAGGAATTATGACGTGTCTGTGGCGGGGTTTCTTTCTCCCAGATGAATCGATTGAACTCGTCAGTGGATAATTGGCACCAAGGAGGATATATGGGTAGAGCTGCAACTTAATGCAAAATTATGAACCCAACCTATTGCTCGACGCAAATAGTTCCAACTGACAATAAGAGATGGCGTGACGATGTACTCTCGAGCGCGATCCGTCCCCGACCTGGCCTACTCGCTCCTCTCCCCTCCCAGCCCGTGCCTACCATTCCCTTTCCACTACTCTATCCCCCACCACCCCCCTACTTTATATTCATTTCTTTCTTTCATATTTTAGTAATTGGTCTAATAATATGCGATTTCTTCCCCCTGTGATATCAGGTAGAGAAGAAAACATAGGCTCTATCAGAATAGTTGTGGATGTTTCCACAAAGCACATCGCATGGCATAGGCCTACCCCACAGATATGTACAAATAGAAAGAGTAGGCTACTATACTAAAATATTAAAAATGAATGGTAAGACAAAATTACAGCTGCACTTATCACACACCAGTATTATTTAATTATCCGTGCTGTACTTCCTATCAATCGAATTAAGAAATATCACGTTTGAATTACGGGAAGCGTTGGAACAACTAGTCACCAGCTCTTACTTTGAATTATATCGATAGTATCGGATATCGTTTTCGAGCGCAGTGTATCGACTAAAATCGATGTGTGATTCAATATAATTCAATTTCTTCGTATAATATTGTGCGAAACCGATTGTATTCCTTTCTAAGCACTGCAATATGTATTTACTATTGATATATATTCAAATATTTATAAAATATACAACATTAACAAGAATACTCACCAATATTCCGATTTTGCTGCCATCTATAGAAGTACAATTCAACTACATCGTCGTACGCGATGACTGCTAGCGTTTTTAATGTTGTCAGCAGGTACTACTACAAGGCAAGCTAGCGTTGGTACCAAAACTTCCTATAAAGTTTCACCCGGGTGATTGGCACACTCCTTACTTCACTCCTTTAACACACTCTTCATTACTTTCAAATATACTAATTTGAACAGTTGTAGTAGAGTATTCTCTGTAGATATTATCAGTTCTTTTTCAGATTCCCAGCCCACTTACCTGTGCAAGGTTGGTCATTAAATTAGAGGGCGGATTTTCATGACAAGTCATATTTTCCCCTTAACATTATATCTTATAGTCTTGTATTTTCAACACGTTTCCAAGCATGATAATCAAAATTAAACAGGTTTTATTGGGCATATAAATGCATATTTAGGCTTTCTTAAGTTTTATGGCATGTTTTGAACAAAATATCATTTAAAAACGGCATATTTTGGTAATTTTCATTTAAATTTCATTTTATAAAAATCAGAATAAGCTCTAGAAATTATTGTTCAGGATAAACTGGAATATACTACTGAAGAACCTTTCTAAAGTAGTGTATGGAATGTTTCTAACAGGTAAGATCTATTGTTTGCTAGCTGGGTCAATTCCTGGAAACCGGGCTATTGTTTACACGGAAGCAGAGGTAGGCTAATTCCGCAGGTATTTGTCATCGTTCTTATCTCTCTCCTTCGCCCTACCCTCTTCCACCTTCAACACACTGAATGACCTTGGTCACTCATTAGGGAGCTTCAGTCATTCAGTCATTCAGTTCTTTTAAATATGCCTAAAACGAAAGTCTCAATTTGTGGGAAGTAACGAAGTTTTGTTCGCGAGTTCGGTGAAAACATTATCAGTACGGATGGAGTGATGTTATTCTGTAAATTGTGTGAGGTTAGTCATATTGTGAATTTTATAGGTCATATTTTTATGTTTTAGGTCATAAATGCATACATATTTCATACATTTTTAGGTCATAGAAATCCGCCCCCTAGTCATTATTTATTTTGCACTAAACTAAAATATGTTATCAAGGCAAAACCACTGACATATCTAACTTTTTGCGTTTTGTTTTTGGACACGTTGGCAAATGTTCACGTCGCAATATCGCAGCCCTTGTTCAAAATTGTCCAACATGTTACATAAACAAGAAGTCCTGTGACGAAATAAAAAGCCTACTTTAAAAAAAATTTAGGATGCATGCCAATGATTAATCTATATGGACCTATCTAGAATGATGACGAAATTAATTTGGTAGTATCGAAATTTCTAATTAGTTCGAAATATACCTCTCATAATATAGCCTAATAGAGCACTACAGTTGGCAGCCCTGGTGATTGAATATATTCTTAGTCCATCTGTTAATGTACGGTACACAATACAAAATTTGGTTGAAGTCCAATGTATAGCATGGATGTTACATGCAGTTAGATATTGGATCTGCCAGCGAGCATAAAATCATGTTGCCAACATTGTCATGCATGCGTTGGTCAGAAATAATCTGAAATATTATGATCTATTTTTGTGCCAATTTTGGATGAAATCCATTAGTTAGTATGAAAGTTACATGTATTTTAAAATTGGACATATCAGCAGGCTTGGAATAATGTTGGCAGCACTGACGTAAATTAGTTAGTCCAAATTAATCTACAATGTCAGGTACTATACGTGTGCATACTTTAAAACTGTCGGCTTGCATACTTTGTAATACAGAGCATTTATTAACAGTTGACAGCCCTGGTGGCTCTTAAGAATACGCTCAGTCATATCCGTTTATGTACACATAGTACATACGAAATTTCGTTGAAATTCAATTGATAGTGTAGAAGTTATACATTTAAAAATTATACCTATCAGCAGGCTTAGAATCAGTTTGGCGACACGGCCATGCATGCCCTCCTGGAAATTAACTGAAATATTATCTGTATGTGTGCCAGTTTTGGAATAGCTCCCATGCATACCTTCCAAGATATCCAATATGGAGCTGAAATGTCAATTGCGATTTTTCAGCAGTTTGCAGCATTAACATCATTTTCAAATATGGCCTTGTGATATTCAGGTATAAATGTTTATACCAAATTTGGTTTAGATTTCTGCAGCCATTTAGGAGTTGATAGGGGGGTGGGGTGGGGGGAAGGGACACAGACAGACAGACAGACAGACAGACAGACAGACAGACATTTTCCCGGATCGATCTCATAAGTCTTCTTTTTCCTCATGTTTGCAAAATGTGAAAAGTAGGCTAAAAACTTGCAGGAAATTTAACGCTCTTTACAATATTGGTAAGGAAAATAGTTTGCCTAAAATGCACTGGAAGGGGGTTACTGAGGAAAAATTGAATAATGTGCTTTATCTTGGCGGTATATTCAAGATGGTGGACAATGCACAAGGAGGGGAGGTCGAAAACTTGGATTTTTCATTAGAAGGTAATACTAAAAATCGAAATTACTCCACCTTATGCAATCCCAAATGATATCTCTACTGGGCTATCAGTGGGCTAATTGTTACTTCCCATTTATGAAGTGCATAGCGGTGGTAGGGCTGGTACGTTGAATCGATTAATTTCAGTTATCAGATAATCGATTAATGGACCTTGAACAATTGCTATAAATAACGATTCATTGATTGTGTGTTTAATGGATTAATTGTTCAATCAATTAATCGCTTGGTCGAATAATTAATTGTTTTGTCGACTAATCGATGCACCTCGATCCATTCACAACGCACCAACAGAAGGAAAATAGGCTTTTAATCAATTTAAATAAATTGTATCATATATTTCAAAATGATGTTCCTTCTTTGCGAAAACAAGGCTAGAACAAAGTAAATTAACAATGATCCTGTCCAAAATTGTAAACATTTAAAAATTATTCAAAATCTTTGCCGAAAATTCATAGTTTTCTATTTTCGAAACCCTTGCCAATTTGATTGAAGTTTGAACTTCAACTGTCACTGACTATTAATTGGTTATTGTTAATATAAACAAAGAAGAGGTTGTGTCAATGAATTCTCTCACTCGCCACACTTGTGCAATCGTCCCTCTCTGCTCTTTTCTTCCCACCATCACCGCTAATTTGTAATGTTCTAACTCGGGGGCTAGGTCCATGCACTTGATTAGCGGCCTCCCCTGCTATAGCCTGCAGTCATCCAGAATAACCTGATTGGTGTGACTACTCTAGGGGGAGAGGATTCTCTAAATAGTTTAGGGTCGTCACAGTATGTAGGGTGTTCTCAAAATGTGATGATACTCTGGTTACGAAAGTCCTGGTTTTAATTCTCCACTTGACACTAGGAAGTTAAGGGAGTAGTATGGATCACGATTCAGATAGAAAATGGTGGTAACGATGACGTCATGGACGAAACTAAAGGTTTAAACGATGCAAACATGTTAAATTTTAATAAGACTTTTACATACAAACACAAACATCAACTGAGGCTTACGCCCCAGACCCAATGGTTTGTTGTATAAGCAGTAAGTTAGTTGTCGTTCACATTCGTCTAACCTAGTAGTGGCTAATGGTTTTGCCCTGACCATCGCCTAGCCTAGTAGCGACCAATGATTTCACCCAGACCGTCGTCTAACCTACTGGCGACCAATGGTTATGTCCTGACCATCTTCTATCCTAGTAGTGACAAATGGTTTCACCCAGACCGTCGTATAACCTACTGGCGACCAATGGTTATGTCCTGACCATCTTCTATCCTAGTAGTGACCAATGGTTTCACCCAGACCGTCGTCTAACCTACTGGCGACCAATGGTTATGTCCTGACCATCTTCTATCCTTGTAGTGACCAATGGTTTCGGCATGGCCATCGTCTAACCTAGTAGCGACCAATGGTTTCGCCCTAACCATTGTCTAACCTAGTAGTGACCAATAGATTCACCTTGACCATCTTCTAACCTACTAGCGGCCAGTGGTTTCGCCTTTACCATCGTCTAACCAAGTAGCGACCAATAGTTTCGTCCTGATCATCGTCTAATGTAGTAGGGACCAATCGTTTCCCCCCAGACCGTCGTCTAACCTGGTAGTGACCAATGGTTTCGCCTTGACCATCTTCTAATCAAGCAGCGATCAATAGTTTCTCCCTGACCATCATCTAACCAAGTAGTGACCAATAGTTTCGCCCTGACCATCGTCTAACCCAGTAGTGACCAATGGCTTCGTCTCACCGTGACTTTAGGGGAGTGCAGTGCAACCTTTGAATTAAAAAGTTTGGAAGCTGGTAGTTCCACGTGACCGTTAATCTTGTGATCATAAGTCATGTGCCCCCATTTTACGTGGAATCTGAACCACCGGACATGATATTTCACTTTGAAAATCTCACATACATTTACCGGGAATCGGACCCTGACAACCTTGGTGAGAGGATTGACCACTGCGCCACCATGCTCTCAACCTTTTAATTAAATTGAACAACTAAACATTCATAACTTGCACGGCAAAACCTCGCACGTTGTTGAACTTTGACTTTTGACTGCATCTGCATGTGACAACGTACTGTTTTTAACCGTATACCAACAGTGCACACGTTGTCGAGGTTGTTCTGCCTGCTCGGCCCGCCCAGTGCGGGGACTACGGCGAGCTCGGTGAGTCCAGTGCGATATGCCAGAACGCGGCCGCGTTAGATGAGAACTACACTGGACGGGCTGGGCTTCAAACGTCCATGGGCTCAGAGTTTGGTGCGGTGGGCCTCGCTGCAGGACTCTATAGTAAAGCCACCATAACTTCCGACTTGACGTTTCAGTGTTTGGCTAGAGTTTCGTTCGCTAAATCGCTACATCACGAACAAAACTCAATATATCGAGATATATCGATTTGAATGGATGCCCGTGATTGTCTAGTTAAATTGATTTTCCTTCTGACCGCTGGACAACTCTAGGCTAACACTGAAACGTCAAGTCGGAAGTTATGATGGCTTTACTATAGTTTCAGTGATGTATTTTGTGTGAGATAGTCACTATAAATGCAGATCGATATTTTGAGATCCTCTAGGTCAAAGGTACTGTACTTTTAGATTGAAAATCCACAGCATGCTTCCAGTCGACCGACCGTGTCAGTGATGGAATGAATGAAGCCTCCATCTAGTGGCGAGGATATGAACTGTGCCGTCTGTCGAAGCCTGTCGCACTCCTCTAAGGCAATGGTTAAATGAAGGACAGATGAAATAAAATGATAGTGGAGAGCGGTGCTGGAATGAAATTTGTGACAGGGGAAATCCGGTGAACCAGGAGAAAAACCTGGTGCCTCCGTTTTGTCCAGCACAGATCTCACATGGAGTGACCGGAATTTGAACCACGGACCCAGCGGTGAGAGGCCGGCGTGCTGCCGCCTAAACCACGGAGGCTCGACTGTACTTTTAGATAACCTATGGTTATTTATTTAGCGTATGGCTCATACAGACATTATAAGTAACAAGATGTTCAGTAAAGAACATATAGCCTACTTTCTCCTAAAAGCATGGGTATTGTTATAACTCTTTGTCCTTTTCAAGGAGTATGATTGAATGTTGGTTGTAGGAGCTTGTTGAAATACAACGTGCTATAGGGATATTAAACATGAATATGAGGTGCCCTTTGCTAGTGCTACCTCTGTACCAAATTTCGTTCAATTCGGTTTCACCGTGTTTAAATTGATAGGGGGAATCGATTTGCACACATACTTGGCCACCATCTGCAAACTATTGGGCTGATGTTCTTGCAGTTTGGTCAGAATATGTTTCCCACATAAAGATATGGTGTTGAAAAATTAGGTAGAGACTAGATTATTAGGTTGGTCGTAATTACATTTTAGCTTTTAACATTTGGGTGGCCGCGATTACGTTTCCATCAAGATAGCGGTGATATAAAACATGACACTGAGGTGCCCTTTGCTAGTGCTACCTCTATACCAAATTTCGTTCCATTTGGTTTCAGCGTGTTTGAATTAATAGGGGGAATCGATTCTGACACAAAGATGGCCGCCATCCGCAAACTATTAGGCGAATGACCTATTAGATTGGTCAAAGGATGCTCCCTCCATAAAGGTATGTAGTTGCAAAATTTGGTAGAGATCGGATGATTAGGTTAATCGTAATTTGATTTAAGCTTTGAACATTCGTGTGGCCGCCATTACGTTTCAGTCAAGATGGCGGCGATATAAAACATGACACTGAGGTGCCCTTTGCTAGTACTACCTCTGTACCAAATGTCGTTCCATTCGGTTCCACCGTGTTCGAATTAATAGGGGGAATCAATTTTGACATAAAGATGGCCTCCATCCGCAAACTATTAGGTGAATGACCTATTAGATTGGTCAAAGGATGCTCCCTCCATAAAGGTATGTAGTTGCAAAATTTGGTAGAGATCGGATGATAAGGTTAATCGTAATTTGATTTAAGCTTTGAACATTCATGTGGCCGCCATTACGTTTCAGTCAAGATGGCAGCGATATAAAACATGATACTGAGGTGCCCTTTGCTAGTGCTACCTCTGTACCAAATTTCGTTCCATTCGGTTCCACCGTGTTCGAATTAATAGGGGGAATCAATTTTGACATAAAGATGGCCGCCATCCGCAAACTATCAGGTGAATGACCTATTAGATTGGTCAAAGGATGCTCCCTCCATAAAGGTATGTAGTTGCAAAATTTGGTAGAGATCGGATGATTAGGTTAATCGTAATTTGATTTAAGCTTTGAACATTTGTGTGGCCGCCATTACGTTTCCGTCAAGATGGTGGCGATATAAAACATGACACTGAGGTGCCTTTTGTTAGTACTACCTCTGTACCAAATTTCGTTCCATTCGGTTGCACCGTGTTCAAATTAATAGGGGGAATCGATTTTCACACAAAGATGGCCGCCATCCGCAAACTATTACGCTGATGACCTATTGGTTTGGTCAAAGGATGCTCCCCCCATAAAGGTATGTCGTTGCAAAATTTGGTAGAGATCGGATGATTACGTTAGTCGTAATTTGATTTAAGCTTTGAACATTTGTGTGGCCGCCATTACGTTTCCGTCAAGATGGCGGCGATATAAAACATGACACTGAGGTGTCCTTTGCTAGTGCTACCTTTGTACCAAATTTCGTTCAATTCGCATTCACCGTGTTCGAATTGATAGGGGGGGGGGCAGACATTCACACACACACACACACACACACACACACACACACACACACACACACACAGACTCACACATACACACACACAGACACACACTTTTTTTCGCCCTGTGTTGATCTCATAAGTCTACTTTCATTTTTTGCAAAAATCGAAAGTAGGCTAAAAATATATATACATACAGAGAGTTTGTTTTATATGCGACGGGGACCCTCGCTTGCCGGCTCACCCACGTTGCGCGACTGTCTCCCGCCAGACACTTTGCCGTTATGCGGCGCTTGCGCTGTAGTATAGCCTTTAAACTCATTTATAGTGTGAGGGTTTCTCGCATACACTCTATTTTTAAGCGTCCCCCACAGATAAAAGTCACATGGTGATAAGTCTAGGCTTCGCGGGGCCACACGTTCCGACTTATAATCCTAGTACCGAACAAGATGTTCAGTAAAGAACATATAGCCTACTTTCTCCTAAATGTATGAGTATAGTTATAACTCGTTGTTATTATCAAAGAGTATAATAGAACTATTCTTTGTTGAAGACCTTAGAAACGATTTACCTCTACCAAACGCCACAACCTAGATAAAAACTGCTACCATCATTGAAGAAAGAAAGATAAGAAGTATCTAAAGAATGTTATGGAACTGGAGACATAATCGACCGGACTGGCGGCGTGGCTCAGCGGTAACGTTCTCGCTTGCTGGACCGTATGTTTCAGGTTCGTATCCTGGCGCAGTCAGCTGGCATTTGAGGGTGCACAAATGCGAGGGAGCCGTGTTAGTAGATTTACTGGCACGTTAAAGATCCCCTTCGGGACAAAATTCTGGCACCCCGGCGTATCTAAAAGCAACAGTAGTTAAAAGGGACGTAAAACCAATAACATTATTATTATTATTATTATTACATAATCGGCCTGACGCGGGCAACATCCAACTTTGAGTTGAGGCATGTCTTTACACGTCTGGCTGCGTAAGACTTTCACAACCCTAATTGAATTAACAAATCTTTCCATGACCCTACAGAGACGTGTGTATACCAACTATGTGGATATTTTCGATTGCTATTTGGCTGAAATAGAAGTATTAATTAATATCCTGAACTAGCACCAACGGTAGAGTTCAGATACTATGTGAAATCGTTCTGTTCTTTACTTCAATTAACATTTTCAAATAACGCACAATAGGCTGTTACAAACCCTTTAAAATAGAAAGTAAAAATGTATCGTAGTATCATCTTGTCATTCTTCAAATTCGATGCGCATAGAATGCAAATGGTATAGTAATCAATGGAGCCCCACGTAGACTAGTCGAGATATCTAGTGGTGAAATATCTAACAATATAATCCTAACAGAGCGAGTGCATTCTAGCGGCCAGAAGAAGAAACTTTTCAATAAAATCTGGTCGGCGTGCAGTTACCTTTTTGGCAGCTAGATATCTCGAGTAAATCTGCTGGTGAATTATGTTTTAATTAAATATATATTTTACACCATATGCACAATATAACGCTTAATTTTAAAACATCTGAGTCATTACAAAACAATAAACATATAAAATTTCAAGCAAAAAAACTAGCTCTGATCGGGTTTGAACCACAGGCATTTGAGCGATAGGCTAACGCTCTACCACTGAGCTAATTGTGCCAACGAATATCGTTCTATATAAAATGACTTACATAGAACTTGTTAGCAAATAGTGATTTATACTGAACGATTTCATCACTGGAGTATATTATTTATATATAAAGCATTTCATACAAAGTTTATTTATTTTATATCAGTACGCTATATTGCATGCAATACTCAAATTAGTGAAATATAAGTCAGGCACAAGATATCCGCTGCCATCTTGTCTTATTACTAAATCAGCTCAGCTTTTTAAAATCACGTCTGCACTATAGTATTACAAAATAAACTTTTAATTTCGAACGTGCCTCTTCCTTTAGAACAGTTAAAACGATTCTCGGCTCGATAATCGGAACTGGTGGGTCCCATGATATGGATTATAAAGTTTGCATAATTCGCACGGCCGCCATCCTGAAATGGTATGGCGGACGACCTTGTAGTTTGGTCACAAGACGCATCCTATACGAAGGTATGTTGTTACCAAATTTGGTAGAGATCGGATGATTTGGTTAGTCGTTATTTGATTTTACGTTTTGAACGTTTGAGTGGCCGCCATTCAGTTTTAGTAAAGATGGCGGCGATATAAAACATGACACTGAGGTGTCCTTTGCTAGTGCTACCTTTGTACCAAATTTCGTTCAATTCGCATTCACCGTGTTCGAATTGATAGGGGGGGACAGACATTCAGAGTACACACACTCACACACACACAGACACAGACACACACACACACAGACTCACACACACACATACACACACACAGACAGACACACTTTTTTTCGCCCTGTGTTGATCTCATAAGTCTACTTTCATTTTTTGCAAAAATCGAAAGTAGGCTAAAAATCGACGCAATTCTGTCATGGATGCTTCGGCAGTGTGAGCAGTGGCAGAATCTTGTTGAAAATAAGTTGACAATCGCTCTCCGTAAGTCAGTTCATCAAAAAATTGGTCAAGGATCACATTGAAGTACAAATTTAAGTACAAATTCCTATACTCAATGACTCAGTGCTGCGCGAGCGCCGCATAACGGCAAAGTGCCTGGCGGGAGACAGACGGGCAACGCGGACGAGTGGGCAAGCGAGGGTCTCCGTCGCATATAAAACAATCTGTATTTTCAGAAGAGAAACAAAGTACGGTAATTTGTGCTTCACAACTGAATATCCAGATTTTCTATCCAGCGTACAGCATCTGGAGTTACCAACATGAAGTCCGATTCATCACCGTGATAAGCTCGAATCTTGCATTATCTGACAATGTGATGAATAGTCTGGTGAGGGGCTCCGCAGTCACAGTCTGGATTAGGTAGCTTTTTCCACTTGTGAAGAGCAGCTCTGCACCGACCATGTCCGGTTCTCATTCTGTTCAGAACAGTCCAGGTCTTGCGTGGTAGGTGGAATCCTCTTGGAAATCTGGGACCTGACATGAAGGTATGCAGGCGCATATGGTATTTACATCTCTAGCAGATTATTTCACTTGCTCGCTTGTAATAGAAAATGCCTAATTTTTTTGCGGCAGGTAGCACTCCTTCCGGCGTGTATAAGTCCAATACTTGACTACTAACTGTTCACTAACTCCCAAGTTTCTAGCCCCGCTATTCTCTCAAGCATCCCTCCCTCGTGTCACTCACTTAGAGTGACTTAGTTGCCTTAATTGCTACACAAATGAAACTGCGTTATTTGACAGGCAACATGTTTTGACATCCGTAGAATCTTCTTCTAAAGTAACTCAACTCTGTTTTTGTATTTATTACTCTGAGTAATCTAACCCCAAGGGGAAGTCAGTAAGGGGGAAGTTAACTTCAATGAACACCCCGACAAGCACCAAACTTCTTATTTACAACAAAGAAATTTGGTTACATTTTATTAAAAATGATTTTCCTCATTCCTTTACACGCAAATTAATTTTTAGCCTACTTTTCTCATTTTGCAAAAATGCGGAAAACGTAGTCTTATGAGATCGATCCGGGAAAATGTCTGTCTGTCCTTCTGTCTGTCCTTCTGTCTGTGTGTGTGTCCCCTATCAACTCCTAAAAGGCTGCAGTTATCGAAACCAAATTTGGTAAAAGTAAAGATTTATACCTGAATATCTCACGACCAAATTGGAAATTGACGTCAGTGCTACCAACTGCTGAAAAATCACAATTGTAATTTAGGTTTTATGTTGGATATCTCAGAAGTTATGCATACGAACTATTCCAAAATTGGCACACGTATAGACAATAGCATTACTGATTAATTTTCTGAAGACCGTACATGCCAGTATTGCCAACATGATTCTAAGCCTACCGATAAGTCCAATTTCTAAATGCATGTAACTTCAATACTATCGATTGGATTTCAACCAGATTTCGTATGTACTATGTGTACTACAGCAGATATGACTGTGCGTATTCTAATGAGCCACCAGGGCTGCCAACTGTTAATACCTGCTCTCTTTATATTTTTACCCTAATATCAATATATCAATAAGTATACAAGCCAACAGCTCTAAACATTGCACACGTATAGTACATGACATTCTACCTTAGTTTGGGGTAACTTACAGTATATACACCAGTGCTGCCAACACGATTCTAAGCCTGCTTATAGGTCCAGTTTTTAAATGGATATAACTTCTATACTAACAAATGGATTTCAACCAAATTTCGTATGTGATTTGTGTACCATAACAGTTACGACTATGTGTATTCGTAATAACAAGCAGGGCTGCCAACTGTTAATAAATGCTCTCTCTATTTGTTTAATCCTAATATCAATATATCAGAAAGTATGCAAGTCATATTCTCTAAACTTTGCACACGTATAATACCTGACATTCCAGATTATTTTGGGTTAACTAATATACCT
The DNA here is from genome assembly GCA_946902985.2 of Meconema thalassinum. Taxonomy (NCBI): domain Eukaryota; kingdom Metazoa; phylum Arthropoda; class Insecta; order Orthoptera; family Tettigoniidae; genus Meconema; species Meconema thalassinum. The sequence continues at coordinate 83,066,992 of OX336399.1, read as the reverse complement.
CAGTGCTGCCAACGTGATTCTAAGCTTTCTGATAGTTTCAATTTTTAATTTCATGTAACTTCTATACTAACAAAGGGATTTTATCCAAAATTGGCACTAAATCGTAATATTTCAGATTAATTCTGTGTATCACATACATGACATTGTTCCCAACATAATTTTATGCACACTGATAAATCCAATATCAAACAGCATGCAACGTCCATACTATCCATTAGACTTCAGCCAAATTTTGTATGTGTAGTCTATACCTTAAGAAATGGAACTAAGTATATAATCAGTCACCCGGGCTGCCTACTGTTGTAAGTTACTCCATTACTCTATTACTTGATTTCGTCATTATTATAGATACGTCTATATAGATTGGCATCAATTTGTAATTTTAAGAAAAGTAGGCTCTTTAGTTCGTCACGGAATTACTTGTTAACTCCTGGCACTGCTAAAAATTTAATTCTGGTCTGAGTGCCGGAACGGGGTACACTCACCAAGGCTGTGAAGAGGCGAGTTCGATTCATACCTCAGCCATCCTGGAAGTGGCTTCCCGTGGTATCCCACTATACTTCTGGCAAATGCTGGGATGGTTCCTAACTTATGGCCTCAGCCAAAATAGTACTATGACCTTAGCGAGTTTCATCGAAATCGCTCTAGACGTTTAGAAGTAAGTAGGGGAGAACCCACACACGGACGTACACACAGACAAAAGGTGATCTCTCACAACTTATTATTTTTATAAATGAAAACAAGCTGTTCAGTAAGGAACGTATAGCCTACTTTCTCCTGAATGCATGGGTATTGTTATAACTCTTTGTCCTTTTCAAGGAGTTGAATTGAATGTTGGTTGTAGTAGCTTGTTGAAATACAACGTGCTTTACGGATATAAAACATGACTATGAGGTGCCCTTTCCTAGTGCTACCTCTGTACAAAATTTCATTCAATTCGGTTTCACCGTGTTTGAATTGATAGGGGGAGTCGATTTGCACACATACATGGCCGCCATATGCAAACTATTGGACTGATGACCTTGTAGTTCAGTATGCTTCCCACAAAAAGGTATGTTGCAAAATTTGGTAGAGATCAGTTGATTAGGTTGGTCGTAATTTTATTTAAGCTTTTTACATTTGGGTGGCCGCCATTACGTTTTCGTCAAGATGGCGGCGATATAAAACCTGCCACTGAGGTGCCCTTTGCTAGTGCTACCTCTCTACCAAATTTCGTTTAATTTGGTTTCACCGTGTTCGAATTGATATGGGTGGGGAGGGGGGGGGCAGACATTCAGAGTACACACTCTCACACACAGACTCACACACACAATTTTTCGCCCTGTGTCGATCTCATCAGTCTACTTTCTTTTTTTTTTGCAAGAATCTAAAGTAGGCTAATATGCTAAAAAAGGCTTTATGTTTGGAGTAAGCACCTTGGGATTTCAAAGAAGGAACCGTCTTGATATTTTCTTGGAGGGAATCTTTAAAATCCCAGGAATAAGAATCTCAGGATCACCACCGAGATTCAATCCTTTTATGTCCGGACATCCACCTCGTTTTTGTAGTCGTGGTGAGCTCATTAACACGCACGCCTACGCCCAAGCATCTATTGGTATCGCTGGGGAATATAAATTAGAAATCCCGGTTGCTAGCGTAAGGCCATGTTACGGGACTGTTGTAAATGGAGAAGCTGGTGTCGGGGAAGTGTAGTAATGTGAGATACCTAGTATTTACCGTACAGTTGGTAATGGATGTGGTTTTGACAGCATACCAATTACAGGCTGAATATTCACGAGGCCTCTGCTTGTGTTCTGCACGCGATCACCCAGCAAACTGTTATTACTCGAGTCATTGATGCACATACCACTTGCCCCGCAAAATGATGGCTCAGGTTTCGCGGTGATGCATTCTGATGTTTTAGTAGCTAGAAAATGTCGACCACACACCATAATTTTACACTATAAATCGGTGATAAATATACCACTGTTAGCAATTACGTCCTGGTGTCCACTCATTTTAGGAGCTAATATTATTAATGGGTAACTTCCCAAGGGGTCTCTTTAATGAAGGGTCAGCGGTAGAACACAAGTACAGTACAGTTCACGTCACGGTTTTTGGCCGGTGAGCACCGATTTCGCAGTCGTACAGAGGAAGGTGGTGATCCTCAAGACAAGTCCAAATGAAACACGTGTTGCATGCAACAATTGCACTTGCGTGGGGCTTGCAGACTGTCCTCTGGTGCGACTGTGAAATCGGGACTGACCGGTCAGAAACCGTGGCGTAAACTGTACATTATTACACTCACTACAGGGTATTAAATAAAAGAATGCATACAAACAAAATAATGACAATACACTTTTCTGTTAATATGCTAACTTTCCAAGACCCGAACTCTAGTTCACTCCAAGTGCGGAATTATTCGTTTATTTATTTAATCATGTATTTCTCTATTTATCTGTATCTAACTAGTTTATATATGTATTTAAAATTTATTTGTTTATTTATTGATTAAATGATATGTTTATTTATTATCATTTTAAATGATCTTGTCGACTTCGTCGTTACGCTGGGGTCTGGCGTTACGTTACGGTGACGGGACGAAATGTACCCAATTGCACTGAGGTGTGTGACGTCATAGTACTGCTTGGTGCATGTGTTCCCCGACAATCTCTACTTCGTTAGTATAAGACGAAAATCCCCAATTCTTGGATGTCACGGGTAATCTCGGGAACCACTGGATGGATTTTGATGCGGTTTTCACCATTCTGTAAAGGATATCTGGAGGAAAGATTCTGTAGAAAATAATTTATGTAAGATCAAAGGAAGCCAATCAGTAACGATTTCAGTGAAAAAGTCGAAAACAAACTTGGCGTCCGTGCGCTTCTTAAGCTTACGCTAGGCAAACCGTTAAAAATATCAATATACTATGAGCGTAAGAATTGGTCAGCATGAAAAGTTCTACAAAAAAGTCCGCGAGAGCATAAGCTATCTCTATCTTCAATACATCGCCCACTATAAGTGTTTTTAGATGGAATGAAAGGGGCACGTTCCCGCGCGCTTGACCTTGCTTTGCCCTTGGTTTGCACTTGACGTTCGCGAGTAATTTGAAACGAGATGAGCAAGATCAGTATTATGCAGGTAATTTTCTAACATGTCAAGAGTCATTGGGTTCTAGCGAAGGGTGAAGCCTCCAGCCTTTCTAGCATTTTTCAGCATTTGTAGCATTTAAAATGATACATAGGCTAGTCTTTCAGACTGACAGTCCCTTTTTTATTTATTGATTCATTGATTTATTTGTTTATTTATTTATTGATTGATGATTTATTTGATTATTCATTGGTTTATTTGTTTGTTTCCTCCAACAAAATTGAAATACAATTACTGCACACTATTACATCAGGAATTATATAGTATCCCATACAATATTATACAATGCATAATGCGCGTACACACAATAGACCTACTCACGATAATGACGTGATAAAATAAAATAAAATAAACTTCTTCTTTCCTAGCGTGTATCCCGCGATGGTGCAGGGTCCGCTTATAAAATAAAATAAACTAAGTTTAAAATTAGAAACAGGAAAAAATGCAAATATTCGAAGATAAGTATACAAAAGTAGATAAAGTTAAAGTAAATTAGTTAAGAGAAGATAGAATACAAAACAAGATGTTCAGTAAAGAACATATAGCCTACTTTCTCCTAAATGCATGGGTGTTGTTATAACTCTTTGTCCTTTTCAAGGAGTGTAATTGAATGTTGGTTGTAGTTGCTTGTTGAAATACAACGTGCTACACGGATATTAAAGGTATATGAGGTGCCCTTTGCTAGTGCTACCTCTGTAAAAATTTCATTCAATTCGGTTTCACCGTGTATGAATTGATATAGGGAATCGATTCGCACACATACATGGCCGCTATCTGCAAACTATTTGGCTGATGACCTTGTAGTTCAGCCAAAAGATGCTTCACACAAAAAGGTATGTTGTTGAAAAATTTGGTAGAGATCAAATGATTAGGTTGGTAGTAATTTGATTTAAGCTTTTAACATTTGGGTGGCCGCCATTCCTTTTCCGTCAAGATGGTGGCGATATAAAACATGACACTGAGGTGCCCTTTGCTAGTGCTACCTCTGTACCACATACATGGCCGCCATATGCAAACTATTGGGCAGATGACCTTGTAGCTTGGTCACAGAATGCTTCTCACATAAAGGTATTGAACCCGCTGAGCTATGGTTCATGTGATATTTTTTATAACAGAACATTTATGATGGGATGTTGTACCTTTGAACACACCCAGGAAGCCACGTGGAGCTGAGAGATCACGCTATACTCTTTGAAGTAGCGGTGAATCGCACTTTTGACTTTGGTGAAATCTGCTAATTATTTATCTGAGGTCTTATTAATTAATTTTATCTTTCCACGAGTCTCAGAATATTCCATTTCGTCATGCTGCATTATTAAAACATTTTGGAGAATGTTTATTTCGCTTAAGGTAAGGTAATACCTATGCAGATACGCAAACAGGAACGTAAGTAGTCGCTCAACGACTTCGTTTTGACGACCTACTTCCTAGAGACACTCAGTGCCTTGCACTACGTCTGGAGAATCCGCCCCGTGTAGGCGTGGAATTGTATCTGTCCTATAAGACGTAGGAAATATCCGCTGTTGAGCGCTGAAAGTGATTATCAGGTGCCATCGAGCACGAGAATACTACTATTCACTGTTATCCAAGCACAGTGAGCCACAGAAGCATTTTGGGAAATAATAATTGGCAAGTATAAGTGAATTGCATAACATTGCCGTAACACCACATTTTGTACCCACGTGTTTGTGGAGGGCCAAGTGCCTAGTGGAAAATATACAGGTAAATGTGTTAGAACTATCTTGAATAAGTGTGATTATGATTGTATAGCATATTTAAATTGCCAAAGTGAATATTTCAATTCAAAAACGACGCATAATTCACGGATGCTACGTGATATAAAAGAAGCGTCATTAACACGTGCAGAATCATAAAACAGTATTAGCTCACATGTTAATTCACATCGACTAAATAAAGGCTGTGTCATATACTACAATTGAAGCCTATAACTTTTACGACGAACATTATATTTTTGAAAGTGAAAGAATCAATTATTACGCAACTTATTTCACTACCCACGTGATTGGACTATTCTACACCATGTTTGAGACCGTCAACATGGGCTAATACCATCCCGGTATGAGGGTGATGTTTCTACGGGAACCAGCATGATGGTGGAACTTCCAGAACAGCGAACGGGAAGGAAGGAATCCAAGATGCCATTTCCAGGCATATCCAGCATATCCACGAAGTTGTCGACAGGGACAGATCGAATCCTGGTCTTTGGAGGAGTCCAGATGGGAATCCTGATGAGGATGATACCGTTCTAGAGAGCCAGAGATGATTTTGTACAACCCTTGTTGTTGAATAGAGGGCTGAGTGAGAGCTTCTCCATTTCGTGAGTTTTTGGACACCCCTTTCTTGTTCTAGTTTCTGGTGGTATAGTAGATTAAACGTAGTTTGTGAACCAACCGAACTCAGTGTCAGCCATTTTTATAGGTAGGGAATGTAACTAGTTTAATTAGATGTCATTTATTTCAGTTAGAGTGAGACACCCTTGGGTCAGACATTTTGGTCAGCTCTGGTGCAGCCTGATGAACGTCGTAGAACGTCAATGCCTATCTTTTGCTGAACGTGACCGTAGTCATTTGAGGCTACTTTGTTCAACCCTATTTGGGGTGTTTTTCAAGTCTTTGCTGACTTTAGTTATGGCAATCAGATGCCATGGTTATTAGTTAACTGCATTCTTTGCAGCCAGTCTTTGTTACACCCCTGACTGTCGTTAGAACGGTCGTATCAGTTAGGTAGTCAACTCTAATTACCAGTTTTGTAACTGCATTATATTTCATTTTAAATAAGCTCAGAAGCTATTCTTGGTCAAGTGTGAACCTAATAATTAGAAGGAATGTTTCGTTGTCTAGCATCGAACCCAGTTCCCAACGTATCATTAAGCAGATCCACAGTGTGGAATCTGCGTCACAATTATTATTCTGTTAGCGTCATGTGAAGACACGCATTTATTTGATGTTGTACAAGCAACTGCTGAATTATACCTTTGAGAGCAAAGAGCTCCAGTAATAGTGACATTACTATCATTTACTCGTCTTTGGTTTGGAAGACGGAATTTTATTATTGTATTCAGATTTATAGTGTGTTTCTTATACACGTATTCTTCGAGGTTCATAACCTATGGTAAAGTTTTTTATAAAGAGGCCAGATGTATAGTTTTATTTTGTTCAAATCGCCGGCCTTGACAGTCAATGTGTTGTGTCAGTGGAGCGCAGGAATGTTGAAACCTGCCAGTGACACAAAACTGGTTTGTAACCCAGTGCCCTCGAATGCACGCCTGTTATATTGTGAGACAGAATACTTTGACAAGTGACAGAATACTTTTTGTATTCGCATTTCCTTTCATTGCAACTTAGCTTATGGAACTCAGTGTCCATTCCTGTATCTGATCACATGTTTTATAGATTGTTTTTTGCTATTTAAACGCACTGTTGCGTGTACCGTCGTTCGACGTGTACAGTTATGTACGTTGAAGGCTACCCTGTTATAGCAGGAAGTTATTGTATGAAGGTATTTTGAGTGTGCCTTGTCCGGGATTGTTCCCGTGGACCAGATGTTATTGGAGGGTAACTGTAGTGTGCAGGCCCGTCCCAGAGTTATTGAACGCGAGCTTTGCGCCGCTGGTAACTTGTGTTATTGTGTGTCCGAGTTGTTATTGCTCGTTGATTATATTCCGACTTTTGAGTCGAGGCTTTTTGGTGGAGAATGATCTCAGTGGAGACACTCCGTGCCCAGGCTATTGTCAATATTATTCGCCATAAACCAACGATAAACCTAAACCGACATCTTAATAATAAAACGCATAATTTTGGTAAAACAAAAGCTAACTAACGAATTCTTTCTATCTAACTTTGTTCTTTTGCATTTTGGAACTGTTGACATAGCCGTGCAGATGAAGGTATTTCCTTTTGTGGAAATAACTAGGACAGCTGACACTATTGTAGCGACCTGAAGCATGCTCGAACCTTGAGTTTGTAGTTTGTGGAGCGCAGGCCATGCGATGTTAGACGTAGTCTTAACTACGCAGTCGTCACCGTAACTACACACATTAGATGACTATGGCTTACAAAGAGTAAACCAAGGTGCAGGCAGGCATTTTAATAAAACTACTGTGTCTATTTCATTACTTATTTATGATGTACAAGTGTATAAATCCTACATGTTACCTTATTGTGTGCTGTTAGCACGTAGTTTCTAAGGATGATTAAATATTTTTTTTACATGGCTGTACACTTAGATTTGAATGTAATTGTTTTCTGTTACGGACGTCATCGCCGTAAATTTTGTTGTTAATTGATAGGACTTAGCTAGATGAATTAAAGTTAAATGTAAATGTTGAAATGGTATCATCCTAACTTAGATTTGTTTTGCTACCCTGTTAAATGTAAATTCTGATATTAGCTTGATCTTGTAACTTGAACTAGGGACTTGCGTCGTACCATTTTCCTAGCGTTGCTGTTGTTGCTTTATTATTGTGAGTTAGATCTTTCGCGAGGGTTTTCCGTAACTTCTCAGGTAGGGACCTGCTCTTTATTTTTGTTTGTTTATTAGCTTGCGGACTAGCCGATTGTAACCCTCCGAACTAGGCTAGGGGCTTGTGAATTTTATCAATAAATTTTCACGGTGTTTTACATAAGTCTGGGGGTTTATTTTCTCAGTCTAGTTTTTAAGGTGAACCTTTCGTTAGGCAGTCTATGACCATCGTCACCATGTACCACGATCCCTGTGGACTACGACTCTCGTGCCGCTTAGCCTATTTGGAAGTTCACCTGATCCTCACGGTAATTTTTTTTTGTTTATGCCCGACAGGTGAGATGTTAGGGAAGTCATTGCGGTTGTTGGCTATCCTGGCAGCTCCACCCTGGCGGTCTCAGTATGTTGTTAGAAAATTTGGTAGAAATCAGATGATTAGGTTGGTCGTAATTTGATTTAAGCTTTTAACATTTGGGTGGCCGCCATTACGTTTCCGTCAAGATGGCGGCAATATAAAACATGACACAGAGGTGCCCTTTGCCAGTTCTACCTCTGTACCAAATTTCGTTCAATTCGGTTCCACCGTGTTCGAATTGATAGGGGGGGGGGCAGACATTCAGAGTACACACACTCACCCACAGACACACACACAATTTTTGGCCCTGTATAGATCTCATAAGTCTACTTTCATTTTTTGCAAAAATCGAAAGTAGGCTAATATTGAATGAAGGATGAGCAGCAAGCACAATGCGGGGCATAGCATTAACAGACTGTCGATATATGTACGTTAGGAATAGACAAACCACGCATGCGTACAGCCAAACCCCCTTCTCCACACCACAGCCTGACGAAGTGATATCTCCTCACACGCAGACAGTATGTGCTTTAGGACTCATGTTTACTAGACTATTTTCTTGATTTGATGCATACTACTGTAAATTATTCTATACTATTGGGTGACAGTTTACAGTGGAACTTACATATCTCGAAGTACCTTCGGAGATAGAAATTACTTCGAGTTATCTAATATTCGAGATATAGAAATGCTTGTAGCCTATGGAAGGGTTCTATTATCATGAATACCTAAATATTCAACTGTAGCTACTGTTGTTAGCTAGCTTACCCTCACTGTCTGAGGTGCACATTGACATCAATCCGTGTTCCAGCCTTAAATAGTTAACAAAGCAAAGACAGAAATAATTAACAACACACATTTTACCATTTTAAATGATCCAGTCGACTTCGTCGTTACGTTACGGTGACGTCACGAAATGTACCGAGAAAGCACTGAGGTTTGTGACGTCATAGTACCGCTTGGTGCATGTGTACGGAGTTCACTGGTGAGCTCTGGCGTGACGTGACTGCAACGACACGGTGAGCGTGACGTCATCCAGCCAGCTCCCTCCTTTCACCGCGCGCTCGAGCTCTCTCATGACTTGTAAATTTCTAGCGTTCTGATTGTTTCTTGATCATCTAACATGTCATGAGTCTTTGGCTTAGAGCGAAGCGAGAAGCCTCCAGCATTTCTAGCATTTTTCAGCATTTGTAGCATTTAAAATGATATAAAGTCCAGTCTTTCAGACTGACTGTCTTTTATGTCTGGGGAACAACATATTCTTCGAGTTATCGAAATATCCGAACAATAGAACTTAGAAATGTAGAACGAGCATGGCATATAAATTGTGTATTACTCTGCCGGAAATTTAAAATTACTTCGCGATTTCGAATATTCGACTTATAGAAGTTCCACTGTATTTGTGTATAGCTGCTGATTGAAGGCACTGTTCCAAATACTTCTGATGTCAATTAGTGTTGCTACCTGGAATCCACCTTCCCAGGATCTCACCACTATTGGGATGTTAGGTTTCAAACTTTCACGGTCATTACTGTTACTGAAGTAATTATCAGGGTAATTTTCCTATTCATGCAGGATGTTTGAATATACAGTAAGTTGTGGAAATCTGCTTTGGCCCAAAAATGTATATTTATATTAATAAAACTACCTTGAGAATACTATAGACCGGGCAGTTCCAGCAAGCTGCTCGCCAGTTTGCAGGGGAGTACTCGCCGCCTTGCGTGAGCAAACCAGCAACATGCAATACAGCTCTGCTGTCGGGGCTGCCGTCACTGCGCGGTGGATACATTAAGACTGACAGAAAGCGCATGGACTTGTGATATGACCTTCGCCCAGTGACGTATTGGCTATCACCGCAAGCCCCTCTCCAACCGTGCTCCGAGCATTACTGCTGAGTACTCGCGTGTACGCGTACTCAAACTCGTGGATTTGGAACAGCCTGCTATAGACAGTGCTTATTAATATTATTATTATATTTATTATTATTACGTATTTAACGTACACGTTTCAGTAGTCAGTTATACCTTCTTCAGCGTTTAACATTAATTAAATGGATATCCTTATAATTTTAATTAAAATACAAAGGTCCAAATACAAAAAATATAAACACGTTATTTTCATAAACTGAAAAGATATTATTTCTAGACTGTGTAATTGCGATGGACTGTGGTAAATTTTAAACATCGATATAGGGAATTGACATTTCTACCTTCAACATTGCGAAAGTCACGCCCTTATTTGGTGGCTTATTCTCGTTGTAGTTGTTCGAATAGCTTTAAAAAATATTTATATACTTCATGAGGACTTTATCATTAGGTGGTGTTATATGAATGATACCTTGAATTAGAAGTTTCACTGGAACTAATGCTATGCTCTCTTGTGTCAAGCAGGTTATATTTACATCGGAGTTAAAATGAATGGAATTATTGTTCAAACTTGATTGTATATGGAGAATCTCCCGTTATTGGAAATATTACATTGTATGGCGTGGTTGTGATTCCATATAGGCTTTATCTTTTTATGTGTACTTACAAATGCACATGTTGGTTGTATCCTACGTATTCTTTATGTCCTATGAGCAAACGCACACTAGAATTATTAATTTAATGCGCTTTAAGGGATTAAGGACTCTGTCATCAGTCCTGTGTAATAGGGTGTGTGTAGAACTTTTCTGTTAAGAAGTGTTTCTCTAGGGGCTTGTTGCACAGTGAATGTAGTGACATGACAGCCATAATCGACAATTCTAAATATACCCTGAAATATGCCTGAAATGATAGTAGGAAAACCTGGATAATCTATTCCAAAATTGCTGAGATTGGAATCGAAATCATTTCTTTTCAGTTTTGGTAGGCTGGAAAGGGGTACACTGAGAAGGGCTGGGTTCGATCTCACCTCAGATACCCCTAAAGTTATTTTTCGTGGTTTTCTCCACTTCTACTCCAGGAAAATTCTGGGATGGTTGTTAACTTAACGCCACGGTCTTGGCAATCCTCACCTGAATTATAATTATACACACACTACTTATCCTATTACTACTGCGACTGCTGCTACAGACACCACAATACCAATTTCTACACGCACCTATTATATGTATATGGGGTTAAATGCCCAAGCCCCTCAAATGAAACAAGAATAACAACAGAAAAATGGAAATGTATGTTAAATCATCAGAAATACCATAATACCTTCGGGGTTGGAAGAGAAAAAGAGTTGCCCAAGTGAAGTCGACAGGAATGATGAGAGATTGGTTGGTTGGTTCCTCAGTTTAGGGGCAGCGACAACGTGGTCATGTAGCCCTGTGTACTTTGGGTGTGTGTAGAATCTGTCTGATAACCGATGTTAATTGTGATGACTGTATTAGTGTGTGTTTCTGTTTCTTAATTCAAGTAAGGACTGCATACTTTGAATTTTTCAAGTAGAACCTACTTTTGTCGCCAAACGCCACAGTCAACAACTAAAAGTTCAGAACTTGGCTACTTGACGCCACCGCAGTCGGCTCCTGGCGACGAACTTAGGAACTTGAGCGTTGTTTTTCATTTTTAACCTAATTAAGCTTCACACAAGTGTAATTAGAGGAAGGTTCTTTAACATGCCATAAATGTATGACATGGGACCGCGGGATTTACTTCCCCTCCGACGGAAGGCATACTGAGGGATTTTTAACGCTCTCAAAAAATCCGACAATCCGGCCGGGTTTGAACCCGCGATCTTGGGCATAGAAGCTCAGCATGCTACCGACTACGACACCGAAGCCGCAATGATGAGAGAAAGGAACGCTATACAAAAATTTGAGGCAAGTTACGTTTGAGAAAGGGGAATAGATGTAAGAGATGATAATGCCATTAGCCGCGTGATGGACTAACACAGTAGGAAGGGTTGTCTAACATACCAGGTGCAGTGTGGTCAGATTGTGTTACAGTGCGGTTGCTGGCATCCACTGCCCGAGGTGGGGCGACATAAGTATTGATAATGTCTTTAGCTGGGTGATGGATTATTGCTGTAGGAAGGGTCACATATCCTTTCAGGCGCAATGCGGTCAGTTTGTGGTCGGTACACCATCTGTCGCTACATACTTTCCTGTCACTTACCACCACAGTGTGTTCTGGGACAATGTCATCAAGACGAGATAAAATAGAAAATGTTTTAACTAGGAAGAACTCATATTTGGAGGTATACGTGCACTCCCAGGGGCTTACAAAGGTGCGGCATGGTTTCGCAACCACGAGACTCCAGCTGAGTCCAGGATTGCTTGTACTTAAGTTACTTATGCCAGGCTTCTATAATTCGTCTTTCCTGTTTACTTCACTTGGTCAACTCTTAGTCTCTTCCAGCCATGTGGTATTAGGGGAGGGGGGGGGGGGGTTCCAAACGTCTTCAGTTTTTCGTCGTACCTTCCACCAACAGTCAAAAACAAATATTCCCATCACGTAAGGTGAAACATGGATATCGCCCAATCCTCAAGGGCTCACAGCTTTGTAGTTAACAATCCTGAGGGCTTCCCTTTTCCAATGACTTCAGACCGGACCCTCTCCTCTTTCTCTTTCCTGCCTTTAATGGCTCTACTTCCTTTCAGGCCGTCAATTCTCGTTCTTATAGGGCTTATGGCATTTATTTTCTGTCATTTATTTCCCTTATTCCTTTTTTTTTCAACTTTTTGTAATGCCTTATTATGGTTTGTTACTTAGTTGTGATTTAGCAGTTGTTTTTGTTTAACCTCACAACTGACCATGTTTGACGCAGCGCCAATTCAACGATTCTACCCATATTCACAACCAAGCTTTTGTTTTCAATATTCCTGGATCGACGAAATTCTCACTTCCATACAGCAAGCACGGAGTAAATAATCAGTGACGTAAGGAACGTTTCATCGCTATATTCTGACAACATATTTTGATGTTTATTTTCATCCTTTCCATTGGGGGTAGATGACTTATACGTTTTATATTGCTTGAAACGATAATAACCATGACCACCACTAATGTGTGCAAAGTATTAAGCTAAATGCCCTTTTCCAACATTTATATAGTTATCAAGATGTATTGTTCATAAACCGTAGAGAAAAATATTTCGCAGGACAAGTGCATTACTAACAAGTAGTTACTGAAGAACTAAACAGCCTATTTTCATATATCCTACTTATGTTTATTGCCTCAATCAATAAAAATATTTCAATGTTGTTTCTGTTATAGTCAAAATATTTCGGATCGTCGCCATGTAGGATTTTTATATATGTAGGCCATAGAGTTATGTACTATTAGAAGGCGATTGTTGAGTAGGTTCATTATTCAAACGTTGACTTCGATCGCATGATGTGAACATAACAAATAAAGCCTTAATTTATAAAAAGATACGAGCTTTACAGCAGTCGCATATGTTGTGAAACATGTTATCCTACTATGAAATTGAGATGAAATGTATGTGAAGTTATCTGACATGTTATTCTACTCGTATACTACACAGCTTGGACATTCTCAAAATGTTAATTTTCGCTCCGTTTTCATACTGATACTATCATGAATCTATAGACTGAATTGGAGATATGCTACTGTCACACTTGTTTGAACAAACATCACATATTATATTGTAAATTAAGAGGAGGAATGAAAACATAGTCTCTAGCCTATCTATAGACTACTAGAAATAATGTTCAATACAATCAAATTTCCCAACTCCTGCTTGGTGCAAACTATTATAATTAAAATTAAATAAATCGTAATTTCATTGATATTATGTTAAAATGACGCATAATGTTATGATAGATATCGTTAAATCGATAATCCGGTAGCAAAAATAATTGCCGGGACTGGGGTTCAAACCTGAGACCTCATGATTCGCAGCCATTGCAACCACAGATATTTAGAGTACAAGACAGGTACTCATTTTCATGTGCCGGTAATAATATGGAAGTATTCTTTTAGGCTCCATTAATATTTTGCTTTTTTCGATAATGTTCCTGCGTGGAATTGAGTTTTACATTAGATGTGAATACGCCTACTTGACAGTAAATTCCTATAGTGGTCTATGAAAAGCTAGCCCAGTTTCCGTATAAAAACATATATAATAGATTGATCACTGCATTACCTCAATGTGGGTTAATATCTGAATAGCCATTGTGCTGAAACATAATACCGGCTTTGCCAACTAATTACAATGTTTCAAATTAAAGCATTTCATCTTTTAAATACTGATACGAAGACTTTTAACATGTGGTTTGTGATTCAATCAGTTGACACCCGAGTTCACATGAGCGTTTACCGTTCAGTATGAAAGTGTTGAGCGAAGTTACTCGGGGAGTGGATGCCCATCACTTTTATCCAGAGATTGAAAAACAAACTTTTAATAAATCATAATTGTTTTCAGCAAATATGATATAATGATTATTTTTACACCAAATAACGACAACTTGAAGATAATTTATTGTAGAAGTATCTGTAATGGCGCCTCAAAACCTTGAAGTAATACGTATTGTGTTATACATTCCACATGGTACCACATGGCTGCAGACAGGAGGGATGCGATCTAGCTGGCAGTGCGTCTAACACACTTCCGTCCCATCCACTTCCGTCCCATTTTTCAAAATCACTGCCACAAAAACATCCAGCAACCGAGTGGAAAGACGTTACACATCAAAAATTCGCACAGCTACTATCTTAAGGTTATATAAACTGTTGAACTAAATTACAGGATATGGCAGTGCATTACTATGCGTACACACATTTGCTGTAACATGTTTCACTGCACTTGGATGGTTGAATCGAGAGAAAAGCCTATTTAAATATTTCAAATACGCTTGGCCGCCATGTTCGTTTTTTACTTAACAGGTTTTGAAGAATCACATAGGTAAACGTCTAGTAGAGCCCTTTATCACCGTACAAACTTTCAGGGTGTTACCGGTACCTGCTGCGGAGATATGGAATGCCAGTGAAATATTCCGAGTGGCCGCCATGCTGGATAAGTGAAACGTATTGAAATTTGAATGGCACGGTTGAGTTCGGGTAAGATAGTAGTATGCAATTACTGAGTTTCATTGAAATCGCTTTGGCCTTTCAGATTTCATTAGACACACACACACACACAAACACACACACGCGCGCGCGCGCGCGCGCGCGCGGACAAAAATGATCTCAAGCCAATTCTGTCATAAATAAAAATAGGCTCAACACTTGATATAGTCCATATCGTGGCGTAGTGACTAGCATTTTCGGCTGTCACCGTGGGTTTGATTCCTAGCTCATCGAAGAAATTTAATTCTGGTCTGAGGGCTGGAACTCTTGATGCAAAACTGAAAAGAAATAATTTCAATTACAATCTCAGCAATTTTAGAATAGATTATCCTAGTTCTCCTACTTTCATTTCAGGCATATTTCAGGGTATATTTATAATTGTAGATTATGGCTGTCTTGTTTCCAATCGAAATACGCTCACTACATCCAGTATGCAACAAATCACTAGAGCAACACGTGTTAACAGACAAGTTCTACACACACCCTATTACAGGGCACTGATGACTAAGGGTCCCTAATACCTTAGAGTGAATTAAATTAATAATACTGATGATGATGATGATGATAATGTACCTGTTTGGGCGGTACGAGCCTGCACGAGGGAGACGGACGAACAATCGGTGCAAGAACTGGACGGGCCATTGGCAGGGAACACCAGTGAAGCAGAGACCACTTAAATAATTGAGACACAACCCTTCCGACATTACGCTGGGATGCGGGCAGCCTCCAGCAAGGCGCGTGTGGGAGTGATGACTTCACAGTTTAGCAAAGAACGCTTGACATTTAATCGTTGCAAAAAATATAATGAATACGGTATCCTCAGGCTCCAAATCTAGTGGTTGGTAGGGGGTGCTTAACTTGCTTTATGACGTACAAAATGAAAGCCTAACATTAATGTCCATTTCCAGGTCTTTACAGACAACTTCATTAAATTAATCTCAAGAAGAAATCGATATAATTAATATTTGTAACCTATTTTCACACAGGATTGCAACAAACTTAGGGTGTTCGAGAGGAAAATAATACGCACACTGTATTAGACAGAAAATAATGGAGGATACGAACTAAGAGAGAAATAGGTGAAATCCTCAAAAGCGAAGACTTTGTTCGATATATAAAATCACAAAGACTACGTTGACTGGGCCAGATTGAAAGGATGGAAGACAAAAGAACACCAAAGATTATATATAAAGCCAGAATGGAAAGAAGACGACGCCCTGGTAGACCAAGGCAACGATGGAAAGAAGAAAAAGATCATGAAGATGAAGGAGATGGAGATGAAGGAGATGGAGATGAAGGAGATGGAGATGAAGGAGATGGAGATGATGCTGATGCTGATGATGCTGATGAAGATGAAGATGAAGATGATATTTTAACAGGCGGACAACACCTGGGTTATAAAGATGTTCCAAAAGACCTTCTCATAGCTTGTGGCATACGTGAGGTCGCTCGGAACAGCTTGGACATCGTAGACCGGAATAGCGCTTCACAGCACTTTAAAAAGATCATCCAATATCAGGAGATGCTAACCGTCAAGTCATCTAAACTCAATGGTCTGACTGGCTGCGTGGCTCAGCGGTAACATTCTTGCCAGCTGTTCTCAACGTTGTAGGATCGAATCCTGGTGCAGTCAGTTGGCATTTGATGGTGCGCAAATGCGAGGGAGCTGTTCGGTAGATTTTCTGGCACGTTAAAGATCCCCATCGAGACAAAATTTCGGCACCCCGGCGTCACTAAAACCCGCAGTAGTTAATCGTGATTTAAAACAAAAAACAAACGACAGAACTGAATGGGAAAACTCCACTGTTCTTCGTGCAACAGCGTCTTCAAATCGTATGTTGGTCTTCGAGAGTCATATCTAAGCTTATCACAACCTGAAGACGGAGTCGCTGTGACCGGATACGGCGAGGAGCTACATATTAGTATACTGTAAAGCAAGTTCCAATTGGATGGATTGTATCTTTTACACCCCCTCTTCCAATAGGGTCTTCCTTCTCCTTGATTCATCAACGGCCATCAGCAGTGATCCATCATACTTAAGACTTTCCTTAACTTTTCCCAAGTAATCCCTTTATCTCCCCCTTTTGCTTGGTTCCATCCCCTCTTAGCATGTAAGTCGAGAAGAAATCCACACTGTGCTTCACCAAACAAGACATTGGGTCTTGTTGACAATGTCCGCACCTGATGCTTGCCGTCAAGTGAAAACATTTCCTGAATGTCGTATGGCTTTCTCAGCCAAGTAACTCAATCCGCAATCCTTCTAGATTATTTGTTGCGTCTATTTTGGGGTCTCACCAAGGTGAACCAAGTTGATTCTATGAAACTCGGGCAGGGTGTACCAAGAATCCGCTGATGAAGCTGTACGAAATCACTAAAATATTTTATATTAAAAACTTGCTGATTTTGGGTTGTGTGAGTTTCGAAACTCGTTTTCTGCCGGCCAAATCTCACAGCACCGTACAAAATACAGTTCACTTGTTTAAAGCGGGCGTTCGGATTTTTGACGTTTCCTCGATGATCCCATATTAGCAGTTAGCACTGTAGTCTCCTCTTGTGCAATGCAATGTCCTGTTGTTCGGATTACACGTATAAAGGAGGTCCCGTGGCCCATGACTGCGAGATTAACGAACAGGTAAAACTACAAGCTTCCTTCCTTCCTTCCTTCCTTCCTTCGAAACAAAGAGGGGTTTATCTCTGGAACAATCAGACTAAAGTTTCTAAAATGTCCAGCAGCTCAATAACATTTCCTTACAAACACTGAACCTGTAAATGAGGTAAAAGTTTAAAGATCATAAAAAATAACAAAATACATAACTTAAGATGGTATATTGGCTTTCACGGCAGGTGAATTAAAACTCAGCAATTCTTCTAGGTTTGTGCCGTGTCTTGTGTGGGGTTTCGCCTAGGACACCAAGCTGGCTCATCGGCGGGCTCTTGGTGTCCCCGCCCGGACCCCCACAGGAGTATCGAACTGCGCGATACCTCCCTTTATATAGAGTGCAACTGCACTCCTTGACTGCGAGAACCAATAGCTCAAGCAGCCACAACCTCACTATGAAGGCTTCCAAAAAGATGGTATATTGGCTTTCACGGCCGGTGAATTAAAACTCAGCAATTCAGCAATAGGATAAATAGCAATTGCTGAGTTTTACATAACTTAAATTTTATTCTTCAAATATTTCCCCTCCTAAAAACTTTAAAGACTCCAATTCTTCTTCTTCTTCTTCTTCTTCTTTCGTTTCACCCTCTTTGGGGTACGTTGAAACAATCATTTCCCTGTACTTCTTCAGTCTTTCCGATCTTCTATATTCCGTTTTTCCGAGATAATGGGTTTGGAACCTTATATTTTCGTATTTAGTAATTACCTGTAATTTGGCTGTTCGATCGAGTAATGACGTTTCTGTCATTTTCAATTCTACTAGGACTTTTTCAATTTCCTTAAACCATTTGGGTTTTGTTTTACGATTACGGAAAAAGTCAAAGATTTGTTTCGTTAATCTATTAGAATCCATTCTCAGAAGATGACCTTAAAAATGTATCCTCCTTTTTCGCATGGTATTTGAGAGTTTTTCAATTTTCTGGTAGAGAATTTCATTCCTAATGTATATAATCGTGTTATCCTGAAATTTTGGTTCTATAATTTTTCTTAAAATTTTCCTTTCCTTCAGCTCGAATTTTTCCATTTGGCCCTTAAAATTTATAGATAGTGTTTCTGCTGCGTGCAGTGCATCTGGCGTAATCACTGTCTCGTAATGTTTAATATTGGACCCCCATGAAAGGGATTTTTATCGTATTTTTCACATTTTGAAAAAATGAGGAAAAAGTAGACTTATGAGATCGATCCGGGAAAATGCCTGTCTTCCTGTCTGTCTTCCTGTCTGTCTTCCTGTCTGTCTTCCTGTCTGTCTTCCTGTCTGTCTGTCTGTCTGTCCTTCTGTCTGTCTGGCTGTGTGTGTGTGTGTGTGTCCCCTATCAACTCCTAAACGGATGCAGCAATCGAAACCAAATTTAGTATGAGTAAAGATGTATACCGGAATATCTCAAGCCCATATTTGAAAATGATGTGCTACCAACTGGAGAAAAAAACGCAATAGAAATTTGAGCTCCATGTTGGACATCATGGAAGGTATGCATGAGAGCTATTCCAAAATTGGCACGCATGTAGATAATACTATTTCAGTTTAATTTCCAGGAGGCCATGCATGGCAGTGTCGCCAAAATGATTCTAAGCCTGCTGATAGGCCTAATTTTTAAATGCATATAACTTCTACACTATCAATTGTATTTCAACCAAATTTCGTATGTACTATGTGTAACATATCATATATGAAGAGAAATGTTCTTAAGAGCAATCAGGGCTGCCAACTATTAATAAATGCTGTCTATATTTTTTACCCTAATATCAATATATCAGAAAGTATGCAAGCCAACATCTCTATACTTTGCACACGCATAGCACCTGACAATCTAGATTAATTCGGAGTAATTAATATAAGTCAGTGCTGCCAACATGATTCTATGCTTGCTGATAGGTCCAATTTTAAAATACATGTAACTTCTATACTAACAAATGGATTTCATCCAAAATTGGCACAACAAGATATCATAATATTTCCGATTATTTCTAACCAGCACACGCATGACATTGTTGCCAACATGCGTTTACGCTTGCTGATAGATTCAATGTCTAACTGCATGTAACGTCCATTGGACTTCAACCAAATTTTGTGCTCTGTACCTTACGAGATGGAACTAAGAATATATTCAGTCACCAGGGCTGCCAACTGTAGTGCTCTATTAGGCTATATTATACCAGGAATATTTCGAACTAATTAGACATTTCGATATTACCAACTTAATTTCGTCATTATTCTCGATAGGTTGATATACTGTAGAACAAGAAGTTTCGTGAAGAACTATACAGCCTACTTTTCATGCCAATGATTATTCTACAGAATATGAACCTATCTAGAATAATGACGAAATTAAGTTGCTAATATCGAAATTTCCAATTAGTTCGAAATACTGTATACCTGGCATAATGTATCCTAATAGAGCACTACAGTTGGCAGCCCTGATGACTGAATATATTCTTAGTTCCGTCTCTTAAGGTACAAAATACAAAATTTGGTTGAAGTCCAATGAATAGCATGGACGTTACATGCAGTTACACATTGGATCCAACAGCGCGCGTAAAATCATGTTGGCAACAATGTCATGCATGTATTGGTCAGAAATAATCTGAAATAATATGATCTATTGTTGTGCCAATTTTGAATGAAATCCATTAGTTAGTATAGAAGTTACATGCATTTTAAAATTGGACCTATCAGCAGGCTCAGAATCATGTTGGCAGCACTGACGTATATTAGTTACTCCAAATTCGTCTAGAATGCCAGGTACTATACGTGTGCAAAGTTTAGAGCTATTGGCTTGCATACTTTCTGATGTATTGATATTAGGGTAACAAAAATAGGGACAGCACATATTAACAGTTGGCAGCACTGATTGCTCCTTAGAATGCGCATTGTCATATCTGTTATGGTACACATAGCACATACGAAATTTGGTTGAAATCCAAATGATATTATGGAAGTTACATGTATTTAAAGTTGGACCTGTCAGCAGGCTTAGAATCATGTTGGTAGCACTGACGTATATAAGTTACTCCAAATTAATATAGAATGTCAGGGACTATACGTGTGCATAGTTTAAAGCTGTCGGCTTGCATACTTTCTGATATATTGGTATTTGGATAAAACAAATTAGGAGCATTTATTAACAGTTGGCAGCCTTGGTAGGTCTGAAGAATACGCTCAGTCATATCTGGTTATATACACATACAACATACGAAATTTGGTTGAATTCCAATTGATAGTATAGAAGTTATATGCATTTAAAAATTGGACCTATCAGGAGGCTTATAATCATTTTGGCAACACTGCCATGTTTAGCCTCCTGGAAATTAAACTGTAATATTATGATCTGTACGTGTGCCAATTTTGAAATAGCTCCCATTCATACTTTCCAAGATATCCAACATGGAGCTCAAATTTCAATTGTGATTTTTTTTAGCAGTTGGTAGCACTGACATCATTTTCAAATATGGCCGTGAGATATTCAGGTATAGATCTTTACTCCTACCAAATTTTGTTTCGATTGCTGCATCCGTTTAGGAGTTGATAGGGGGGGGGGACACACACACAGCCAGACAGACAGACAGAAGGACAGACAGACAGACAGACAGACAGACAGACACACATTTGCCCGATCTCATGTCTACTTTTTCCTCATTTTGCAAAATGTGAAAAGTAGGCTAATAATCATTGGCATGAAAAGTAGGCTCTTTAGTTCGTCACGGAACTTCTTGTATATTGTGTGTATCTTTTTTTTAATTGGAAGGCCAGTTCAAGCTTCTTTTTCCTGGATTCCATTGCCTTACGTTCCCCAGCATTCCAACTAATCCATTCTCCGAGATATTTGAATTCTTGTACTATTTCAATTTTTTGTTCTGTAACTCTGAAATATTTACGAGGGTGTTTGTTGTTCGTCATGATCTTGTTCTTTTCGAAAGAGAGTGAAGACCTATTTTAGCTGCTTGTTTCTCTAGTTCAAGGATTTTCTCCCTTGCTTCCTCCAATGTTTCAGCCAACAAGGCCATATCATCTCCAAAAGACTCCAATTCATTACATGTATTTTATATATTAAAAATTCAGTACAGCAAGAAGATCAATTGACAGCGCATGCAAAAGTTTAAGATCACCATCTATCATAGGAGAAAAGTGACCCTTAATTTGACTAAATTAACATTATCGAGACAGCGATGGCGTGGTGCCCTGAAAATACTTATGCCCATTGCTCACGGTAAAGTTTTCCTTCAAATTTATTGTACAATAATTTAATTTTTTTAAAATTTCTGTTGCTCACGGTTAAATTCAAGTTTTATAAAACCTTTGATAAAACTTTGCATAAAATAGGACATGTTCTTTTCCGTAAAATTAATTTTACGAAACGAACCAATCAGAGAAGCTGACATGAAGATGATGCTGGCGCCACGTGGTGAGAAGATTGTGAAGCTCGCTTGTAAACAAACACTTCGAAAATGGCAGTCTGGACTAAGGAAGCTGTTAGTGTTTTACTGGACAAGTACCAGAAATAGCAGTGTTTGTATGAGGTTAAAACGCCAATATACCACAATAGAAATGCAAGAAGGGAGGCAGAAATCTCAATCGCCGAAAGTGTTCCACAAATTCGACCGAACACAAGCCAGGCTGATGTGAAGGCGAAGATAAACGAGCTTCGAACTCACTTGCAGTCTCATTTCATGAGGAATGGCTTGCCTCATGTTTGTGTCCTATCGAATGATTTAGGGACCAACAAGATGTAGGGGTTTTTTAAAACTGCTTTCCTCCATTCTTAGAAAATTCCAATATGAATTCTGATCTTCTAACCTCAACTCATTTTCGACCAAGGACAGCATTCCTCTACTCTTCTCTTCTTTTTATCTATTCCCGAGTCCTGGACTTCCTAGCATTTCATTTCTTCCCTTTTTCCACTCTACGACTAAAGCAGCAATTTTTGCAGTTTTTGCTTTGTTTGTTGGAGCCATACTCGCAAACCAATGTGTGTTGAAACAGCTGATTGTTGGTTCAGAAGTTTATCGGTAGATGGCGATCCTGATACATCCACGGATTTTATAAAATAATTTTACCGTGAACAACACAGCTTGCTTTCATAACATTTTTATGAAATTAGTTGTAAAATACATTTTAAGAAACATTTTACCGTGAGCAACGGGCTTTATAGGCAACTCCCTAATAATGTTGGATCAAAGCCGCCACTGCTATTCATTGCTGTCTTGTGTTGACAGGCAGTTCCTCTTTCGGTGATTATCCCAACATGTTACCTTGAAATTAATAATCGTCTCGTTTGCAACATACTATATTCAGAGTGTAGGTATTCCCACCTTGTGTGGTAGACAGGCCAAACTCGCCTCACCCCAGCCTGAGGGTGGATGAGCTAGGATAAGTTCCGCTCGTGTTACAGGTTCACAGACGTGTGAAATTGGAAAAGCCTGCACGTCCGAACTGTGTGTTTTATCTTACGCTCTGTGTGCTTTCATCCCGCTATCTTTACCCTCCCCATTCTCAGATTTCCATCTCTCTGCTCTGCACAGTATTTTTTACTAAACCTACCATTTAAAAATGAGAAAATGTTACTTGAGATTCCTTTTCAATTAAAATATCATTAATACAATTCTGTACAACTGATATCCACATATGATTGAGATCTGGTGGCCAGTCTCAGGAAAAGATTTAGAGGGTGCGTACTGTCGCGACGTTATCACATACTGGAATCTGCAGGCACATGGATAATATCAAGAACGCATAAACATAATACTACTAATAGTACTAATACTAATAATAATAATAATTTTTGATAAAATATATAATCTGAAGAGCCAAGGGGGTTACACCACGCAGATGAAGGAAGAACTCCGGAGGCTAGGAATTACAGATGACGACTGTCGAGACAGAACACATTTCAGGGAAATACTTTCGAGCATAAAGGTTCTTGTGGGAGAAAAGGGAGAACGAAGGGAAGAAAGATGGACAGCAGAGAGAAAAGCGCAACACTCTGAAAGAATGAAGGAAGTGTGGAGGAAGAGAATGGAAGATTCTATGAGAAGGAAATGAAATGATATTTGCGTGGTCCTTAGT
Source organism: Meconema thalassinum (assembly GCA_946902985.2). Taxonomy (NCBI): domain Eukaryota; kingdom Metazoa; phylum Arthropoda; class Insecta; order Orthoptera; family Tettigoniidae; genus Meconema; species Meconema thalassinum. Next base: position 83,043,302 of record OX336399.1, on the reverse strand, counting down.
TTTGGCCAGTTCGCATAATGTTATGTAATGTAATGTAATAATAATACAAAAAACGCAAACCTAAATTCAACAGACATTTCAGAAAGGGACACACCTTCAGTCACAAAGTAAACAAATGGGAAGTTACATCAGAGCAAACATGCCTTCTCGGATAGAATGAAAGCCTATTGGAACAACAAGAAAAAAAGGGAAAAAAAAAAGTTGATTACGTTATTTCCTTCACGTCTTCCACTTATTGGAAGAATTCGCTTAAAATAAATAAATAACAATAATAAAGATGTACACAAGAACAAGAAATAAAGATCATAAGGGAATCTTAAGGAATACTTTGGCCCAGTTTGTACTGAGAGAATTTAGATGAAAACGAAACATCAAAACTTTATCAGCATTCGGAGAAAATCTCAGACACATTCAGGAAAAGTCGTTTAAAATTTATGGGCATATTCTCAGAATGATTGACCACAGACTGACTAAAAAGAATTCTAGATCTTACTCTCTCAAAGAAAGCTAAGAACAATTAGCTGCTTGAAGTTGAAGAAAAAGAGACATCTCAATTGATATGGTACTCGACAGATCTAAATTCAGAGAACTAGTTGACAGTCATCAATTTGCAGAACCTGGAGAGAGGAACACAGAAAGAGCCATAGCGTGAAGATGAAGAGAGTTTGAGAAGACAAGAAAGCAAGATCAGCTAAATAAGTTCAATCTCACTCCTTAGACGGGCATTACGATGCAAAGAAATATATAGAATGAGCTAAATCGGGATTCATTTACCAATTTGTAATCAACAAATTCGAAAATTTCTCTCAAGTAGATTAATACAAGTATTTAGAAGGAATTTTTCAGACAGCAACAGACAGAAATAAACAAAAGTCCATAGCATTAAAACTCAAAATTAGCAATAAAACTCAATTATGACACTACAATACTGTTGTCAAACTGAAAGCACATTCGCGTCTGAAACTTTGATAATTGGGGGCAGATCAAGAGAGAAAACAAGTAGTTCCGTGAAGAACTATACAGCCTATTTTCATATATCCTACTCATCCTGCCTCTATCTACATACAAAATATCAGTTTAATTGCTGTAACAGATTCGTAGATATTGAGAACCATCTAAATATTTCAGATGGTCACCAGGTTGGATTTTTATTTTTGTACTATTACAATAAGATTATTGTGTACGTGTGGTATTCAAACTTCAATCGCATGATTAGAACACAAGAAGTAAAAACGAGATTTTAAAATTACGCACAGCAGCCATCTTGTGATTATGCAAACAATTGAAATAAATGAGATGCCAGTGGATCAACATTTGTATAAGCATTTAACGTGCAACGTTTCACGGCACTCGGATAGTTAATTCGCGAGAAACGTCCATTTAAATATTTATACTTCGCGTCGCCGCCATGTTGGATTTGTGCTCACCAGGTTACTGAAAGTCCTATAGGGTAACATTATGTTCATAGTCTCTATGAACATTAAATAATTCAGTTTGGTTGCTGTAAAAGATTCATAGATATTGAGAACCGTCTAAATATTTCGGAAGCTCGCAATTTAGGATTGTTATATGTATAGGCCATAGAGTTATGTACCATTCAAGGACAATTATTGCCTAGGTTCATTATTCAAACTTTCACCTCGATCGCATGATTACGACACAAGAAATAAAAACTTAATTTTAAAATTTCGCACAGCCGCCATCTTGAGGTTATGTAAACAATTGAATTAAATTATATGGCAGTGGATTATAAACTGCAAAATCATTTACTGTACCACATTTCACAGCGCTCAGAGAGTAAAATCACGAGAAAAGTCTATTAAAATATTTCAAATTCGCTTGGTCGCCATGTTCGTTTTGTATTTTATAGGTTTATGAAATATACATAGGTAAACTTGTATTAGTACCCTTTATCACCGTACAAAATTGCAGGGTGATATCAGTAATAGTTTCGGAGATATAGAATGTCAGTGAAATATTTCGCACAGCCGCCATTTTGAGGTTATGTAAACAATTGAACTAAATTAGACTCCAGTGCATTACAATGTGTATAAACAATTGCTGTATCAAGTTTCATTACGTTTGGATAGTTAAATCGCGAGAAAAGTCTATTTAGATGTCTCAACTTCGCTTGGCCGCCATGTTGGTTCTGTAGTCACCAGATTTTTGAAAGTCTCATAGGTGAACATCTAGTAGTGCCCTTTATCACAGTACACAATTTCAGGGCGATATCGGTAATAGATTCGGAGATATTGAATGCTAGTGGAATATTTCGCACAGCCGCCATGTTGGATTGGTGAGACGTAACAAAATTTGAAGGGCACGGTCGAGGTCGCCGGGAATAGCGCTATGAACTTACCGAGTTACATTGAAATCGCTCCAGCCGTTTAGATTTTATTAGGGACACACACACACACACACACACACGCACGGACAAAAGGTGATCTCATAAGCCTATTTTTTTCAAAATTGAAAATAGGCTAAAAACATCGAGGAGGAGGAAGAAGAGAGAAAAACCCAGAGAATAATCCTAGGACCTAACTATGAAAATAAGGTTTGGTTGAAAAAGAAGCCACATGAAATCTATCAAAGCATTGAAAAAATCACATATTTTCGATGAGGAAAAGGAGGTTGAAATTTTATGGTCACACGTACAGAATGGGTGACAATAGACAAACAATGAAACTTTTAAACCTAACAATATATCTTAAAAACTGCAACAATAGGCTGGTAGAAATAATACAAGACCTACAAGTAATTGATATGAAGAAAAAGAAATCATTTACAAAACACCAGAATTTAAAACCGTAATAAACAGACACAAATTTGACGAGAAACCTACACGGAAGAATGGACAGAAGAACGCAAATGAGAGCGAAATAAACGGATGAAAAAGTATTTGGAAGGAAAGAGGAATCATTCTTCTAGGCTAAATACCGTAAGTTCTAACGCCCTCTTTAGATGGGCATAACGAATAAAAATAACAATAATAATCTTCATTCAAATCTCAAAATCAACGGTCAATAGGAATCTCTTGGGTCATTGAGAACTTTGAGATTTGGAAATGATGAAGAATTCACCCCTCCCCATGGGCCCCTTTAATTGGATTTGTGAAAATACGGTCGAACACCTATTTACAATATTTAAGCTCATTTCTTCCGCTGTGTTTCAAACTCCTCGCTCATGTCGTTTAAGAGATACACGCTCCGTTAGGAATCCTTCAACCCCCACTTTTCACCCCTTTCACCTCATAGTAAACAACACATCGAAAAATCCTCAGACACGTATCTTCTTTTTTTTGGCTATTTTCAATTTTGAAAAAATAGGCTTATGAGATCACCTTTTGTCCGTGTGTGTGTGCGCGTGTGTGTGTGTGCGCGTGTGTGTGTGTGTGTGGGTGTGTGTGTGAGGTGTGTGTGTGTCCTCCCCTAATAAATTCTAAACGGCGTGAGCGATTTCAATGAAACTCGGTAAGTTCATAGCACTATTCCGGGTGACCTCGACCGTGCCCTTTAAATATTGTTACGTTTCACCAATCCAACATGGCGGCTGTGCGAAATAATTCACCTGCATTCAATATCTCCGAAACTATTCCCGATATCACCCTGGAATTTATTACGGTGATAAAGAGAACTACTGGAAGTTCACCTATGTGACTTTTGAAAACCTGGTAACTACAAAACCAACATGGCGGCCACGTGAATTTGCGACTTTTAAATAGACGTTTCTCGCGATTTAACCAGCCAAACGTAATAAAACTTGGTACAGTATATGTTAATACACATTGTAATGCACAGTCATCTAACTTCGTTCAATTGTTTACATAACCACAAGATAGCGGCTGTGCAAGATATTTAACCTGCATTCTATATCTCTGAAACTATTAGCGGTATCACCCTGAAATTTTGTAGGGCGATAAAGGGCACTACTGGAAGTTCATCTATAAGACTTTCAAAACCGGTTAACTACAAAACTAACATGGCGGCCAAGCGAATTAGAACATTTTAAATACACCTATCTCGCGATTTAATGTTCCAAACGCAATGACATCTGGTACAGGAGATGTTTATATACATTGTAATACACTGGTATCTAATTTAGTTCAATTGTTTATATAACCTCAAGATGGCGGCTGTGTGAATTTTACAATTAAGTTTTTATTTCTTGTGTCGTATTCATGCGATCGAAGTGAAAGTTTGAATAATGAACCTACGCAATAATTTTACTTTTATGGTACAGGACTCTATGGCCTAAACATTTAACAATCCAACATGGCGACCATCCGAAATATTTAGAAGGCTCTGAATATCTACGAATCTATTATAGCAATCAGACTGAATCTTTTGATGTTCACAGGGGCAATGAACGTGAGTTCACCTATAGAACTTTAAATAACCTGGTGATCACATATCCATGATGGCGGCGACGCGAAGTATATATATTCACATGGACGTTTCTCGCAATTTAACCATCCGAGTGCAGAGTAACTTGGTACAGTAAATCCTTATACGAATGTTAATCCACTGGCATCTAATTTATTTCAATTGTTTCCATAGCCACGAGATGGCATATGTGCGAAATTTTAAAATCTCCTTGTTTCTTTTTGTGTCCTAATCATGCGATTGAAGTTTGAATGCTACACGTACACAATAATCTTCATGTAACAGTACATAACTCTTGGACCTACATATATAAAATCCAACATATCGACCATCCGAAATATATAGTCGGTTCTCAAGATCTACGAATCTATTACAGCAATCAAACTGAAATTGTGTATGTTGATACTGGCAGTTAACATAAGTAGGATATATGAAAATAGGCTGTATAGTTCTTCACGGAACTACTTGTTAATGATGAGTTTATATGCCGAGTATCACATCCCCCAATGAAACCAATCGGGAGATATTGTTATTCAATGAAATGCAGGTCTACCCCCTTAACAGCCCTTTAGAACTTGAATATCCAAAAATCCTTCCTTAGCGGGCGTTTTCGACTTTCAACGAACATATCCCCGAAATGTCATGTTTCTAACTTGAATAGTTTCGGCTGGGCGATGATGAGTCTGTCAGTCAGTCAGGATACTTAGTTTTATATAATAGACTAGCAGTAGTACCCGGCTTCGCCCGGTGGAATGATGATAATGTTTTAAGGTCTCCTTAGAAATATAATGGACTTAAAATCTAAGTCATTTGCCCCCAAAGACAATGAGGGAGTAATATCTAGGTCATTTGCCCTTTTGATAAGGATGATAATAAAAACTACTGTTGAATTGACACGTCAAACTTACAAACTACCGTAATAGAAATACATATTTCAAAATTCACAGGCGAGGAAGACTTATTGTGTGTGGTGATTAATGGTGTAATGGGCGTAACATCTACTGTAGGTCATTTGCTCTTATGATGAGGATGGTAAGGGAAACTACTACCGGAATTGAATTGACACTTCAACGTATAATGTACACAATGTACTGTAATAAAAATAACTATATGGCGGCTTCGGTGGCGTATTTGGTAGCATGCTGACCTTCTATGCCCAAGATAGCGGGTTCAAACCCGGCCGAAGCCGTCGGATATTTTAAGAGCGTTAAAATCCGTCAGTATGCCTTTCTTCGGAGGGGAAGTAAAGCCGGTGGTCCCATGTCAGATTTATGGCATGTTAAAGAACCTTCCACTAATTACACCTGTGTGAAGCTAAATTGGATAGGTAAACAACGCGCATAGATGTCTACGTCCGTTGCCAAGAGCCGACTGCAGTGGCGTCTAGTAGCTAAGTTCCGAACTTGGCCTAGTAGTCGTTGACGGTGGCGCTTGGCGGCAAAAGTACGAACTATTTGAAGAATTCTAAGTTGCAGTTTGTACTTAAATTACAAAAACAGATAACACACACTAATACAGTCATCACAATTAACACCGGTTATCAGACAGATTCTACACACACCCAAAGTACACGGGGCTACATGACCGCGTTGTCGCAGCCCCTAAACTTAAGAACCAACCATCCAAAAATAAATATTTTAAAAATCACAGTCGAGAAAGACTTTATGCAGCGGTGATTATTGGTATGATGCGCGTAACATCTAGGTCATTTGCACTTATGATAATAATAAGGTAATGAAAAAATGACTACTAAACGAACATGGTGTTATTTTAAAACTGATATAGGTAATTCAGGTGTCTAGCTTCGATGTCTTCCAAAGTCTCAACCTTATTTTCTGGCTTAGGCCTGTACTGGATGCGTCTAGTGAAAGAGCGTACTGCTCGGCAAAGACAAAGAATATAGGTCCAAGCTGCACAAACCTGAGATGATCGCAGATGATGACGAAATATGATGACACACGTTCGGGGTTCCCCGTCCTATACAGATTGACCGGGAATCACTCACTGTTTCGCAACGGCCCTGTGCTGGCATCAGCATAGACAGCAGGAGATAACACGGCGGGCTCTGGAAAGTACACTCAAGTCACCTCGCGATGAATCAGCAAGCAATTCTCACAACTGACCCCCCCCCCTAGGGTCTCACAACTTGTGGGACGTGGGTTGGCGACCATGGAACCCCAGCTGAGTCTGGCATCGCTTCTACTTCCTGGTGCCGGGCTCATTTCAGTTTTCTTTCCTGTCGACCTCCCTTGGTCAACTCTTGTTCTCTTCCGACCCAGACTGTATTAGGGTATCCGAGGGCTAGGGAGTCTTTCAATTTCCCGCCTTAATTGGGTTTGTCTCATCTTTCCTGATACCCTCATTCTTCGAGGGGTCTGCCTTCTTTTCCTTTTCATAATATCTCCTGTCTTCTGCTCAAGGCCCTCAAAGAGGCAGGGTGTGTGTAGACCCACCACTTCTGGTACACCCTCAAGGGCTCATGACTGGTGAGTTAGGAAGCTGGCAACCCCGAGGAATTCCTGAGCTACATGCAGGGAATGGAGTGGTAGGCCTATGTCAGAAATTTCAAGTGGACAGTGTTACGCATCGGATTCCAAAGGGTAAGTAAGTATACACACTTTGTTTTCGATCGGTGAACGATGTAGATTTGTACCAAAGGGCCTTAATGCGGGAAATGGAGTGGTCTATCCGAAATTTCGAGTGAACAGTGTTACTCGTCGAGTTCCAAACGGTAATTATGTAAAATCTGGTTGAGATCGGTGAAACTGTGTAGTTTTGTGCCAAGGGCCAAAATGCAGGGAATGGAGTGGCCTGTCCAAATTTTAAAGTGGACAGTGTTACTCATCATCATCATCTTGTACAGTTTCCAGCCCCAGGCTGGGTCTGTTTGGAACATCGGGTTACTCATCGGGTTCCAAAGGGTAAGTATACACATTTTGTTTTCGATCGGTGAACGATGAAGATTTGTGCCAAAGGGCCTAAATGCGTGAAATGGAGTGGTCTGTCCGAAATTTCGAGTGGACAGTGTTACTCGTCGAGTTCCAAAGGGTAATTATGTAAAATCTGGTTGAGATCGGTGAAACGGTGTAGTTTTCTGCCAAAGGGCCAAAAAGCAGGGAATAGTGTGGTCTGTCCGAAATTTAAAGTGAACAGTGTTACTTGTCGGGTTCTACGGGTAAGTATATAAAATTGGGGTCAGATCGGTGAAACGGTGTAGATTTGTGCCAAACAGCCTAAATGCAAGGGATGGAGTGGCCTCGCCGCAATTTCAAGCAGACAGTGTTAGTCGCAGTGTTCCAAAGGGTAAATATACAAATTTTGGTTGAGATCGGTGAAACGGTGTAGATTTGGGCCAAAGGGCCTAAATGCAGGGAATGGAGTGGTCTGTCCGCAATTTCAAGCGGACAGTGTTACTCGCTGGGTACCAAAGGGTAAGTTTCCGAATATTGGTTCTTATCGGTGAAACGGTGTAGATTTGTGCCAAAGTGCCTAAATGCAGGGAATGGGGTGGTCTGTCCGAAATTTTAAGTGGACAGTGTTACTCGCGGGGTTCCAAAGGGTAAGTATACAAAGTTTGGTTCAGATCGGTGAAACGGTGTAGATTTGTGCCAAAGGGCCTAAATGCAGGAGATGGAGTAGCCTCTCCGCAATTTCAAGCAGACAGTGTTAGTCGCAGTGTTCCAAAGGGTAAATATACAAATTTTGGTTGAGATCGGTGGAATGGTGTAGATTTGGGCCAAAGGGCCTAAATGCAGGGAATGGAGTGGTCTGTCCGTAATATCAAGCAGACAGTGTTACTCGCAGGTTTCCAAAGGGTAAGTATACACATTTTGGTTCAGATCGGTGAAACGGTGTAGATTTGTGCAAAAAGGGCCTAAATGCAGGGAATGGCGTGGTCTGTCCGAAATTTCAAGCAGACAGTGTTACTCGCAGGGCACCAAAGGGTAAGAATACGAATTTTGGTTCTGATCGGTGAAACGGTGTAGATTTGGACCAAGGGGCCTAAATGCAGGGAATGGGGTGGTCTGTCCGAAATTTTAAGTGGTCAGTGTTACTCGCAGGGTTCCAAAGGGTAAATATACAAATTTTGGTTGAGATCGGTGAAACGGTGTGGATTTGGACCAAAGGGCCTAAATGCAGGGAATGGGGTGGTCTGTCCGAAATTTCAAGTGGACAGTGTTACTCGCAGGGTTCCAAAGGTTAAATATACAACTTTTGGTTCAGATCGGTGAAACGGTGTAGATTTGTGCAAAAGGGCCTAAATGCAGGGCATGGGGTGGTCTGTCCGAAATTTAATGTTGACAGAGTTACCCGCAGGGTTCCAAAGGGTAAGTATACAAATTTTGGTTCAGATCGGTGAAACGGTGTAGATTTGTATACATAACAGACAGACAGACAGACAGACAGACAGACAGACAGACAAACTTTGTGCTTTATATATATAGAAGATTTAGTTAAATTAGGTGCCAGTAGATTACATTTTGCATGAACATATATCGTAAAGAGATTCACTATGCTCATATGATTAAATCGTGAGTGCATTCCATCTAAATATTTTAAAATTGCTTGGTCGCCATGTTGGTTTTTGTACCCAATCTGCTTCTGAAAGTTACACAGGTGACATCAATCTAGTATCTTCTCTCGCCGTACAAAAATGCCGGATGATATCAGTAATAGTTTAGGAGATATAAGGAGCTTGTTTTCAAAACTGAATATCTCCAAATAATTAAAAAAAGTTTTATGGTTGATTCGGTGACATTTGCCTCAGCTGCATTGAATGGTAAAATAATTTTGATCAAACATTAATATTTCCCATTGATAAGGCTGTAAGAAAACATGATTTTCGTTCAAAACGATATATATTCATCACTTGCAATATTTTGGAAGAATTCAATGTATCCATACTCTAAAATACACAGCACTGTATTTCTTTCGAAACTAAATATATCCATCGATTTATGCTTTTTAATTCTCACTTTCCTTTTATGGTACTTTCATTGTGATTTCGATAGCAGCAGAACCTTCAGTTCAACAGTATTCAGTGTGTTATTGACACTGATTAATTTTCTTGCCTACACGCAGTGTCCCGTGGTCATTTTATGAAATAATTTGATTAAAATGAATATTTTTGATGTGTAACATCTTTGCGCTCTGTTGCTAGATATTTACGTGGGAGTAATTTTGAAAAATGGGACGGAAGTGTGTAAGACGCACTGCCAGCTAGATCCGATCCAGCTGGCAGTGATATAATGTGGAATGTATATAACATACGGATTGCTTCAAGGTTTGGAGGCGCCATTGCAGATATTTCTACAATAAATCATCAGCAAGTTGTCGTTCTTTGGTGTTAAAATATTAATTTAATCATATTTGCTGAAAACTATTATGATTTATTAAGAAACTGTTTTTCAATCACTGGATAAAAGTGATGGGCATCCACTCGCCGAGTAACTTTCCTCAACACTTTCATACTGAACGGTAAACGCTCATGCGAACTCTGGTGTCAACTCATTGAAACACAAACAACATGTCTTCGTATCAGTATTTAAATGATGATATGCATTTATATGAAACATTGTAACTAGTCGGCAAAGCCGGTATTATGTTTCTGCACATTGGCTGTTCAGATTGCGGTGATGCAGTGATCAATGTAATATATATCGATGATTTTATACGGGAACTGGGTTAGCCTTTCATAGACCACTATAGGAATTCCCTTTACTGTCAAGTAGGCGTATTCATAACTAATTTAAAACTATATTCCACGCAGGAACATTATCGAAAAAAAGCAAAATATTAATGGAGCATAAAAAAATACTTTAATATTATTACCGTCACGTGAAAATGAGTACCTGTCTTGTACTCCAAATGTCTTTGGTTGTAATTGCTGCGTGGGTAACATCTTGGTCTGTATATCATGAGGTCTCATGTTAGAGCCCCAGTCCCGGCAATTACTTTTGCTACCGGATTATCGATTTAAACGATATATATCATAACGTTATGCGTCCTTTTAACAGAATCTACATGAAATTGCGATTAATCTAATTTTAATTACAATAGTTTGCACCAAGCAGCAGTTGGGAAATTTGATTGTATTGAACATTATTTTTAGTAGTCTATAGATAGGCTAGAAACTATGGTTTCATTCCTCCTCTTAATTTACAATATATGTGATTTTTGTTCAAACAAGTGTGAGAGTAGCATATCGCCAATTCAATCTATACATTCATAATAGTACCAGTATGAAAACGGAGCGTAAATTAACATTTTAAGAATGTCCAAGCTGTGTAGAATACGAGTAAGATAGCATGTCAGATGACTTCACATACATTTCATCTCAATTTCATAGTAGGATAACATGTCAGATGTTACACTTCATATGCGACTACTGTAAGGCTCGTATCTTTTTTTATTAAGGCATTTCATTTCTAATAGTACTTACTAATAATATGTTCAAAATCATGAATTAGGATAAAATATTTGGGATAATTTTAAATATCCTGCTCTCTATAACAAAATACAACCCTCTTTCTTCAAAACTAAATATATCCATTTATTTTGTTCAAAACTCAATATATTCGATCTTCTTTCATCATTAACTTGTTATGTACTATATTTAATTTAGTGCGCTTTTGGTGATAGTATGTTGCTTTTTACTACATTTTGATAATCCTGTCTGAAGATATACGTTTTCCACTCTCCTGTAGAATTTATGATTGTAGAGATATTTAGTTTTGAAAACAATCTCTTCAATTATAGTATAGCGGTTAAATATTTCGCGCAGCCGCCATGTTGGAATGGCAAAACGTATGCATATTTGAAAGTCACGGCCTCGGTCGGACTTGATAGCAGTATGTATTTACCAAGTTTCATCGCAATCGCTCTAGTGGTTTAGATTTGATTAGGGGGAACACACACACAGACATAAGATGATCTCACAGCTCTCGTGATGAAAATAGGCTAATGGATGTATATGACTATCTGAGCATTACATTTGATTGCTGATGTGTGTCGTCTTGCTTGTCCCCAGGGCGGCCCAGAAGCTGAACCTATCTTCACCACATCGCCGCAAGCGTCACTCCTCAGGGGACGATGTGGATGGATCCACAACGAACACTGTAGGCTTCAGCGCTGTCATCCACCGCACGCCACCTCCAGTTCCTCCGGCGCTACTGCGTAGGATTGGCGTCAAGGAAGTCACTGGCATCGGCAAGGTAGGGTACATTTATCCTATATTACATTTTGTCCTAATTTATTGCTTCTGTGCACACATCGTTCCAAAGTAAACTGTCACACGCACATTCATTCTTTTTAATGGTCACTGTTAGAGCACTACTTGTTATAGAAATGTTTATTTAGATTCTTCAGCCATTGAAGAACCTATGTTGTCGTTGTTTGTATTGAAATGAAATTCATCACTTTCATGTATTTATCCGAATTGACGTATATATTAAAGTTGATACCTATGAATAGGTAATCGGAATGATCCACCTTAACAGTCAATAACTGCATTGGAAATAGCTATAGCCTATTACAACAATACCGGTTTCGGTTGTTGGAAGGTTTTTGCTGAGGATTAACACTACCTAAGGGAAGATGATCAGCGAGAAAAGGAGATAAGTTTCGGCATAGCGACAAGTATTGGTAGATAGGATGAGAATCCACCACAGAAATTTAAGTAAATTAATATATAGAAGGAAATGTCGCTGTACAAAACTTAGGAGGAACCTAACTTTAGTGGGGAACTGTTTAAGGCAAGCGGAGAGCGTAGCGTGAGTTGAGATTGTCTGCAAGGTCTCGGCGATGGCACTTTCCATCCCGAGCCGGTATTCCGGTACTATGGGGACGGGTGGCACTCTGGCAAGGCAAAGTAAGCCGAAAGGAAAGGACGTACTAACTTTCACTTAAGAAGGGTTAGTTTTTATGATGCATTCAAGAATGCTGGAAGGATTTGAATTTGGTGTAATAATTTTATTTCTGGGCACTGATGGATCTCTGGCAAACCCATCGAATGCTCCCAGGAGAGGGAAGGACAAAGTTTCTTTTACTATTTGAGCGATGTTGTTATTGTTTTTTGTGAAAATCTTATACGAATACAAATTGTTGCACTTTAGGAAAACTAAGCTTTTACCCAGCAAGATGCCGAATAAAAGTTTAGAAGAGAGGATGACCTCAAACCTAACTCAAACAAAACTTAAATTTTGAGAACAAACCATAAGTCAGAGAGAAAATCTCTACAGATAGGAAGCTTGCGGAGCTAGCTGTACTTGCCTCAATGGCTTGTTAGAATTGGCTATGAAAACCGAGAAACTTTAAAATCGTTGTGATTTAGAAATTATACCTTTTCTTAAAGAGGGCTTGTGCTTAGAGGTAGAATCAGGGAAGAGAAGGTACTGCCTAATGGTGATTTTACTGAGAAAGATAAAGAACAAAGGAAAACAAATAATTTATTTAACAATTTGTAAACGGTGAACTGAATAACAATACTTAATTTTAATTTTAGTTTTAGTTAAGAACAACAGTTAAGTTGTCGTAAAATGCCAAGGTCTCAGACCTAGTAATAATAAGTTTACAATTTACAAACAATAGTGTACAAGTTTCGAACTTGTTAAAGCACTAAAATCTTTCGAAGATTTTTTAAAGGAAGTGTGCTTACGATTAAGAAACTTAAAGTTTATTACGATATTTGTAAAGCAATTGTAACTTTGAAAGTTTAATGGGTATATTCAAGCACTTTTAGAATGCCCTTATGGCAATCGAAAAGGCTATAAGAAATGTATGAGATTCCTCATTGTAACAGAAAAATAAGAACAAATCACAAGAAGAAATTGCCGCTATTTTTAAATAGACATTACTAGAGGTAGAAAACAAAAAATTGCACAGGTCGTATTGGCGAAGCCTGGATAGAAAATATTAGATACATTTAAACTTAGAAAGTTAACAATTAAAAAGAGGTTTCTACAACTTCCTATATTTTTACAGAGTGTAAATTTGAGAAATCCGACAAGTTGTGAGGGAGCCTCTTTGGGCTAAGCCTCGTAGAAAAAAAAAAGAGAAAACCCCAAATAAGTTAATTTAATTTTGGTTAGTAAGAGGTATTTGGGAAAAGAGAAATTGGAACTTTAGAATATAGTCCTGGCCAGATTTATCGCTCTAACGAACGCGGCGCGATTGATAGTTGAACGGGCACTGTTTTGCACTAAAATCCATTGATGGATTGGAAAAGTTCACTATTGCAGCACAGAAAGTTTATGAAGCGAAAAGTTATTGCAGTTATGGAGATCAATTATTTGAATTTTAACATGTTACTTGCGTTGTACAATTTTAAGATGCACATAATAGTTCCAGAATTGTAGCAACAGTTAATTGATGCAGTAGAAGTCTCTCGGTGGGGTAGCGTATTCCCTTATTTGTTGTAGGAAATGCTAGGTTTCTTGACTATTAGTAAGATTGGTTTACGTAGAAAATTCCAGAAATGATGACAGTTAAATGGGACAAGAGAGATCCTACGGTAGAAAGCTAAGTCTTATGGACAGCGGTTAATTAACATGAATCTCACGGTGTGGGAAGGTATTCCCATTTAATTTGTACAAGAAGTACTAAATTTTCATGTTTTAAAATCAGCTTAGATAGCTAGAGCATGGCAAGCAAAATCCCTCGAAGACGGTTATTGCACGACTGTGAGCAATACCACGCTGTCTATGAATTTAAATTAAAAAGCATTTAGCTCTAAAAAACATTAAAATGTGTTTAAAAAACATTGAAGTTTTGTACTTGGCTTTCTTTCATGTAGAACAAGCGATGGTTCCTGGTGACGGTTGGTTTAAAAAGTAGACATGGCGTCTGGTTTAAAATGTCTCATTAAAACGGGAGACTGGCCCGTGGGAGGGCTTTGCACTGTACTCGACGGCCGAACTATGATAAGTGAGAGAGCTCAGTGGCGCACGGAGAGGCGAGCGATACCGCACACGTCAGAGGTAGGCGGACGAGGGAGTAGGGGGGGGGGGGGGACAAAAGAGTTTATACGAGTATAGGAAACGTTACAACAACAAATTTTCTTATACAAGGAAGTAGTTTCTTCATGGAGAAGTCTTCAAGGAGATGTTAGCTGGCGACAATGACGATGCCTGGTGGATTGGATTGGTGAGGAAGTCCTCTTGAGATCAGATAAATTGAAGAACTTGGGCAATTTGCTGCTAGATGCCACTAGGGATTCCATAGAAGATACATTTCTAGAACAGACTTATAAAAAACATAAGCAAGTGCACGGAGAAAATAGAAAAGATCACTGTTGGTGTCTGCGAAGAAGGAATTAAATAAAATAGATAAATAGAAGAGCAGCAAAAGCTAACTCTGACTGACCGTGTATTCCAAAGAATACACCAGTTGTCTTGCAACCTTCTTCAGTTTAGCCTGCTAATAAACTAAGAGCACCACATTAATAACACTGTTCCATTAAACAAATTAGCAATATAAATAAAATGTTTACTAAAAAATATTTTATAGTATTATTCTCGTATCAGAAACATGTTACACAATACAAAACATTTCACTAAATACAATTAGACCAGAACTAGGCGACTTGTCGTGCATTCTCTGAGGCTAGGTGTAGATCCTCCGTTGTGCCGGTGGTTGGACACATACGACATTGAATCATGTGGTTGGCAGTCTGATCTTCTCCGCAATCACACTTGATGTTTCCGTCTTTAGCGTAGTTCTATCTTACCATATTAGCTCTTGATTTGACGACTCCAGATCTCAACCTATTTAGGGATCTTCATGTCATCCATGCCTCGTTATGACCCGGTGGTAAAGTTTCAGATGGTGTTGTACAGCCACCAGAAAGACGACCTTTAGCTTTCCAAGATTGTAGTCTAGCATTTTTCTCGGTGGTTTTAAGTTCATTTGATGGTTTTAGGAAACTCTTCCTAGATTTCAGTCTTGGTGTGTGTAATTCGTACTCATATAACGGATGAATTCTTGCATGCTCCACCTGCTTCCTTTCCTTGTTCGCTGTTATTTAATGTCATAGAAAGAAGTAGATTAAAACTTCCAAGATAATAAAAAAATATTTCTTATTAAAATCCTGTTAATTATAATGGAAATAATATATGATCAAATCGTTAAAAATATGGAAATATAATCTAAATATGCTTAAAATTCAGATATGTAACAAATTGAGATTGAAATAAAACTTTCAAAATAACATATGATAGAAATTGTTCATAAAAATGTTTACATTTATAAAAGGCTCAGGAACATATACAAATCCTCTTCATAGGGCAAGAAAAACAGTAGTGAAGAAAGATGTTCAAATTTATATCATTTAAATCAATTAGTTGTTATAACTCTGAATTTGTATTACAGGCTTGGAGTACGTTTGATTAACAGCCCCGTGCACTTACGTGTGTGTTGAGTTTCTCTGATAACATGTGTTGCTGTGATGACTCTATTTGTGCGTGCAGCTGTATTTATTATTTAGTCTAGGATGGGGTAGGTACCCCGGGGCTTGAAATACGGTACATTTTCTTGGAGGGAGTGTGGAGAAACACGGAGAACAACAACACTCAGGATGTCTGATGTCAGTGCTGGGATTTTAACCTCTAATATCTGAACTAGTGGTCGTGGTGATTGTTTTAACGCTGACGATTATGTAGCAGGATCCATGGAAGAGATGATAAATAATAGTAAGGAGGGTTAAACGCCAGGTACGATTGAGATCTAATGAGGAACTCTTGTTTGAGTCTTCAGTCATTTGACTGGTTTGACGCCGCATTCCATGCCCCCTGTCATGAGCAAACTGTTTCATCTCTACATAGCTACCACACCTTACATCCAAAGCAATCTGTTCAACATATTCTAACCTTGGTCTACCCCTACAGTTCTTGACCCCGACCCTTCCTTCCATAACTACGTTTGCTATTCCTGGGTGTCTTAAAAGTGTTCTACCAGCCTATCTCTTTTCTTCATTAGCAGTCACCAGAATCATATCTCTTCTTATTCTTCTTATACCGCTAGGTTGGTGGGTAACATGCATGTCTTCCAAAACGTCTTCTTTCTCTGGCGTGTAGTTTCTAATGGCAATAAGTGTGCTTGCCTTTAATGTTTTCTAGAAATTGAGTCCTTGGTCTTCCTCAACTCCTCTTTCCTTCTAGCTTCCCTTCGAAGGGTGTGGTGCACCAGTCAGAATGACGAATCAAATAGCCAACACAACTATTCCTTCTTCTGTTTAGGAAACAACCAAGGTACGTGTCCCCTTTGCTGTTTTGAGAAAATTCTCCTCACCCACTCATCTTAATACCTCTTCATTTGTAACTCTATCTACCCATCTGATCTTCATCATTCTCCTGTAACACCACATTTCAAACGCTTCTATTTTTCTCTTTTCTGCTGCGCCAACAGTCCAAGTTTTGCTTCCATATTATAGTGCCATGCTCCAGACAAAGGCTTTCAAGAATGACTTTCTAATACCTAAATCTATATTTGATGTCAACATATTTCTTATCTGAAGAAATGCTTTCCTTCCCTGAGCCAACCTACTTTTTATAAACTCTTCGCATCGACCGTCCTAGTCAGTTTCCTTCTTGAGTAGAAGTAGTCTCATACTTCCTTTAGCTTTTGATCTGTCTATTTGACGTCTATAGAGGCTTCTGATTTCTTTCCCCTGCCTCTCATTATTTTTGTTTTACATTTATTGATTTTCATCATGAATTAATTCCCCAAGACGAAGTCCATACCATTTAAAAACTTATTCAAATATCCCGATCAATCGGCTTAGATGACAGTGTTATCAGCAAATCTTAGATTGGAAATTATTTCCCCTTGAAACTATACTCCCACTAAAAAAAAATCTCTAAATTCTTTCATTGCTTGCTCAATGAACGGATTGAAAAGTATGGGTGATAAGGTGCAGCCTTGCGCATACAGTAAAATGAAACCACTAACATCGTACACAAATATAATATATTGCCGTTCTACGGGTATATCTTCCGTAATGACTAATGAGAGAGACTTCATGTAAATAGGTATCGTATAAAAATAATCGATAGATGTGAATTTAGAGAATTTATTTGAAGAAAGTAGGGTACTCAAGTAAAAAATTTGCCCAGAAGATGGAGCTAAATTCTGCCAGGGTCACAAGAGAAGGTTCTGATTGATACGACTCAAATACTGGGAGGATGTCTGAGCGCCAGACGAACCAGATCTAGGGACTGACATATAATTGGTTATTAACATGAAGTTAGCTTGCCACGGTGGGTGAGTGGTTAACGTGTCGGACTACAAACCCCAAGCTTGCAGGATTGTCTCTGGCCGTGGTAAGTTATTTTTGAAAGGCGATAAAAATCATGACATGGATGTCATACGTTGTTGGCATGTTAAAGAACCCATTTGAATTCAGTAGGCCATGTTCAAAGGCAAAATTAATCTCGGGATTTTCCGCCAGCACAAAGTTCCTCCATTCTCTCCTAGAAAGCGCTGTAGTGTCAAGGTGCTTAGATATGTAACCTCCTTGACTTTCATAGCGTTCAAAGGAACTACGAAATTCGACATGCAAGCTGCCCACTGGGTGTCAATTAACAAAGCTTGCACCCGGCATCCGAGGCCATACGATATTATTAAATTGACATGAAGTTCACAGGGACTCATTCTCAATGGTGTTTGTAATAATAATAATAATAATAATAATAATAATAATAATAATAATAATAATTTTTATAATTATTATTATTGCCTAATGCATGTCTTCTAGGTTGACGCCCATAGCAGCCTTGCGCGCTGTGATAGGAAACACTGAATCAGGAAGAAAACACAAACACAAAGTCCCCTAGGTTTTGTAATTAACAGAACGAAGTTAGGATCTCACGACCCGGCCGGTAAACGAATCTAATGCCAGATATATCAGATCCACTAAGCCACAAAACTGGATATATGGTGTGTCCTACTGTTCCAACTGAAAGTATCCAAAATATGACAACACTTGGTTGACTTGCGTATCAACTATACCATTCCAGTACCAGGAATCTAATGTCTTGGCAGAGTCAGGAATAAAACTCGGGCTTTCACTGAGGCAGTCAATTACACTGCCCACTTGTTATTACGTTTATGGTCAAGTACACAATATATATAACATATTACAAACAATACCCATCTTAAAGCAATCAAATGGGTACCAGATAAATTAAGAGTTTTAAATCTAAATTGTCCAGTCACTCTATTGGCAACTCCAGCAATCTGTTATGACTTACCAAGTAGGATACATTTGTCACGTGGTCACTGTTTGTATATGGTTTCTTGTATTGGTAAGCAGATCGTGGTAAATTCTTCGTGTCATTATACATACGTGATAAGTTTTACTTGTTGATAGAGTGCAAAATGAGTAAAAGCAAAGTATATTGCTCAGTTTACGGCTGTAAATCGATGTATAAGACGACTGCGGATATAAGTTTTCATCACTTTCCAAAAGATGCAAATAGCAATAGCCGAAAGGTGACGATACCAAATAAATACGGGCAACGGGAGCGGGTTGGACCACTCACCACTACACTCACTGACAACCGGACGGGTTGTTCACTGTTACGCCGAGCCAAGCCACACCTAGACAGCCAAGCACAGTCTCGCCGAGCCAAGCCGTACCAAGACAGCCAAGCCCACACCAGCCGAAGACAGCCAAGCTTCATCAGTCAGATATCCTTCCCCGCTCCCTAGTTCATTTCCAATAACCCTACCAACCACCATCACCTCGCTCTGCGATATCCGAGCCATTCCATTACGAGTCATAAATGCCTAATTTGACTTCGCAGAGTAAATATCTACTCTGCGAGAACCTGCTACCAGTCCGATATTCAACACCAAACCTACTTGCTAACCATCCAAATCAAGCAATTCCTGTCTCCCCCGAGTTTTAATACAATTTAAACTCACCCCTTCGCCCTACCAAGCAGCAAATAATTTCTAGAGTCTATGGTACAGTGAGCAAACTCAAATATAGCTTTTAAAAGTAACAGCGCCATGACTCGAACTGCTCAATAACAAATACCAGCAGACAACCGATGCTTGATAATATGCAATTGACACACAAAATCCAGTGGAACACACAAATTAGATCACGTGTATCGCACAGTTATACATATCTACAATTAAAAATATCACTGTCATTATTTTAGGGACCACATTTACTGATTATAACCGAAAAATAAAAAGTGTTCCACATCAAATGCGTGTTATTGAGTATTTTTACCCTACTTATCCTGACCGACCGCAGCGCCCCTAGTGTTAGAGTTGCCAATAGCCATGATAGTAGGGGCTTGCACCAAGTCTTAAAGCGGTCCCAAGTACGCCCTCTTACAACACTCTGTAACAATATGACGGATGGTCTGTTTCGACGCACCACAGTCATAGTTGGGTGACGTTTTCATGTCCCACTTATCCAGCAACGAGCCAAACCGTCCGTGGTCGGTTCGTACGCTGTTACGTACGTTTTACGTGACAGATCAAAACCTGCTGGTGGGTGTTGGGTACAAAGTAGTGACTGCCATTCCTTCAGAGCTGCGTTGTAAGACTCCTGTTGCCAGAATAAGAGATTGGTGAAAGAACAAGACAGTTCCATTCTAATGTCGTTTTATCAATCTTAAATTTGAAATATTGAAACAACTGGAGTGAATATATTCTGGTTGGTTGGTTCCTCAGTTTTGGGGCTAAGACAACTCGGTCATGTAGCCCCGTGTACTTGGGATGTGTGTAGAATCTCTGATAACCGGTGTTAATTCTGATTTTTAAATTTAAGTACAGACTGCAACGTTGAATTTTTCAAATAGTTCCTACTTTTGCCGCCAAACGCCACCGTCAACGACTACTAGGCTTAGTTCAGAACTTAGCTACTAGACGCCACCGCAGTCGGCTCTTGGCAACGAACGTAGAAACCTAAGAGCGTTGTTTACAGCTTCACACAGGTGCAATTAGTGGAAGGTTCTTTAACATGCCATAAATCTATGACATGGGACCGTCGGCTTTACTTCCCCTCCGAAGGAAGGCATTCTGAGGGATTTTTAACGCTCTTAAAAATACGACAGCTTCGGCCGGGTTTGAACCCGCTATCTTGGGCATAGAAGCTCAGCATGCTACCAACTACGCCACCGAAGCCGCCTGAATATACTCTCTAGCAGTGAAAGTAAAATTATATTACACTACAATCTCATGCACGGGAATATTGTAATTGTTGGAACTGCCTGACTCTTTCAACAAACACATTGAATTTTTATTTTTCAGTTTAAAATAATGCATATATTGCCAGATTCTCTGGTGTTGGGCCATCCATGGTTATTACGTGCCAAACTATGTCCTAATTAAAGAAGAGATTTAAGAAGACTTCACTGAGAGTTAGGAAGATTCTCTTTGGACTTGTTTAGGATATTCTTTTCTAACAAGTTCATGAAGTGTCCAGCAAATTTAAAATCTTATTATAAGTAATCTGAAACCCAACAAGAAGTTCCGTGAAGAATATGAACCTATCTAGAATAATGACGAAATTAAGTTGGTAACATCAAAATGTCTAATTAGTTCAAAATATACCTGGTATAATGTAGCCTAATAGAGCACTACAGTTGGCAGCCCTGGTGACTGAATATATTCTTAGTTCCATCTCTTAAGGTACAGAGTACAAAATTTGGTTGAAGTCCAATGGATGTTACATGCAGTTAGACACTGGATCTATCAGCACGCGTAAAAGCATGTTGGCAACAATACCATGCGTGTGCTGGTCAGAAATAATCTGAAATATTATGATACCTTGTTGTGCCAATTTTGGATGAAATCCATTTGTTAGTATAGAATTTACATGTATTTTAAAATTGGATATATCATCAGGCATAGAATCATGTTGGCAGCACTGCCTTGTATTAATTACTCCAAATTAATCTAGAATGTCAGGTGCTATACGTGTGCAAAGTATAGAGCTGTTGGCTTGCATACTTTCTGATATATTGATATTAGGGTAAAAAAATATAGAAAGCATTTATTAACAGTTGGCAGCCCTGGTTGCTCTTAACAATACTTATAGTCATATCTGTTATGGTACACATAGCACATACGAAATTTGGTTGAAATCCAATTGATAGTGTAGCAGTTATATGCATTTAAACATTGGACCTATCAGAAGGCTTAAAATTATTTTGGCAACACTGTCATGGTTGGCCTCCTGGAAATTAAATTGAAATAGTATTATCTACATGTGTGCCAATTTTGGAATAGCTCCCATGTATACCTTGCAAGATATCCAACATGGAGCTCAAATTTCTAGTGCGTTTTTTTCAGCAGTTGGTAGCACTGACATCATTTTCAAATATGGACGTGAGCTATTCCGGTGCACATCTTTACTCATACTAAATTTGGTTTCGATTGCTGTAGCCGTTTAGGAGTTGATAGGGGACACACACACACACACACAGCCAGACAGACAGACACAGAGACAGACAGACAGACAGACAGACAGACAGACAGACACACATTTTCCCGGATCGATCTCATAAGACTTACTTTTTCCTCATTTTTGCAAAATGTGAAAAGTAGGCTAAAAATTCCTGGAGCTACGATCTTATTATTATTATTTCTCCTCCAAATACCTGACAAATGCAGGTCCTTGCACTCACCAGCTTCGTGTATTTTCTTTGATACGATTTGGATCCTACACCAAACAAAAGATGATTTTTCCTAACATCGATGTGCAACTATTTTTTGTCCAAAAATGGAGCTACCTGGTTCTTTCACCAAGCCCTTCCATTCTGCCGCAAAGTTAAACTCCCTCCTAACCAACGCTTGGGCTTTTAACACAGATGGAGTACGTGATTTCAAACGACCGAATTCGCGAAGTACGTCTTTGTGAATTACTGGAAGGGATATGCTGACTAATATTTTTGTGAACTCACGGATCAGATGGTTATATCACCTTACAAGGGAAGTATCGGGTAAGACAGGTCGAAACCTATCTTGAAACTTTGTGGACGAAATCGTTGTACTACAACGTGCTGAAAATCAGCTGCCAGATTGAACTGCAAGGCTCATACCTGATATTCTGGTACGCAGGCATGACGGCTGGAGGAGCTGGACATCCCTGTGGCTCTCGGAGTAGTAGCGTATATGCTGACTGGAATGTGCGGCTCCTTCCCACCAGCCTTGAGTGCTTGTACGGTCAGGGCTGTCCATTCCAACATGTACGATACTCGCAGCTTCCCATTCATTTATATGAGAGATTCGCCATATGATTTCGGAGCCTTGCATTCAATCTGGCAGCTGATTTTCCAAACATTGTCCTCTTACAGTATAAGGTGCGTTCAAAAAGTAACGAGCCGGAGGCTGGAATGCGCAAACCGGTGACGACATCGGCTAATTGTGGTGTGTGTAACGAGGTGTGGTTTCGACGAGAGCGTGGAAGCCCGTCGCTAAGGGCACGTTGAACGTCACGAGACGATACAATGCGAGCAGCAGCATGCATCGATCGTCCAACGCTGCCAGTCGCATTGCAAACAGTGACATGGAGGCGTCAAACGAAGAGCAAAGAGGTGGTGTTCGGTTTCTGACAGCGGAAGGAGTAGGGGGAACGGACATTCATCACCGAATGTCACAAGTGTACGGCGAACACTGCATGTCCCTTGCAAGGGCCAAGGCGTGGCACAAGTGCTTCAGGGAAGGACGGGTGTCGTTATCCGATGATGCCCGGTCTGGGGCACCCGCCTGTATTACCGATGACAACGTCCAGCTGGTTGATGCACTCATTACACAGGACCGCCGAGTGACATTGAACGCCATAGCCGCCGTGGTGGGATTGAGCGTCGGAAGTGTGCACACCATCATGAAGGAACGACTGCACTTGCGCAAAGTGTGTGCCCAATGGGTGCCCCACAGTCTTCAACCACACCAGGAAGCATGTCGAATGGCCCACGGTCTTGGTCATCTGCAGCGATATGCGAGGGAAGGGAATGGGTTCCTGGCACAAGTGGTGGCTGGAGATGAGTCATGGTGTCATCACTTCGACAAAGCCTCCAATGAAAGCATCCAGGGTCACCACCACCCAAAAAAAAAAAGGCAAGGCCATCCACACGAGTGCAGGAAAGGTAATACCTCCGGCTCGTTACTTTTTGAACGCACCTTATAAAACGATTGCGTCCACAAAGTTTCAAGATAGGTTTCGACCTGTCTTACTTGATACTCCCCTTGTTAGTTTTGGTGGTTCGATATGGCTCAGCACAGGCAACCAGAAAATGGGAGTAGATTTCACTGTACCACTGATGAAGCGCATTGTCTGATTCAGGACAGAGTTGATCTTCGTAACATGTGGGCTGTTCAACCACGCTGTCCACTCCACAGTACTTACAAAAATCAAGCGAGAGTCAGAAATGACTTTATCTCCTTTGTTCGTCACTGGTGGAGTTTCCATCTGTTTCTTCGCCGAGGCCTGTATGACGTTTCCCTTTATGTTTGTTTCCTTATATCCATCTCTCCCCACCCCTTTCCTCTTATTTAGACATCCTCATTCTTCGAGGAGTCTCAACTATTTATCATTTTAAATGATCTTGTCGACTTCGTCGTTACGCTGGGGTCTGGCGTTACGTTACGGTGACGGGACGAAATGTACCCAGATGCACTGAGGTGTGTGACGTCATAGTACTGCTTGGTGCATGTGTTCCCCGACAATCTCTACTTCGTTAGTATAAGACAAAAATCCCCGATTCTTGGATGTCACGGGTAATCTCGAGAACCACTGGGTGGATTTTGATACGGTTTTCATCATTCTGTAAAGGATATCTCGAGGAAAGATTTATATAGAAAATAATTTATGCATGATCAAAGGAAGCCAATCAGGAACGATTTCAGTGAAAAAGTCGGAAACAAACTTGCGCTTCTTAAGCTTACGCTGGGCAAACCGTTAAAAATATCAATATACTATGAGCGTAAGAATTGGTCAGCATGAAAAGTTCTACAAAGAAATCCGCGAGAGCATATCTCAATCTTCAATACATCGCCCACTGGATTGAAGGGGCACGTCCCCGCGCGCTCTGGTGAGCGTGACGGCACCCCGCGCGCTTGACCTTGGTTTGCACTTGCCGTTTGCGAGTAATTTGGATCAAGATAAGCAAGATAATTATTATGCAGATAATTTTCTAACATGTCAAGAGTCTTTGGCTTCGAGCGAAGCAAGAAGCTTC
This sequence comes from Meconema thalassinum, assembly GCA_946902985.2. NCBI lineage: Eukaryota > Metazoa > Arthropoda > Insecta > Orthoptera > Tettigoniidae > Meconema > Meconema thalassinum. The sequence continues at coordinate 83,018,722 of OX336399.1, read as the reverse complement.
CTACCTTTCTAGCATTTTTCAGCATTTGTAGCATTTAAAATGATACAAAGTCTAGCCTTTCAGACTGACTGTCACTTTTTACCCCGCCCCCTTTTTCCTTCTCCTTCCTTCTCCTACCAAGGTCCATACAGTAGCTTCTGGCTATTATCTGCTGACGAACAGAAGAACGTCTCTATTATTTTTGTAAGCTCATTGACACAGAACTCATACATTTTTCTAGGTTTGTGCCGTGTCTTGTGTGAGGTTTCGCCTAGGGGACAAAGCTGGCCCATCAGCGGGCTCGTGGTGTCCCCACCCGGACACCCACAGGAGTAGCGAACTACGCACTACCTGCCTCTTTGTGAAGCACACCTGCGCCTCTTTACTGCGGGAACTAAAAAACCAAGCAGCCATCATTGACACAGCTTTGGGCACATTGTATTAACTCTATTGAAAAAGGAGGCATGGTCCCCCTCAAAACGTGTAAGTTTTTTTTATTTTTTTTTATTTTTAGCCTACTTTTCACATTTTGCAATAATGAGGAAAAAGTAGACTTATGAGATCGATCCGGAAAAATGTGTGTCTGTCTGTCTGTCTGTCTGTGTGTCCCCCTATCAACTCCTAAACGGCTGCAGCAATCGAAACCAAGTTTAGTATGAGTAAGGATGTATACCGGAATATCTCAAGCCAATATTTGAAAATGATGTCAGTGCTACCAACTGCTGAAAAAACGCACTAGAAATTTGAGCTCCATGTTGGATATCATGGAAGGTATGCATGAGAGGTATTCCAAAATTGGCACACATGTAGATAACACTATTTCAGTTCAATTTCCAGGAGGACATACATGACAGCGTTGCCAAAATAATTTTAAGACTTCTGATAGGTCCAATTTTTAAATGCATATAACTTCGACACTAACAATTGGATTTCAACCAAATTTTGTATTTAATGTGTCTACATAAACAGATATGACTGAGCGTATTCTTAAGAGCCACCAGGGCTGCCAACTGTTGATAATTGCTCTCTCTTTCTTTTTTATACCAATAAATCAGAAAGTATGCAAGCTGGCAGCTTTAAACTATGCACACGTATAGTACCTGACATTTTCGATTAATTTGGAGTAACTTATACATGTCAGTTCCACCAACATGATTCTAAGCCTGCTGATAGGACCAAATTTTAAATACATGTAACTTCTATACTATCAGTTGGATTTCATCCAAATTTCGTATGTGATATGTGTAACATAACAGATATGACTATGAGTATTCTTAAGAGCAATCGGGGCTGACAACTGTTAATAAATGCTGTCTATATTTTTACCCTAATATTCTAGATAGGTTCATATAATTGTAGATTAATCATTGGCATGAATCTCAATTTTAAGAAAAGTAGGCTCTTTAGTTCGTCACGGAACTTCTTGTTTATTTTCACACGGCATAATCCCAAAAATATGAATATTATTATTAGTATTCCGGATCGTGAAATGTTATATAGCTCCTTCACTAAACTGACTCTTATAATTTCCAAGCTAACAGAACAGGATTAGCGGTGAAAGCTTCCATTATGAGAGAGAAGCGGACTTGGTTGCATGCGGGCGTTTTCCTGAGTTAAAATAATCCGATTATTGAGAATTCAACTCGAGACAAGTTTGTAACACAGGGAAGTAGGAAAGTCCTGTATTCTTTTGTTAATTAAACCCTTCTTTACTGGCTTTTCATTTTGAATGCAAGGGGGTACAGAATCCATTTTGTATTTGAGATGCCCAGGAGACTCCGCGTTTTGTAGACGGAACACATCAAAGAAGCTAGCGCGTACCAGCTTATAAGCTCTTTCTCCTGGATTTGCCATTACCTGCCTGTGTCTGCGCATGCGTTAGATCAAGGGTGACCAGAGTTACAGCCTCCGTCAGGGCCGTAGCTATCATCATAAGTTATAAATTTTCCGTTGTGGAAATCTTTTTAATGTTCTTTCTTGTCAAGAGGCTTCTTACTCCTATACAAGCGTGCTACATTTAACTCATTTTTGTAGCATAACCGACTTGACGTATTATTGAAAAAAATCCACAGCCTGCTTCCAGTCGACTGACCGGGCCAGGGAATGCAAAGAATGAAGCCCTCATCTAGCAGCGAGGATATGAATTGTGCCGGCTGCCGAAGCCTGTCGCACTTCCCTGGGGCAATGATTAAAAGCATGACGAGGAAATGAAATGATAGTGGAGAGTGTTGCTGGAATGAAATTGTGACAGGGAAAACCGGAGCACCCGGAGAAAAACCTCTCTGCCTTCGCTTTGTCCAGCACAATTCTCACATGGAGTGACCGGGATTTGAACCACGGACCCAGTGTTGAGGGGCTAGCATGCGGCCTCCTAAGCCACGGAGGCTCTTTACGTAGTATTATCAGGTCTAAAATTTTCGCACCTCTCACGGTATTAGCACAGGTGTCGGTACCAAATGCTTTATCACTTTCATTCCTTACCACGTTGAGTCATTAAAGGATATTACGGCATCTTCAGTGTCCCATTTTTGGAGTTTTTATCCCAAGCGAATTCATATATTTAGAGTCCAAACTGAGCTGTTGTAGGATTCGTTTGGGTTTTGAGTTCGATTATTCACACGTATACTGAGGAGGTCTACATGTGTTAGGTCATGATTTATTGGTTAGGGTCACTTACAGGAAGTGTTTACGACAGTGTAGCCAATGTAAACAATGACATTTCTTGGCTTTCTAGATCGAAGGATTACTTAAATAAATAACTTCATAGTGGAAAAATAACTCCTGTGCATTAATGTTTTTAAGTAATTATGTAATATGGTTACATTAATCGTATGCCAATGAACTATAGCCTACACCACTTTATTTAACAGGGATGAACTAGTAATTTGGAGCTATATTTCCGGAACATTCGATTCAAATTTCTAATCTAAGCAACGTTGAATAGAAATGCTACTCTGTCATAAACCTTTCTGCCACACGCATGATTTTAAGTTCCACACACTTCATACAAACACACTTTTCGACTGCACAGAATATTACATCATATGCTGTTGTTTATTCAGAATTGAGATACAAGTATCTTCTTGGAGTTGTGATTTTGGAATGAACTTCGGAAAGCATTTCCGCACAGCTTCTTACAATCGAGCAAATGAGATTGGATTAGATTGGATTCTCAGTGAAGGAAGGGTTGGCTAGCTTCACGTGATTTAATCATGTAACAGTTCCTTCTTGACCAAGTAAAGGCGCATCTGTTGGATAAATGATTCAATCTGGAGAGGGACGAGTTTGAAAGGAAGCCAGCAAGCAGGAACAGCAATAGAACATTCCACGCTCGCCAGACACACACACATTTCTCTTCAGTTTGAATTAAATTGATTTAGTAAGTTTGTAGCGATCTCATCACTAGCGGTGTGTTTCTGCGTCTCTGTTATCTTGTGGAAAATGCTGTGTTATCTGCTACCACTGTTGCAAAAATAAGTTGAAGAATAGGCATGACATTTAATTAACGAACATATAGTATACTTTCTCCGTATATTTATAATTCATTGCCCTTATCAAGGAGTATAATTGAATGTTGGTTGTAGTGCCTTGTTGAAATACAACGTGGGTGTTATTCGTTGATTGATTGATTGTGCCTTAATGGGCTGAAGAGTGAGATCATCTGCCCCAGTGTTAGTCCTATATATTATGCTATGCTAAAGATTTTCCTGGTTTCCAAACATCTTGGTAGGCTACTTCCTGAACCTATTATCTACTTGTTAACTCAATGTGGTGGATCGGACGAGTGGTCTAGATGCTTGGCACTTACACGTGTCGGCGGGAACGAATATGTAAAGCATGTTTCTTTTTTTGGCATTTTTGTTTTATTTTATTTGTTGTTTTATAATTACCCATATACCCAAATAATAAACAAAATAAATAATAATAGTAATAATAAAATGCGACAAAAATCACGACACGCATGTCATACGTTGTTGGCACGTTAAAGAACTCAATTGAATTCAGTAGACAATGTTCATAATGGTAAAATTAATCTCTGGATTTTTCGCCAACACAAAGATCCTCCTTTCTCTACTAGAAAGCGCTATACTGTCAAGCTGCTTAGATATCTAACCTCCTTGACTTTCATAGCGGTCCAAGGAACAACTAAATTCGACATGGAAGCTACCCTCTGGGTGTCAAAACACAGCTTGCACCCAGCACCCTAGGCCATACGATATCCCTCCCTATATTATTCTGCTATGGTCCCAATCCAATTTTTTACCGAAAATAAGGTCCCATTAACACCAACCTACACATATGGGGTACCTACAGGTTCAGCATAACCCAATGCGTAAGCGAAACGCACTCACTTACTCTTTAAATGCCTCACAATTAAAGAAATACCTTAAAACATGTATATTTACAATGAAATAATGAAAGAATGCAACACGGTAACCATGGTAACAGAATCTCACAAGTCCATCTATTTATGTAAGACGCAATGCAATTTCAATTATTACATAACTGTGAAAGAAGCCTCCGTGGCTTAGGCGGCAGCACACCAGCCTCTCACCGCTGGGTCCGTGGTTCAAATCCCGGTCACTCCATGTGAGATCTGTGCTGGACAAAACGGAGGCAGACAGGTTTTTCTCCGGGTACTCCGGTTTTCCCTGTCAAAATTTCATTCCAGCAACACTCTCCCCTATCATTTCATTTCATCTGTCATTCATTTAATCATTGCCCCAGAGGAGTGCGTCAGGCCTCGGCAGACGGCACAGTTCATATCCTCGCCGCTAGATGGGGGCTTCATTCATTCCATTCCTGACCCGGTCGGAGACTGGAAGCAGGCTGTGGATTTTCATTTTCACATAACTGTGAAAGTTACCAGACGGTTATAAGGTTATCACTGAACCAAATTTAGCTGTAAAATTCATCAATACATACAGTATAATGCGCTTAAGGGTGTCAAGGGGCACTGTAGAATTTTGTTCACGCTTTTTTCATGTGTGAGTGTGGGATGAAAAGTCTTTTTCACCCGACTATAAAGGGTCTCCGAAAACCACATTTAAAGGCCCTTAAATTAACAGGGTCTGTGATATTCCCAGAAAACTAACTTCGCTATGATATACAAATGAAGGAATGGCAAACCCCTAACTACTGCACCAGTAGCTGAATTGATAAAGTCTGATTATTCATATCAAGGATAAATCAGTCATCGCATTCATGATTGAGATTTTGCTAAGTGGACTCTTTACACCTAGAATATTCGTGGGCGAAGCCGCGACGGGTAATGCTCGTTCTTATTATTACCTGGCTTTCCCAGGTGTTACGCCTTCGCATGTCGATTCATTATACCCCACTGTGTTGTTCTAACTATATACATGTGGATAATACTCATACGTAGTTCATAAACCCTTATAAAACAAACTAACCTTATATAACGAGATTCAAACTGAGAAACGTAATATAAACACCAACTAATCGCACTACACTGAATGTAGTCTGATAATAGATTGATATAAATTTTAAAGATGGTATATTGTCTATCACGGCCAGTGAATTAAAACTCAGCAGTTTTTCTAGGTTTGTGCCGTGTCTTGTGTGGGGTTTCACTTAGGACACCAAGCTGGCTCATCAGCGGGCTCTTGGTGTCCCCACACGGACTCCCACAGGAGTAGCGAACTGCGTGCTACCTCCCTTTTTTGAAGCGCACCTGCACCTCTTTACAGGGAGAACTAAAAGGTCAAGCTGCCATAACCTCCTGGGCGGGGACACAGAGAGTCTGCTGATGAGCCAGCTAGGTATTCTAGGTGAAACCCCACACAAGACACGGCACAAACCTAGGAAAATTGAGGAGTTTTAATTCACTGGCCGTGATAGCCAATATACCATCCTTTTGGAAGCCTTCATAGGGAGGTTATGCCTGATTGAGCTTCTAGTTCTCACTGTAAAGAGGTGGAGGTGCGCTTCATAAAAAGGGAGGTAGCGCGCAGTTCGCTACTCCTGTGGGGGTCCGGGTGGAGACACAGAGAGCCCGCTGATGAGCCAGCTTGGTTTCCTAGGCGAAACCCCACACAAAACACGGCACAAACCTAGGAAAATTGCTGAGTTATAAATTTAAACCTCAACCCAGTGGTCGGGATGTCATGATACCACTTGGAGGTCAACGCGTGTAACTTAATTCTAAAATTGGCCCATTATACTTGTCATCATAACTTATACTACTGCGTTTTTTTAGCGTATGGCTCTTAGTGCCGGGAGTGTCCGAGGACATTTTCGGCTCGCCAGTTTTTATCTACTTCTATGCGGACACCCATGGGGTGAGCTACGAGTACCTTCGCGTGTGGAGTGTTGTCTGGGGAGGAAAGTTTGAATGTAAGGACGAGGAGTTGGAAGGTAGCGGCTGTGGCCTGTAGTTAGGGACCAACCCCGGCATTTGCCTGGAAGGAAGATGGGAAACCCCAGAAGACCATCTTCAATGTTGCCGGCGGGGGGATTCGAACCTCCTCGCCTCCCGGATGTGAGCGACTGCCAGCAGCCATGCCGTAACGACCACGGCTAACTCACCCGGTACGACTGCGGTGAGTGGCGTTTACGAATGTTACACGTGCCAACCCCATGTCATGGAGGACTGATGTTGAATAACTGCGATTATTAATTACTGTTCACTCGATTGTTTCCGGTCTATGAGTCCCTATATCAAATGGATCCATTTGCCTTCCTCCATTATCCTTGAAAGTTTGTAACATCATCACAGATAATAATAATAATAATAATAATAATAATAATAATAATACTAATAATAATAATACTATTGTATGGCCTTGGGTGTGTCGGGTGCAAGATTTGTTATTTGACACCCTGAGGGCAGCTTGCATGTCAAATTTTGTTGTTCCTTGGAGTGCTTTGAAGATCAAGGAAGTTAGATACCTAAGCTCCTTGACACTATAGCGCTTTCTAGTAGAGAAAGGAGGAACTTTAGTGTTGGCGGAAAATCCAGAGATTAATTTTGTCACTATGAACACGGTCTACTGAATTCAAATGGGTTCTTAAAATGCCTACAACGAATGACATGCGTGTCGTGATTTTTGTCGCTTGTCAAAAAATCACTTTCCATGGTCAGGAGCGAACCAGCAAGCTTGGGGGTTCATAGACCGACAGGAAAGACACTCTCAGATACACCCTGTAAATGTTAATCACATGCAATTTATATCAGTTTCTTTTTTGCATATTCCAGTAATTGGAATTCTTTTGTATTGACAGATTGAAAACTACAATATTAACCGTCAATATGGCAACACTGAAAAATGGCTTCAAAGCTCTCTTTATTTAGCTAAAGTCATAGACATTTATCTTAACCTTAACTGAAACAGCTACAGTACTATCCATTGATCAAATGTCAACACTCCTTTTAATTATTAAATTCTCTATCAGCTCTAATTCCCCTTCTTCTCCCCCAGGCTCTCATATCTTGTGGGGCGTGGGTTGGCGACCACGGGACCCCAGCTGAGTCCGGCATTGCTTCCACTTACTTGTGCCATGCTCCTCTCCGTCTTCTTTCCTGTCCACCTCCCTTGGTCAACTCTTGTTCTTTTCCGACCCCGACGGTATTAGAGTATCCGAGGCCTAGGGAGCCTTCCACTTTCCCGCCTTAATTGGCCCTTGTCTCATCTTTCCTGATCCCTCCTTCTTCGAGCGGTCAGACCTCTTGTTTTCTTTTCATTATATTTCCTTTTCTCTTTAAGATTCCTGCATTGTTTTTGTTAATTGGCTCTCCGTGTATCTAAATTCCCTTAAGCGTTTTTTTGGCATCTACACTACATTTTGTAGGTATTTTTAATCTACGTTGCATTTTGTAAGTTTTTTCGATCTAAATTGCATTTCGCGATTGTTTCCAAACTCAATTGCATTTTGTAAAGATTGACAATCGAAATTGCTTTTTAGTACGTCTTTCAATGTAGGTGCAGGGCATTTTAGTGAGTTTTTTGAATTTCAATTGCATTTTGTAAGAATTTTCAACCAAAACCGCATTTTGCAAGAATTATAAATCTAAATTGCATTTTGTGTGGTGGGCATTTTGCAAGTATTTTGATTCTCAATTGCATTTTGTGGGTATTTTGAATCAAAATTTCATTTTCTCAAGCATTTTCAATCTAAATTTCCTATTGTAAGTATTCTCAATCCAAATGTGTAGTTTGAATCTACGTGCATTTTGTAAGCATTTTCAATTTCAATTGCATTTTGTACGTATTTTGAACCTAGCCTACATTTTGTGCGTCCTTTTTTTTCAATCTATTTCTTTTGTGAATCTTTCCGTTCTAAATTCCCTTTTGTAAGAACATTTTGTGAGTTGTTTCAATCTGAGCTCCTTTTTGTAAGTATTTTCCGTCTCACTTAATTTTCGTTATGGTTTCCATTTCATTGTCATTTTCGCTCTCACCCAGACCATTAGGGGCCGATAACCTAGATGTTAGGCCCCATAAAACAACAATTATCATCTTCATCATTATCATCCTCTTTCTTTGCCCATGTAAATGATACATTCTCCTCCTTCTGCCAGTTCGACAGAACTCTGAAAGGCCTCTCCTTCTTTCCACCTTCAGCCAGCACAGTAGAGCTCTGAAGGCCTCTTCTTTCTTCCCCATCGACAAGTGTTCGTGGTCCCTCCTCGCTGCGTCCATAATAATTGTAGTCGAGGACAACGTCTTGAATACGAAATATCGAGAAGAAAGTGAAAGAAGAGAGAAAGAAGAAAGGGGAAAGGAGTCTCACCAGGAAAAATACTTTCTTAGATGGAAATTGCGCGGTAAAAAGGAAAAGACAGTTGAAGATCAAGAAAAGTAAGAAAGGGGAATAGAACATTTTAACTGAATATCTTTAAAAGATTTTAAGCTTCTTTTATATGCCTGTTGCTATTCTTTAACAAATTAAGTAGGGCCTATTGAATTTTTGCATTTTGTTGGCACAAGTTAGTGTAAAATGTGGATTTTCACCGATGTATCAAAAGAGAATATTAAGTGGAAATCTCTACATACACTAAGTGTCCAAAAGTGAAGCATAATCACCAAACCGAAGCCATACCACCTAATAGGAATGTCAGACGGATCGCTGAACAAACAGAAGCTGAATCACACACCATATGTCACACAACTTGTCCAAAGAAACAATGTCAGAAAGGTTCTGATAGCTAAGGCACACCTTTGACAACAACTAACAAAACTTGGCAATGTCTTCCACAACATAATATGCTGTTTATAGGCTGTATGGTTACCCCTAACGGCCACACATGCTTCGCAGCGACGTGGCATGCTCTCTATCAGATGGTCCAAGAGCTCTTATGGCAGTCGATACCATTCCTCCGGAAGGGCAATGCGAAGCTCTTGGAGGGTCCTTGATGGAGGCTGACGGGGTGCGATTCGCCTCCCCAATGCATGCCAGGCATGTTCTATAGGATTCAGATCCGCAGACCTCGCTGGCCAGTCCATGCGATGAATGTCTTCCCCAGCCAGAAATGTATCCACCAGAGCAGCATGGTGCGATCGGGCAATATCGTCCATTAAGAGGAAGTCAGGACCAACCGCACCTCTGAAGAGTCGAACATGTAGTATCAGTACCTCATCCCTTTATCTCCGAGCGTTCAGTGTTCCTTGGACCACCCATGAAGATGTGCAGGTCTTTACGGCCATTCAACATAATGCCGCTCCACACCATGACGCCAACACCACCATACTGGTCCCGTTTCACGATGTTCTTGAGGTTGTATCGGCTACGCGGTTCTCTCCAGAGACGGGAATCGTTCTGCGAACTGAAGCTGGATTCATCTGTGAAGAGCACATGCCTCCATTCATTCATGGTCCAGTTTTGACGTTGACGGCTCCACAGTAAACAGGCCCGTCTCTGTGCTGGAGTGAGCGGGACGCACACCGCTGGACGTCTGGCAAACAGCCCTGCTGTTCTAAGCCACCGGTACACAGTTAGCCGGGAAACGTCAACCCCTGAGACGGCTGCAAGCTCCGCTGTCAATTATCTTGCAGGTGCACTCCGATTTCGTCGGGCGGTTAAGGCCAGATATCGGTCCTGGTGTGGGGTGGTTAGACTACTCTTGGTCGACTTGGTACTGGCCTACGACTAATATCTCCTGTGTCTCGAAATTGTCTCCAAAGCCTGGAAATGACACTTTGTGGCACATTCATGGATACGGTGACTTTGGTCTGTGTCTGGCCTGCTTCCAGGCGGCCGAGTATTCTACCCTGCAAAACGGGGTCCAAATGGCGTCGTTGTGTCAGTATGTTGTCACGTTCATCACGAGGCTACACTCCGCACACTAGAACAGGGCAAATACGACTGAGGGAATATGGGGCGCAGGTACTGGCTGTGTTTTCCTTGCGGCTACGCCGCTAGTCAAAGCAGGGAATACTCCATTCCTATACAGAGCAAACACGTAAGGTTGGTAGGTGCACATTTCGTGCGATTTTCGGTCTATTTCCTGTTTCCCTGCTTATTCGTAACATGCTTATCTTTTGGACACTAGTGTAGTATAAAATAAAATCCCCGATTCTTTGATGCAATGGGTTATCGCGAGAACCACTGGATGGATTTGGATGCGGTTTTGACTATTCTGTAAAGGATTTCTCGAGGAAGGTTCCTGTAGAATAACATTCATTTATGACCAAAGGAAGCCGAGCAGTAACGATTTCAGTGAATCGAGTCGTAGAGAAACCTGCCATCAGTTCGCCATTCATGCTTGCACTGGGTAAACTGTTAACATACAGCCTTATACTATGAGTGTAAGAATGTTAGCATTAAAAGTTCTACAAAAATGTCCGGGTCAGCATATCTATATCATTAATACATCGCCCACTATAAGTGATTTTACGTTTTCATTTCTTCCAATAATTTCCATTCAGTGGAAATTTACCGGGTGAGTTAGGCGGGGTCGTTATTGCGTGGCTGTAGGCAGTCGCTCACATTCGGGAGGCAAGGAGGTTCGACCCCCCCCCCTCCCCGCGCCGTTAACCTTGAAGATGGTCGTCTGTGGTTTCCCATCTTCCTTCCAGGAAAAGGCTGGGATTGTTCCCTAACTATAGGCCACAGCCGCTACCTTCCAATGGCTCGTCCTTACAATCACACTTTACTCCCCAGACAACACTCCACACGTAATGGTATTGTAGCTCACCCCATGGGTGTCCGCATAGAAGCAGCTACAAACTCTGGCGAGCCGAACATGTCCTCGGACACTCCCGGCACTAAAAGCCATACGATTAAAAAAAAGTGGAAATTTAAATTACTAAGCGAGTTTACGAGCTAGCGAGCAATTCTGTCACCCCAGCTTCGCCCATCATCAAACTGTCGAGTTGAGACTTCAGAGAAGAGTGTATGTGTTTGGAATTTCGCTGTTCACCTCGGCTTTTCTGAATTGCGTCTGGGACCTGCCGTCCAAACGCCTTTCAAACTTACGCTGGGTAAACCGTTGAAGATACCAGGCGAAACTGGGGTGGGTTGCTAGTTATATTATAATTGGTATATCAAGAGTAAACTCCTATTATACGCTTTTTAGTCGGTCAACAAGAGTGTGGTGCCATCATTGTTTGAATAACGTCGGCGCCTTTGCGTATTATCAATCTGCTACGAGCTACATGAAGAGTCAGGTGCCAGCCGGTAAACAGTTCGATACAGACAATACCCGGATTTCCTCTTGTTACTAAACAATGAACGCAAGAACAATGGCTGCCAAATAGAGCGAAGAGCAGGTGGCTTTCTCAATCGATTCGTCTCGTGTATAATAAGCCACAGGTAGGTCCATAGCCGCTGGACAATTAGTGTTTGTACAACGAGACACAGGAAACAAAAGGAAACCTATAACCAATGTCGTATATGAGGCGGCTGTGTAAACAGGCAGGCGATTGAGAACGACAGTGTTGTTTGTTGGAGTTTGGGGAAGTGACAGGTTTAGGTTTGGTAATGGCACATATCGTTACTCGTGTAACTGGTGTTCGATTCTTATCCAATCTTGATCCTCAAAGAACGACCGCCAAGGATAAAAATTCATTCATTAAGTCATTCATTCATTCATTCATTCATTCGTTTATTCTCTCACTCAGTCATTCACGCAACCACTCATTTATTTATTTATTTATTTATAATAGTTCACGAAAAATAATGCTGGCCACAGTGGGTGAGTGGTTACCGTGTCGACTTACTAACCCCAAGCTTGCAGGTTCGCTCCTGGCCATGGTAAGTGATTTTTTGAAAGGCGGCGAAAATCACGATACGCATGTCATACGATATTGGCATGTTAAAGAACCCATTTGAATCCAGTAGGCCGCGTTCATAATGGAAAAATTAATCTCGGAATTTTCTACCAACACAAAGTTCCTCATTTCTCTACTAGAAAGCGATATAGTGTCAAAGAGCTTAGATATCTAACCTCTTTGACTTTCATAGTGCTTCAAGGAACAACAAAATTTGACATGTAAGCTGTCCTCTGGGTGAAAATAACAAAGCTTGTGCCTGGTATCCGAGGCAATACGATATTATTGTTATTCTATCGAAAAAAAATACCTCATGTCAATACAATTATTATTCATAATAATACTAATGTTATTGGTTTTACGTCCCGTTTAACTACTCTGGCTTTTTGAGACGCCGGGGTGCCGGAATTTCGCCCCAAAGGGGATCTTTAGCGTGCCAATAAGTCTACTGACACGGCTCCCTCACATTTGAGCATCCTCAAATGCCAGCTGACTGTGCCAGGATACGAACCTGCAATCTTGGGCCCAGCAAGCGAGAACGTTACCGCTGAGCCACGCAGCCAGCCAATTATTCTTCATATAGTACAATGTATCGGTTTCGGTCACATTACGACTTTCGTCAGCAAAATTTAATTAATACAAAATAAAGTTGTAAGTCTGATAGGCCTACTGTACTGAACCCATGTACCATTGGTTCAAGGGTTCGAATCCATGTATTTTTGTAAAAGGAAGGAAGGAAATATACAGTCTTCAGAGGAACATAGAAAGATTTTATACAAGAAGGCTAGCATAACGTTGTGAAATAAACTGAAGCCAGGTGGCCAGGAAATGAGATCATGCATTACGCATTGATAAGGAGCCAGTCACGAATATAAATAGAACGAGTGGAATTTTCCAAGCGAGTGACGAAGAGCGTGTTTCGGAAATCGCCCTTACCTTGCAGTAAAATGGCAACCGCGCAGCCGTGCCAGAAGAAGAATAATTAGATTTAACCCATTTGCAAGAATAAAATTAACTAAAGAAATACAGCATTGTGAATCATTTCGGAATAGAGTTTTTTGTGTGGAGAAAGATGTTATATTAAAGGCCCCGGAAAGAAGTGCCGACGTGGTCATACGTCATTGGGGGTTTCCCGAGACCCGAGGAGGGGGGAATTAAAAATCAACTGTAACACCCACACAGCTGAAGACTAAATTTTATTTAATATCTCAGAACTGCACGATCGATTTGCATGTGCAAAGAAGTCAGTTTACGTTTAGAAAACTAGCTTTCCAGAGATATAATTTTAAATAATGTGCGACCATTACTTCAAAAGTTGGTTCCGAAAAAGACGTAGAATTTATCTTTTTGTCGCCGATTTGTATAAAAGCCCTGGCAGAGCCAGGCTAATCATGCAGTTTCAAACAGCCAGAGGGGGGTCACTGTGCTACATCACATCGAATGCAGTTATTCCGAGAGCCCGAGAGGGGGCGTCTGGCTGTATCAGTATTATTCAGTCTTGAACGACCGCCGAGGCGGGTCGTACTGTTTCACCAATCATCCAGTTCCGTGAGCGCCGAGACGCTGCACGATGAAGCATCAGAGTACGATAAGTATCATCAAAGTATCGCCGTGTGGAGAATTAGGAAAATCCTAATACAGGATTTAGTTCCGCCAATATTAGTCTTACAGTGAAAAGTTCAGTATTACAGTCGAAGTAGTCTGCGAACTTAAAGAATAGGCGATAGGTCTTCAATAACAGTTTATTTAAACGACCAAGTGTATCGTAACGTTTTGAAGTACCATAACAGCGAAACAAACATTCTATCAACGTTAAAAGAACCCGATCAGGGTCGGACAAAATAAGGTCCGCATAGTATTCTGAAAAGAGAGGAATTATAGAACTGAGTAATCAGAAAGGAGAAGTAAATTCAAGACGTTGTTTCAAGGAAACGAACGAACTATAAAAAGCACTAAGATACGAGGAGTATTAGATGCTAGAAAATAATAGGTCACCGATAGAGTATTTGGGAGACCGAGAACAAGACAGACTTTCGCTAGACGACTAATAGGGTCTAGAAAGAAGCAGGTTTGAGCTAAAAATAATAATAGCCGATCATCAGGAAACCGGATTCGAAGAAGTACCAGTCCAGGGAGGGGTAGAGTGTTCGAGACTTTCATATTCTGGTCAGATAGGAAGCCGACATCTACTAGTTCACCCTTGGAGACGGGGAAGAAAATATCACGTGTGCAAGGCCTAATCAAAGCCTCAGTGATTAGAATCAGTGTAGTGTAAATATATAAAATTTGTGTTAGATAGTAATTTTTCAGTGATTTTATTGTGTGTAATAGAAGAATACCGAAGTGTATTTTAAAATGTTACCAGTGTTTAAAGTATATAAAGTATATGTGTGTCAAGATATGTCAGTGTATAAAATGAATTTGAACACGATGGTGTAATCACAAATAGTGGGCAAAAATGAAACATCGTTGGAAAGCACGGTAATGGACCGTCTGAACATGTAAGTAACTATTTTCATTATGTTATGTGTTGGGGGAATATTTGTGTACAATCCCCCTGAGAATGATAATTAGGGATGTTTTTAAATAATAAATAACAGAATAGGAGCGCGATCTGAACAAATAAAAATTGAGAAATTATAAAATGATTATGTGAAATGAATAAATCCTTAGATGAAATGTATAGAATAAAATATCAGTGTATTTGATAAATGTTACGAAAGCAAGCGGTAAAATATAATAATAATATAAATTATATAAATGAAGATTAAGTTGAATTATATGAAAGTAATAGCTTTTGAGCTTTTGTATAACGATTATTGTCACGGGAGAGGATTAATATGAAAGTTTGAGATATAGATCAATGATGATTTTGAATTTATCAGTTCTCTGGATGACGCTAGGCCTTAAAGTAATGTATAGCGCATTGTCGCACATTAAAGTAAATTGTCACGCTAGGAAGGCGTTGAATCTAAATATACTTGGTAAATTAATTATGAGGGACAGTTGATTGCGGTAATTGATGATAAGTCCTCCATATAGTGATGTGGATCACGAGGCGTTGTATAAGGGTGCGAATTATTATATTGATGAGCGCAGGTTAGACCGAGGTCGCCCTAAGCCGCTAATTTGTTGTAAAGTCCTCCAGTATGGGATTGGTTCCCGAGGCAGCTGAGAGAGTCGAACCCAGACTCGTATAGTTGTTGAAGCCCCTAAATATTGTTGTTTTATTGAATTATTCTTACCCATCAATGATGACACTTCATAATTAATAAATGCCAAGGTTACGAAAGTGGTCTATGAACCTAAATAATGTAGTTTAAATGTATGAAAGAAACGCCAGGTCTGTTCAGAGAACTGTGTTTGAGAAATAGCTGTTTTAAAGCATGAGTAGAGCGGTCCCGTGTGGGCGATACTGAGGGTCTCCTTCCCGGGCAATAAATCAAGTCGAGTGTCACGGTCCAACCCCTCGCTATTGAAAGTGTGGTAGGTTAGGGGAACCGTCTATTTGAAGTAATAATAAACCATGAGTGTTTAGAGTTTGTTAATGTCCCGGGATTCGAACCGAGGTTCTTGTAGATGAAAATTACCGCGTGCAAGTTCAGATCGTTTGCTTTCTTATGAGATGGTCTTTTAAGACAGATAATAATAAATATAAATCCCTAATGTAATGAGATATTGATGTAGGATTTCACGAGTTCAATGAAGACAATTAGATTTCGGGAGTGATCATAATTTTTTGACTTTGTTCAAGTAGTCTTCTATAACTCGGGAGTACACAGGTATTTTTCCCGATCACTGTAGTGAATTTGTTAACTTGAGAGAGGTGGTAACATGAGAACATTGTGAAATGCCCAAAAATTTAAATAAAGGTGTAACAATTACTTTGAATAAGATTATATATTGTCTTGATTATAAGAAACTCATAAAATAGATATTGAGGTGTGTAAAAGAATAACACAGTTTATAGGGGAAAGTATCGAGCCATTGGAGCTCGTGATTGTAGTGAAATTTAAAAGGGATACTTTATGGAAGTGAAATGAATTATAAGTTTGTTGGTTTGAAGGAAACCATGTATTTTAATATAATATTTGTTTGATTTTATGTATTCCTTTTCACTTTGAACAAGTTAGAAGGATTGGTCAGTAGTTTATTTGTTTTATTTGTTTGTAGTGCCATATGTTTGGTAAATTAAATGTTTTATAATAGGAGTTGATTTTGTTTTTATTTTGGAAGTGTATCCTCTATTTAATCCAAAATGTGTAAGTCACAGAGTGGGAGAACATACCATAACCCCGAAAATCCCGATTTGAGCATTGCTGGCATACTGTGATTTGCATATTTCTTGCTAAAAGGGCACAGTACTTAACATTATAAAAACGTTACGTTTAAAACTATTTCTAACAAGTAGTTCTGTGAAGAACTATACAGCATATTTTCATATATGTTAATTGCCTCTATCAACATACAAAATTTCAGTTTGATTGCTGTAATAGATTCGTAGATATTGAGAACAGACTAAATACTTCGGATGGTTGCCATGTTGGATTTTTATGTATGTAGATCTTAGAGTTATGTGTAGATTATTGTGTACGTGTAGTATTCACACTTCAATCGCATAATTAGGACACAAGAAGTAAAAGCGAAATTTTAAAATTTCACACAGCTGCCATCTTGTGGTTATGGAAACAATTGAAAAAATAGATACCAGTGGATTAACATTTGTATAAGGATTTACTGCACTAAGTGTCACTGCACTCGGATGGTTAAATTGTGAGAAACGACCATGTGAATATTTATAATTCGCGTCGCCGCCATGTTGGATTTGTGATCACCAGGTTATTGAAAGTCCTATAGGTGAACTTATGTTCATAGCCCCTATGAATATTAAAAAATTCAGTTTGATTGCTGTAATGGATTCCTAGATATCGAGATGCATTTAAATATGTCAGATGGTCGCCATGTTGGATTGTTATTTGTATAGGCCATAGAGTCATGTACCATTAAAGGAAAATTATTGCGTAGGTTCATTATTCAAACTTTCACTTAGATCGCATGATTACGACACAAGAAATAAAAACTAAATTTTAAAATTCGCAAAGGCGCCATCTTGAGGTTATGTAAACAATTGAACTGAATTAGATACCAGTGCATTACAATGTGTGTAAACATTTCCTGTAACAAGTTTCATTGCGTTTGGATCATTAAATCACGAGAAAGGTCTATTTAAAATTTTCAAATTCGATAGGCCGCCATATTCGTTTTGTAATTAACCGGCTTTTAAAGTCTTATAGATGAACTTGCAGTAGGGACCTTTATATTCGTACAAAATTTCAGGGTGATACTGCTAATAGTTTCAGAGATATAGATTGCTAATGAAATATTTAGCACATCCGCCATCTTGAGGTTATGTAAACAATTGAACGATGTTAGATGTCGGTACATTACAATGTGTAGAAACATATACTGTACCTAGTTTTATTGCGTTTGGTTAGTTAAATTGCGAAAAATGTCTATTTAAAAGTCGCAACTTCACTTGGCCGCCATGTTGGTTTTGTAGTTGCCAGGTTTTCAAAGGTCACTTAGGTGAACTTCTAGTAGTTCCGTTTATCACCGTAAAATATTCCAGGGTGATATCGGTAATGGTTTCGGAGATATTGAATGATGGTGAAATATTTTGCATAGACGCCATGTTACATTGGTGATACATAACAAAATTTGAAGGGCACGGTTGTGTTTGTCCGGAATAGTGCTATGGACTTACCGAGTTTCATTGAAATCGGTCCAGCCGTTTAGAAGTTATTAGGGGGAGGGCTCATACCATCACACACTCCATCACACACATGCACACACAGAAAGACACACAAAAAAGGTGATCTCATAATCCTATTTCTTTCTTAAATGAATATAGGCTAAAAATGGTAACAGTCTAAATTATTAAAAATTTACTAAAAGACCAAAATATCTGTTACAATTTTGATTACTGTGGAAAAAATAATTCTTGAAAACAGCTCGACGTGGGAAATACCAATGTTGTGGACACTTGTGGAAGACTACATTATTTTACCCTACACTCTATTACGAGATGCTGTGTTGCTGTCTGGAGAAGTTCGCTCTTTAACAGAACACACGACTCGCTTTCTCAAGTATGTAGTAGCGTTACGCAATAATCACACAATATGTGTCCCAAGACATTAGAGGAGTCTTCTCCAAAGCACAATTACCCTTCATCCAACCCCTCATCCTACTCGCCTGGTGAACCTCTCACGTCGCCATGTTCTGCTCGAGAAGCAGCAGCACTTCCCTCTGGGGATAGACGGGAGAAACAAAACGCCGCCACGCAAGTGCATGAAACTAAAAACAAAGTGGAAACACGATACTGTTTTAGGAAGTTGTCTAACCTTTGGTATATTGACTTCCACGGCCAGTGAATTAAAACTCAGCATTTTTTCTTGGTTTGTACCTGGCCTTGTATGGGGGTTTCATCTAGGATACCAAGCTGGTTCATCAGTGGGCGCTGGTACACCCGCTCGGACCCCCACCGGAGTAGCGAACTGCGCGCTACCTCCCTTTATATAGAGTGCAAATGTCCCACTTTGCTGCGAGAACAAAAAGCTCCAGCAGCCTTAATCTTCCTCTGAAGGCTTCCAAAAAGATGGTATATTGGCTTTCACGGCCAGAGAATTAAAACAAGACACGGCACAACCCTAGAAAAATTGCTGAGTTTTAATTAACTGGCCGTGAAAGCCAATATACCATCCTTTTGGAAGCCTTAATAGGGATGTTAAGGCTGCTTGAGCTTTTACTTCTCGCAGTAAAGTGGTGCAGTTGCACTCTATATAAAGGGAGCTAGCACACAGTTCGCTACTCCTGTGGGAGTCCGCTGATAGCCAGCTTGATGTCCTAGGCGAAACCCCACACAAGACACAGCACAAACCTAGAAAAAATGCTGTATGAAACCTTCGTTTTGCATCAAGTTACGGTGTGATTATTGGCTCAATTCTATTCTACCCAAAAATGAAAGATCACTGGATATTGGTTATTTCGGCAAAATTAGTTGATGGCTAATTGCCTAACGCTAGCATGTCCTAACGCATCACCAAACCTTCTCCAACATTTAGGAAATAAAAATGGCGCGCTACATTGAACAGTCCAGCAGGTTTGATGTTACCTCGCCCCAGGACATGAGGAAACTTGGTCAATGTGGAAGACGCTCAAGTGAGAACATGCAACTTAAAGAGGCAAAACAATAAGAATTCTTATTTAATGACTCGAATCTTGTACAACAATTGTACATATTTACAATATAAACAAGAAGTTCCGTGAAGAACTATACAGCCTACTTTTCATGCCAATGATTATTCTACAGAATATGAACCTATCTAGAATAATGACGAAATTAAGTTGCTAATATCGAAATTTCCAATTAGTTCGAAATACTGTATACCTGGCATAATGTATCCTAATAGAGCACTACAGTTGGCAGCCCTGATGACTGAATATATTCTTAGTTCCATCTCTTAAGGTACAAAATACAAAATTTGGTTGAAGTCCAATGAATAGCTTGGACGTTACATGCAGTTGAACATTGGATCTAACAGCGCACGTAAAATCATGTTGGCAACAATGTCATGCATGTATTGGTCAGAAATAATCTGATATAATATGATCTATTGTTGTGCCAATTTTGAATGAAATCCATTAGTTAGTATAGAAGTTACATGCATTTTAAAATTGGACCTATCAGCAGGCTTAGAATCATGTTGGCAGCACTGACGTATATTAGTTACTCCAAATTCGTCTAGAATGCCAGGTACTATACGTGTGCAAAGTTTAGAGCTATTGGCTTGCATACTTTCTGATATATTGATATTAGGGTAACAAAAATAAGGACAGCACATATTAACAGTTGGCACCCCTGGTTGCTCCTTAGAATACGCATAGTCATATCTGTTATGGTACACATAGCACATACGAAATTTTGGTTGAAATCCAAATGATAGTATGGAAGTTACATGTATTTAAAGTTGGACCTGTCAGCAGGCTTAGAATCATGTTGTTAGCACTGACGTATATAAGTTACTCCAAATTAATATAGAATGTCAGGTACTATACGTGTGCATAGTTTAAAGCTGTCGGCTTGCATACTTTCTGATATATTGGTATTTGGATAAAATAAATTAGGAGCATTTATTAACAGTTGGCAGCCCTGGTAGGTCTTAAGAATACGCTCAGTCATATCTGGTTATGTACACATACAACATACAAAATTTGGTTGAATCCCAATTGATAGTGTAGAAGTTATATGCATTTAAAAATTGGACCTATCAGGAGGCTTATAATCATTTTGGCAACACTGCCATGTTTGGCCTCCTGGAAATTAAACTGAAATATTATGATCTGTACGTGTGCCAATTTTGAAATAGTTCCCATTCATACTTTCCAAGATATCCAACATGGAGCTCAAATTTCAATTGCGATTTTATAGCAGTTGGTATCACTGACATCATTTTCAAATATGGCCGTGAGATATTCAGGTATAGATCTTTACTCCTACCAAATTTTGTTTCGATTGCTGCAGCCGTTTAGGAGTTGATAGGGGGGGACACACACACAGACAGACAGACAGACAGACAGACAGACAGACAGACAAACACACATTTGCCTGATCTCATAAGTCTACTTTTTCCTCATTTTTGCAAAATGTGAAAAGTAGGCTAAAAATATCATATGGCCTCGGGTGCTGGCTGCAAACTTAGTTAATTGATACCCAGAGGGCAACTTGCATGTCGAATTTTATACCTCCTTGAAGCGCTATGAAAATCAAGGAGGTTACATATCTAAGCTCCTTGACACTATAGCGCTTTGTGTTGGCGAAAAATCCCGAGATTAATATTGCAATTATGAACACGGCCTACTGAATTAAAATGGGTTATTTAACATAGCAACATCGCATGACATGCGTATCGTGATTTTTTTCACCTTTCAGAAATCACTTGCCACGGCCAGGAGCGAACCTGCAAGCTTGGGGGTAGGCAGTTCGATGCGATAACCACTCACCCACCGTGGCAAGCATATGAAATGAATCACATACATCATTGCTGCTGTAAACAAAATTTAAAATTTTCAAAACTCAAATCGTAACTATTAGTATCTACTTTTCAAAATGGGCCCTTGTTTTGAGTTGTCCTTCACCGTTCATAGCCTACTTTTCACATTTTGAAAAAATGAGGAAAATGTAGACTTATGAGATCAATCCGGGAAAATGTGTGTGTGTCTGTATGTATGTCCTTCTGTCTGTCTGGCTGTGTGTGTGTCCCCCCCCCCCCCTATCAATTCCTAAATGGCTGCAGCAATTGAAACCAAATTTAGGATGAGTAAAGATGTGTACCGGAATATCTCAAGCCCATATTTGAAAATGTCAGTGCTACCAACTGCTGAAAAAACGCACTCGAAATTTGAGCTCCATGTTGGATATCATGGAAGGTATGCTTGGGAGCTACTCCAAAATTGGCACACTTGTAGACAGTAAAATTTCAGTTTAATTTCCAGGAGGCCATACATGACAGTGTTGCCAAAATAATGTTAAGCATTCTGATAGGTCCAACATTTAAATGCTTATAACTTCTACACTATTAATTGGATTTCAACCAAATTTTGTATGTAATATGCGTACATAAACTGATATGACTGAGTGTATTCTTAAGAGCCGCCAGGGCTGACAACTGTTAATAATTGCGCTCTCTCTTTTCTTCATCCAAATACCAATATATCTGAAAGTATGCAAGCCGACATCTTTAAACTATGCACACGTTTAGTACCTGACATTTTAGATTAATTTGGAGTAATTTATATACTTCAGTTCTACCAACATGATTCTAAGTCTGCTGATAGGACCAATTTTTAAATACATGTAACTTCTATACTGTCAGTTGGGTTTCAACCAAATTTGGTATGTGCTATGTGTTACATAACAGATATGACTATAAGTATTCTTAAGAGCAATCAGGGCTGCCAGCATTTAATACATTCTGTCTATATTTTTTTACCCTAATATCAATATATCAGAAAGTACGCAAGCCAACAGCTCTATACTTTGCACACGTATAGCACCTGACACTCTAGATTAATTTGGAGTAATTAATATATCAGTGCTGCCAACAAGATTCTATGCTTGCTGATAGGTCCAATTTTAAAATACATGTAACTTCTATACTAACAAATGGATTTCAACCAAAATTGGCACAACAAGATATCATAATATTTCCGATTATTTCTAACCAGCACACGCATGACATTGTTGCCAGCATGCTTTTACGCGTGCTGATAGATCCAATGTCTATCTGCATGTAACGTCCATTGGACTTCAACCAAATTTTGTATTCTGTACCTTAAGAGATGGAACTAAGAATATATTCAGTCACCAGAACTGCCAACTGTAGTGCTCTATTAGGCTACATTATACCAGTAATATTTCGAACTAATTAGACATTTCGATGTTACCAACTTAAATTCATCATTATTCTAGATAGGTTCATAAACTGTAGATCAATCATTGGCATGAAAAGTAGGCTCTTTAGTTCGTCACAGAACTTCTTGTTTTTCTTCATATCTGCCGTGTTTATTGGAATCCTTCAATATTTATTTTTATAAATGCGCGTTATACCTGCAGTTACACCTCAGCTATCAACATATTTGTTTCTTGAATTATATTATTCCATCTTCTTTGAGAACAAACTTAAGAAAAACTTTTAAAGTTTTATAGAAAGACTAAATAAAGCCACACATGTTTCAATGAGATTTATTTTGTAGCTGGAGCACTTAAGAAAAAGTAAAGTCAAAACAATCCTATAATCATGAGAAATAGGAGATAACAGCAAAGAACAGGCCAAATCAAAGGCAAATATTGAAAATTGGATACAAAATAAGATAACAATTTTTAAAATTTAGAAGTTTGCTTTTAATAACAAGTTGTCTGTGTTTCCTTGGAATTGTATATAATTGTTATTATTATTTATTATTATTTAGCGTGTGATGCATACAAGACAGTAATTAATTTATATAAATTTACACATAAACAATTTCCAGCATCAGGACCCTTCATATATGGGCTGCTAGGTCTTGAATCCATGGAGCTCTTCTAAGGTCCCATAGCTCATATGAGGGCATCCCTGTACGATGTGCTTGATGGTTTGCACTTCGTATCCACATTCACAACGAGGCGAGTCTATCCAACTCCACTGATGTAAGGCTGCTCTAGTTCGAGCAGTGCCACATCGAATTCTGTTGAGACGGGACCAGACAGCTCGAGGGAGATGGAATCTAGGTAGTTTGATGGTAGGATCAAGTACTTCATTAGGCCACGAGGTGGAGAGATATACCATTCAACTTTCCATGTATTTCGGGTGTCGAACGGAGCTGAAGTAAGTTCCATAGCCGTCTTGTAGGCTGGTATCCGTGATTTCAACCTGGATGTAGAAGATTGATTGACGTCTTGGTGTATTGGGAGAACTTCACTATCCATAATTCTGTGCCACAGGCGGGAAAGAGATTGGTGTCTCCTGATGTGAGGAGGAACAATATTACACAGTACAGGTATCCACTGTGAGGGAGTGCAATGTCGAGTGCCAGAGATAATCCGCATTGTCTGGCGGAGTTGAATATCAACCAGTTTGCAATGGGAGCTGTTCAACCATACGCCTGCACAGATTTGACAGGCACAGTTTTAATATTAAAATTGTTATTAGTTTGGCACTTTAAGCTGTAGTCTATGTGTCCCCTTAACTGGCTGCGCTCAGGAGTTGGCAGATCAAAGAGCAACCTGAAAAGGTAGTGATTTGCATGTGACTCTTCATTAAGCAAATGCGGTGAAGAGCAGACCATGGACCATCTCCTCATCCGCAAGCTGTGCCCTACAACCTGCCCTCTCGAGGACTTAATGCAAGCCACCAAAGAGGCCTGTGAACTGGCGGGATACTGGTATCATTGCATTTGAATTTTGTGTGCGTTTGTAGAGCGTATGAGGATGGCCGCTGTACGGGGAGGTGTGTGAATGCTTTTGGTACCAATTGCTGAATTGTTTGTGAGTGTATTGTGCGTTGTCTGACACGATTGAATAAATAAATATCAGAAATCAGGGCAACTAAGTGTTGACAGTGTGTAAGACGAACTTCGGTTTATGATGGTTACATCACACATTGGCTGAAAACTCAGCAGGGTGACGGGGCATGTCTTATCCTTGAAATATTTTGGGTGTTACAGAAAAGACAATCTTACCTCTAGCTAATGCCTTACTCAAACATTACTTAAACCGTAACTTGCATGGTGAAACACCATGCACTGCTTACACCCATGGGTCCCAGACAGCCAAATGTAGATTACCTTATCTACCTCATATTATATCACGTTTTGGAAAACTTAAGTAATTTCAAGAAAACTGATTAATTTTAATTATATTTTATTTTCACTTTCTCATCGACAATATTTTTGAAACCTACCGTAATTGGAAAACACACGATTTCTCAACGTTTTAAATACAAAACACACAAATATTCAACCTATTTATACAAAACACGCAAATATTCAACCTTTCTATACAGAACCCACAAATATTCAACTATGTTATACAGAACCCACTAATATTCAACCTTTTTAAACAGAACCCACAAACATTCAACCTATTTATCCAGAACCCACAAATATTCAACCTATTTATACAGAACCTACACATATTCAACCTTTTCATACATAATAATAATAATAATAATAATAATAATAATAACCCCTGGCCCTACAGCTCTTGAAGGGCCTAGGCCTACCGAGTGACTGCTGCTCAGCCATTTAGCCTGCAGATATCTGGGTGACGCGTGGTCAGCGCATCGTGTCGTCTCGGCCGTTCATCTTGGTTTTCGTGACCGGACCTTTTTATACAGAACACACAAATATTCAACCTATTTATACAGAACTGTCGTGAGAGATAAAATTACAGTATTGTAGAATAACTGAAGGACGAAACGGAAGCGGACAGGTTTTTCTCCGGGTACTCCGGTTTTCCCTGTCAAAATTTCATTCCAGCAACACTCTCCACTATCATTTAATTTCATCTGTCATTCATTTAATCATTGCCTCAGAGGAGCGCGACATGCTTCGGCAGCCGGCACGGTTCATATCCTCGCCGCTAGATGGGGGCTCCATTCATTCCATCCCTGACCCGGTCGGTCGACTGGAAGCAGGCTGTGGAATTTCATAGAAGAATTGAACTAGGCAAGAAATTGGAAGAAAGCAGTCATGGACTAAGTTATTATAAGGTACAGTCCCGGCATTTGCCCGTAGTTAGAAATTATATATCACGGGACACCATTTTAAGGATGGGCGACGATGGGGTTTGAACACACTCCACTACCTGGTCCACAGATAGGTTGGTCCCATGGGACCTTAACTGGTGCAGCTACAGCTTTCGGGGGGAATCATACTCCTATGATATTAGCGGCTTCGGTGGCGTAGTTGGTAGAATGCTGAGATTCTATGCCCAAGGTTTAGGGTTCAAACCCCGGCCGAAGTTGTCGAATTTTTTAAGAGCGTTAAAAACCCTCAGTATGCCTTCCTTCGGAGGGGAAGTAATGCCGGCGGTCCCATGTCATAGATTTTTGGCATGATAAAGAACTTTCCACTAATTACACTTGTGTGAAGCTAAACTACAGGTTGGATTAGACTAACACTCTTAGGTTCCAAAGTTCGTGGCCAGGATCTGACTTCGGTGGCATCTAATAACCAAGTTTAGAACTAGTTGTCGTTGATGGTGGCGTTTGGTAGCAAAAATAGGAGTATTTGAAAATTGAATGTCTGCAGACCTTACTTGAATTAAAAACAGATAACACACACTAATACAGCCATCACAATTAACACCGGTTATCAGACAGATTCTGCCGGCCCCGTGGTGTTGGGGTAGCGCACCTGCTTCCCACCCGGAGGGTTCGATTCCCGGGTCCGTCAAGGATTTTAGAAACTGACGCGAGGGCTGGAACGGGGTGCACTCAGACTCGTGAGGACAATTGAGTAGCTGTCTGACAGTGAGGCAGCGCCCCAATCATCGAAAATCAAGATTAACGGTCGAGGGGACCCGATGCGCTGATCACGCGTCACCCCAATATCTGCAGGCTAAATGGCTGGGCAGTGGTCACTTGGTATGCCTAGGCCCTTCAAGGGTTGTAATGCCAGAGGTTTATTATAATACAGATTCTACACATACCCAAAGTACACGGGGCTACAAGACCCCGTTGTCGCAGCCCCTAAACTGAGGAACCAACCAACCAACTCCTATGAAAATCCACAGCCTGCTTCCAGTCTCCGACCGGGTCAGGAATGGAATGAGTGAAGCCCCTATCTAGCGGCGAGGATATGAACTGTGCCGGCTGCCGAGGCCTGACGCACTCCTCTGGGGCAATGATTAAATGAATGACAGATGAAATGAAATGATAGTGGAGAGTGTTGCTGGAATGAAATTTTGACAGGGAAAACCGGAGTACCCGGAGAAAAACCTGTCTGCCCCCGTTTTGTCCAGCACAGATCTCACATGGAGTGACCGGGATTTGAACCACGGGTCCAGCGGTGAGAGGCCGGCGTGCTGCCGCCTGAGCCACGGAGGCTTCAACCAACTCCTATGATTTATCACAATTAGCCTCGAAGATTGACACACACACACACACACACACACACACAGTAAGAACAAGGGGCTGATGACCAGAAGGTTCCTACATTGAAGACCTTCTCCAAGACGGTCTTACTTGTAGAATCACTAAAAGCATTGTCACTGGAGGGTGGCTTTAAAGGGCGCGCCCTCAGAAGGGTACTTACACGGAGGGGACACACAATCACGGTGCGGAGTGGGGCTGAATCGATAATGTCCAAATAACAATGAGGGGTGCTGAAAGGACTTTCTTTCGACATGAACCATTTAAGGTATGGTGAGAGTTGTGCCGACTTGCTGAGGGTGTAGTGGTATGTTCTATGATGCGCTATTATACAGGATGGACCACGCAAGTTGAGACTGTACAATATCTCAAAAACTATGCGTTGTATCAAGAACTGTCTGGAATAAAAGTTGCGTGATATTAAGAGTGAAAGAATATACTATATGTCGTAGTTTACTTGGAAATCGTTTCGATGGTAATTTGATGGTCACGTGAGGTTTTTTAATGGGAGGTTGTAAGCTGTTTTGGGTCAAAAAGTGGAATATTAGATCTTATGTTATTTTGATAGCCTGAAGTCCAATTTATCGTATAATATACATATGCTTATTTGCTGAAAATGTTAACTAAACGCCATTTATAGGTCCTTTGAAGCCACGCCCCCCTTAAAGATCTGTTCCTGCGAACTGGCCTATTTTCTCCTCCTCATTCTTCTTCTCCTGCCCGTCCTTCTCCTTCTTCTTCTTCTGCTCATACTCCTTCTCCTGCCCCTTCTTCTCTTTCTCCTTCTCCTCCTTCTCCTCCTCCTCCTCCTTCTCTTTCTCCTTCTCCTCCTTCTCTTTCTCCTCCTCCTTCTCTTTCTCCTTCTCCTCCTTCTCTTTATCCTTCTCCTCCTTCTCTTTCTCCTGCTCCTCCTTCTCTTTATCCTGCTCCTCCTGCTCCTCCTCCTTCTCTTTCTCCTCCTTCTCTTTCTCCTGCTCCTCCTCCTTCTCCTTCTCCTCCTTCTCTTTCTCCTGCTTCTCCTTCTTCTCCTCCTTCTTCTCTTTCTCCTGCTCCTGCTCCTTCTCCTGCTCCTGCTCCTCCTCCTTCTCCTTCTTCTCCTCCTTCTTCTCTTTCTCCTGCTCCTGCTCCTGCTCCTTCTCCTCCTTCTCTTTCTCCTGCTCCTTCTCCTTCATCTCCTCCTTCTTCTCTTTCTCCTGCTCCTGCTCCTTCTCCTTCTTCTCTTTCTCTTGCTCCTGCTCCTCCTCCTTCTCCTTCTTCTCCTCCTTCTCCATCTTCTCCTCCTTCTCCTTCTCCTGCTCCTGCTCCTTCTCCTTCTTCTCCTCCTTCTTCTCTTTCTCCTGCTCCTGCTCCTGCTCCTTCTCCTTCTTCTCCTCCTTCTTCTCTTTCTCCTGCTCCTGCTCTTCCTCCTTCTCCTTCTTCTCCTCCTTCTTCTCTTTCTCCTGCTCCTGCTCCTGCTCCTTCTCCTTCTTCTCTTTCTCCTGCTCCTTCTCCTTCTTCTCCTTCTTCTCTTTCTCCTGCTCCTGCTCTTTCTCCTGCTCCTGCTCCTTCTCCTTCTTCTCCTCCTTCTTCTATTTCTCCTTCTCCTGCTCCTCCTCCTTCTCCTTCTTCTCCTCCTCCTCTTTCTCCTGCTCCTGCTCCTGCTCCTTCTCCTTCTTCTCCTCCTCTTTCTCCTGCTCCTGCTCCTTCTTCTCCTCCTTCTTCTCCTCCTTCTTCTCTTTCTCCTGCTCCTTCTCCTTCTCATCCTTCTCTTTCTCCTGCTCCTCCTCCTTCTCCTTCTTCTCCTCCTGCTCCTTCTTCTCCTCCTTCTTCTCTTTCTCCTGCTCCTGCTCCTTCTCCTGCTCCTTCTCCTTCTTCTCTTTCTCCAGCTCCTGCTCCTTCTCCTTCTCCTCCTTCTCTTTCTCCTGCTCCTGCTCCTTCTCCTCCTTCTTCTCATTCTCCTGCTCCTGCTCCTTCTCCTTCTCCTCCTTCTTCTCTTTCTCCTGCTCCTGCTCCTTCTCCTTCTTCTCTTTCTCCTCCTACTTCTATTTCTCCTGCTCCTCCACCTTCTCCTTCTTCTCTTTCTCCTCCTACTTCTCTTTCTCCTGCTCCTGCTTCTCCTCTTTCTCCTTCTCCTTCTTCTATTTCTCCATCTCTTCCTTCTTCCCTTTCTCCTGCTCCTCCTTCTTCTCCTTCTACTCATCCTTCTTATCTTTCTCCTTCCTTTCCTCCTTCTCCTTCTTCTCCTGCCCCTTCTTCTCCTCCTCCTGCTCCTTCTTCTCTTTATCTTTCTCCTCCTTATCCACTCCTCCTAATCCTCCTCCTCCTGCTCCTTCTCTTTATCCTTCTCCTCATTCTTCTTCTGCTCCTTCTTCTTTTTCTTCTTTTCCTCCTTCTTCTCTTTCTCCTGCTGCTCCTTCTCCTTCTCCTCCATCTTCTCCTGCTACTTCCTCTCTTTCTCTTTCTTCTTCTCCTGGTCATTTTCCTCTTCCTCCTGCTCCTTCTTCTCTTACCCCTTCTCCTGCTCCTCCCTCTCCTCCTTCTCCTCCTCTTTCTCCTGCTTTTCTCTCTCTAAATAAGCTAGGAAGTTAAAAAGAAACCAGAAGAGGGACAGAGAAGATGAAGACAACCCAGGTGATCCTGAATATGGGCCTGGTGCACATTAAGGTAACACTTATCTTGAAGAGCATTTATCTTCACTTTTGATTTTTTCGAGGCAAATGTTCCTTTTTCTCAGGAAGTATTAACAATAGCGCTCTGAATTTTTTGTTCAGTAATTCAATATGATCAACTAAAGGATTGTATGTTTTCCTGTGATTTTATTATAAATAGAAAACATAGTATTTTATGTTTTCGTAGAGAAAAAAGTTGAAAAATGTAACCTATGAAAAAAAATACAAACATACACATTCCCAAAAACAACTCTTTAAAGATCAAATATAGATCTAAATATCTGTAAGGTTTTGTTTCAATAGGTTAAATACTTAATGAGAAAAGGGAACATGAAGTTGACAAATTTAACATGGCGGAGATAGGGCTTACAACCTCTTCTTAAATGGGAACCAACAATTTTTTTCCATATTCCTCACACAAAACTAAAGAACATTGTGTACACCAATTTTATAAGTACATGGTTCTATCCTTGGTGTAGGCAATGCAACTTTGACAACAGGTAGGTACACAGCGTAATACCAGTTATTGCGTACGCATCGGACCTTAGCCTGATAAATGTTCAAATTGATGGCCTTCCACCTCAATGCATTTTCCAACTCTGTGAATGAACAATTGATGTGTCCGTAAAAGCATGTCTCTGTCATTACTGGAACAAGCATTTCGTATCCATGTTGTCTGGAGTCGTTGGTTTTCACAATGCACTCGATCTTTCAGGTAATCCCTTAAGAAAAAGTTCCGAGGTGAAAGGTCAATTAACGGGACCTATCCAACTATCATGGTAATTGTTATATAAAACATCCCAAACAGGGCATTCCTTTAATACGTTCATACTTGACGTTATTATGTACGTTGGTGTACGAACAAGTGCATAGTGCTTCATGCAAAAGTTGTTAAGGTTTGTATGAGGAAAAAAAAAGTCAGTCTGAAAGACTAGACGTTATGTCATTTCAAATGACGCATGCTACAAATGCTACGCATGTTAGAAAGGCTCAGGAGGGCTTCGCTCGAAGCCACAGGACTCTTTCAACAGACTCTATTACCCATTAACTTAGGCTTCACGCGCGGGCACCTCTTTAAGGGTCACCCTGTATTTGAATTGAATCTAACGTACTGTACACCTCGTTAAGTGTCACCCTGTAATTTGCTCTGACATCCTGCACACCTCTTTAGGAAGCACCCTGTATTCTTATCTGGCATCTTGTATATCTCTTTGGAAGTCACCCTGTATTATTGTGACATCTCGCATACCTCTTCAGGAGTCACCCTGTATTCTTGTGACATCTCGCATACCTCTTCAGGAGTCACCCTGTATTCTTGTCTGGCATCTCGCGCACCTCTTTAGGAGTCACCCTGTATTCTTGTCTGGCATCTCGTGCACCTCTTTAGGAGTCACCCTGTATTCTTCGCTGCCATCTTGTACACCTTTTTAAGAGTCATCTTGTATTCTTATCTGGCATCTTGTATATCTCTTTAGGAGTCACCCTGTATTCTTATCTGGCATCTTTTACTGTATTTTGCTCTGACATCTTGCACACCTCTTTAGGAGGCACCCTGTATTCTTATATGGCATCTTGTATATAACTTTAGAAGACACCCTGCATTCTTGTGACATCTTGTACACCTCTTTAGGAGTCACCCTGTATTCATTTCGCTTCGTTCGAAGCCTCAGGTCACTCGACGCCCCAGGACTCTTTCAACAGACTCCATTAACCATTAACTTAGGCTTCCCGCGTGGCTGCATGACGTCACGCATTCGCCGTCCTTGACCCATTAACTTCAGCTTCCCGCGCGGCTGCATGACGTCACAGTCTCCGTCTCCGTAACGCAACCGTCTCCGTCCCGCATAACATTAGACCCAAAGCATAACGACGAAGTCGACAAGATCATTTGAAATGATAAAAGGAAACACAATAATAAATGTTGGTTCCCATTTAACAAACGTCACGTGACCATCAATTTACCCTCCGAACGTTCTCCAAATAAACCACAACATATAGCATGCTCTTCCCCCCGTAATATCATGCAACTTTTATCCCAGACAGTTATTTATACAACGCTTAGTTTTTGAGATATTGTACAGTCTCGACCTACGTGGTCAACCCTGTACATTTAATTGGTGTGATTATAGAATATTAGCATTAGAGGCCCATTAAGAGCTACACTATATGCTCGTCTATTGCTGCCGTCCTCCACCAATTATATTATAATTCCCATTTCATCTTTTATAAAGCTCGATATATTCAATACCAAACCATGCGATGTCGAGTGTTTCTCATCCACTCACTTTTGGACAACATCCCAGAATATGGTCCTGAGTTTCAACTTCTTCATACCCTGGGAAAGGGCAGTAATTAGTAGTAGATGCTATTCCTCGAATTACCTTTGGGGCGGCCCATGTCCTCTTTCCCCCTTTCCTATCTGCCTTTCATGGCTCTACTTCTTTCCGAGTCCCCAGTCCTCATTCTTGGACGGCTGAAGGCATTTATTTTCCCATTCTGTTGTTTTTCCTTTTCCTTATTTTCATAATCTTTTATTTTTACCATCACTCAAACCATTAGGAGCCGATAACCTCGATGTTAGCCCCCTTAAATCAATAATCATCATCATTATGATGATCATCATCCTTGAACGGATTGCACGGCTGCTATGTAACACGATATCCTAATTTTAGTTGTTCATTCTAAAGAAGACATTGCTAATCCAAGATTCACAATATTTACTTACTTCAACTTAATAATTACTAGAGCACTTTCAATGAGCATGACTTCAATCGGGTTTTGAATGATTTGAATACTGATGGGATCATTACAATACATCATAGAAGACACACGTCGTGAATACAGATTACATCAATACTGTATCATTGATTGTCTATCCATAATAAAGCGACTGAGCTAAATGTTATGTCAGGCGGTGGTCTTTGTTTGAAAGCTCTGACGGAAACAACTAACATAGATTTCTCATGGCTAACATATTGGCTTTAACACTTTCGAGAAGGCAAACAAGGGCGACTAGGAAGTAATTTCCAGAATGAACACACCTTATGAAATAAATACTGTATAATTCTTGACTGTTTCATGACAAAGGGACATTTTAAAGACAGAAATTATCCAGTCTGTTAACTTTTTTTTTATCGTATGGCTTTTAGTGCCGGGAGTGTCCGAGGACATGTTCGGCTCGCCTGAGTCTGTAGCTGCTTCCAGCGGACACCCTAAAGGGTGAGCTACAAGTTCCGTTCAATTTCAAGTAGTTCCAACTTTCGCCACCAGATATCAATGATACCTAGTGGTGAACGTTGGAACTTTGATAGAGCGCTCTGACGAAATCTAACCTAACAAATTTTGCTTTACACAAGTTTAGTCTGTGAAAGGATCTTTTACATGCCATAAATCTATGACATGGGACCGCCGGCTTTACTTCCCCTCCGAAGGAAGGCATACTGAAGGATTTTTAACGCTCTTAAAAAATCCGACGACTTCGGCCGGGTTTGAACCCGCTATCTTGGGCATAGCAGTTCAGCATGCTACCAACTACGCCACCGAAGCCGCTAGTCTGTTAACTAATAAGGGAATGTACACAGGATAACCCATGC
The DNA here is from genome assembly GCA_946902985.2 of Meconema thalassinum. Lineage (NCBI taxonomy): Eukaryota > Metazoa > Arthropoda > Insecta > Orthoptera > Tettigoniidae > Meconema > Meconema thalassinum. The sequence goes on along the minus strand of OX336399.1, from coordinate 82,985,579 downwards.
ATTATACGAATATATGTCAATATTACAATAATATGAATTAGTTCAGTAATCAATTGAAAAAATATACCAATCAAATCTGGAATAGCTCGTCATAATATGTACCGTTACAAGGTTTTCGGACAATAATTATGTGGATTCTTATTTAATTGATTTTCAACACTACTCTGGCCAAGTGAACCGTTACATGGTGATGTCGACAGTTGCTAAGATTGTGCCGAAATATACGTAAAGTCCATTACACGCATACCACCTCACTGCTTACAAACATTTCCGTAAATGGCAGATTACGTAGTATCTACCGCTGTCGGAAAATCATCTTTTAAACTCGCACACTGTGGTTTACTGACGGTGCTACCGTAGCGTAAGTCCCGAAGGTCCATTCTCAAACCCAACCCCTAGCGATTTTGTAGTTGTGCGTGTATCCACCTGGGTTTCTCTAATTATACACCTCTAGTAATGGTATCGCAGATGTATTCCCAACGATCTGGCCAACATGTTTGCCGAGTTTTAGCGAGATTGAAATGTTCTCTCGCGAGAAGGATAAGGATGCTGAAGAGAATGATAATTGAGAGTGTCAGGAGCAATCTTCTCGTCTGCAATGAGGGGGAGGTTTTTCTGTTCTGTTCCAGACATCTCAAACAGAGACTTGCTAATCAGCCTTTCCACTTGTCTAGCAACAACACGAAAATAAACGTTAATATTTCCTTTGTGATGGCAAATGCATTCGTAATTAGAACAACTCTTTAAAGCGCCTCTTCTCAAATACGTAAGGATTACTTTTAAATGCTTGGTGCAGCAATCTAAATTTCCCAAATTCTAAATTTCTCTAAGAACTAATTCTTTTTTGAAAATTGAATTTTTGTTTTCCGTATAATTTTGTTTATTATAATGGTTTAACATAATTATGCAGATGAATAAAGACTAACTGCAGTAGAAATAAGATTCATGAGACGAACATATGGTTACTCGTTGCTCGTTCAACGGAGAAATTAAGACATCCTGCAAGAACTAATAATCACCCCAGTTGTACAGCATGTGCAACAGCATAGGGAACAAGTAGTTCCGTGACGAACTAATTAGACTAATTTTCTTAAATTGTAAGATTCCTAGCAATGATTGGCTTATATACAGGACATCTAAAATAATTACGAAATTAACTTGGCAAAACTGGCATTTATGATATTTTAGAATTATACCTGAAATATTGCAGCCGAATAGAGCACTACAGTAAAATTTTTGAACTGTGTACGCAACTTAGATGAAGTAATAGTAATAAACATATACTTACGTACGCAGCAGACGTCAGTGGAAACGTAGCTGAAGCTCTTCCCCTATCCCCGAAGAAATATAAAATAAAATAAAATAGAAGAAAGGAAAAACGGGGAGATCGCAGTCTTGTTTGGCTTTCGCTGGGCCCAAATTTTAAAAGGCAAACCAGAAAGCAATCCCAAAAGGAAGGGGGAAAGCTAAATGAAATTAAACTACAGTAAAATCCAAAGATGAACAAATTTAAATCAGAGGCCGTGTAGGTCGTATTAACGTCACATTTTCTCTAATAAGACCGACAAACCAAAATATAGCAAAAACCAGACAAAACTCGAAGAAGGTTACTAAAATTAAAATAAGGCGTGACGCAAAAGCAGAGATACATAGGCAAATATAAAATGTATTAAAATAACAACCACAATGTACAACGATCCCAGAGATATTAAAAGCAAGAAGAGAAATGACCAACAAATTAACCACAAAATTTGTTTACCGCAAGAAAAATACAAATTAGGAATAAAATCGAAATATAATAAATTAAATTATATTAAAATGAAATAAAATAAGATAACGTGTTCAAGGCAAGATGAAACGATGACTAAATGTAAGTATGTCGCAATTAGATAAAAAGACAAAACTCAGAAACGACTACACTCAACGAAGTCAAGATACGTACGTTCTAAAAATTTAGACAAAGCGTGTCAAAGGGATGAACAAAATAGGAGGGGGTACAATGGTTCAGAACGGGGCGGAGAGGGGTGAGAGGGAGGGGAGGCATGAGGAAAAAAGACGCGGAGGCACATGCAAGATCGAGTGAGTTACGAGAAAAAATAGGAATTTAGACAAAAGGAAAAATTACATTAAATTATCGGGAAAACCAAAAATATACTTTAAAAATTGAAAGTATGCTTAGGAGATAAGGGCACACAATGACGACAAAAATATGTGATGCGCAAAAATACGGGCATGCACAGATACAAGAATATTACAAGTTAGGTCACCAGCAAATAGCAATGGTGAGACCTCCTTTTGTGAACTCTTTAAGATAAAGAACAAAGCATTACGGGAAGCAAGAAAAATAATCTCCAATCCCGTTATGTTGTTTTACGATAAGATACACTCTGGATGACAGACTCAAAGGTGCCCCCTACAAGGTAGGCAAACCCACCGTCAAGCACTCCAGAGTAAAACGAAGACAGCCCACATACATAACTTTCAACCCTTAAAGTACAAAATGAAAATAACACTACCATACAAAAAAAACTCACCAGCAATTACACGCACACAAAGGGCGGAGGGAAAATATCAGGAGGGGGGCAAGTACACGCGACCAAAAGAAAATAACACAGAATAAGAGTATTAAATTGCCGACATATGAAACTGAACTACAGTAAAGCAATATTGATTACGACATACAGACACCTCGCCATAGTTTCACCTTGAACACGGGCACTTCCCCTAGAATATGGGAATACGTCTAGCCTACTTGGCTGCAAGAAAGAAATGCCTCGAGACAAAGCAAATGACGACGCAACACAAAGGTAACTCCGTGGTAAAATTTGATTGGTCACGACCCCTTCCAATATATAAATCACTGGCCAATAAGGGGACAAGATGTAGATATGTCCATATATGGTATTAAGACATCAGAGGGCTATTAATAGCTTCACAGACCAAGGTTTCACGCACCACAAAGGCGTAGATTCATCACATCAGATAAAAATGGCACAAAGAAGTAAATCATAGTTCTCATAAAAATGGCTCAACTGTTTGCCTGCAATTATTGAGAATAGGGTTCAAAATTATGAAGAACATTGATCGACAGTTGGTAGCCCAGATGACTGCAAACGTATGCCAAGTTAGTTCTCTTGAGACATATATTACATATACGAAATTTTGTTGAAATCCATTTGTTAGTACGGAAGTTATATCCAGTTAATCGTCGATCATAAATGCTACCATAGAATTATGTTGGTAGCACTAACTCAGACGATTTACTCTGAATACGTCAAGCATCTTGGAATTAGCCTACTGTTTGCTCCGTACATATATTCCAGAATATTGCATTTAGAGGGCAAAATAGATTATTATACACAGTTGGAAGCCCTGCTGGTTCTTATATTATGCACAATTATATATCCCAAAGCATGCATTGCACTTACAAAATTTGGATGGAAACCATTCGTTAGTAGTTCTTTTTGTGCTGTTACACATTGAACCTATCAGCACTCATAGAATCATGTTGGCAACATTGCCATGTGTGGGTTCCTCAAAAATTCATCGGGAATATTGTGTTCTGTAAGCTTACAAACTTTAGATACGCCTGCATACTATCTAATCTACTGATGCTATAGTTAAAATTGAAGCGAGCATATATCAACAGTTGGCAGACCTGTCGACTCTGAATATATTCACATGTGCTTGCCCATGCACGTTACATGTATTCAAACATTGAATTTATCAGCATGCGATAAATCAGGTTGGCAACACTGCCATATATAGGATGCTCAAACGTAAGTTGAAATATTATGTCCTGTATATGTGCCAATTTTGAAAGAAATTAATTTATTAATATGGAAGTTAAATGTGATTAAGCATTAAAACTATCAGCACGCTAGAAACACGTTGGCAGCACTGTCGTATATCAGTTAATGAAAATTAATCTACATTTGCTGGTTCTATATGTAGACAATGTTTAAAACTGATGGCCTGCATACTTTCTGATATATTGAGATTAGGATAAAAATGTATAGAGTGCATTTTTCAACAGTTGGCAGACCTGTTGATAGTAAAGAAAATGCACATTCATATCTGCTCCAGTGCGCAAATCAAATTCCAAATTTGGTTGATATCCAGTTGGTTGGTGGTTGGTTCCTTAGTTTTAGGGGCGGCGACAACGCGGTCATGCAGCCCCGTGTACTTTGGGTGTGTGTAGAATCTGTCTGATAACCGGTGTTTATTGTGATGGCTGTATTAGTGTGTGTTGGAGAAGATCCACAGCCTGCTTCCAGTCTCCGACCGGGTCAGGAATGGAATGAATGAAGCCCCCATCTAGCGGCGAGGATATGAACTGTGCCGGCTGCCGAGGCCTGACGCACTCCTCTGGGGCAATGATTAAATGAATGACAGATGAAATGAAATGATAGTGGAGAGTGTTGCTGGAATGAAATTTTGACAGGGAAAACCGGAGTACCCGGAGGAAAACCTGTCTGCCTCTGTTTTGTCCAGCACATATCTCACATGGAGTGACCGGGATTTGAACCACGGATCCAGCGATGAGAGGCCGGCGTGCTACCGCCTAAGCCACGGAGGTGTGTTATCTGTTTTAAATTCAAGTAAGGACTGCAAACGATAATTTAAAGTAGTTCCTACTATCGCTACCAAATGCTACCGTCCACGAAACCTAGCTGTGTGCTTGACTATTACTAGATGCCATCGCGACCAGCGCCAGGTGACGAACGTAGGAACTAAAGAGCATTAATCAAACCTTACCTACACATTTTGCTTCACACAAGTTTAGTTAGTGGAAGTTTCTTTTACATGCCGTAAATCTATGACATTAGCCCGTCGGCTTTACTTTCCCTCCGAAGGAATAATACGGAAGTTACATGTATTTAAAGACTAGACCTATCAGCAGGCATAGAATCCTGTTGGCAACACGATCATGTATGAGCTCCTGTAAATTATTCTGATGTAATATTATCCATATGTGTGTCAATTTTGGAACAGATCCAATGCATACCATCCGAGATAACCATCATAGAACTCAAATTGCATTCGCAATTTTCCAGCAGTTTGTAGCACTGAAGTCGTATTCAAATATGAGCCTGAGATATTCAGGTATTCTAATTACATTTGGTTTTGATAGCTTTAGCCGTTTAGGAGTTGATAAATATACAAACAGACATACATTTGCCAAGATCAGTCTCATAAGTCTACTTTTTCCTAATTTTTAGCCTACTTTTCACATTTTGCAAAAATGAGGAAAAATTAGACTTATGAGATCGATCCAGTCAAATGTCTGTCTGTCCTTCTCTCTGTCGGTCTGGCTGACTGTGTGTGTGTGTGTGTGTGTGTGTGTGTGTGTGTGTGTGTGTGTGTGTGTGTGTCTCCCCTCCCTATCAACTCCTAATTGGCTGCAGCAATCGAATAAAATTTGGTAGGAGTAAAGATCTATACCTGAATATCTCAATGCCGTATTTGAAAATGTCAGTGCTACCAATTGCTGAAAAATCGCAATTGAAATTTGAGCTCAATGTTGGATATCTTGGATGGTATGAATGGGAGCTATTTCAAAATTGGCACACGTATCGATAATATCTATTATTATTAGCCTGCTGATAGGTCCAATTTTTAAATGCATTTAACTTCTACACCATCAATTAGAATTCAACCAAATTTCGTATGTGCTATGTGTACAAGATATGACTGAGCGTATTCTTAAGAGCCAACAGGACTGCCAACATTTAATACATTTAATACATTTCTATCATCCAAATACCAATATATCAGTAAGTATGCAAACCGACAGCTTTAAACTATGCACACGTATAGTACTTGACATTCTAGGTTAATTTGGAGTAACGTATATTACCTTAGTGCTACCAACATGATTCTAAGCCTGCCGAGAGGTCCAACTTTAAATACATGTAACTTCCATACTATCATTTGGATTTCAACCAAATGTTTTAAGTGCTATGTGTACCATAAGAGATATGACTATGCGTATTCATAAGAGCAACCAGGGGTGCCAATTGATAATAAATGCTGTCTCTATTTTTGTTACCCTAATATCAATATATCAGAAAGTATGCAAGCCAGTAGCTCTAAACTTTGCACACGTATAGATCCTGGCATTCTAGATTAATTTGGAGTAACTAATATACGACTAATATACGTCAGTGCTGCCAACATGATTCTGAGCCTGCTGATAGGACCAATTTTAAAATGCATGTTACTTCTATACTAACAAATGGATTTCATTCTAAATTGACACAACAATAGATCATATTATTTCAGGTTATTTCTGACTAATACAAGCATGACATTGTTGCCAACATGATTTTACGTGCGCTGTTTGATCCAATGTCACAACTACATGCAACGTCAATTCTATCCAATGGACTTCAACCAAATTTTGTATTTTGAACCTTAAGAGATGGAACTAAGAATATATTCAGTCTCCACGGCTGCCAACTGTAGTGCTCTATTAGGCTACATTATGCCAGGAATACAGTATTTCGAACTAATTAGAAATTTCGATATTACCATCTTAATTTCGTCATTATTCTAGATAGATCCATATAGAATAATCATTGGCATGAATCTTAAATTTTAAGAAAAGTAGGCTCTTTACTTCGTCACGGAACTTCTTGTTACAAAATGAGAAGATTAGGCTAAAATGGAAAGAACATGCGAACAGGATGAGTTTTAGCTGAATCCTTAAACCCTAAACAGGATCCTCCATATGCTCCAAGTGGTCGAAGAAACTTGAGAAGACCAAAGAAACGTGGGCAAGGAACCGTAACAGGCGAATAGACCTAATACGTGAAAGTTGATGACGATGACGACGACGACATCGTATGTCCTCGGGTGCCGGGTGTAGGCTTTGTTATTTGACACCCGGAGTGTAGATTGCATGTCAAATTTCGTTGTTCCTCGACTATGAAAGTTAAGGAGGTTAGATGTTAGATATCGAAACTCCTTGAACACGATAGCGCTTTCTAGTAGAGAAATGAGGAACTTTGTGTTGGCGGAAACTCCCGAGATTAATTTTGCCATTATGAACTCTGCCAACTGAATTCAAATGGGTTCTTTGACATACCAACATCGTATGACATACCGGGTGAGTCAACCGTGGTCGTTACGGCAGGACTGCTGGCAAACGCTCACATCCGGGAGGCGAGGTGGTTCGAATCCCCCCGCCGGCAACCTTGAAGATGCTCTTCTGTGGTTTCCCATCTTCCTTCCAGGCAAATGCCGGGGTTGGTCCCTAACTATAGGCCACAGCCGCTACCTTCAATCTCCTCGACCTTCCATTCCAACTTTCCTCCACAACGATACTTGTAGCTCACCTATTGGGTGTCCGTCTCGAAGCAGCTACAAAACTGGCGAGCCGAACATGTCCTCGGACACTCCCAGCACTAAAAGCCATACGCTAAAAAAATAAAAAATCGAATGACATGATGATGATGATGATGATGATGATTGTAGTTATTAGTTTAATTTTATTCCATTTCTTGTTTTATTATCTTTAGGCCTTTTCATTATTGGTGTCCACCTCTAAATTTTAATTCAATTCTAAATTTGTATATTTAACCCGGGAGAGGTGGTGCGGGGGACCTCGTGACCCCACGCAGTTTCGTTAAGCTGGGGTTTCTACCTTTTACTACACACAGACCAAACCTGCCGCATACATTTCCCCACATGCCGTATCTATTGTCTGAGGGCAGTAGCCTATTAGTGGGAGGGATGAGGGCTGAGACAAATGTATTTTTATCGAGCCTTGTTGCAATGTGTTCTGAAAGACCCCGCGCCTCCAGTATCGCTGGCAGAGTGAACAGCTGTTCCAGTCTTACGTGTACTCCATGAGAATGTAGCTGTCTGATCGCGAAATAGAAATGATTGTAGTTAAGTGTTAAAATAAAATACTATGAATCGTCCGAGCTACGAAGAACAATAATCCATGGTGTTATCTCTTCTGCAAGACGTCGAAGAGGAAGACATATTAGGAGATGAAAACTGTGATAATGAAGATGATCTAGAAATACCATAATCTTAGAATGATACTGAATAGAGTGCAGACGAAGAAGAAAATGAAGAAAGTGACGATGATGTGTCTCTTTCTCAGCGGATGTGTACCCTTACTGGCAAAGACAGTTACAAAATGGAGCACAATAAAACCACAATACAATAAAACAAGAGATGTTGGGAATTGACTTCCAACCTGGCCACAGATGGTGCCACTTCCCAAGCTCCATAGCCATTGACATTATGTTGGACTGCAGTGTGTGTGTGTGTGTGTGTGTTATATCTGTCCCTCTCTGTTCTTTGTATTTTGTTACTCTGTATTCTGTTGTGTGCAATACAAGATGGCGAGTTTAGAATAGTGACCAGTGTGTGTTGTCTGTTTACACCCTTCTATCCCTCCACATTTGGGGCCGAAACACTCGGGAAGACTAAGTATTAACTTCTTCAACGGAATTGTATCTACAGACGAGCTTTCTACACTACAGGAAGCTCCACGACGAGGGAAAGAGGATACTCCACTGCACCACCCCACGCCAAACGCTGAGATGCCACCATTAGCCTACACTGCACTCTCAGATAAGTCAACTTCAATACGAAAGGAAATAGCGTGTTGAAACAACTGATATTTCTTCATTATTATCATTTGGATTGATGAAGCTAATATGACTGCTATTACACGAACAGGAACTGCGTATTGTCAATCAAGAAGCACGCATCCTGTTTACTGTATTTGTTTATTATTATTAGCGAGATAGACACAACTGGCCCTCGCTAAAGAGAAACTGTATGCACGGATGTTGTATTATTTATGAAATGCCTGCATGAATTGTGCATGACTTATTAAGGAATCCAGTGTTCCTTTAATCTACAGTATTCCAAAGTAATAGAATATCTTTCCTCCGCTGGACTTTGCAACGGGTCACGCATGTGTAGTTCCGTTCAGTTCAGTGCGATCTGAGCGCACATACCTACATCAACTCAACAGCGCCATCTATTAGCTCACGCGCCCTACCAGTCATTCTCCAGCGCACTCTGTTAGCAAGGTCTTAAGATCTTCCACGGACCTAGCACGCCCTCTGTCAGCCCTTAAAGGTACCGGTGCGGTACGGATCCCCCTACCCGCCCGTGCGCTCACCGCTCACTACGTCACGTCTGGAGGGAGGCATGTCAGTCAAGCTTAAGATTTATTGCACCCATTATGCCGACGGAACAAGAGACCGCTACTGCAGCAAGCCTGCACAATCTGAAAAGGAAGAGAACACGTGAGAGAGCAAATGCCACACGCTTCATTACAGCCATTAACAGCCTTACAGAAGACACAGCATTAGAAGACTTCACATTCCACCACGATAGACTGCAGGAAACACTCACCAGCTTAACCCAACTGGACGATGGTATTCATGATCTATTATCTGACGCAGAATACAATGCTGACATTACTGTATGTGACGAATATATTGACAATGCAAAGCACGCCATACAGAAAGCTACTATTGGAGCGGACAAGAAGCTTTACTCTGTCACCTCTACCTTGTCCATAAACGAAGCTCCCACCACTCCCACCATGCCCACGTCACAACCAATTAAGTTACCCACCATAGAACAGCCCCTTCACGGGAGATATTGAAGAATGGTCTCGCTTTTGGGAGCAGTTCACTACTTCCATTGACCAGAATCCTACAGTATCGCAGGTCGACAAACACGTTTTTCTGAGAGGTTACTTAGAAGGGCAACCCAAGCATCTCGTCGACGGTATTGCTATCACAGCTGGCACTTATAATAACACAAAGAAAATTCTCATTTCCAAGTACGGAGATGAAAATAGAATTATCCAGGCGCACTTAGACTATTTGGAAAACATACCGCAGATACACTCCGCCACCCCCCGAGTCCATAAATCACACTTACGTTGAGTGCAACCGACGGATTCAAGCACTGCAGGCTCTGGGAGAAAATATTGCCAACTACGGTCACGTGCTAGCCCCTAAGATACTCAGAGCGTTCCCAGACGATATCTGCCGGCGTTGGATCATCCACACGCGGAGAGACAACGTTAGTGAAGGTGACATCATCAAACTCATGTGTTTTTTGAACGAAGAGGTTGAAGTTGCCCTCATCAGTCAAAAGATTCGGGGGGAATCTTATCAGCAAGCGGCTTCTATCTATCACTACCCGGCTTCTGTCCCATCAACAGCGGCGTTCCAGATTGACACTCACGTGGAGAAAGGGAAGAAGAGAGAGAAGGAAAGACTACAGCCATTCTGCGTCTTTTGTGAGGGAAGAGGGCACTGGGCTCAGGATTGTACTAAGGTAACCGGAACTGACGCTCGAACTCAGAAATTGAAGCAGTCATCGCGTTGTTTCCTCTGTCTTAAACGAGGCCATCACACAAAGGACTGTAGCAGGAAAGGGAGAGCTTCGTGTTCCCAGTGTGGAAAAGTTCACCATAGAGCGATTTGCAGCAACTTAAATCATTCTCCTGTCGCGAATTGCACAGAAACAACCGCCGTTGGTAAGATAAACGTCACTACTCCGGGATTTACCCATCTCCAGACTGCTAGAATATGGATCTCGGGACCAACGGGTTCGAGTAAGCTGACGAGGTGCGTTCTCGACGGAGGTAGTCAATCCAGTTTCGTCAAAAGTTCTTTGGTCGATGAGCTGGGTCTGGAAGTCATTGGAGACGCATCATTAAAGGTCCACGCGTTTGAAACACCATCCAACACATCACATTCACGTAGGTTCGTTCGCCTGAAGACGAGAGGATTTTGGGACAGTACCCAAGTAACATTGACGGCATTTGAAACCACCCACTCCTTTTCTCACCACCCAGCAGTACCACGAGATATCACGATGACCGGACAAACGCGGAAACTGCAATTGGCTGACCCTACAGATGATTCAGCTGACCTTCCAATAGAGCTGTTAATCGGAGGAGATCAGTATTGGACAATCGTCAGTGACTCTGCCCCGATACGACTCTCCTCGTCAGTTGTGTTAATTCCATCGAAATTTGGATGGATATTCACCGGAAACCGCTCAGGTGTTTCAGCTACTAACACGGTTTTAAACTTCATCGATGCATGTCACTCCATGCCCTGTGACGACTCTCTTCGACGTGTTTGGGATCTGGAGTCCGTTGGGATCGCAGCTGAACAAGACCGAGCAATGAGCGCTAAAGTCACCTCACTTCTAACACAATTTCACGCGTCTTACAGTATTGAGGACCAAAGAAGAGTCGTACGATTGCCACGCAAGGAAACTATGGAACTTGCCAACAACTATCACGTTGCAGAAAAACGATTCCAATCACTGGAAACCCGATTCCGGAAGAACGAAGCCCTGAGACAAACATACACGAACCACATGATGGACTACATAAGGAAAGGCCACGTGGAACTAGCTCCAGAGGAAACCCGTACGGATGAGTTTTACCTTCCTCATCACTTGGTAAAGAAAGAGAAACATGGAACCATTAAATGGCGTATAGTCTTCAACGCATCGTCACACGAAGAAAACGCGCGCCCACTCAACGAGACCCTGGAAATGGGACCCAACCTACTCCCCGAACTGTTTGCAGTATTGTTGCGGTTCCGTTCATTCCCGTACGGTGTGATAGGAGACATCAGCCAAGCGTTTCTTCAGTTGTCCCTTCACGAAGAGGATAGAGACTTGACCAGATCCCTGTGGTACCGTGTTGTCGAAGATGAGAGTGGTGCTGAAGTGGCTTCCAACGAGCAAGCGATTTTCCACTTCACAAGACTCCCATTCGGACTGACTTGCAGCCCATTTCTCCTTTCGGCTACACTGAGAGAACTAGCCACTAGAAACAAATCTCAGTTTCCTTCCGCGGCTTCATTCATAGATGAAAATACATTCATGGACGACATTATCGCAGGTGCCCGAGGAGAAAATGAAGCGATCGCACTCTACTATGAACTCACCTCTCTCATGAAGATAAGTCTACCCATGTCGAAATGGGCCACGAGTTCCCAACAGCTGATTCAGATATGGAAGGCCGAACGAAGAGAGATCAGCACGGAAACACACGTTCTTGGCGTTCCATGGAACACAGTAACAGACTCGCTCACTATAGATGTTACAGAAATCACAACGAGACTGAAGGACCGCCCGGCTACGAAACGACACCTGCTCCAAGCGACTGCTAGTTTCTACGACCCATTGGGCTTAATGACGCCGGTATCAATACTGGGGAAAATCCTATTTCAGGACACATGGCATAGAGGACTAACATGGGATGAACTCCTACCGCAGGACCTTGCCTGTCGCTGGCACAGCTGGACCTCAAGTCTACCCCAACTCTCGCAGATCACCGTCCCAGGATGGGCAGGAATGCCCGAACGCGACATCACAGATGTCCATGTGTTCTGCGAGGCTTCAGAGCGAGCGTATGGAGCTGTTTTGTATATACGATCTCTCTGCAATGGCGCCACATCTGCCCACATGTTGTGCAGTAAAAGTAGACTTTCGCCAGTCAAGAAGGCGACACTACCACGTTTAGAGTTGCTAGCAGCGGTGATCGGCGTTCGACTCTTGAATTACTGCGCTAAAGCGCTGACCTTCGACACAAGCAGAGGGACCCTGTGGACGGACTCAAGAGTAACCCTAGGATGGCTTCAGAATGATCCGAGTCGTTGGAAGACGTTTGTCTGCAACCGCGTGACCGAGATTCAATCCTCTACCACTCCGTCACAATGGAGACTTTGTCCAGGCAAGGACAATCCAGCAGATCACTTGTCACGAGGATTGACGGCAGAGAAGATCAAAACTCTTCAAGCCTGGTGGAAAGGACCTTCATGGCTATCTCTCGACCAATGCCATTGGCCACACAGCTCACCCGTCTCTACGCCCCTCCCTGAAGCAAGAGCTCGCACTCAGGATGTGCTCCAAATTGAATCATCAGACCCAGTAATTGAAGCTACCAGATACAGCTCCTATATCAAACTTCTTCGTGTAACCGCATGGGTTCTTCGCTTCGTACGCCTACTTAGACATGAGGACCAACCAACGGGGGAACTGACAGCAGAAGACATAAATGGAGCCCTCCGCTATTGGATAAAGGCAATGCAAATGGAATGTTTCCCTACCGAAATTGCAGCTCTCGAACGGAAGACCCCTCTGCCTGGGAAATCGAAGATCAAACGTTTCAATCCATTTCTCGACAATGAAATACTTCGCATCGGTGGACGCCTACAATATGCTGCGGTTTCAGAGAGTGAACGGCATCCAATCATCATGGAAGGACGACATCACTTCACACAACTGCTGATAAGAGACAAACACATACGGCTCCATCATCTCGGAGTACAGATTGTTCTCTCTGACCTCCGAAGCACCTACTGGATCATTGGTGCTCGCCGTGCCATCAAACACGTCCTTCACCAATGTTTACCCTGCAAGATGGTAAAAAATGTTGGCGGCCAGGCAATAGAAGCTCCACTGCCCTCACAACGAGTGACCCCAAGCAAGCCATTCGCTGTCACAGGTATCGACTTCGCGGGCCCGCTGTACGTCAGGGCAGGAACATCAGCCAAAAAGTGTTATATCACCCTCTTTACGTGTGCCACGACACGGGCCCTACATTTGGAATTGAGTGGTGATATGAGCGCCGACAGATTCATGCAAGCACTACAGAGATTCGTCGGTAGGCGTGGTCTGCCACACACTATTTATTCTGACAACGTCCAGACCTTTCACGCGGCTAACAAGGAACTGAGTGGCATTTGGGCTTCACTGTCTGCGGCAAAGACTCACCGCTACCTCTCCGAGCACGGTGTGACCTGGAAATTCATCGCCCCACGCGCGGCTTGGTGGGGAGGATGGTGGGAGAGGATGGATGGATCGACGAAGCGGTGTCTACGGAAGGTACTAGGACGCTCCAGCATCGACGAAGAAGGACTTCAAACAGTACTGGTCAGCATCGAAGCCGCACTGAACTCGAGACCCTTGACTCGCAATGGAGACACCGGCGATGTGTTGACTCCCGCACACTTCCTTGTGGGAGAGAAACTCACTACAGTTCCATCTGGGCCTGAACCACCAACGGGAGTTCCTGTTCGAGAATTCGGACTGCGTCAACAACTGGCAGACGACTTCTGGAAGCGCTGGAGTAAGGAGTACCTACTGTTGCTGCAGAGCTTCCGTGAAGTCCAGCAGCCCAAGAAGAACTCCACGCTGAGGGTAGGCGACGTCGCGCTCCTTCAAAGTGACCTTCAGCCGAGACATCTCTGGAGAAAGGTCCGGATCCACGAGCTGCGTACTGGAAGGGACGGGATTGTAAGGACTGTAATCCTTTCCACAGCAGATGGAAAACAGCTGGCCCGACCCGTTCAGCTGGTCGTACCTCTAGAGGTAGACCAGGGTGGGAAGGATGTTGGAAATTGACTTCCAACCTGGCCACAGATGGTGCCACCTCCCAAGCTCCATAGCCATTGACATTATGTTGGACTGCAGTGTGTGTGTGTATGTGTGTGTTATATCTGTCCCTCTCTGTTCTTTGTATTTTGTTACTCTGTATTCTGTTGTGTGCAATACAAGATGGCGAGTTTAGAATAGTGACCAGTGTGTGTTGTCTGTTTACACCCCTCTATCCCTCCACAAGAGACTTCCCTAATATGTGTCGTTGGTTAAAAACTAGAATCCTACATTATCTAAAACTTGTCTAATCATTGATTTCGATATTTTTAATCGGCAAACTGAAGTAAGAATTATCATATATTTCATAAAAATAGATGATTACCTGTCAGATCCGCACGATTTCTATTATAGTGTAAATACCCGTTTATAATAGGTGCATGACTTTATTTTAGACAAATATACTTCCTCATTAGTTCAGTGAATGTTTTCATGCCATATCAGTAGCATAAACGAAATAATTGTCGTTACTACTGATAAATAATTGGGAGGAGTCAAAATGACCCCGCGCCACCTCTAACGTTGCTCAAGTAAGCGCCATCTATCCCGGGTTAATCTGTGTTAAGAGGGTGGCCGATAACCTCGATGTCCCGCCCCATAAAACAATAATAATTAACTAACCAAAGTATCTTGTTGTTGTTGTTGCTGATTAATGTGGGACTTGTGGTCGTGTATCTACTTATAGCCCACTTGGTTGCGTATTAATATGTTCTATGACCTTTGTCATTGTGATGACTGTAATAGTGGGGGTATTTGTAACTAGTGCTAGGATTTGGGTAGGAGGCAGCCGTGGCCTTAATTTAGTTACCATCTCGGTATTTGGTTGGAGTGGAAGTGGGGATACCATGGAAAAGAACATTCTATGTTGGCTGAGATAGGTGTCGAACCCTCTTTTCAGTTCAGCCTAACGAGACTGGGTGATCCTCATTCCAGCCCTCATATAACGTGTTCTGCCCCGAGGTAGGTCTTCACACAGCAGCGCTCCATGCAGTCCTGTCATCATTGTTTGGTGGTAATTTCCTGTCATCTTGACACTCTCCATCAGCTGGTACCTCCTCCGTCCTCTTCCTCTCTTTCCATTTACTGATCCTTCGAGAGCATCCCTCAGCAAACACTCTCTTCGAAGCCAGTTCCAAAGCCAGTTCCTCTTCCTTGTATGGGTGGTATGGAACGTACCCTTTCCACCCAGGATATCCTTTCCATCCTCTTCCATAACCAAATTTCAAACGCTTCTAATCTTCTTTCATCATCCTTCCTTAGCGACCAGGTCTCGGCTGCGTATAGTGCCACACTCCAAAGCATTTTGCCAGCCTCTTCCTTAACCTCAAGTCCAAGCGTCCACACAATAGTCTCTTCTTTCTGTTGAAGGCGTCTTTAGCAACGGCAATGCGAGTTCTTACCTCTTTAGTTCCAGCCCTCAGACTAGAATTACCTTTCTAAACCAAGAACAGAATTCGGACCTCCACGGTGACAGCCAAGAATACTAATCACTACGCCACGAGGTGGATTTCACTGAATAATAATAATAATATCGTATGGCCTCGGATACTGGGTGCAAGCTTTGTAATTTGACATCCAAAGGGTAGCTGGCATGTCGAATTTCGTTTCGCAGGGGAAGTAAAGCCGGCGGGTCCCAGGACATAGATTTATGGCAAGTTAAAGAACCTTCCACTAATTACACCTGTGTGAAGATAAATTTGGTTAGGGTAAACATTTGATAAACGCTCTTAGGTTCCGACGTTCGTCGCTGGGAGAAGACTGCAGTAGCGTCTGGTTTCCAACGTCTACTCGAGGCGAATGCCCGGATTGTTCATGACCTTACAAGCATCGCAGTTGACAATTTCCCTGCATGCTTCCAAGACCTCCGGAAACGTTTGCAGTAATACTTTGAAAGGAGACAAGATCATTACTTGGTACGTGCATTTTTTCCCAACCTCTGTTCTGGAAATTTTATGACAAAACGGTCACCACACACAATCGCAAAGGTTATCAGACAAATTCTACACACACATCCAAGTACACGGAGGTGAAGACCACGATGTATGAACCTTTCAAATGTATGAACAGCTTAGAATTACTGATAAATGATAAGTTAAGGGACAGAGAATTTCTTCGAGATCAGATCTTGCTGATAATTTTCTGTACCTAGTAAGGGTATCTACATTTCAAATCCTGACACATCTCGATCTAAGTGGATATAAAATGAGCAGATGAAAGCCATCCCGATCTCTTTGACAGTGATCCGAACAGTTCCAGGCCACTCGAGTTCATTTAAAGCGTATGTTTGCTCTGTACAAGATTTATTCACGAACACTTTGCGAGCGAGCGCTGGGCTATTTATCATTGTGCCACACGGGAAGCAAAGTAACATGTAGTGTCTTAAATCAAGTGAACAACCCCATCCTCATTCAATATATCACAACATAACCAACACCATTATTAACGTAAGCCTCTCCATTTGGAGGGAGGGGAGTATTTATTTATTGATTTAGTTATGTATTTATTATTAGCCTACTTTTCACATTTTGCAAAAATGAGGAAAAAGTAGACTTATGAGATCGATCCGGGAAAATGTGTGTCTGTCTGTCTGGCTGGCTGTGTGTGTGTCCCCCCCTATCAACTCCTAAACGGCTGCAGCAATCAAAACCAAATTTAGTATGTGTAAAGACGTGCACCGGAATATCTCACGTCCATATTTGAAAATGTCAGTGCTACCAACTGCTGAAAAAACGCACTAGAAATTTGAGCTCCATGTTGGATATCTTGCAAGGTATGCTTGGGAGCTATTCCAAAATTGGCACACATGTAGATAATACTATTTCAGTTTAATTTCCAGGAGGCCATACATGACAGTGTTGCCAAAATAATTTTAAGCCTTCTGATAAGTCCAATCTTTAAATGCATATAACTTCTACACTATCAATTGGATTTCAACCAAATTTTGTATGTAAAATGTGTACATAAACAGATATGACTGAGTGCATTCTTAAAAGCCACCAGGGCTGCCAACTGTTAATAATTGCTCTCTCTATTAGCCTACTTTCGATTTTTGCAAAAAATGAAAGTAGACTTATGAGATCAACACAGGGCGAAAAAAGTGTGTCTGTCTGTGTGTGTGTATGTGTGTGTGTGTGAGTCTGTGTGTGTGTGTGTATGTGTGTGTGTATGTGTGTGTGAGAGTGTGTGTGTGTGTGTGTGTGTCTGTGTGTGTGTGTGAGTGTGTGTACTCTGAATGTCTGTCCCCCCCTATCAATTCGAACACGGTGAATGCGAATTGAACGAAATTTGGTACAAAGGTAGCACTAGCAAAGGACACCTCAGTGTCATGTTTTATATCGCCGCCATCTTTACTAAAACTGAATGGCGGCCACTCAAACGTTCAAAACGTAAAATCAAATAACGACTAACCAAATCATCCGATCTCTACCAAATTTCGTAACAACATACCTTCGTATAGGATGCGTCTTGTGACCAAACTACAAGGTCGTCCGCCATACCATTTCAGGATGGCGGCCGTGCGAATTATGCAAACTTTATAATCCATATCATGGGACCCACCAGTTCCGATTATCGAGCCGAGAATCGTTTTAACTGTTCTAAAGGAAGAGGCACGTTCGAAATTAAAAGTTTATTTTGTAATACTATAGTGCAGACGTGATTTTAAAAAGCTGAACTGATTCAGTAATAAGACAAGATGGCAGCGGATATCTTGTGCCTGACTTATATTTCACTAATTTGAGTATTGCATGCAATATAGCGTACTGATAAAAAATAAATAAACTTTGTATGAAATGCTTTATATATAAATAATATACTCCAGTGATGAAATCGTTTAGTATAAATCATTATTTGCTAACAAGTTCTATGTAAGGCATTTTAAATAGAACGATATTCGTTGACACAATTAGCTCAGTGGTAGAGCATTAGCCTATCGCTCAAATGCCTGTGGTTCAAACCCGATCAGAGCTAGGTTTTTTGCTTGAAATGTTATATGTTTATTGTTTTGTAATGACTCAGATGTTTTAAAATTAAGCGTATTTTTGTGCACATTATGGTGTAAAATATATATTTAATTAAAACATAATTCGCCAGCAGATTTACTCGAGACATCTAGCTGCCAAAAAGGTAACTTTCAGATTTTATTGAAAAGTTTCTTCTTCTGGCCGCTAGAATGCACTCGCTCTGTTAGGATTATATTGTTCGATATTTCACCACTAGATGTCACAACTAGTCTACGTGGGGATCCATTGATTACTATACCATTATCATTCTATGCGCATCGAATTTGAAGAATGACAAGATGATACTACGATACATTTTAACTTTTTATTTTAAAGGGTTTGTAACAGCCTATTTTGCGTTACTTGAAAATGTTATTAAGCGTTATATTGTGCACATTATGGTGTAAAATATATATTTAATTAAAACATAATTCGCCAGCAGGTTTACTCGAGACATCTAGCTGCCAAAAAGGTAACTTCCAGATTTTATTGAAAAGTTTCTTCTTCAGGCCGCTAGAATGCACTCGCTCTGTTAGGATTATATTATCGAAAATATCCACATAAGTTTGTATACACACGTCTCTGTAGGGTCATGGAAAGATTTGTTAATTCAATTAGGGTTGTGAAAGCCATGCACAACCAGACGTGTAAAGACATGCCTTAACTCAAAGTTGGATGTTGCCCACGGCAGGTCGTAATAATAATAATAATGTTATTGGTTTTACATCCCTTTTAACTACTGCTGCTTTTAGAGACACCGGGGTGCCGGAATTTTGGCCCGAAGGGGATCTTTAACGTGCCAGTAAATGTACTGACACGGCTCCCTCGCATTTGTGCACCCTCAAATGCCAGCTGACTGCGCCAGGATACGAACCTGCAACCTAGGGCCCAGCAAGCGAGAACGTTACCGCTGAGCCACGCCGCCAGTCCGGTCGATTATGTCTCCAGATCCATAACATTCTTGATATACTTCTTATCTTTCTTTCTTCAATGATGGTAGCAGTTTTTATCCAGGTTGTGGCGTTTGGTAGAGGTAAATCGTTTCTAAGGTATTCAACAAAGAATAGTTCTATTATACTCTTTGATAATAACAACGAGTTATAACTATACTCATACATTTAGGAGAAAGTAGGCTATATGTTCTTTACTGAACATCTTGTTTTTTAAAATCCAAATACCAATATATCGGAAAGTATAGAAGCCGACAGATTTAAACTATGCACACGTATAATCTGACATTTTAGATTAATTTGGAGTAACTTATATACTTCAGTTCTACCAACATGATTATAAGCTTACTGATAGTACCAATTTTTAAATATATATAAGTTCTATACTATCAGGAGCCTCCGTGGCTTAGGCGGCAGCACGCCGGCCTCTCACCGCTGGGTCCGTGGTTCAAATCCCGGTCACTCCATGTGAGATCTGTGCTGGACAAAACGGAGGCAGACAGGTTTTTCTCCGGGTACTCCGGTTTTCCCTGTCAAAATTTCATTCCAGCAACACTCTCCACTATCATTTCATTTCATCTGTCATTCATTTAATCATTGCCCCAGAGGAGTGCGTCAGGCCTCGGCAGCCGGCACAGTTCATATCCTCGCCGCTAGATGGGGGCTTCATTCATTCCATTCCTGACCCGGTCGGAGACTGGAAGCAGGCTGTGGATTTTTTTCTATACTATCAGTTGGATTTCAACCAAATTTCGTATGTGCAATGTGTAACATAACAGATATGACTATAAGTATTGTTAAGAGCAATCAGGGCTACCAACTGTTAATACATGCTTTCTATATTATTTTTACCTTAATATCAATATATCAGAAAGTATGCAAGCCAACAGCTCTATACTTTGCACACGTATAGCACCTGACATTCTAGATTAATTTGGAGTAATTAATATAAGTCAGTGCTGCCAACATGATTCTATGCCTGCTGATAAGACCAATTTTTAAATACATGTAACTTCTATACTAACAAATGGATTTCATCCAAAATTGGCACAACAAGATATCATAATATTTCAGATTATTTCTGACAAGCACACACATGACATTGTTGCCAACATGCTTTTACACGTGCTGATAGATCCAGTGTCTAACTACATGTAACGTCCAATGGACTTAACCAAATTTTGTATTCTGTACCTTAAGAGATGGAACTAAGAATATATTCAGTCACCAGGGCTGCCAACTGTAGTGCTCTATTAGGCTACATTATACCAGGTATATTTTGAAATAATTAGATATTTCGATATTACCAACTTAATTTCGTCATTATTCTAGATAGGTTCATATACTGTGGAATAATCATTGGCATGAAAAGTAGGCTGTATAGTTCTTCACAGAACTTCTTGTTCATGTATTTATTATTTATGTGTTCATTATTTATTGTTTATTGTTTGTCGTTTGTCGTTTGTTTGTTTGTGTTTTGTGTGTTAGTTTATGTATTTGTTTGTTTGTGTGTTTGGATGTTTGGTCGTTTGTTTGTTTATTATTATTATTTTGTTAGTTCCGTTTGGGCCAGCTGTGAACCACGTGGTTCTTATCTCTGGCAGCTTTCATCTTAGCCCAGTATTCCTTCATCCTGGCACTGTGAATGTCCTTCCGTTCCAGTCGCACTGCTTTTGCTGTTAGTGACTGGAACGAGTCTGATGTTCTGGTAATTATTTATTTATTTATGTATCTTTTTATTTTATTTTTTATATTTTATATTTTATATTATTTATATTTTTTTATTTTCTTCTTCTTTGTTCGATTTTGGCCAACTTTGGACCACGGCAAACAATTGACTTGCTAATTAGTCCTTTTTCTGCTCCCAGAAACTCTTCATCCTTTCACTGTGGATTCTCTTCCTTTCTTCCGACCAGATTTTCTTGGCTCTTCTCCTTTGCTTTTCCTGGAACCCCTTGAATGCATCAATCCTATTTTATTTTATTACCGCCCAAAGGAGAGTCATATCATTAGCCTTTTATCTGATACAGAATTACTGTATTAACATTCTTCATTGGTAACCCTTGGTTCTGATATTAGAGCACTACATCACAGGATATCTGAGAGATAAATTGCGATACAGGAAAAAAAATGGTTATAGATCCTTTCTTATATTATAGAGAACATTATGATCAATTACTTTCTGCTACGTATCTTCAGACATCCTGTATAAATCTGCAGTGCATTGTAGGAGTGTAAAGCGGTTTATTTCCAACTCTCCTGTGTGAGAAGGATGACAATTCTTGTTTTAATTAACGAAAACAGTAAAAGTTGATGTTAAAACCCTCACCTTCCCTCTCATGTAGCGCTACAAACACAATGTAATCCCGCAATCTTTTTATCTCATTGTCTCGTATATGCCATGTACCTGGCCTTCAGTTCACATACGACTCTGTTCTCCAACCCCTCTCCAGTGCCCTGATACTTCCATTTCCAACACAAGGACTCCATTGTCTGCAAGATGTGGCGTTCGTTTGCTCCTGTGTAGTAATTACTAAGTTATTCAATGGATTTTTTTCTCTGTATGTCTACATTCCATCTCAGTCAGGTAAATTATTGTTCTATGCGCTTAATAGGTTGGTTTATGAAATCAAAAAGCACGTACCGTTCATAAGAAGCGAATACCGGGTGATTCAGCAGCCTCTTCCAATATATAAGGTGCGTTCAAAAAGTAACGAGCCGGAGGCATAATTACAGAAACCAGTACCTGTATGCTAGAAGTATTGGCCCTGGCTGTTGAGGAACTTGTCCCACTGTGACACGAGGCGGTGAATGGCTGTCTCATAAAATTCCCTGGGCTGCGATGTGAACCAGTTCCGCACGTACAGCTGGACGTCGGCGTCCGAGGTGAATCATTGGCCCCGCAGAGCCCTTTTCAGGGGACCAAACATGCGTAATCACAGGGAGAGAGGTCTGGACTGTATGGAGGGTGGCCGAGAACCTCCCATTTGAATTTCTGCAGGAGTGTCGCGACTGTTTTGGCCGTATGAGGTCGTGCATTGTCGTGGAGCGACCACGGCGGCTATGGCGTTCACTGTCACTCGGCGGTCCTGGGTAATGAGTGCATCAACCAGATGGACGTTGTCATCGGAAATCATCGGCTAACGACACCCGTCCTTCCCTGAAGCGCTTGTGCCACGCCTTGACCCTTGCAAGGGACATGCAGTGTTCGCCGTACACTTGTGACATTCGGCGATGAATGTCCGTTCCCCCTACTCCTTTCGTTGTCAGAAACCGAACAACACCTCTCTGCTCTTCGGTTGACGCCTCCATATCACTGTTTGCATTGCGACTGACAGCGTTGGAAGATTGATGCATGCTGCTGCTCGCTTTGTATCGTCACGTGACGTGCACGCGTGCCCTCTAGCGACGGGATGTGACCTCCCACGCTCTGGTCGGAATCACACCTCGTTACACACGCCTCGATTAGCCGATGTAATCACCGGTTTTTCGCATTCCACCCTCCGGCTCGTTAATTTTTGAACGCACCTTATAGTTTGCTGCAACCCATCTAACCTTAATAATAATAATAATAATAATAATGACCTGGCACTTCTATCTGATTCAATAGAATCGTCAGTGAAACAACTCAATATTCTCGGACAAGAAGCAGCGAAGGTAGAACTACAATATTGTCATTTGAGAAAACACAATACATCACGAACATCAGTGTATCTCCTCATTAACTACATCTACAACCGGGATGCATAAAGAAAACCAACAAATTCAAGTACTTGGGTGAATGGTTTTAAACAAATCTCTCCGAAGGAAGATCATTATTAACTCGATTGATCTGGCGTATCAACTGACTAAGAACACCTACAATAAGAAGTGCCTCTCCCGCAACACCAAAATGAAGCACTCTCAGGCAAACAACCGCCCTGAAGCCTTATATGCCTCTGAATGCCTCATATTAAACAGGAAAGGTCTCACAGACAAACTAGAAATCCAAGAGAGGAAGATAATGAAGAAGATATTGGGACCAGTCAAGGAAGGGAGTGAATACAAAAGAGGACCCAATCAGGAGCTCTATAGGTACTTTGAAAGAATTACAGACGTGACCTGGGAGAGAAGTCTAGCGTTTTATGGACACGTCTGACGGATGCATCCCACTAGGTTGACCAACCAGCTTCTCACAGGAAGACCAAGTCACCGTGGCTGATAGAAGTGAACAAGGATCTGTTGGAGCTGGGAGTTACAGAAAATGACATAAAAGATAGAACGTCTCTCAGGAGTAAACTGAAGCAAATGAAGTTCCAGGACAAACCCCCGAGGAAGAAGACAGGTGCCCTCTCGACAAAGGAGAGAAAGGAACGACACAGCCAGAGGAATACGGGACTTCTGGGAAAACATCAAGACCCACTCCAAACACAATAGTTGGCCTGTATGGAACAAGAAGAAGAGAATAATAATCATAATAATGATAAAGGATGATTTATTAAACAAATAATAAATCGTTCAGCCAAAATATGCATTAAATGTAAGACACTATTGGTCGACACTCAACTCTGTAGGAGATAGTTCCCTCTGTTCATACCACATCTATCACACTTCTTTCCGCACCATGAGCATGCACATTCTGGGGCAGGTTGGTGGTATTTCTTGTTCATGCATAGGCCTACTTTGTAGTGGAATCCTTGAGTCGCGAATCTGATCTCAACGTGGAGTAGTTCACGTAGGCTTAGCATCCAGTCTTTGTCTATCATCGCATCCGTGCTGTAGAAGTCGCTCCAAATGTCGTTCTGTTTCGTCTCTAAGTCTTGTTATCTTTCAAAACTGGGGGTCGATGGAATGAGAAGTTTGGGTCTCAAAGTCTTCGATATATAATCATATAATCTTAATGTAAGGAGCGTTCAAAAAGTAACGAGCTGGAGGCTGGAATGTGCAAACCGGTGACTACATCGGCTAATCGTGGCGTGTGTAACGAGGTGTGGTTCCGACCTGAGCGTAGGAGGTCACAGCCCGTCACTACAGGGCACGCGTGCACGTCACGTGACGATACAAAGCGAGCGGTAGCATGCATCAATCGTCTAACGCTGCCACTCGCATTGCAAACAGTGACATGGAGGCGTCAACCGAAGAGCAAAAAGGTGTTGTTCGGTTTCTGACAGCGGGAGGAGTAGGGGGAACGGACATTCATCGCCGAATGTCACAAGTGTACGGCGAACACTGCATGTCCCTTGTAAGGGTCAAAGCGTGGCACAAGCGCTTCAGGGAAGGATGGGTGTCGTTAGCCGATGATGCTCGGTCTGGGCACCCCCCTGCATTACCGATGACAACGTCCAGCTGGTTGATGTACTCATTACCCAGGACCGCCGAGTGACAGTGAACGCCACAGCCGCCGTGGTCGCTCCACGACAATGCACGACCTCATACGGCCAACACAGTCGCGGCACTCCTGCATAAATTCAAATGGGAGGTTCTCGGCCACCCTCCATACAGTTCAGACCTCTCTCCCTGTGATTACGCCATGTTTGGTCCCCTGAAAAGGGCTCTGCGGGGCCGACGATTCACCTCGGACGCCGACGTCCAGCTGTACGTGCGGAACTGGCTCACATCGCATCCCAGGGAATTTTATGAGACAGCCATTCACCGCCTCGTCACAGTGGGACAAGTGCCTTAACAGCCAGGGCCAATACTTCTAATATACAGGTACTTGTTTCTGTAATTATGCCTCCGGCTCGTTACTTTTTGAACGCACCTTATAATAACCTCTGCGAGAAATCTCGCACATGCAAAAGCCACTCACCCAACTTTACTGTTATGGGCTTCTTTTTTATTTGTTGGTAATAATTTTTAATTTAATTCTACTAAATGTATTTTCTTTTGTTTCAGGTAAGACTCTCCAACCTTCCCGGTATTACGACAACGTCCAGTCTCTACGTGAGTCAGTATCTCTCATTGCTCATACTATTGCTTGTCCTGAGTGTGATCTCCATTACATTATTAGTGTTGCCAACAGTGGCTAACGCAAGGTAGCCGTGTGCGTTAAACCTCACCCACGTGCTTCCTTTGTCCCCCGCACTGGTGAGAAGAATTCAGGTGTGTTCGCTCAAAGCAGCTACGTCCTTGATTGTACCAGCAACATTCATGGCTATTCCGGAAGTCTCAATTGGGCACATTTGATTTATATGAATATCCACATTCTTCAGGGACAGGCAGGTTCGTGAAATCATAAAGCACGTACATAAGAAACGAATACCGGGTGATTTAGCAGCCCCTTCCAATATCGTTTGCTGCATCCCAACTAACGCGTGTTGGCAGGAAAGTCGATAATTCTCTGCTTTCATCCCGTAAGGTACAGAGTGCCCGGGAATGTTCTCCGCAGTGGCTACGTGCATCTGCGAGTGGTTGCGTCATCAGTTTAGTCGGCAGCACAGTGTCCTTGATAGGGTGAAGGCCACATGTGTGGGATGTGGGCTGTCGAATTCGTCAGTGTGTGTTGCAATAAGTCCGCTTATGTGTCATCAGCACTTCTAGCATCAATTATGAATGGCTGTGGTGAGTATAAAGTTTACTGTTTGTTTGTTATGATACAAGTGACAGCCATGCTGCCAACGTAACTGGTGACGTAATCTCTCGCAGCAGCTTGTAGTGTCTGCGGAGAACATTCCCGGGCGCACTGTACTAATGCACTGCAAGCATATCCTGCAAACGATACTGAACACTATTATTTTTCCCTCGGTGTGACTACAGACTAAGACGAGGGAAAAATAATAGTGAATGGTGTATGACAGTATGATCATGTCACAACAGGTAGATCCACAGATGTGCCATAGGATGGCAATTGAAGCGTCTTTCTAATTACCTCAGTTGGTAGACTGCATTAATGGGACTTTTCAATTCTCTGCCGTCCATACACATGGCTTGTGGGTCTGATTCCACTTGACAAGGAGGTCACATGGCTCGTGACCCTGAAATCAACGGTCACGCAAAACTGCACGTTTCCTTCCATTATAACATGGATATGATTTTGGGCTGGGTATATATCTGGAATTAGCGTGGACAAAATGCCCACACTAATAATATCCCAGAATCTATATTTTGGTTCTGCAACACAGTAAGATTACTCATTGGACAATACACAATCCAATATCTTAAAACCTCAGTATTCCTTCCTTCCTTCCGAGGGGAAGTAAAGCTGGCGGTCCTATGTCATATTTATGCCATGTTAAAGAACCTTTAACTAATTACACCTGTGTGAAGCTAAATTGTATAGCTTAAGAATGTAAGCAACGCTCATAGGTTCCTACGTTCGCTGCCAAGAGCCGACTGCTGTAGCGTCTAGTAGCTATGTTCTGAACAAGGCCTAGTAGTCGTTCACGGTGGCGTTTGGTGGCAAAAGCAGGAACTATTTGAAAAATTCAAAGTTGCAGTCCTTACTTGAATTAAAAAACAGATACACACACTAATACAGCCATCACAATTAACACCGGTTATCAGACAGTTTCTACACACACCCAAAGTACACGGGGCTACATGACCGCGTTGTCGCAGCCCGTAAACTGAGGAACCAACCAACCAATATCTTAAAACCTCTTAGGACACTGCTTGTTCGAACTAAGGGAACCAGTTTCTTTAGAGTAGAATATTTGTGTACAGTATTTTATGTAATGCAGCGTTCATTACCCAGCAAATTAGGGTTCAGAAATCCCCTTTATTGAGATAAAAATAATTGTCTTGATGAAACACGTATGACAAAGCCCCCGGATCTTTCTCCGATTAAATAGCATTTACAAAGATAATTTAGGTACAAAGTAATATGACCCAACGGTAGCCTAAATAGCAGTTATTGACGCATATACAATTGCGGATCGAAAAGTCTTTGCCCCTAGCCTATTTCTTTTAGCCCAAAAAAAGAAAGTAATTACAGATATACGTGCCTTACGCTATGTTTCCACATAGTGTCCACATTTGTTCAGACATATGTCCCATCGCAGCACTAAATTTGAGATGTGCTTTGGTAGAATTCAGCCGGCTGACTGTGGAACCATCGTCGGACTGCTGTCTTGGCGTCATCGTTACACGTGGATCGCTGTCCAGCCAGGAACTTCTTCAGCGGACCAAACACGTGGAAATCACTAGGTGCGAGGTCCGGACTGATGGTGTTTGATCCAGACTCTCCCAGTGAAATGACCGAAGCTTGTTGGCGGTTCTGGTTGTCACATGTGGTCTCGCACTGTCATGCTGAGCCTCTATGCCCAAGATCGCGGGTTCAAATCCGGCCGATGTCGTCGGATTTTTTAGGAGTGTTAAAATCCTTCAGAGGGGAAGTAAAGCCAGCGGTCCCATGTCATAGATTTATGACATCTAAAAGAACCTTCCACTAATTAAACTAGTGTGAAGCTAATTTGCAGGTTAGATTTCGTTGAAACGCTCATCAAAGCTCCAACGTTCACCACTAGATGTGTGTGACATCTGGTAATGAAAGTTGGAATTATTTTAAATTGAATGGAACCTGTTGCTCACCCCATGGGTGTCCGCATCAAAGCAGCTACAGCCTCTGGCGAGCCGAACATGTCCTCGGACACTCTCGGCACTAAAAGCCATACGCTAAATAAATAAATAAATAAATAAATAATAATGGTCCGCTGAAGAAGTTCCTGGCAGGACATCGTTTCACGTGTAACGATGACGCCAAGACAGCAGTCCGATGATGGTTCCACAGTCAGCCGGCTAAATTCTACCACAGGGACATCTCAAATTATTGTGCTGCGATGGGACAAATGTCTGAAAAATTGTATCGATTATGTGGATAAATAGCTAAAGGTACTTAAGACATTAAGTATATAATCTGGTTGGTTGGTTCCTTAGTTTAGGGGCTACAAAAACGCGGTCTTGTAGCCCCGTGTACTTTGGGTGTGTGTAGAATCTGTCTGATAACCGGTGTTAATTGTGATGGCTGTATTAGTGTGTGTTATTTGTGATTATTTTTTCAAGTAGTTTCTACTTTTACTACCAAATGCTAGCGTCCACGGCACCTATCTGCGGAAGTGGCTACTAAATGGCATCGCAGTCTGCACCTGATGGTGATCGTTGGAACTAATATCGCGTTATCAAACTAACCTACGACTTTTAGCTTCCACAAGTGTAGTTAATGGAAGGTTCTTTTTCATGCCATATATCTATGATATGCCGGCCCCGTGGTGTTGGGGTAGCGCGCCTGCCTCTCACCCGGAGGCCCCGGCTTCGATCCCCGGCTCCGTCAGGGATTTTAAAACTGACGTGAGGGTTGGAACGGGGTGCACTCAGCCTCGTGAGGACAATTGAGTAGCTGTCTGACAGTGAGACAGCGCCCCGATCACGAAAACCAAGATTAACGGCCGAGGGGACCCGACGCGCTGATCACGTGTCACCCCCATATCTGCAGGCCGAATGGCTGGGCAGCGGTCGCTTGTTCGGCCTTAGCCCGTCATGGGCTGTATAGTGCCAAGGGTAGACTTGACTTGACTATATCTATGACTTGGGACCGCTGGCTTTACTTCCCCTCCGAAGGAAGGCATACTGAGGGACTTTTAACTCTCTTTAAAAATCCGACTACTTCGGTCGGGTTTGAACCCGCGATCTTGGGCATAGAAGCTCATCAAGCCACCAACTACGCCACCGAAGCCGCTACGTATATTTGTAATTACCTGTATATATTTTGGGGGCTAATAAAATAGGGGCAAATACTATTTGATCCGCCCTTGTCTGGAGCGTGGCGCTCTATGGAAGTGAAACATGGACATTTGTGCAGCAGAAAAGAGGAGAATTGAAGCGTTTGAAATGTGGTGTTCCAGGAGAATGATGATCAGATGGGTGGATATGGTTACAAACGAAGAGGTATTAAGACTAGTGGGAGAGGAGAGATATTCCTGACGACTGCTAATGAAGAGAAGTGTTAGGTTAGCAGGACACATACAAAGACACCCGGGAATAGCAAGCTTAGTTATGGAAGGATGGGTCGAGGACATGAACTGTAGGGGTAGGCCAAGGTTAGAATATGCTAAACAGATTGCCTCGGACGTAGGGTGTGGTAGCTATGTAGAGATGAAACGATTAGCTCAGGACAGGGAGGCTTGGATTGCTGCATCAAACCAGTCAAAAAACTGAAGACTCAAACAATAAAATAGGGGCAAATGCTTTTCGATCCACCCTCGTATCTCAGACTTTTTTCCGTCCCATTTTAAATCTGGAATGAACGATTTGTATAACGAGTCTAATAAATTTTCCAGGTGTTGTAGTCGTCTAATTTGCACTGCCTGTTGTACACGGACCACGAGCCATGAAAACAGCGAGTGAGAGGTGGTGCAAGTAACCCTATCCGCTCATTGAATCTGCAATTCAAATGACAAATCCCTCAGCATCCATCCATAAAGCTGCTGCATGCCAATTGCACGTTTCAATTTCAGTTTTGTAGTGAACTCCCCTCCAACATTAAATATTATACCTGAGGTTTATACTGGGTTCGCCCCTCTATGAATTACAGACAAGCCATAGGGATTGCCTGTATAAAGGGTCAGTACAAAGGTAGATTGCACCTCGGAGACTAAGGGCTGAAGGAAATAATCTCCTGTGTTTTGTGGTCTTACTCGTTGTGAACCTTCGCTAGCCAACACTGAGAGGAAAATTGATATGCCCCTGTGATATTATGTATTAGAAGTTCCTTAGCCTATTGAGATAAAGTATACTTCCTTTGGTCATAACTGGATGAAATTCTAAACTATACGAAATATACAAGTCCGAAGTCCCCTAAATAAATCCGAAAAAAAACAAGATGTTCAGTAAAGAACATACAGCCTACTTTCTCCTAAATGCATTGGTATTGTTATAACTCTTTGTCTTTTCAAGGAGTATAATTGAATGTTGGTTGTAGTAGCTTGTTGAAATACAACGTGCTATAGGGATATTAAACATGAATATGAGGTGCCCTTTGCTAGTGCTACCTCTGTAAAAAAATTCATTCAATTCGTTTTCACCATGTTTGAATTGATATGGGGAATTGATTTGCACACATACATGGCCACTATCTGAAAACTATTGGGCTGATGACCTTGTCAAAAGATGCTTCCCACAAAAAGTATGTTGTTGCAAAATTTGGTACAGATAAATGATTAGGTTGGTCGTAATTTGATTTAAGCTTTTAACATTTGGGTGGCCGCCATTCCGTTTTCGTCAAGATGGCTGTGCCATAACACAGGGCACTGAGGTGCCCTTTGCTAGTGCTACCTCTGTAGGCCTACCAAATTTTGTACAATTCGGTTTCACCGTGTTTGAATTGATAGGGGGAATCGATTTGGGCTGATGATCTTGCAGTTTGGTCAAAATATGCTTCCCACATAAAGGTATGTTGTTGCAAAATTATGTAGAATCAGATTATTGGGTTGGTCGTAATTGAATTTAAACTTTTACATTTGGGTGGCCGCCATTACGTTTCCGTCAAGACGGCGGCGATATAAAACATGACACTGTGGTGTCCTTTGCTAGTGCTTCCTTTATACCAAATTTTGTTCAATTCGGATTCACCGTTTTTAGCCTACTTTTCACATTTTGCAAAAATGAGGAAAAAGTAGACTTATGAGATCGGGCAAATGTCTGTCTGTCTGTCTGTCTGTCTGTCTGTCTGTCTGTCTGGCTGGCTGTGTGTGTGTCCCCCCCCCCTATCAACTCCTAAACGGCTGCAGCAATCGAAACAAAATTTGGTAGGAGTAAAGATCTATACCTGAATATCTCACGGCCATATTTGAAAATGATGTCAGTGCTGCCAACTGCTAAAAAATCGCAATTGAAATTTGAGCTCCATGTTGGTTATCTTGGAAAGTATGAATGGGAGCGATTTCAAAATTGGCACACGTACAGATCATAATATTTCAGTTTAATTTCCAGGAGGCTAAACATGGCAGTGTTGCCAAAATGATTATAAGCCTCCTGATAGGTCCAATTTTTAAATGCATATAACTTCTATACTATCAATTGGATTTCTACCAAATTTCGTATGTTGTATGTGTACATAACCAGATATGACTCAGCGTCTTCTGAAGACCTACCAGGGCTGCCAACTGTTAATAAATGCTCCTAATTTTTTTTCTTCCAAATACCAATATATCAGAAAGTATGCAAGCCTACAGCTTTAAACTATGCACACGTATAGTACCTGACATTCTATATTAATTTGGAGTAACTTATATACGTCAGTGCTACCAACATGATTCTAAGCCTGCTGACAGGTCCAACTTTAAATACATGTAACTTCCATACTATCATTTGGATTTCAACCAAATTTCGTATGTGCTATGTGTACCATAACAGATATGACTATGCGTATTCTAAGGAGCAACCAGTGCTGCCAACTGTTCATATGTGCTGTCCCTATTTTTGTTACCCTAATATCAATATATCAGAAAGTATGCAAGCCAATTGCTCTAAACTTTGCACACGTATAGTACCTGGCATTCTAGACGAATTTGGAGTAACTAATATACGTCAGTGCTGCCAACATGATGCTAAGCCTGCTGATAGGTCCAATTTTAAAATGCATGTAACTTCTATACTAACTAATGGATTTCATTCAAAATTGGCACAACAATAGGTCATATTATTTCAGATTATTTCTGACCAATACATGCATGACATTGTTGCCAACATGATTTTACGCGCGCTGTTAGATCCAATGTTTAACTGCATGTAACGTCCATGCTATCCATTGGACTTCAACCAAATTTTGTATTTTGTACCTTAAGAGACGGAACTAAGAATATATTCAGTCATCAGGGCTGCCAACTGTAGTGCTCTATTAGGATACATTATGCCAGGTATACAGTATTTCGAACTAATTGGAAATTTCGATATTAGCAACTTAATTTCGTCATTATTCTAGATAGGTTCATATTCTGTAGAATAATCATTGGCATGAAAAGTAGGCTGTATAGTTCTTCACGGAACTTCTTGTTTTAATTGATACGGGTAATCCATTTGCTCACATACATGGCAGCCATATGTAAACTATTGGGTATATGACCTTGTAGTTTAGTCTAAGGACGCTCGCTATATAAAGGTATATTATTGGAAAATTTGGTAGAGATCAGATGATTAGGTTAGTTGTAATTTGATTTAAGCTTTGAACATTTGGGTGGCCGCCATTACGTTTCCGTTAAGATGGCGGCGATATAAAACATGACGCTGAGGTGTCCTTTGCTAGTTCTACCTCTGTACCAAATTTTGTTCAACGGTTTCTTCGTGTTCGAAATGATAGTGGGGGACAGACATTCAGAGTACACACACTCACACATACACACCATTTTTGGCCCTGTGTAGATCTCATAAGTTCACTTTCATTTTTTGCAAAAATCGAAAGTAGTCTAATAAGTTTTATTTACTTAAAAGATAACGAAAGTTCATTAGTTTTCAATTTATTGAGCCAAAAGGGATAATGTTGCTTTTTGAGTCAATTTTGATAAATTCAAAAATTGCTGAGAGCCACGTGTACATCGTAAACAATGAAATTACATCAATTGGCGAGTTGAAGTTATATTTCATGTCTGTTGTTCTTGATTCCTTTTGGGCTCTGTTTCACCAAGAACATATGGGCCTGTTTCACCAAGAACATATGGGCCCGTGTACTTGGGTGTGAGTAGAATTTGTTTGAAAACCAGTATATTTGTGATGTCTGTACTACAAGAGTGTTTATGTTTGTGATTGAGGTAGGATTTGGGTTGGAAGCGGCCGTGGCCAAAAGTTAGGGACGATCCCAGCATTTTCTGGGAGTGGAAGGTGGGAAGCAACGGGAAAACAACTTTTAGGATGGCTGTGGTAGGAATCTAACCAGCCTCTTCTAAGTTTAGTCACGCGAGGCTGAGTTTACCCCGTTCTAACCTTCAAACCAGAATTAATTTTCTAGGTAGAGTCGGGATACAAACATGGACCTCTGCGGTGGCAGCGATTAATGCTAGCAAGTCACTTCTATCACTCAACTCCGGTCTTTTATTTTTGCAGTTGAGGATATTTTGCCTTTCTCTACTAGGGGCGGATGACGTCGATGTTCCTCCCTTTAATGCAACAATATTATTATTGTCTTCAGTTAGGGCGTGTTTGCGCAGTGGTCTAGCTGTTTGCCTCCCACCGAGGTGGACTGGACTAAATTCCCGGTCAATGCATGTTTTTTTTTTTTTTTGCTGATTCCTTTAAGTGCTTTGCGACATCGTGCTCATGTAGCCCCGTGTACTTGGACGTGTGTAGAATTTGTATGATAACCTGAGTCACTGTGATGTCTGTACTAGAGTGTATTTGTAATTGAGGTAGGAAGTGGCTGTGGCCTTAAGTTAAGAGTATAAGTTGGAAACCACGGTGGCAGCCATGAATGCTAGCCACTACGCAACGAAGTGAAATACCATGTCCTGTGGTTCGGATTCCTCGTACAACTGGAGGTCCCGTGGCTCATGATCACGAGATTAACGATCCCGTAAAACAACAGGTTTCTTACTTTATTTACCTCAATGGTTGTCTGTAAACCACCATGCTGTTGTATTTCTTTGTGAATTAACTTCCAGTGTGGCAAGGTGAGTATGACGGAGAGTAATCCCTTGTTAGAGCCGTGTAGGCCGCCTCCCTCACTTCCTGGATCAGCGGCTGCTAAAAGATTCAGCATAGAGCTCTGTCTCTACTCTACCTGCTGCACAGTGTTGCCAAACACTTGGCAATAAATTCCCCTCTGGTTAAAAGCAGACAGTTTGTTATTGGACTGGAAGCCATTTTCAGCCAATTTTCATTTATGACAAATAAAGGCTTATGATACCACCTTTTTTCCGCGTGTGTGTGTGTGTGTGTGTGTGTGTGTGTGTGTGTGTGTGTGTGTGTGTGTGTGTGTGTGTGTGTGTGTGTGTGTGTGTGTGTGTGTGTGTGTGTGTGTGTGTGTGTGTGTGTGTGTGTGTGTGTGTGTGTGTGTGTGTGTGTGTGTGTGTGTGTGTGTGTGTGTGTGTGTGTGTGTGTGTGTGTGTGTGTGTGTGTGTGTGTGTGTGTGTGTGTGTGTGTGTGTGTGTGTGTGTGTGTGTGTGTGTGTGTGTGTGTGTGTGTGTGTGTGTGTGTGTGTGTGTGTGTGTGTGTGTGTGTGTGTGTGTGTGTGTGTGTGTGTGTGTGTGTGTGTGTGTGTGTGTGTGTGTGTGTGTGTGTGTGTGTGTGTGTGTGTGTGTGTGTGTGTGTGTGTGTGTGTGTGTGTGTGTGTGTGTGTGTGTGTGTGTGTGTGTGTGTGTGTGTGTGTGTGTGTGTGTGTGTGTGTGTGTGTGTGTGTGTGTGTGTGTGTGTGTGTGTGTGTGTGTGTGTGT
The DNA here is from genome assembly GCA_946902985.2 of Meconema thalassinum. Taxonomy (NCBI): domain Eukaryota; kingdom Metazoa; phylum Arthropoda; class Insecta; order Orthoptera; family Tettigoniidae; genus Meconema; species Meconema thalassinum. Next base: position 82,950,842 of record OX336399.1, on the reverse strand, counting down.
GCGCGCGCGCAATAAATTCTAAACAGCTGGAGCGAATTCAATAAAACTCGGCAAGGTCATAGTACTATTTTGGCTGACCCAACCGTGCCCTTCAAATTGTATTAAGTTTTACCAATCCAACATGGCGGCTGTGCAAAATATTTCTCCAGCATTCTATACCTCGGAAACTATTACTGATATCACCCTAAAATGTTATATGGTGACAAAAGGCACTACTAGAAGTTTACCTATGTGACTGTCAAAAACCTGTTAAGTACAAAACGAACATGGTGGTTATGCGAATTAGAAACATTTAAATAGACTTTTCTAGTGATATAACCATCCGAACGCAGTGAAACTTGGTACAGCAAATGTTTATCCACATTGTAATGCACTGACATCTAATTTGGATCAACTGTTTAGCCTACGTAACCTGTGTGAAATTTTACTTCATGTGTCCTAACCATTAGATCAAAGTCAATGTTTGAATAATGAACCTACGCAATAATCGCCATCTGATAGTACATAATTCTATGGTCTAAATATAGCAATCCAACTTGGCAAGCATCCGAAACATTTACACGGTTCTCAATATCTATTAAAGGAACCGGGAAGTGTGCAATGCTGAAAAACGCTTATCATGGTATTACATCCATTTAAAAAAAAAGTTTTCAATGCATTTTTTCAATTTTTTTCTCAGTCTTTAACAGGGCCTATTCCTTAATTCACAACAGTTTTGGTGCTCTAAATGAAAAAACACTCAAGTAAATAGGTCATAAATTTACCAAAAGGTCATAAATTTTTTGACATTTTAGGTACAATTTCTGAGAACATTTTTCAAAATTTGGTCATGAGATATTTACATGATATTTAACCACTGATACTCGACCTTAATGACTAAATTCATCTTCCTAACTGAAATAGATTTCAGTAAAAAAATAAATATTACCATACTCAAAAAAATCTACCAAATTCCAAAAAATAAAAAAATTATATCTTCGAACCTATTTCCGTTAGGAAGATGAATTTAGTCATCAAGGTCGAATATCAGTGGTTAAATATTATGTAAAAATCTCATGACCAAATTTTGAAAAATGTTCTCAGAAATTGTACCTCAAATGTCAAAAATTTTATGACTTTTTGGTAAATTTATGACCTATTTACTTGAGTGTTTTTTTATTTCATTTAGAGCAATAAAACTGTTGTGAATTAAAGAATAGGCCCTGATAAAGACTGAGAAAAAAATTGAAAAACATTCATTGAAAACTTTATTTTTAAATGGATGTAATAACATAAGAGTTTTTCAGCATTGCACACTTCCCGGTTCCCTATGTATGACAGCAATCAAATTGAAATATTGCAAAAGTTCATCAATGGGACTTTCAATCACCTGACGAGCACAAATCCAACATGGCGGTGACGCGAAATTTAAATATATAAATGGATGTTACTCGTGATTTGATCACCTGAGCGCAGTGAAACTTGGTACGGTATATGATTAAACAAATTTTATGTTCGACGATGCCGATCTGTAAATATTATATGTCAGAAAACTGTATCATAATGGGGGTTATTAAAGTACTACTTTTTTAATAAAATAGTTTCTCCAACCAATCAGAGTTCAATATTTTCATTCATTGGCCAAGCAGGTAAGGATAGCGTCCCACATGCACTGAAAATTCAACATGTCGGACATGCATTACATGATTTGAAGTTGACAATGTAGCCTATATTGGATCAGCCAATTTAGTTACAATGCATAGACAAACTGGCCAATATTGCAAATGAAATATCAATGTACCTTAATATCCGCAACTCCATTTTCTACACACAAGATTTCGCCGACAATATTGGTGAATACTGTTGTTGACATAAACACACCAGAACGCCAGGCAGGAAGCATGTGTATTACATTAGTTCCACTAAAATAATAATCCAGCTCTCTGCTCAGTAAATGGATTCCTTACGCGAAACTTTTCCGCCAGATGTCATAACTGTTCTATTTGGGACTCAATTGATTTTCCTTCCATTGACATTCTATACGCATCAAACTGCAAAAATAACTAGCTGATAATACGATATATTTTATTTTTAAAACGTTTGTAACAGCCTATTTTGTGTTATTTGACCACAATAACAAAATGATCCAACATAGTCCCTGTGCGCTGTCAGTTGGTGCTACTTCAGGATAAACAATGTTTCAAAGCTTTGGGATTCGCTATTGGGTAGAGATCAAATCCTGAGCCCATACAATTCCCTAGAAGAAGAATTCAACCGACAGAATACGACAGATATTTATGAATGTTTATGTTAGAACATATAATAAAGATATTATTATTGTCGAACATAAACAGACGTATGCAACTCGCCTATAATGGTAATTAAAACACTCGTATGGAAGTTATAAAACTCGTTTCGCTCGTTTTAAAACATACTCGTGTATTAATTATTGCCATTATAGACTCGTTGCATAATGTAGTCTACTATTAATCAACTAATGTCTAATTTATTGAAATTATTTTCATCACTACAAGATCGCGGCTGTGCGAAATTTAAAAATCTAATTTTTATTTCTTGTGCCCTAATGGTGCGATTGAAGTTTGAATAATACACCTACACAATAATCTTCATGTAATAGTACATAACTGTAAGGCCAACATATGTACGAATCCAATATGGGGACCATACATAATATTTAGACGGTTCTTAATACCAGCGAATATATTACAGAAATTAAACTGACATTTTCTATGTTGTTAGAGGCAATTAACATAAGTAGGATATATGAAAATAGGCTGTATTGTTCTTCACGGAACTACTTGAACTAAATTTGGTTCTTGATTAGTGCTGATCTTCATCGTTTCCCTCATATCTCCCATGCCTATTGGAATTTTTGGACATTAATTTTTTTAACGTGGGTGTTAAACCTTCAGGTTTAAAATGATTCTCCCTCATTTCAATATTATTAATTAATCAAGCGTTATATTTTCATTCCTATTTTGAGCAAACACAAAAAATAGTGTTAACGTTTTATAGAAACACTATCTAAATCCACAGATGTTTGAGTGAGTTTAGTATTATAGTTGAAGGTTTAACATCCACTTTTAAAAGAAATCCAAAAAGACCCATACATATGGGAAATATCAAGGAAACGGTGAAGACCAGCACAAAGCAGAGTCCAAATTTAAAAAAACTGAATTAAAAATGTTCCGATTTGAATTTTGAAAATTTAGAAATGTATTTCTAATAGCAAGATGTGTTTTTCCTTGGAAATGGTTATACTTGTTGTGTAAGGTTTATTACATGAAATTAATATTACTGTACATTTATTTTTAGCCTACTTTCGATTTTTGCAAAAAATGAAATTAGACTTATGAGATCACTACAGGGCGAAAAAAAGTGTGTCTGTCTGTGTGTGTGTGAGTGTGTGTGTGTGTGTGTGTGTGTGTGTGTGTGTGTGTGTGTGTGTGTGTGTGTGAGTGTGTGTACTCTGAATGTCTGTCCCCCCCTATCAATTCGAACACGGTGAGCGCAAATTGAACGAAATTTGGTACAAAAGTAGCACTAGCAAAGGGCACCTCAGTGTCATGTTTTATATCGCCGCCATCTTGACGGAAACGTAATGGCGGCCACACAAATATTCAAAGCTTAAATCAAATTACGATTAACCTAATCATCCGATCTCTACCAAATTTTGCATCAACATACCATTATGGAGGGAGCATCCTTTGACCAAACTAATGGGTCATTAGCCTAATATTTTGCGGATGGCGGCCATCTTTGTGTGAAAATCGATTCCCCCTGTTAATTCGAACACGGTGAAACCGAATGGAACGAAATTTGGTACAGAGGTAGCACTAGAAAAGGCCACCTCAGTGCCATGTTTTATATCACCGCCATCTTGACGGAAACGTAATCGCGGCTACCCAAATGTTAAAGGCTAAAATGTAATTACGACCAACCTATTAATCTAGTCTCTACCAAATTTTGCAACAACAAATCTTTATGTGGGAAGCATATTCTGACCAAACTGCTAGATCATCAGCCCAATAGTTTGCAGATGGTGGCCAAGTATGTGTGCAAATGGATTCCCCCTATCAATTCAAACACGGTGGAACCGAATTGAACGAAATTTGGTACAGAGGTAGCACTAGCAAAAGGCACCTCAGTGTCATGTTTTATATCGCCGCCATCTTGACGGAAACGGAGTGACGGCCACCCAAATGTTAAAAGCTTAAATCAAATTTCGACCATCCTAATAATTTGATCTCTACCGGATTTTGCAACAACATGCCTTTTTGTGGAAAGCATCTTATGACTGACTGCAAGGTCATCAGCCCAATAGTTTGCAAATAGCGGCCATGTATGTGTGCAAATCCATTCCCCAGATCAATTCAAACACGGTGAAACCGAATTGAATGTTTTTTTTTACAGAGGTAGCACTAGCAATGGGCACCTCATATTCATGTTTAATATCCCTATAGCACGTTGTGTTTCAACAAGCTACTACAACCAACATTAAATTATATTCCTTGAAAAGGACAAAGAGCTAGAGCAATACCCATGCATTTAGGAGAAAGTAGGCTATATGTTCTTTACTGAACATCTTGTTTTACATGAGATTAATAAATACACTTGGGTGACCAGTTTCGATCGTCAAGCGGTCATGTTCAGATCCATTACACTATTTAACTGCAATCACATATTCCCCCCAAACAAGCAAGTTTGGAGGTCAATCACCACTTCCTGTACCGGTACTTAAAGAAAACATCACATAGACTGTAACTAACAAATATTGACGAGTTGAACTACCTCAACTAATATCACAACTAAAGAAGTGTATCTATTGGAAATATTTCACCTATACTTTCAGACATAAAAAAATTACAGCCTAAGTGTAATGGATCTGATGATGATCGCTTGACGATCGAAACTGGTCATCCAAGTGTATTCACTAATGTAAAATACTTTTTCTCAGTATTGGGGAATAACCCATTTCATTTGCGTACAATTATGTTGGCCGACTTATACTAATAATAATAATATCGTATGGTCTCGGGTGCTGGGTGCAAGCTTTGTTATTTGACACCCAGAGGGCAGCTTGCATGTCGAATTTCGTTGTTCTTTGAAGCACTATGAGAGTCAAGGAAGTTAGATATATAAGCTCCTTGCACACTATAGCGCTTTCTAGTAGAGAAATGAGGAACTTAATGTTGGCGGAAACTCCCGAGATTAATTTTGCCATTATGATCACGGCCTACTGAATTCAAACGGGTTCTTTGACATGCCAACATCGTATGACATGATGTCGTAAATTTTTGTCGCCTTACAAAAATCACTTACCACGGCCAGGAGCGAAACTGCAAGTTTGGGGTTAGTAGACAGACACGTTAACCACTCACCCACCGTGGCAAGCTATATTGATCGACTGAACAGCATCAAACTTTCGTTTACCAAGCTAACTCTGAAAATGGCTTCAAACACCATAATATAGTACATTGGCTGTTCAAACTGTGTATGTCCCGTCTGTAACACTCTGACCTCAGTGCACACTCAGTAATGGTTTTAATAAGCACTACGCGCAGGAAATGTCCAAGTGGCTAAGTCTGATTAGAGTTTCTCCTGTCCCTGCTGCTGAGCCCTTGACGGAACAACTTGTCTTCCTCAAGACTCTCTCACCAACAGCCACTCCAACACGTCTCCTCAAACTCATCTCCCCATTCTAATGGTCATCAAAATTTTGGTTACAGCGTGAGAATTTCTCGTTCTCCTGCTGATGGCAGACTTGAATTATCCACCTTTTGTGGTCTCTACGAACATATAAAGACTCCATATTCAAAGGTCCTAAGTTAATTTCCCTTCTCTGCCAAGGAATTTAATTATGGAGGTTTGCAACAGGGTAAACCAGCTTAAAACAAGTTTCATTTACATAAGCGTTTCTCATTCATATATTCTTCAAGTTCAGGTTTCGTTTTAAGAAATAGATATAAGTAGGGACTAGATTCTTAGGTTTTTACCTATTATTTCCTCACTTCTGAATACAAGAATGTTTTTATACTTTACCGAATCACACTCAAGAGCCATACTCATGAATTCTGTAGTACCTAAATAACCTAAATGATATGAGAGTACCTAAAAAAAACTAGTTACTGTTTTGTTCCTTTTGTTGTAATATATTTGAAGTTTTAGTCCGTAATTATTAAAAGTAAGCCACAAGACAGATTTTATTCCAAGCTCGAGTTAATTGAGAAATATCGTACCTGCCAGAAAATTCAAATACTCTCACAACTATTCACCTTATATCTTATTGTTTGGTAATTTACTGTCAGGAAAGAGGGGATAAATCTCTTATTGTTTCAAAGTTCTCTATATTCTTAATTAAGAAAGTTAATTAAACGGGCTGGAATGTGGAAATCACCTCTGACATCCTTGTATTTATTGAATTTGAATAATTAACATATTCAAGGAGAGCAAATATTGCCTAAAAGTGTGAAGTTCTCGGTGTTAATTTGATAAAATACTTACCATTATGTAAAATATTTACACTTTAGTTGCAATCCGATTTTCTACTAACAATTACGCATTAATTTTAAGCTTTGCGCAGTTTGTCAACTTAGGCTATACTTTAAACAATATTGAAACCTATTTAAAAATCTTATTCTAACTAATAAAAACCTAAGAAACCAATTTTATGTCTTTCAAACCTGAAATGATAATTTTTAACACCTAAATATCTGGTCCATAGATATAAGAAATTTGGGTGATGAGGACCTCAATGAAAGGATGAAACCTGTACCAACGATTGAATGGATATTCAACAATTAGTTCCGTGAAGAACTATACAGCCTATTTTCATATATCCTACTCCTGTTAATTGCCTCTATCAACATACAAAATTTCAGTTTGATTGTTGTGATTGATTTGTAGATATTGAGAACCGTCTAAATATTTCAGAAGGTCGCCAGGTTGGATTTTTATTTGTGTACTATTCCATGAAGATTATTGTGTACGTGTGGTATTCAAACTTCAATCGCATGATTAGGACACAAGAAGTAAAAACGAGATTTTAAATTTCGCACAGCTGCATCTTTTGGTAATGAAAACAATTGAAATAAATTAGACGCCAATGGATTAACATTTGTATGTTCATTTTACGTGCAAAGTTTCACTTCACTCGGATGGTTAAATCGCGAGAAAAGTCTATTAAAATGTTTCAACTTCGCTTGGCCGCCATGTTCGTTTTGTAATTTACAGGTTTTTGAAAGTTACATTGATAAACGTGTAGCAGTGCCCTTTATCGCCGTACAAAAAGTCATAGTGATATCTGTAATAGTTTCGGAGACATAGAATTTCAGTGATATATTTCGCACGGCCGTCATTTTGAGGTTATGTAAATAATTGCACTAAATTAGACGCCAGTGCATTACAATGTGTATAAACACTTGCTGTGCCAAGTTTCATTACGGTTGGATGGTTAAACCGCGAGAAAAGTCTATGTAAAATTCTCAACTTCGCTTGGCCGTCATGTTGGTTTTGTAGTTACTAAGTTTTTCAACGTCTCATAGGTAAACTTCTAGTAGTGCCCTTTATCACCGTACAATAGTTCAGGGTGATATCGGTAATAGTTTCGGAGAAACTGAATGCTGGTGAAATATTTCGCGCAGCCGCCATGTTGGATTGGTGAGACAGAATACAATTTGAAGGTTACAGTCGGGGTCGGCCAGAATGGTGCTATGAACTTACTGAGTTTCATTGTAATCGCTCAAGCCGTTTAGAAGTTATTGGATTTTGTGAGTCCCCCACCAAATAACTTCTAAACGGCAGGAACGATTTCAAAGAAACTCGGTAAGTTCATAGCCCTATTTCAGGCGAACCCGACCGTGCCCTTCAAATGTTGTTACGTCTCACCAATCCAACATGGCGGCTGTGCGAAATATTTCACCAGCATTCAATATCTCCGAAACTATTACCGATGTCACCCTGGAATTTTGCACGGTGATAAAGGGAACTACTAGAAGTTCACCTATGTGACATTTGAAAACCTAGTAACTACAAAACGAACATGGCAGCCAAGCGAATTTTAAACTTTTAAATAGACTTTTCTCGCGATTTAATGATCCAAACGCAATGAAACTTCGTACAGCAAATGTTTATACACATTTTAATGCACTGGTATCTAATTTACTTCATTTGTTTACATAACCTCAAGATGGCGGCCGTGCGAATTTCGAAAATTAAGTTTTTATTTCTTGTGTTCTAATCATGCGATAGAAATCAACATTTGCATAAAGAAGGTACACAATAATCATCATCTAATAGTACTTAACTCTATGGCCTACATATATTAAAATCCAACATGGCGACCATCCAAAATATTTAGACGGTTCTCAATATCAACGAATCTATTATAGCAATCAAACTGACAATTTGTATGTTGATAGAGGCAATTGATATTAGTGGGATATATGAAAATAGGCTATTTAGTTCGTCACGGGACTACTTGTTTTTTTTTTCATAAAATGAAAATAGTCTATAAATGTGAAGAGATGTCCTTAATTTTGTTTTCATATATTTTATAAGGTAGCCTATCTACAGTATTATTACTCGAAACGGCAAATAATCTAATATTTCCTAACTTGGTAAATATTAAAACTCAGCAATTTTTTTTAGGTTTGTGCCGTGTTTTGTGTGGGGTTTCGTCTAGGAACACCAAGCTGGATCATCAGCGGGCTCTTGGTGCTCCCCGCCCGGACTCCCACAGGAGTAGCGAATTGTGCATTACCTTCCTACTTATAAAGTGCACGTGCGCCTCTTAACTGCGAGGGCTGAAAGCTCAAGCGGCCTTTCATCACCCTATAATGGCTTCCAAAAAGATGGTATATTGGCTTTCATGACTTTTTATGCAAATGTAAATAAATGTAATCTGCCCATCAGTCATATATGTTGAAGCGATATGCTTACACAGTAGCGTAGCCAAGATCGACCAATGGAGGGGTTATAGTAACTGGGGAATAACCGTAATTTGTAGAATTGCTGGACATGTCCTTATTTGAACTTATCTTCAATTTAAACTAGAATAATTTATGTGCAAGTTCCCCCCGATAAGAAAAGAAAGAGATCTGATTGCCTCGCTAGGTGGAATTTAAAATTATCTGGGGCTAGGCTCAGTTTGATGAAAGCTATATTTAGCGGGAAAACACTAGATTGGCAACCCTGGGAGGACGGAGTTATGAGTTGTCATGAAGACGTGTGTAGCGTCAATAGGGAGCCGGACCGAAAGATGATAATAATAATAATAATAATAATAATAATAATAATAATAATAATAATATATATATATATATATATTTTTACGAGGGACTGTGGAAAATCTTCAAAAGACACTTGTGAAGGGTCCGCACTCCACAGTAGTGTGGGATTCTTACCCACTAAAAACCACCTCCCTTTTCCCACGATGTGTTCATCACCCCGGAACCGCTCTCGCATTACTTCAGGGTGATGTCGTGCTTACTTAACCATTCAGACTTCTTCTTTCTTCATTTTTTCTTAAGGATGTTCGAACGCATCCATTTCCCTCTTCTTCTGGCGCAGAACACCTATGTAAATAGCTATCTGGTTCCATGTTTGATCATTTCGGAGCATCATCTGTAGGATGTTGTCCGGCGTGATTACCCCTATAGAAGCTTGTAGATCTCTTCTATGTGTTGACCAGCGTTCACAAACAAAGAATGTGTGGAGCGCATCATCCTCTTCATTACAAAAATGACATAAAGGACTATTAGCCACGCCAATGTGATGCAGGAATCTCCGAAAATATCCATGGCCTGTTAGGAACTGTGTCAAATAATAATGTTATTGGTTTTACGTCCCTTTTAACTGCTCTGGTTTTTAGAGACGCCAGGGTGCCGGAATTTTGCCCCAAAGGGGATCCTTAACGTGCCAGTAAATCTTCTGACACGGCTCCCTCACATTTGTGCACCCTGAAATGACAGCTGGCTGCGCGGACCGAAAGACTTGCAGACACAAATCACAACCTTACCAAAGCATGAGTTAGAGAATCATCTGCAGGTGTCATTATTTATTTTGAGAAATATACATTTTGCTTATTAGTTATTAACAGTTCCTTTTTTCTTTGTAGAAATTCCTAAAAGGAGGAAGGGTTACAACCCCTAGCAACACCCTCCTGGCTACGCCACTGTGCAGGTGTGCCTTCCACTCTAAAACTCCTATCAGCTTGTCAATTACCAATCCGTACTGTGGAATGGCAACTTCGTTCCATCACGTGCGTCGTGTCAGTGCCAATGCTCCTATCTCACTACGTGTGATGGTCGGTGCTTGGCATATTGATAGCTCATGACAGGCTACATTTTAGCAATATGTCGTCAGAGAGTATGAAACCATGTTAGCTGCCAACGTGCTGCTTGGTTCACTAATCTCGTTGTTTCACGTATCGCTTCATGCTACAGGTAAATTGTGCCTTTTATGCAGCGTTGGACAGTCCCACACGAGTTAAATGAACGCTTGTGTCTGGCGCTCTTTGCAGCTAAAGGGAATCAACTGGACTGTAATGCAGGGAATTTCGTATGGGAGAATTTCCCATTTCTGTCAGAATTTGAATGCATTGGTTTCCTTTACCTCTCCGTGCTGCTCAAAGATAGCTTCCTCCCTGCATGCTTGGGTTAGAACTACTACTATTACTAGTGGAAAGTATAATTTGACATGAAATAGAGGCGTGGGGACTTGCTTCAAATACATACCTAAGTACACGAGTTTGCCGGCCTCGTTCTGTTGGGTTAGTGCGTCTGCCTCTCACCTGGAGGCCCCGGGGTTGATTTCCGGCTCCGTCAGGGATTTTAGAAACTGACATGAGGGCTGGAACGGGGTGCACTCAGCCTCGTGAGGACAATTGAGTAGCTGTCTGACAGTGCGGCAGCGCCCCGGTCACGAAAACCAAGATTAACGGCCGAGGGGACCTGATGCGCTGATCACGCGTCACACAATTATGACTGGGCAGTGGTCGCTTGATAGGCCTAGGCCCTTCATGGGTTGTAGTGCCAGGGTTCTATTTTCCTTTCATTTTGAAGTACACGGGGCTTCATGACCACGATGTCACAAAGCCCCCAAAATAATCAACTAAAACAACAACTGTGATTCATAAATAATAATAATATCATATGGCCTCAGGTGCCGGGTGCAAGCGTTGTAAATTGACATCTAGAGGGCAGCTTGCATGTCGAATTTCGTCGTTCCTTTGAACGCTATGAATGTCAAGGAGGTTAGACATCTAAGCTCCTTGACACTACAGCGCTTTCTAGTAGAGAATGGAGGAACTTTGTGTTGGCGGAAAATCCCGAGATTAATTTTGCCATTGAACACGGCCTACTGAATTCAAATGGGTTCTTTAACATGCCAACAACGTATGACATCCATGTCGTGATTTTTGTCGCCTTTCAAAAATCACTTACCGCGGCCAGGAGCAAACCTGCATGCTTGGGGGTTGGTAATCCGACACGTTAACCACTCACACACCGTGGCTAGCCATTCATAAATGAAGTATCTTGATTGAATTTAGATTAAATGGTATTTGCTCTTCTGTCTTGATTGAGGGTTGTTGAATGTCACACGATAATGAATTGTTTTTTATAAAGGGCAATCCACAAATATTTTTCAGCTAATAATAATCTCTAAGACTCCTGTAATGGAACTACTAATTAACGAACCCCAGTGACGAAATAAAAGCGGAAAATGCTTTGAATTAAAGAAGGTGGGGGAAAGGGGGACCCTAAGGGTTAGAAGAATTGCCATTTGTGAAGTTCAAAGTTTATGTAATGTACACTTACTTGAGATCTTGGATGAAGGGTTAGTTGCTTTTATGAAGGAACTTTTTATTTGCTCATTGTTTTAATGTCTCCCTGGCGACACTTTGCTAGAAGTTATTATCCCCCGACGTTCAAACTGTGAAAGTAAACATAGGCTCCTAAGATGGAGAGAGAGTGTTTTCCTGAAATGGAGTTAATGATTATTCTCGGTCGTTCTAATTCATAGTCACGCTGTGAAAATATTCACGTGGACGTAGTGTGCTGCTCGCGCACACGTGACTCACTTGGCATTATCATACCCAACTTCGAGGTCATGTCAAAAAATAAGTTGCACTTCCCAGTTATGGCCATTTATTACACCATCTATACAACAGCCACACGCCTATAACGTCATCCAATGTAACGTCACTTTTCCACATAGTTCCCAAGAGGCTCGAAACATTTCTGTGAACGCACAACCAACTCGTCGATGCCGGATGCATAGATAGTTCCTCCAGCGTTCTTCAACCACACGGAGGCAGCGACCTTCACCTCCTCATCGGTCTGGTATGTCGACCACCGTTCTGTCTAATGATCGCATTCACATTGTTGACATTTCCTCGGGTCCTGGACGTTGCAGGCCTGCCCTCGCGATATTCGTCCGCGATATCCGTGCGTCCGGCTACGAATTGCTGACACCACTTTACGATCCCTTGCCGGGAAATGGGCCGCTCCCCATAAACAGCACTAATTTCATGATGAATGTCCGTGCAATTCTTCCTTTTGGCCCATAGGAATCGGATTGTCGCACGCACCTCATATTTGGAGTGAACGTCCAGTCGACGCGCCATTGCATTTGGCCGCTATTCACACCATACAAGACGAGACACCACAGCAACCTGGCTAACAGATGTGTGGGCAGTGTCTGGCCCTTTCTCCGCTGTGCCCACGTTTGCGACACACAGCGCGCTGCTGCAGCGCGTTAGTGCAACTAACTTTTTATCCACCTTCGTAGATATCACTTATCATGCGACTTCGGAGCCAATGTGGACGTTCGATTTCAGTCGTCAAGTTCTTCTGCTGAGGAGGAGCGTAGATAGTCTCATCGCGAATGAAAAAGGAGAAGTATGGAGCGGCCTAACAGATATCTGCACTCGTGAAAAAGACTTTTCCGCGAACTTATGTCCTGGTTGACCCTGTTCTTAATCAATCGATGATTTGTGTGACGAAAAATGAAACACATACAATGTACCTGAAATAAAGCATGTTAAAGAAAAATTATGTTTTTCGACTATTTCTCTCTTCTACAGAGGATATATAGAATAGAATTAATAATGCCAAAGGTGCATTTCCAATGCTAAGACCGAATCTGGAGATCTAAAACTAAACATAGACACTAAACTGAACATCTATAATACGAATAATTACGAAGTTGGTCCTGCTCTATGGTTGCGAAACCTGGTAAACAAATAAACAACTTACCAGAAGCCTTAAGACTTTCGTGAAGGAACGTCTGAGGGATATCCCGAGTATATGTTGGTCACAGGGCATTAACAACACCCCCTCCCCACCGCCAGGGGTTCACGCTTAGTGGGACCTGAGTTGGCGACCACAGGACCCCAGCTGAGTCCGACATTACTTCCACTTACTTGTGTCGGGCTCCTCTCTGGCATGTTCCCTATCTCGACCTCCATTGGTCAAATCTAGCGTTATTTCGACCCAGACGGTATTAGGGCGTTTGAGGCGTAGGGTTTCACTTTCCCGCCGTAATTGGCCCTTGTCTCATCTTTCCTGATATCCTCATTCTTCGAGGGGTTAGACCTCTTCTTTTCATTTTATGGTATCTCCTGCCTTCTGATCAAGGCCCTAAAGGAGGCAGGGTTTATGTAGCCCCACAACTTATGGTGCACACTGGATAGTGCTAGTGAGTTTGGGATTCCTGAGCTGGGTCCGGTTTTTCTCTCGGTCAGGCTCTCTCCTCTTTCTCTTTCATATCTGCCAATTCTGGATTTATTTCTATTTATCGAGGGTTGGGGGCATTTCCTTTTTCTGTCTCATGTTTGCCTTATACCCTCCTTTTTGTCCATTTCTCCTCCTAGCTACTAATTAGCCTACTTTTCACATTTTGCAAAAATGAGGAAAAAGTAGTCTTATGAGATCGATCCGGGAAACTGTCTGTCTGTCTGTCTGTCTGTCTGTCTGTCTGTCTGTCCTTCTGTCCTGTCTGTCTGTCTGTCTGGCTGTGTGTGTGTCCCCCCCCCCTATCAACACCTAAACGGCTGCAGCAATCAAAACCAAATTTAGTATGAGTAAAGATGTGCACCAGAATAGCTCACGTCCATATTTGAAAATGTTAGTGCTACCAACTGCTGAAAAAACGCACTGGAAATTTGAGCTCCATGTTGGATATCTTGCAAGGTATGGATGGGAGTTATTCCAAAATTGGAACACATGTAGATAATACTATTTCAGTTTAATTTCCAGGAGGCCAACCATGACAGTGTTGCCAAAATAATTTTAAGGCTTCTGATAGGTCCAAGGTTTAAATGCATATAACTTCTACACTATCAACTGGATTTCAACCAAATTTTGTATGTAATATGTGTACATAAACAGATATGACTGAGCTTATTCTTAAGAGCCACCTGGGCTGCCAACTGTTAATAATTGCTCTCTCTATTTTTTTAAAATCCAAATACCAATATATCAGAAAGTATGCAAGCCAACAGCTCTATACTTTGCACACGTTTAGCACCTGACATTCTAGATTAATTTAGAGTAATTAATACAAGGCGGTGCTGCCAACATGATTCTATGCCTGCTGATATGTCCAATTTTAAAATACATGTAACTTCTATACTAACAAATGGATTTCATCCAAAATTGGCACAACAAGATATCATAATAATTCAGAGTATTTCTGACCAGCACACGCATGGTATTGTTGGCAACATGCTTTTACGCGTGCTGATAAATCCAGTGTCTAACTGCATGTAACGTCCATTGGACTTCAGCCAAATTTTGTATTCTGTACCTTAAGAGATGGAACTAAGAATATATTCAGTCACCAGGGCTGCCAACTGTAGTGCTCTATTAGGCTACATTATACCAGGTCTATTTCGAACTAATTAGATATTTCGATATTACCAACTTAATTTCGTCATTATTCTAGATAGGTTCATATTCTGTAGAATAATCATTGGCATGAAAAGTAGGCTGTATAGTTCTTCACGGAACTTCTTGTTTTTAATTTGTACTTCTTTATATTTCTAGTATTCATTTTATCATCTTTCTTTTGTTTTAACCCAAACAATAAAGGGCCGATAACCTCGATGTTAGGCTCTATAAAACACCAATTATCATCATTTACAACGAAGATCTAATTAGAAATTGAAATCTGCCTTATCAATACTGGGAAATGATGTTTAATAAATGATTTAACGTACACATTTCGGTATGTCATTGATACCATATTCAGTGTGAACGATATTAAATCTTCAAACTAGTTAACAAGACCAAGAAATAGATATCCATACAAAAATTGTTTTAATTTAAACAAGTAGCTCCGTGAAGAACTATACAGCCTATTTTCATATATCCTACTCATGTTAATTGCCACACAAAATATTCAGATTGATTGTTGTAATATATTCGTAGATATTGAGAACCGCCTAAATATTTCAGATGGTCACCATGTAGGATTTTTATTTATGTACTGTTACATGAAGATTATTGTGAACGTGTGGTATTCAAACTTCAATCGCATGATTAGGACACAAGAAGTAAAAACGAGATTTTAAAATTTCACACAGCAGCCATCTTGTGGTTATGGAAACAATTGAAATAAATTGGATACCAGTGGATTAACATTAATTTGTATAATCAAAGTTTCACTGCACTCTGATGGTTATATCGCGGGAAACGTTCATTTAAATATTTATACTTCGGGTCACCGCCATGTTGGATTTATGCTCACCAGGTTAGTGAAAGTTATATAGGTGAACTTATGGTCATAGCCTCTATGAACATAAAAAAATCAGTTTGATTGCTGTAAGAGATTCGTAGATATTGAGAACCGTCTAAATATTTCGGATGGTCGCCATTTTGGATAGTTATAAGTATAGTCCATAGAGTTATGTACCATTAAAGGAAAATTAATGCTTAGCGTCATTATTCAAACTTTCACTTCGATTGCATGATTACGACACAAGAAATAAAAGTTTAATTTTAGAATTACGCACAGCTGTCATCTTGAGGTTATATAAACAATTAAACCAAATTAGATTGCAGTGCATTAGAATATGTATAATCATTTACTGAACCAAATTTCACTGCGCTCAGATGGTTAAATCGCTAGAAAAGACTATTGAAATATTTCAAATTCAGAGTGATATCAGTAATAAATTCGGAGATATAGAATACCAGTGAAATATTTCGCACATCCTCTATCTTGTAAATAATTTAACTAAATTAGATACCAATGCATTACAATCTTTATAAATATTTCCTGTACCAAGTTCCATTACGTTTGGATGGTTAAATCGCTAGAAACGTCTATTTAAAAGTCTCAACTTTGCTTGGCCGCCATGTTAGGTTTGTAGTTACCAGGTTTTTGAATGTCTCATAGGTGAACTTTCAATAGTGCCCTTTATCACCGTACAAACTTTCAGGGAGATATAGTTAACAGTTTCGGAGATATTGAAAGTTGGTTAAATATTTAGCACAGCCGCCATGTTTGATTGGTGAGACGTAATAAAATTTGAAGGACACGGTCGGGGTCGGCCAAAATGGTGTTATGACCTTACCGAGTTGCATTGAGATCGCTTCAGCCGTTTAAAAGTTATTACCGGACTCACACACCACACAGACACACATAAGCACACACACACACACACACACTCACACACGGACACAAGGTGATCTCATAAGCCTTTTTTTTTTCATAAATGAAAATAGGATGAAAAAATACTTTTGCACTGTTATGTATATTCTGTTCTCTTACTTATGGTGTAGAGACATCGAACTTAAATAGCAACATGAATAAGAGCTGGCAGCCTTTGAATTGTGGCTTTATAGACGGATCCTAAGAATACTTTGGATACAAAGAGTGACAAATGTAGACGTAATGAAAATAATCAACACAACACTAAAATTGATCAAGATATTGAATGTCGAAAATTGCAATATCTAGGTCAAATCACGCGTAATACAAATATATATGACCTGTTACAAAGGAAACAAGTAGTTCCGTGAAGAACTATACAGCCTATTTTCATATATCCTACTTATGTTAATTGCCTCTATCAACATACACCATTTCAGTTTGATTGCTGTAATAGATTCGTAGATATTGAGAACCGACTAAATATTTCGGATGGTCGCCATGTTGGATTTTATATATGTAGGTCCTAGAGTTATGTACTGTTACATGCAGATTATTGTGAACGTGTAGTATTCAAACTTCAATCACATAATTAGGACACAAGAATAAACAAGGAGATTTAATTTTTTTCACAGCTGCCATCTTGAGGTTATGGAAACAATTGAAATAAATTAGATGCCAGTGGATTAACATTCGGATAAAGATTTACTGTACCAAGTTTCACTGCACGCGGATGGCTAAATTGCGAGAAACGTCCATGTGAATATTTATAATTCGCGTCACCGCCATGTTGGATTTGTGATCACCAGGTTATTTAAAGTCCTATAGGTGAACTTAAGTTCATAGCCCCTATGAACATTAAAAAATGCAGTTTGATTGCTAAAATAGATTCGTAGATATTCAGTATCGTCTAAATATTTCGGATGGTCGCCATGTTGGATTGTTAAATGTATAGGCCATAGAGTCATGTACCATTAAAGGAAAATTATTGCGTAGGTTCATTATTCAAACTTTTACTTCGATCGCATGACTACATCACAAGAAATAAAAACTTAATTTTAAAATTCGCGCTGCCGCCATCTTGAGGTTATGTAAACAATTGAACTAAATTAGATACCAGTGGATTAAAATGTGTATAAATATTTCCTGTACCAGGTTTCAGTGCGCTTGGAACATTAAATCGCGAGAAAGGTCTATTTGAAATGTTCAAATTCGCTTGGCCGCCATGTTCGTTTTGTAGTTAACCTGTTTTTGAAAATCTTATAGCTGGACTTCCAGTAGTGCCCTTTATCTCCGTACAACATTTTAGGGAGATACCGCTAATAGTTTCAGAGATATAGAATGCCGGTGAAATATTTCGCACATCCGCCATCTTGTGGTTATGTAAACAATTGAACGAAGTTAGATGTCGGTGCATTACAATGTATATAAACATATACTGTACCAAGTTTCATTGCGTTTGGTTGGTCAAATCGCGAGAAACGTCTATTTGAAAGTCGCGAATTCGCTTGGCCGCCATGCTGGTTTTGTAGTTACCAGATTTCCAAAAGTCACATAACTGAACTTATAGTAGTTCCCTCTATCACCATAGAAAATGTCAAGGTAATATCGGTAATAGTTTCGGAGATATTGAATGCTGGTGAAATATTTCGCACAGCCGCCATGTTGGATTGGTGAGTCGTAACAAAATTTGAAGGGCACGGTCGAGGTCGCCGGGAATAGTGCTATGAACTTTCCGAGTTTCATTGAAATCGCTCCAGCCGTTTAGATTTTATTAGGGGGGGACACACACACGAATCACACACACACACACACGCACACACACACACACGCACACACACACGGACAAAAGGTGATCTCATAAGCCTATTTTTTCAAAATTGAAAATAGGCTAAAAACTACAAGGGTATATAAACAGCAAATCAGGTTCTGGACGACGAAAAATATATTGGTTCGACAATCTTGGATGCTGGTTCAATATGTCGTCAACTGAATTATTCCGCGTTGCTACCAACATGACAAGAATAGCCATCATGATCACCAACATCCGAACCGGATAGGCACCGAAAGAAAGAGAAAAATGGAGATGGTCTGAAAAATTTTGGAGATGAAATACGAACACCCCAAATGAAGTAACGATTATCATAATCATCCCCATTATTAGGGGAGAATAACCTCGTACTTTTAGCGGCTTCGGTGACGTAGTCAGTAGCTTCTATGCCCAAGATCGTGGGTTCAAACCCGGCCGAAGTCGTTGGATTTTTAAGAGCGTTAAAATACTTCAATATGCCTCCCTTCGGAGGGGAAGTAAAGCCGACGGTCCCATGTCACAGATTTATGGTATGTAAAATAACCTTCCACTAATTAAACTTGTTTGAAACTAAATTGTAGGTGTCTGTGACATCTCGTAGCGAAAGTTGGAACTACTTGAAATTGAACGAAACTTGTAGCTCACCCCATGGGTGTCTGCATTGAAGCAGCTACAGCCTCTGGCGAGCCGATCATGTCCTCGGACTCTCCCTGCACTGAAAGCCAAACGCTAAATAAATAGATGAATATCTCGTAGTTCGTCGTCATCGTTATCTGTACCGGGTGAGTTAGCCGTGGTGGTTACGGCATGACTGATGGCAGTCGCTCACATCCGGGAGGCGAGGAGGTTCGAATCCCCCCGTCGGCAACCTTGAAGATGGTCTTCTGTGGTTTCCCATCTTCCTTCCAGGCAAATGACGGGGTTGGTCCCTAACTATAGGCCACAGCCGCTACCTTCCAACTCCTCGTCCTTACATTCCAACTTCCCTCCTTCCCTCCCCAACGGTACTTGTAGCTCACCCATTGGGTGTCCGTCTCGAAGCAGCTACAAAACTGGCGAGCCGAACATGTCCTCGGACACTCCCGGCACTATAAGCCATACGCTAAAAAAAAAATCGTTATCTGTGGATCACTCCTAAGCTGGCCACCAGTCGTTCGATGATTTGCCAACAATTTTGTTATGACGCAGACGTGTGAGGAGTTGATGTACGTTGTCCGGCATATTCATTCATTTCCTGCATGCACGATATGTCACAGTGCCTCGGAGAGAGGCTGTCACCTATATTAATAGCTGTCATGCCTGTCATACCGTGAAAACACCCGGCCACTCCCTCTAGTGTCTGTCCCGTCATGCTATGATACACAGATAGACTAAATAGTGGTCACACAGTAATTTACCCCACCATAAGAACTGAGAGCCTTGCGGAACATCCAACTGAAGTCCACAGTAAAGCGGTTAACTCCAACAACCCAACATTACCACATTACAAGGATGAATTGTCAAGGTTGAATGAGTTTTTGAATGGTATGGACTGCTTCTTGAGAAAAGATTTCATGATGAAAATTAATAAATGTAAAACAAAAATATTGGAATACAGCCGAAATAAATCAGAAGCCTCTATGGACATCAAAATCTCACGGGAACTGAAGTAGAAGTCTTCTGTTACTTAGGAAGCAAATTAACCAGTAATGGACGAAGCAAAGAGGATATAAAAAGTAGGTTGGCTCAGGCAAGGAAAGCATTTCTACAGAAAAGGAATTGTTGACATCGAATATAGATTTAGGTGGTAGAGTGTCCACCTCCTGATTCTGATCTCAATATCGGAGGTTAGATTCTCAGCTGAGGTTGCTCAGACTTTTTTAAAAGGAGGTGGGAGGAAAATCACAGCCCTGTTTTAGTCGTGTGGGAAATAGTCATCTAACAAGGAGACCCTACGGCAATCGGATTTTTGTAATTTTTCCAGCTTCGGGTACGTAAAGTTCAGACCTCGAACAATAATTTCCCGAAGCCGTTTGATGCCATATTCACAAATTCTCGAGAAAATCGACTTCGAAGCTTTCCGAGCACATCATATCCAGTAAAGATGTTACAGAGTTCGTGCAGGACGCGTGGCTCACCCGGTAACGTTCGGGCTCATTAGTCGCCGGGACGCTAGTTCGAGTCTCACTTCAGGAGCTATATATATTTTTTCTTTCAATTCATATACTACTAATGTGATTGATATATAAAAAACATCAAGTCTGTAGTAATTCGCAGATATGTAATTATAATTTCCAATGAAACAAGATGTTCAGTAAAGAACATATAGCCTACTTTCTCCTAAATGTATGAGTATAGTTATAACTCGTTGTTATTATCAAAGAGTATAATAGAACTATTCTTTGTTGAAGACCTTAGAAACGATTTACCTCTACCAAACGCCACAACCTAGATAAAAACTGCTACCATCATTGAAGAAAGAAAGATAAGAAGTATCTAAAGAATGTTATGGATCTGGAGACATAATCGACCGGACTGGCGGCGTGGCTCAGCGGTAACGTTCTCGCTTGCTGGACCGTATGTTTCAGGTTCGTATCCTGGCGCAGTCAGCTGGCATTTGAGGGTGCACAAATGCGGGGGAGCCGTGTTAGTAGATTTACTGGCACGTTAAAGATCCCCTTCGGGACAAAATTCTGGCACCCCGGAGTCTCTAAAAGCAACAGTAGTTAAAAGAGACGTAAAACCAATAACATTATTATTATTGTTATTATTATTATTATTATTATTATTATTATTATTATTATTATTATTATTATTATTATTATTATTATTGTTCCACGAGTTGTACCAATGCTAGTAGATAATCAAGTGATAGAAACAGCTCCTGCTGTTCGTTACTTAGGTGTTATGATTGACAGCAAGTTAACATTCTGGAATCATATCAGCAAGATTGCTGATAGGGCTGCAAGGATTGTTAACAACTTGTCGCGGCTCATGGCTAATATTGGCGGCCCTTCACCATTGAAGAGGAAACTGCTGATGAGAGTGGCGGAATCAGTTATTATTTATGGTGCAGAGATTTGGTCAGTAGCTCTTGGCTCTGAGATGTATAGGAAGCGGATAACCTCTGTTCACAGAAGAGCTGCCCTCAGAATAACTTCTGCCTATCGTACAGTGTCTGGACCGGCAGTGCTAGTAATAGCTGGGGCGATACCCATTTACATCCTGGCCAAGGAAAGGCGCCGTATATACTTGCGCAAAGACGAGCATTCTAAGATACGCGTAAAGATGGAGGAAAGAAACAGATCTCTTCTGGAATGGCAGGAAGAATGGGAACGTGAACATCGTGGCAGGTGGACCGCTAGGCTCATCAAGCAACTGAAGCCATGGTTGTCGAGGGAACATGGTGAGGTTAACTATTACATTACCATGTTTCTCTCTGGCCATGGTTATTATGATGCATACCTCCATCGAATGGGAATTTCACCGAGTTCACGGTGTCGTTATTGTGATGATCAATGGGACGATGTTCAGCACACATTCTTTGCATGCTTGAGGTGGAGAAATCTTCGAAGGCTTCTGGAGACAAAAGTTGGAGTCATTACACCAGACAATGTGGTGGATAAAATGCTCAGCAGCAGAGAAAGTTGGGCACAGATTGCAGTCTACATCTCTGAGCTGCTGAAAACAAAAAAAGAGGAGGAACCGAGAAGATTGGTTGCTGAAGACAGTGAAGATGATGGTGAGTAATTTCATTATCATCATGTTAAATGAAATTGACTGAGACCTCTGGTCGTAACAGTGGCTCCACCCTGAAGTAAGGCTGAACAGGCAGTTCCGGGGTGGCCTTAAGCCAAGTATAGGGTTTGTGGGTTTTTAGTAGGTAAGAATCCTGCACAGTTGTAGGTCCGGAAGCTTGCAATCTGTCTTTTGAAGATTTCCCCACGGTTTCCCTCGAAAAACTAAAAAAAAAAAAAAAAAAAAAAAAAATATTATTATTATTACATAATCGGCCTGACGCGGGCAACATCCAACTTTGAGTTGAGGCATGTCTTTACACGTCTGGCTGCGTATGACTTTCACAACCCTAATTGAATTAACAAATCTTTCCATGACCCTACAGAGACGTGTGTATACAAACTATGTGGATATTTTCGATTGCTATTTGGCTGAAATAAAAGTATTAATATCCTGAACTAGCACCAACGGTAGAGTTCAGATACTATGTGAAATCGTTTTGTTCTTTACTTCAATTAACATTTTCAAATAACGCACAATAGGCTGTTACAAACCCTTTAAAATAAAAAGTAAAAATGTATCGTAGTATCATCTTGTCATTCTTCAAATTCGATGCGCATAGAATGCCAATGGTATAGTAATCAATGGAGCCCCACGTAGACTAGTCGTGACATCTAGTGGTGAAATATCGAACAATATAATCATAACCACGGCCGACTGAATGCGCTCATACCGGCCTAGACAATGAGACCTTTTTCATGAAATCTTGTTAGTTACTCAACTGCTCACACAGCGCTGTTCACCAAGCATTGCACGACTAAGACTTATCTCTACTTAGTGTAAAACAAAGTCCCCGATTCTTGGATATCACGGGTAATCTCGAGAACCACTGGATGGATTTTGATGCGGCTTTCACCATTCTGTACAGGTAATATCGAGGAAGATTTCTGTAGAAAATAATTTATTTATGATCAAAGGGAGCCAAGCAGTAACGATTTTAGATTTCAGTGAATAGGTCGAAGAAAGAACTTGACGTCCGTGCGCTTTTTAAGCTTACGCTGGACAAACCGTTAAAAATATCAATATACTATGAGTGTAAGAATTGTTCAGCATGAAAAATTGTACAAAAAAGTCCGCGTGAGCATATCTCTATCTTCGATACATCGCCCACTATAAGTGTTTTTAGTTTGGATGGGAGGGGGATTTGGCTTGCACCTCGCCATTCTTAAATTACGTCTGACAGGAATTCCTTGCACATTCATAACTGTTCCCGGGCGAAGCCGGGGGGGGGGGGTTGCTAGTGACACTATTATATCATCATTATAATTCCCACAATATCAAAATGCAAATTATATCACAAAATAAAATAGCGTGCTAATAAATCTAAGAGAAATTAGACATACCTAGCACCTCGTTACAGTTGAATTCAATCAGAATCACTCGGTTTTCATTAAAGTTTATGCATTTTTCTGCTGAACGGTTTGGAAGTTCGGCAACAGGAAACTAGGACTGTTATTTACTTAAAATATTAATTTTTGTATTTTTGTACTATTTGTGTTCATGATTTCATTACATTGTCAGAATTACCGACAGTAGTGGCTACGCTGGCTAAAGCGCAGCGTTAGGCCATGGGGCCAAGCTCTCTGCTGACTCGGTAGACGCGTGTGTTCGAGCCTCACCGTCGGCCGTCCTTGAAATGATTTTCCGTGGTTTCCCATTTTTCAACACCAGGAAAATGCTGGGACGGTACCTGCTAACAGGCCACGGCCGCTTCCTTCCACATCCTTGCCCAGTTTCATTCATCTTCATCCATTCCATCTCTCATCCTGACGCGCAGGTCGCCCACGGGCGTCGACTAGAAAGACCTGCACTCGGCCTCTCGGGAGGCCACACGAAAAAAAATTGTCAGAATTAATGCTTTAATTAGTAGGGTATACTATTCAGTGTACCTATTATAAATAAAAACCGTGAGGTTTCTCACCTCCCCATATTACGAAACCCGGTTGCCTAATACGGGGAAAGTGCACTTTTAAAGTTAACAATAATATCAGAGGGTATTACAACATCAAACGTGCCCATATTTGTAATATACATAGTATATCACCTGAGGTTTACATTGGTGAGAAAACCAAAATTATTCCGTTCCTTCTTATGTCTAATGTGAGCCCTATAAAAAAAAAACTCCCCATATTTGGCGACTTTCCTCTACCCATTTTTAGAAGATACCTTATGCACTGGTCAGCTGAATCCGTGATTAATTGTATAGGTAGCTTCGTAAGTCTCAGAACTCAGGAAGTCCTTTCTAGCAGCGTTACTAGCAGCTTTCAAAGTTTCAAGGTAAGAAAGAAAATATTTCTCTAGCCAGTTTAGGCGACTGACATTTAATGAGAAAAAATGCCCTTTATCTGGATTTCTAGACTGAATATGATGATATGTGATGCTTACGTCATGCATAGCGAGCCATTTATTAACGTTCTTAAAAAAAATGGTTGCTTCTGCGTCCATGAATGTGTAAGCTTCCGGGTGCATGCCTATATTTTCTTTCAGTGTACTAATGGCACCAATAACTTCTGACGAGAACACTTCCTTGGCACGCCGAACATTCATTTTTTCAAATTTAGTGGGTTCGATGTGTTTTTTAGTGAGGTGTCTGACCGGTTTGACGATCTCACCCTTTTACATTGTGTATAGTAATGACAAGTATTTCCCTGAAATTATTCCAGTACCATCAGTCATCTCTCGTCACAGAAACTGCGTTCTAGTGTTTTTTTTTTTTAGAATGTGGCAATGATGAAAACTAGGGAATACATTCCTAGACTCGTCGTATGGGTGATTGACCATTGGTTGCAAATTCCCTCCCCCTAAATGCCTCATCATTGTAGTGTTAGTTTTGTGATTATCAGAGACAGTTATTATAATTATGAAACCGCATTGTTCAACCTCGAGAATAACGTCCAGCAGGAGTTTATGTAAGTCCCGTCCTGACAGCTGCTTCGTGAAAAAAGAAGGCACACGGTATCTAATTTCTCTTAGATTTATTAGCACGCTATTTTATTTTGTGATATAATTTTAATTTTGATAATGCGGAAATTATAATGATAATAATTATATAGTGTCACTAGCTTCGCCCGGGAACAGTTATGAATGTGCAAGGAATTCCTGTCAGACGTAATTTAAGAATGGCGAGGTGCAAGCCAAATGCCCCTCCCGTCCAAACTAAAAACACTTATAGTGGGCGATGTATCGAAGATAGAGATATGCTCTCGCGGACTTTTTTGTAGAATTTCTCACGCTGAACAATTATTACACTCATAATATAATGATATTTTTAACGGTTCGCCCAGCGTAAGGTTAAAAAGCGCACGGAGGCCAGGCTATTTTTTCGACCTTTTCACTGAAATCGTTACTGCTTGGCTCCCTTTGGTCATAAATAAATTATTTTCTAAACAAATCTTCCTCGAGATCACCTTTACAGAATGGTGAAAGCAGCATCAAAATCCATCCAGTGGTTCTTGAGATTACACATTTAATATACGTACTGAACAGCTGATCCTTGTCGCGCCTATAATGGGAGGGGAGTGCGCTCTACCGGCAACGAGTAGAAACTTTCCAATTACATGTTATACATGGGTTCTGACTGGGAATGTCAAGGCCGGTATAGAGCGCAGCTCGTATTCAGTCGGCCGTGTCATAACAGAGCGAGTGCATTCTAGCGGCCAGAAGAAGAAACTTGTCAATAAAATCTGGAAGTTAATAAGTAGGTCGGCATGCAGTTACCTTTTTGGCAGCTAGATGTCTCGAGTAAATCTGCTGGCGAATTATGTTTTAATTAAATATATATTTTACACCATAATATGCACAATATAACGCTTAATTTTAAAACATCTGAGTCATTACAAAACAATAAACATATAACATTTCAAGCAAAAAACCTAGCTCTGATCGGGTTTGAACCATAGGCATTTGAGCGATAGGCTAACGCTCTACCACTGAGCTAATTGTGTCAACGAATATCGTTCTATATAAAATGACTTACATAGAACTTGTTAGCAAATAATGACTTATACTAAACGATTTCATCACTGGAGTATATTATTTATATATAAAGCATTTCATACAAAGTTTATTTATTTAATATCAGTACGCTATATTGCATGCAATACTCAAATTAGTGAAATATAAGTCAGGCACAAGATATCCGCTGCCATCTTGTCTTATTACTGAATCGGCTCAGCTTTTTAAAATCACGTTTGCACTATAGTATTACAAAATAAACTTCTAATTTCGAACGTGCCTCTTCCTTTAGAACAGTTAAAACGATTCTCGGCTCGATAATCGGAACTGGTGGGTCCCATGATATGGATTATAAAGTTTGCATAATTCGCACGGCCGCCATCCTGAAATGGTATGGTGGACGACCTTGTAGTTTGGTCACAAGACGCATCCTATACGAAGGTATGTTGTTACCAAATTTGGTAGAGATAGAATGATTTGGTTAGTCGTTATTTGATTTTACGTTTTGAACGTTTGAGTGGCCGCCATTCAGTTTTAGTAAAGATGGCGGCGATATAAAACATGATACTGAGGTGTCCTTTGCTAGTGCTACCTTTGTACCAAATTTCGTTCAATTCGCATTCACCGTGTTCGAATTGATAGGGGGGGACAGACATTCAGAGTACACACACTCACACACTCACACACTCACACACACACACTCTCACACACACACAGACTCACACACACACAGACAGACACACTTTTTTCGCCCTGTGTTGATCTCATAAGTCTACTTTCATTTTTTGCAAAAATCGAAAGTAGGCTAAAAAACGCACGTCTCATTTCTAATCATCTCCCACACAGCTGCTCAAGCACAAAGGATTTGTGGGTATTCCAGGACGGGTGGAAGGGATACATACCACGCCATTCTCAAGGGATGCCCGTTCGAAGTAGCATTTGACCGTTGGTTTCCAGAGAAGCAGATAGTGTTTCTTGGCGTGGTGGGTGATTTCTTCTAACATACGATAAAGAAGATCATAATGTTGGACGTGGATGATTTTTATATTTCAATCACATTAGTAGTATATGAATTAAAAGAAAACAAGATGTTCGGTAAAGAACATATAGCCTACTTTCTCCTAAATGCATGGGTATTGATATAACACTTTGTCCTTTTCAAGGAGTATAATTGAATGTTGGTTGAAGTAGCTTGTTGAAATACAACGTGCTATAGGGATATTAAACATGAATATGAGGTGCCCTTTGCTAGTGCTACCTCTGTAAAAGAATCCATTCAATTCGGTTTCATCGTGTTTGAATTGATACCGAGAATGGATTTGCACACATACATGGCCTCTATTTGCAAACTATTGGCCTGATGACCTTGTAGTCAGTCAAAATATGCTTTCCACAAAAAGGCATGTTGTTGCAAAATCTGGTAGAGATCAAATTATTAGGATGGTCGTAATTTGATTTAAGCCTTTAATATTTGGGTGGCCGTCATTTCGTTTCCGTCAAGATGGCGGCGATATAAAACATGACACTGAGGTGCCCTTTGATAGTGCTACCTCTGTACCAAATTTCGTTCAATTCGGTTTCACCGTGTTTGAATTGATAGGAGGAATCGATTTGCACACATACTTGGCCACCATCTGCAAACTATTGGGCTGATGATCTTGCAGTTTGGTCATAATATGGTTCCCACATAAAGATATGTTGTTGCAAAATTTGGTAGAGACTAGATTATTAGATTGGTCGTAATTACATTTTAGCTTTTAACATTTGGGTGGCCACGATTACGTTTCCGTCAAGATGGCGGTGATATAAAACATGACACTGAGGTGCCCTTTGCTAGTGCTACCTCGGTACCAAATTTCGTTCCATTCAGTTTCACCGTGTTCGAATTAATAGGGGGAATCGATTTTGACACAAACATGGCCGCCATCAGCAAAATATTAGGCTAATGACCTATTAGTTCGGTCAAAGGATGCTCCCTTCATAAAGGTATGTTGTTGCAAAATTTGGTAGAGATCGGATGATTAGATTAATCGTAATTTGATTTAAGCTTTGAACATTTGTGTGGCCGCCATTAAGTTTCCGTCAAAATGGCGGCGATATAAAACATGACACTGAGGTTCCCTTTGCTAGTGCTACCTCTGTAACAAATTTCGTTCCATTCGGTTTCACCGTGTTCGAATTAGTAGGGGGAATCGATTTTGACACAAACATAGCCGCCATCAGCAAACTATTAGGCTAATGACCTATTAGATTGGTCAAAGGATGCTCCCCCCATAAAGGTATGTTGTTGCAAAATTTGGTTGAGATCGGATGATTAGGTTAGTCGTAATTTGATTTAAGCTTTGAACATTTGTGTGGCCGCCATTACGTTTCGGTCAAGATGGCGGCGATATAAAACATGACACTGATGTGTCCTTTTCTAGTGCTACCTTTGTACCAAATTTCGTTCAATTCGGGTTCACCGTGTTCGAATTGATAGAGGGGGACAGACATTCAGAGTACACACACACATACACACACACACACACAGACACAATTTTTCGCCCTGTGTTGATATCATAAGTCTACTTTCAATGTTTGCAAAAATCGAAAGTAGGCTAAAAATACAGCACCCGAAGTGAGACTCGAACTAGCGTCCCGGCGATTACTGGGCCCGAACATTGCCGGGTGAGCCACGCGTCCTGCACGAACTCGGTAACATCTTTACTGGATATTAAGCGCTCGGAAAACTTCGAAGTCGATTTTCTCGAGAATTTGTGAATATGGCATCGAACGGCTTTAGGAAATTATTGTTCGAGGTGTGAAATTTACGTACCCGAAGCGGGAAAAATTACAAAAATCCGATTGCCGTAGGGTCCCCTTGTAAGATGGAGTTCGCTTTCTGATGCCATTCTTATTATGAGGATTCACGCGAGAAAAACAAGTAGTTCCGTGAAGAATTATACAGCCTATTTTCATATATCCTACTTATGTTAATTGCCTCTAGCAACAAACACAATTTCAGTTTGATTGATGTAATGGATTCGTAGATATTGAGAACCGACTAAAAATTTCGGATGGTCGCCATGTTGGATTTTATATATGTAGGTCCTAGAGTTATGTACTGTTACATGCAGATTATTGTGTACGTGTAGTATTCAAACTACAATCGCATAATTAGGACACAAGAAGTAACAAGGAGATTTTAAAATTTCGCACAGCCGCCATCTTGAGGTTATGGAAACAATTGAAATAAATTAGATGCCAGTGGATTACCATTCGTATAAGGATTTACTGTTCCACGTTTCACTACGCTCGGATGGTTAAATTGCGAGAAACGTCCATGTGAATTTTTATATTTTGCGTCGCCTCCACGTTGGATTTGTGAACACCAAGTTATTTTAAAGTCCTATAGGTGAACTTAAGTTCATAGCTCCTATGAACATTAAGAAATTCAGTTTGATTGCTATAATAGATTCGTAGATATTCAGAGCTGACTAAATATTTTGGATGGTCGCCATGTTGAATTGTTAAATGTATAGGCCATAGCGTCATGTACCATTAAAGGAAAATTATTGCGTAGGTTCAATATTCAAACTTTCAATTCGACCGCATGACTACATCACAAGAAATAAAAACTTAATTTTAAAATTCGCACATCCGCCATCTTGAGGTTATGTAAACAATTGAACTAAATTAGATACCAGTGCATTACAATGTGTATAAATATTTCCTGTACCAGATTTCAGTGCGTTTGGAACATTAAATCGCGAGAAAGGTCTATTTAAAATTTTCAAATTCGCTTGGCTGCCATGTTCGTTATGTAGTTAACCGGTTTCTGAAAGTCTTATAGATGGACTTCCGTAGTGCCCTTTATCTCCGTAAAAGATTTCAGGGAGATACCGCAAATAGTTTCACAGATATGGAATGCCGGTGAAATATTTCGCACATCCGCCATCTTGTGGTTATGCAAACAATTGAACGAAGTTAGATGTCGGTGCATTACAATGTATATGTACATATACTGTACCAAGTTTCATTGCGTTTGGTTGGTTAAATCGCGAGAAACGTCTATTTAAAAGTCGCAAATTCGCTTGGCCGCCATGTTCGTTTTGTTGCTACCAGATTTTCAAAGGTCACATAAGTGAACTTATAGTTGTTCCCTTTATCACCATAAAAAATGTCAGGGTAATATCTGTAATAGTTTCGGAGATATTGAATGCTGGTGAAATATTTCGCACAGCTGCCATGTTGGATTGGTGAGTCGTAACAAAATTTGAAGGGCACGGTCGGGGTCGCAGGGAATAGTGCTATGAACTTACCGAGTTTCATTGAAATCGCTCCAGCCGTTTAGATTTTTTTAGGGGGACACACACACACACACGAATCACACACACACACACACACGCACACACACACGGACAAAAGGTGATCTCATAAGCCTATTTTTTCAAAATTGAAAATAGGCTAAAAATGAGAGTTCATGCAACAGGGCAAGGTGTTGGAATGAGTTGTCAATAGACTTTCAGAATGTACCGTCCTGGCGTTAGCGTGAAGTTGAAAATGGGAAACAACGGTTTCAAGTGCGACCGACGGAGAGAATCGAAACAACTGGTCCCTTGAATATGACATACATGGCCTTCCAAGTTTACGCCCTGAGCTACACCGGACGGTCAGTATATCAAGTCTATGATCGTGAAAGCACATTTTACTAGAGCTAATCTTTATGCGTGGAAACGAATAATACTTAACTCGCACACAGGTAGTATGGTTTATTTCCACATTAAAAACTTTTATACAGGGATTTTTTACAAGGCCGTAAATTAAATCATGAAATTATTCAAGATAAGAATTGTACAATGCAAGCATTATCCTTTAGGCGTGTATATGGACTGGTTAAATTTACACGGGCATTTTAATTTTGTCATCATCATCATCATCATCTGTCTTCTACTCCAGTTGCCCGGGTGTAGTTTACGAGCGCCCTCCACTTGCGTCTGTCCATGTACCATTCTTCTTTCAGGATTCTATCCCAGCTAACTCCTCTTGTTCCTATGTCCCCCTTCACCTGGTCCAGCCATCTCTTCCTTGGTCTTCCTACTGGCCTTCTACCAACCACATCTGTGTGTAGTCTTTGTTTTGCTATCCTTCCCTCGGCCATTCGCTTGACATGGCCAAACCATCTCAAACGGACCCTTGTCACTTTTTCTTTCAAAGTTGGGTACCCTCCAGCTTCTTCCCTAATTTGTTCATTTCTTACCCTATCCCTCCTAGTTTTGTGTACCATTGTTCGTAGAAACTTCATTTCTGCAGCTTGTAGTTTGCTGTCTATCTGTTTGGTTGTTGGGCAGGTTTCTAGGCCATATGTTATTATGGGGGTAAAGTATGATTGAAAGAGCGTCTGTTTTGATCTCAAGGGGACTTGTTCGTTCCAGAGTAGGTTCCGAATTTGATGGTAGAACTGGGTTGCTTTTTGGGTTCGGCTATTGATCTCATGCTGTATCCTGTTATTGCTTGAAATAATGCACCCAAGATAGTTAAACTGGTCTACTGTTTCAAGCTGTGTACCTTCAAGCCTTATTTCTCCTTTCTTGTTCTGTCTGTTGACTGACATCGCTACCGTTTTTGATTTGTTTATTGTTAATCCGTGTGCTTTCAGACAGTTATTCCAGGTGGCCAACCTCTCCTGTACTTCTTTCTCTGTATTACCCCAAATTACTACATCTGCAAATGCAAATGCGCTGATTTCTGTGTTGTTGTTGTTATGCCTTATTCCTTTCATAACTTCGTCCATTAAAGTGATAAAAAGTAATGGCGAGAGGGCACTGCCCTGTTGAACTCCTTTAGTTGTTTGGAACCAGTCAGAATTACCATTTCCTATCTGAACACAACTGTGGCAACCTTCGTAAAGCATTTTAACTTTCTGGATTAGCCCCGCGGGTACGTTTTTCTTTCTTAGGCATTCCCATATAGTCTTTCTTGGGACTTTATCAAATGCTTTTTCAAGATCTAAAAATACCAGTTTTAGGTCTCTACCCTTCTCCCAGTGCTTTTCTAGCAGCATTCTGAGGGAAAATATGAGATCTATAGTTGCACGGTGTTGTCTGAATCCATACTGCTCTTCCTGCAGTTGCGGTTCTATTATTTTCCTTAGCCTTTTCTCAAGTATTCTTTCAAAAATTTTCAGGCCATGAGACAATAAAGTGATCCCTCTATAATTGCCACATTTCTTCCGGCTTCCTTTTTTGAAGAGAGGTACTATTATTCCTTTTTTCCAATCATCTGGAACTTTTCCATCCTTCCATATTGCACCTATTACTCTATGAAGCCACTGTATTCCTAGTGGACCAGCTGCTTTGGGCATACTATTAAGGGCTGTTTCTACTTCCTTCCATGCTGGTGGATTCTCTTGATCAAGTTCATCATTACAGCATAAACTGACCTTTGTGGTTCCGTCGTTGGGGTCTACACCTGTACTGCTGTATAATTTTTCGAAATAAGATTTCATGACCTTTCTTATTTCTGTCTCTTCCCTGACTATGTTGCCATCTGGTTTCTCTATTGCTGTTATGTATTAAAAGTCTCTTCTTATATTTCTTATTGTTCGGTACAGTAGTTTAGAGTTGGCTTTGCTGTCCTGTTGCAGTTTATCTGTGAAATCAGTCAAAGTTTTATGTTTTTCTTCGGCCACAATTCTTTTAACTTGTAGCTTCAGATCTCTGTATTTCTGCTGTAATTCATTCACACTGGATTCATTTCTTCCACTTCCGTTTTGCATTTCTTTATCTCTGGCTTTCCTGGTTTCATTCTTCTCTTTTACGGCTTTCTTCACCCTATCGTTCCACCAAGGGGTTTCTTTTGCCTTTATTTTGTTGCTAGTCTTGCCACATACTTCTACAGCAGCTCCGACAATACTTTCTTTAAATCTAGTCCATTCAACATGTCCTTCCTGTAACGAGTCTGATGGTAATTTATTGCCCACATTCTTCATGTACTCTATTTGTTTCTCTGTCTTCTTTAATTCCCATGTCCTAATTTTTGGTTTCCTGCATTTCTGAGGTTTATGAACTACAATGTTTTTAATTGTTGCAAGGAGAAATCTGTGGTCACTGTCTAGATTTTCACTTGGTATAACTCGAACATCACAGATGTTCTTCCCTGCTTCATAGTCTGATATGATATAATCGATCACAGTCTTAGATTCTCCTTTCCAGCTATATCTTGTTAGTTTGTGACTTAGCTGTTTCTGAAACCAACTATTG
Organism: Meconema thalassinum; assembly: GCA_946902985.2. Lineage (NCBI taxonomy): Eukaryota > Metazoa > Arthropoda > Insecta > Orthoptera > Tettigoniidae > Meconema > Meconema thalassinum. Next base: position 82,917,401 of record OX336399.1, on the reverse strand, counting down.
TTAATTCTCTATCTACTCCTTAGACACAGATCTAGGATATTTTCACCTTCTTGGTTCTTATTGCCATAACCATGTGGACCCAGTACGCTTTCATATCCGTCTATCTGATCCAGCTTGGGCATTCAGATCTCCTATTATAATTACATTTTCTTCTCTTTCTATAGTTTCTTCTAGATCAGTTAGTAATTCTTCTTTTTCTTCCTCACTGCAGCCTGTCTGTGGGGCATATACCTGAACTACTGTCAGCACTTTCTTGTTTAGTGATATATCCAGTTTAATAATTCTTTCATTCACGTATATTACCTCACTAATAACATCTATGTCTTCTCTTAGTATAAAACCTACACCATTTTTGGCTTCCGTTCTATGACCATTCCAATGCAGTTTATATCCTTTCCTTAGTTTCCTTATTCCTCTGCCTTTCCACTTCGTCTCACTCAGACCAAGAATACAGAGGTTTCTCCTTTCCATCATATCTATTAGTTCTTCGGTTCTACCATTCAGAGTCAGGATATTTAATGTTCCAATTCGGTGTTTAGGGTTCTTCACGTTGGGTTTCTTCTTCTTAGAACATCGTACATGAACATCAGCCTTAAGGTCATCATACGTTGTACATGTTTGAGAAGATTTGTCAGTTCGGTGTTTTTGTGTTCCGAGACTCGTTTTATTGTTGAAAGCAATTAACATCTTAACTCATCTGCTGGCCTGCTAAGCCTAACGCGTCTGAGGATTTTCATTCGGGGTTTACTCCCTTAGCCTTTGAAGATCCCTCTTCACCACAAGGCGGTGGTTTCCTCTTCTAATTTTCCCCAGAGAGGATGGGTTGCCTCGTCCACCATCTCCTCCTTTCCAAAGGTCTCCTTCTCTGCCGAAGATGCTGTTAAGGTCTTCACCCGTAACCCTGGGCATGGGTTCCACGTTATACCCCGTGGGACTGGGTCCTTGCCTGAACTTAGCTCTCCTTTCACACCGGCCTACTGATGTGGAGGATACCCACCCCCACAACGTGGATGCGCCAGACACGAATTACTCAAGTGGAGGATAGGGAAAGTGACCCTATCTCCCTTGAGCCTTAATTAGGCTATCGCTTTCGTTACGGTGTTGTGCGAGTGTGTAATGTGCTTCATGGCCCAGCTAACTACTGGTTGCATAAAACGTTGATTAAATACCGTAGCTAGTTTTTTTCTTCCCGTAATACGAGGGTCAGAATTCTTTTTCTGACCTAATGGGGCAGTAGTATTCAGCATTTAAATATTGTTTTATTATATGATTTGCAGCCAACGGCCATAGCTGGGTATTTTTGATTGAGCGCCCGAGAGCTCCCAACAAGTTCAATTTCAAGTAGTTCTAACTTTGCCTAACAGATACCACTGTCACTTAACACCTAGCGTCGAACGTTGATACTTGATAGAGCGTTTCTAACTAGCCAAATATAACCTACAAATTTTGCTAGGCCCACAAACTACCAATTGCAGTGGTAAGCTCTTTTACGTGCCAATAATCTATTACATGGGCCCGCCGACTTTCCTTCCCCTCCGAAGGAAGGCAGATTGAAGGATTTTAACGCTCTTAAAATTCGACGACTTGGGCCGGGTTTGAACCCACGATTTGGGAATAGTGGTTTAACATGCTACAGACTACGCCACCGAAGCCCTGAATTAGATATACCGACGGCGTTGAATATGCACATTAAGTGCAAGGCTATGGATCCAAGCTATTGCCAGACTTGGAAGAAGAGTCGTTGAGACTCCACCGTCAGCCATCATTGAAATGTTGTTGTTGTTGTTGTTGAATCAATTTTAGTGAAAGCAGGAAAACTTCGTAAAAAACATTTTTGGACAGCTGAAGTGAGAATAGACGCTCTAGAGCTGGCAATGAATATCATAGCGCACTTTAATTCGGTACCATGTTTCTAACTCACGTCTTACTGCCATACTGGTTTGCACTCGAATGAACTCGGACATGCCGATATCCTGCTTCTCTCTGCATTGTTACTGAGCCATAACCCCAATGCATTCAAGCTCTTTGTCCTTTGTCATAACGGCGAGTTTTTTAACATTATAATACAGTTTCCAGGCGAAATAAAGGGATGAAATACATATTCTGAAGGTCATTCGTATTTTCAACTTTCCTATTTCATGAAATACTGAGCAATCTCTTGTGGATCCACATTTCAAAAGTTACAAGTCGTTTCGATGAGGAAGCTTTCGGAGTCTGTGCATTGACACTATGTAACAGTGATGGTGAATGGTAGTGTCTAATCAGGTATGTTTGTGTGGAAACACTATTATAGGCAGGTACACCTGGTAAATATAACACGATTATGTAGAAAATAGCCTCTGGCAGGTTGTGGTTAGGTACGTATTTGATGTTATCCACATTTAATCATCCAATCTATATTCAGTGTTGCTACTGAGAGAAGTGACAACACAGCAGGTTGTGAACACAAACAGGCTGTCACCTGCCTAAAGCCATGTGTGCAATACGATCAATATTCAGCCAGTGTTAGTCTTGCTACCATACGAATGTCGCAAACACGTGTAAATTTTTAAAAATAATGTGAACATCTTTCATTTTTAGCCTACTTTTCACATTTTGCAAAAATGAGGAAAAAGTAGACTTATGAGATCGATCCGGGAAAATGTGTGTGTGTCTGTCTGTCTGGCTGGCTGTGTGTGTGTCCCCCCCTATCAACTCCTAAACGGCTGCAGCAATCAAAACCAAATTTAGTATGAGTAAAGATGTGCACCGGAATAGTACACGTCCATATTTGAAAATGATGTCAGTGCTACCAACTGCTTAAAAACGCACTAGAAATTTGAGCTCCATGTTGGATATCTTGCAAGGTATGCATGGGAGCTATTACAAAATTGGCACACATGTAGATAATACTATTTCAGTTTAATTTCCAGCAGGCCAACCATGACAGTGTTGCCAAAATAATTTTAAGCCTTGTGATAGGTCCAATGTTTAAATGCATATAACGTCTACACAATCAATTGGATTTCAACCAAATTTTGTATGTAATATCTGTACATAAACAGATATGCCTGAGCGTATTCTTAAGAGCCACCAGGGCTTCCAACTGTTAATAATTGCTCTCTCTATTTTTTTTTAAATCCAAATACCAATATATCAGAAAGTATGCAAGCCAACAGCTTTAAACTATGCACACGTATATTCTAACATTTTAGATTAATTTGGAGTAACTTATATACGTCAGTTCTACCAACATGATTATAAGCCTGCTGATAGTACCAATTTTTAATTACATTTAACTTCTATACTATCAGTTGGATTTCAACCAAATTTCGTATGTGCTATGTGTACCATAACAGATATGACTATAAGTATTGTTAAAAGCAATCAGGGCTGCCAACTGTTAATAAATGCTGTCTATATTCTTTTTACCCTAATATCAATATATCAGAAAGTATGCAAGCCAACAGCTCTATACTTTGCACACGTATAGCACCTGACATTCTAGATTAATTTGGAGTAATTAATACAAGGCAGTGCTGCCAACATGATTCTATGCCTGCTGATATGTCCAATTTTAAAATACATGTAACTTCTATACTAACAAATGGATTTCATCCAAAATTGGCACAACAAGATATCATAATAATTCAGATTATTTCTGACCAGCACACGCATGGTATTGTTGGCAACATGTTTTTACGCGTGCTAATATACCCAGTGTCTAACTGCATGTAACGTCCATTGGACTTCAACCAAATTTTGTATTCTGTACCTTAAGAGGTGGAACTAAGAATATGTCACCAGGGCTGCCAACTGTAGTGCTATATTAGGCTACATCATACCAGGTATATTTTGAACTAATTAGATATGTCAATATTACCAACTTAATTTCGTCATTATTCTAGATAGGTTCATATTCTGTAGAATAATCATTGGCATGAAAAGTAGGCTGTATAATTCTTCACGGAATTTCTTGTTATTATTATATTCGTTCAGCCTCCTAAGGAGCACGTGGAACTATTAAATAGCACTGGAATTCCTCATCATTTTGAACTTCTTATTAGCCCAAAATTTCTTCATTCTTTCACTCCGGGCCTGCCGTCTTTCTTGTGTCCATGAGTTTTGGAGTTTCAAGCTTTTCTCGGATGGATTATTGGGTGCAAATTTGTGGGTGTTGATCTTTTGTCTGTATGTATTCCTTGTTGTAGTTTTTGGATCAATGTCGACTTCAGTAAGGTCCATTTGTATATCTTGTAGCCAGCGAATTTTGGTTTGTTGGTTCCCATTGATAATAAGAAATATTTTCTTACTCAGACGTGAATCATCCATTCGTGTTAAATATCCAAAAAATTTCATATGCCGTTCAGTTAATGCATACAGTTCTTCCGAGCTTTTTCACATCCATATACCCTCTTGAATCTTGGGCCCGAATATCTTCCTTAGTATCTGCCGTTCAATTTTCTCGATATCCTTGATGTGAGTGACGATGTCTCAGTAGCGGAGAATGCCTCTGGTAGGACGACAGTGTGGTAGTGTCGGAGTTTGGATTTTGTGGATAGGGATTTCTTATTGTAAAAGTTCCAAGTGATTGTGTATGCTCTGCGTAAATTTTCTGCGCACATTTCTTTTGCTGCATTTTCAGTGCCAATAATTGCACCCAAGTACTGGAATTGTTGGACCTGCAAGATGTTGCCATACAAAATAAGGGTACTTAATTCCAGAATGGGCAGCAAGATCTGTTTTTAAATGAAGCTGCCGTGGTCTTATGGTACTACGTCCATGGAGGAATTAAAGAGTTTCCCTATCTCTTAATAGGGATCAGGAGATTGACGTTCGTCAAGTGCCCTAGTGGGATTGTTGCAAATCTTTGTAGACATTTACATCTGCATGTATAACTTTTTTCGTTTCACCCTCTTTGGGGTACGTTGAATCAATCATTTCTCTATGCGTTGTTGTTGTTGTTTGAGTCTTCAGTCTTTTGACTGGTTTAATGCAGCTCTCCATCCCTCCCTGCCCTGAGCTAATCGTTTCATCCCTACATATCTACCACACCCTACATCCAAGGCAATCTGTTTGACATATTCTAATCTTGGTCTACCCCTACAGTTCTTGTCCTCGAAACATCCTTCCATAACTAAGCTTGTTATTCCTGGGTGTCTTAGTATGTGTCCTACCAACCTATCTCTTCACTTCATTAGTAGTCGCCAGAAACATCTTCCCTCTACCACTCGTCTTAATACCTTTTCGTTTGTAACCCTATCTACCCATCTGATCTTCAACATTCTCCTGTAACACCACATTTTAAACGCTTTAATTCTCCACTTTTCTGCTGCCCCAGCAGTCCAAGTATCACTCCCATTGAGCGCCACGCTCCAGACAAAGGCTTTCAAAAATGACTTCTTAATACCTAAATCTATATTCGATGTCAACAGATTCCTTTTTTGTAGAAATGCTTTCCTTGCCTGAGCAAACCTGCTTTTTATGTCCTCTTAGATTCGTCCATCACTGGTTATTTTGCTTCCTAAGTAACAGAAGTCTCCTACTTCCTTCAGCTTTTCACCTGTCAATTTGATGTCCATAGAGGTTTCCCATTTATTTCTGTGTGTATTGAAATGAAATTCATCAATTTAATGTATTATTTTGTCCGAATTGACGTATTGGTTAAGGTTTATACCTATGAATAGATATAAAGTCAATGATCCACCTTATAGTCAATAACTAACAACCAGCCCGGCTTCGCCCGGTATCTTTAAAGGTTTACCCAGCGTAAGCTTAAAATGCGAATTTTTAGCCTACTTTTCACATTTTGCAAGAATGAGGAAAAAGTAGACTTGTGAGATCGGGCAAATGTGTGTCTGTCTGTCTGTCTGTCTGGCTGTGTGTGTGTGTCCCCACCCCTATCAACTCCTAAACGGCTGGAGCAATCGAAACAAGATTTGGTAGGAGTTAAGATCTATACCTGAATATCTCACGGCCATATTTGAAAATGATGTCAGTGCTACCAACTGCTGAAAAATCGCAATTGAAATTTGAGCTCCATGTTGGATATCTTGGAAGGTATGAATGGGAGCTATTTCAAAATTAGCACACGTATAGATAATAATATTGCAGTTTAATTTCCAGGAGGCCATACATGGCAGTGTTGCCAAAATGATTATAAGCTTGCTGATAGGTCCAATTTTTAAATGCATATAACTTCTACACTATCATTTGGAATTCAACCAAATTTCTTATGTACTATGTGTACATACACAGATATGAATGTGCATATTCTTAAGAGCCACCAGGGCTGCCAACTGTTAATAAATGCACTCCCTATTGTTTTATCCAAATACCAATATATCAGAAAGTATGAAAGCAGACAGCTTTAAACTATGAACACGCATAGTACCTGACATTCTATATTAATTTGGAGTAACTTATATGTCAGTACTACCAACATGATTCTAAGCCTGCTGAGAGGTCCAACTTTAAATACACGTAACTTCTATACTATCATTTGGATTTCAACCAAATTTCGTGTGTTATGTGTACCATAACAGATATGACTATGCGTATATTTAGGAGCAACCAGGGCTGCCAACTGTTAATAAATACTATCTCTATTTTTGTTACACTAATATCAATATATCAGAAAGTATGCAAGCCAATAGCTCTAAACTTTGCGCACGTATAGTACCTGGCGTTCTAGATTAATTTGGAGTAACTAATATAGGCCTACGCCAGTGCTGCCAACATGATTCTAAGCCTGCTGATAGGTCCAATTTTAAAATGCATGTAACTTAATACTTACTAATGGATTTCATTCTAAATTGACACAACAATATATCATATTATTTCAGATTATTTCTGACCAATACATTTATGTCATTGATACCAACATGATATTACACACGCTGTTAGATGCAATGTTTAACTGCATGGAACGTCCATGCTATCCATTAGACTTCAACCAAATTTTGTATTCTGTACCTTAAGAGATGGAACTAAGAATATACTCAGTCACCAAGGCTGCCAACTGTAGTTCTATATTAGGCTACATTATGTCAGGTATGCAGTATTTCGAACTAATTAGAAATATCGATATTACCAACTTAATTTCGTTATTATTCTAGATAGATCCATTTAGATTAATCATTGGCATGAATCTTAAATTTTAAGAAAAGTAGGCTCTTTAGTTCGTCACGGAACTTCTTGTTATCAATTTAAATGATCTTGTCGACTTCGTCGTTACACTGGGGTCTGGCGTTACGTTACGGTGACGGGACGAAATGTACCCAGATGCACTGAGGTGTGTGACATCATAGTACCGCTTGGCGCATGTGTTCCCCGACAATCTCTACTTCGTTAGTATAAGACAAAAATCCCCGATTCTTGGATGTCACGGGTAATCTCGAGAACCACTGGGTGGATTTTGATGCGGTTTTCACCATTCTGTAAAGGATATCTCGAGGAAAGATTCTGTAGAAAATAATTTTTGTGTGATCAAAGGAAACCAAGCGGTAAAGATTTCAGTGAAAAAGTCGAAAACAAACTTGGCGTCCGTGCGCTTCTTAAGCTTACGCTGGACAAACCGTTGAAAATACTATGAGCGTAAGAATTGGTCAGCAAGAAAAGTTCTACAAAAAAGTCCGCGAGAACATATCTCTATCTTCAATTCATCGCCCACTATAAGTGTTTTTAGACTGGTTGGAAGGGGCACGTCTCCGCGTGCTCTGGTGAGCGTGACGGCATCCCGCGTGCTTGACCTTGCTTTACCCTTGGTTTGCACTTCCCGTTCGCGAGTAATTTGAAACAAGATAAGCAAGATAAGTATTATGCAGTAAATTTTCTAACATGTCAAAGAGCCTTTCTAGCATTTTTCATCATTTGTAGCATTTAAAATGATACAAAGTCTAGTCTTTCAGACTGACTGTCACCTTTTTATTTCAATGAACTGCGACCTATATCCGTCTCGGCATGATGGGTTAAAATCACTGACTGGACTATTAATTATATTATCATTGAGATAGCATTTGCAACGAATTCTTGTCAGACGTAATACAAGAATGGCGAGTTCCATGAAACACAAATCCCCCTTCCGTCCAATCTCAACTTCACTGTGCTTTCTGCGGAACGATGGCTGAAACTGGGGTGATAGGCTCGCTCACTTGCTAGCTCTTAAACTGTCTCCGACGCTAGTTATTGAATGAAGATTTTTGGAGGAAAAGAAAACGTAAAACACTTATAGTGGGCGATGTATTGAAGATAGAGATATGCTGTCACGGACTTCATTTGTATAACATTTCATGCTGAACAATTCTTCCACTCATAGTATATAGATATTTTTAACAGTTTATCCAGCGTAAGCTTAGAAGGCGCACGTTCGGTAGGTTTCTTCTCGACTCGATTCACTGAAATCGTTACTGCTTGGCTTCCTTTGGTCATAAATAACTTACATTATTTTCCACAAAAACTTTCCTCCAGAAATCCTCTACAGAATGATGAAAAACGCATCAAAATCCTTCTAGAGAATCTCGAGATTACCCGGAACATCCAAGAATCGGAGACTTGGTTTTACTGTATACTAAGTAGAGACGTATTGAAAACGGATATATTACAATACCAGTTTCGGTTTTCTTGTAACCTCCTTCAGCTTTACTAAGTAAACTAAGAGTATCAAACTAACGTTAATGTTCTATTAATCTAATACGGTCTAATCGAATCTTCGAAAATATGTAAGATATAATCTAAAATTGCTATACAAATCAGACCCGTTACAAATTGAGTATTAACAAGAAGTTCCGTGACGAACTAAACAGCCTACTTTTCTTAAAATTTAAGATTCTTGCCAATGATTAATCTGGATGGATCTATCTAGAATAATGACGAAATTAAGTTGGTAATATCGAAATTTCTAATTAGTTAGAAATACTGTATACCTGGCATACTGTAGCCTAATAGAGCACTACAGTTGGCAGCGCTGGTGACTGAATATATTCTTAGTTCCATCTCTCAAGGTACAGAATACAAAATTTGGTTGGAGTCGAATGAATAGCATGAACGTTACATGCAGTTAAACATTGGATCTAACAGCGCGCCTAAAATCATGTTGGCAACAATGTCATGCATGTATTGGTCAGAAATAACCTGAAATAATATGATCTATTGATGTGCCAATTTTGAATGAAATCCATTAGTTAATATAGAAATTATTTGCATTTTAAAATTGGACTTATCAGCAGGATTAGAATCATGTTGGCAGCACTGACGTATATTAGTTACTCCAAATTCATCTAGAATACCAGGTACTATACGTGTGCATAGTTTAGAGCTATTGTCTTGAATACTTTCTGATATATTGATATTAGGGTAACAAGAATAGAGACAGCAAAAATTAACAGTTGGCAGCCCTGTTGCTCTTAAGAATACGCATAGTTACATCTGTTATGGTACACATAGCACATTCGAAATTTGGTTGAAATCCAAATGATAGTATGGAAGTTACATGTATTTAAAGTTGGAACTCTCAGCAGGCTTAGAATCATGTTGGTAGCACTGACGTATGTAAGTTTCACCAAATTAATATAGAATGTCAGGTACTATACGTGTGCATAGTTGAAAGCTGTGGGCTTGCATACTTTCTGATATATTGGTATTTGGATAAAATAAATTAAGAGCATTTATTAACAGTTGGCAGCCCTGGTGGCTCTTAAGAACACGTTCAGTCATATCTGGTTATGTACTGAACCCTTATTGATCTTCGATAAATAAGTATTCATATTTATTATTATTATTACTACGGCCCAGGCAGCACATAAGGAAGTCGACTTGGATATTAGGGAGGCCAGCATTTCGTAATGATTGCAACAGAAGCTGAGTTGGTAGCTATTCCTGGGGGACGGCCAGAATTAGTCGAGTTCAAGGCCAAATTGTGCAACTACTGTACCAAAATTGGAGACATAAAGGAAGAATCACGAGGTCCTCTCAACGAACATACGATTGAATCAGCCAATCGCAAGAGACCAAGCCGCGACCACGAGGTGGACGGCGTCAGTAGTAAAAAGCGCGCGGAAGTGTATATCTAAGGAACCGCCGAACGGATTAATCTCCGCTCGAGTAATTTGAGACGTTGGATTTATTTGGAGAAGAATGACACTAGCCCCATCTTTGTGAGACAAAAACTCTGGAAGTTTTTATCCGACTCCACCCCACTCCTCCGCCCTTGTCAGTTTCTCATAAATAGTCTGGCCTGACGCCAATCTAAGTACAATTCTTGTGGAGCCTTCAGAGGCATACTCCACGCCAGTTTGAAGTGTGATTTTTGACGCCAATCTAAGTACTATTCTTGTGGAGCCTTCAGAGGCATACTCCACGCCAGTTTGAAGTGTGATTTTGACGCTCGAATTTATCTAAGTCTTATTGTGTGGAGCCTTCAGAGGTATACTCCACGCCAGTTCAAAAATGTGATTTTTACGCTCTAAAATCAGTGAAGCTAATTCATTTTCTGAGCTCTGGGAAGCTAAAGTCGCAGCGTTTGCCGTATCGAATTTTAAAAGCTATTATACATTTTGTTCTAAAATCAACTAAGTTGTGTGATCTAAATATTTCACGCCAGCGCGTGATAAACTGTAACATTCTTTTAAAGACGACGAGTTCAACTTTAAGGGGGAAGTATCGTATCACCCTAATTAGCGCTTACCAGAACCGAAGTCCACAAGACGGGACGGAAATACCGGACGAGATAGCGACTGCGAGTGCAGCCAGGATTTTGAACTTGTTAACGAGCCAGTGGCGCGGACTCGAGATGTATATTTTATGTATAAATTGTGTGTATTGTATGTGTGTTTTTATAGTGCGTATGTGCGATATAATTAGGGCCAGTCTTCGCTATTAATCGCAGTAGGACAATTGTGGGTGAACTGAGTAGCCTGCAAGCGATTATAGATAGGCAAATATTTAACATTGAACTTTTCTGCCAAGGAGTCAAGACCAAGATGATCAGCACGTGGTTTGAAGTTGGGATGAGCTTCAAGAAATCAACGCAGACGACTACTATGGAGTGCTAAATTGTCCATAGGGCAATGGGTTGAGGAGGATGTCCTTAGTCCTACATGCAGAAGCGGTGATGTACTAAAATTGGATTATTTCAATTATGTAGTTAGATTTGGCCGGGGAACTTTGTAAATAGTCTTGTTTTTCTTTCTTGTTTTATAGCTGTTTTTCTTGTACCGACACTATATGTTTAAATGTCCGTTGGCGCGTGGCCAAAGTGTTTGTTGATATTTTGATTTTTTTTTCTCGAGTCATGTGTAATGTACGCGGCGTGCGTGCGTGATTTTTATCCTTGCAATTGCGGAACCCGTTACATTCGATAAATGGTGCTTTATTAACGTTAATATTTGAAATAGGAATGGGAGGAAATGATTGTAAAACATTTTGCTGAACAGGTTATTATTCATGTTAGGGTAGCCGAGTGCACCAACTTAAAAGTAATTGTAGAACACCTTCGTTCTAATTTTGATAGATTTTTCTTGAGTCCTTTTCAGGTGACTAGTCACGGCATAGAACGATGGCGCCAGCATGTGGATATTATTTGTGTCTTTATTTCAGGGTCTGTCACAACCCACACGTGTGATTAAGTGTGTGTTGATGTGTCTTGTGTGTGTTGATTCTACGTGAGGAGGGGGTAGTTGTCCTACCGCCCTTATATATTTTTGCTGCTGTTGTATTTTAGATGGAAAGACAGAGTGCTCTTGGGAGACTGCTGATTCTTGTCCATATGTTTTTCTGACACACACGTATTATTGTGCTTTGGGGCACATTTCTTCGAGGTTCGACCCCATGTTCTGGGAGGTCGAGGTTATTGACACGTGGGTTGACAGACATGCAGAGTTCCACAAACCGCCCGTTTTGCCTGTGACTTATTTTGATAGGCAGTCCTATTTGTCCGACTGAACCCTGTAAGCTTTCATGTAGCAAACCTGTTCGTTGTGATGGCTAATTTTTAAGCCATAATTAATTGGGAGTTCGCCATGTGTGTAACGGATTGTTGTACCTTGTATGGATAAGAATTTGTGATTAACGTAAATGTTGGCTGTTTGCCTATTGCTTTGTTGATGACTCGATTTCATGTAATTTTGTTTGTCACACCCGTGTGGTGTAGTGGTAGAGTATTTGTAAATTTTGACAGCGGTAATTTGAGTATTTTTCTATTGGTCACGTGTTAATGTACTTGTGTTGATTTGTATGAGAAGTCCTAAGTTTTTAGGCAGTAAATGTTGCTACGGCAATTCAAGTCCAATTTCACACGGAAATTTTGTGTTTGTTTATAGTAGATTTAGGAAGTGTCGGTTTAATTTAAGTATTGTAGTTGTGTTCCCTTGTGTCGGTCTAGCTCTAGGAAATGCGGATTCGTTGTTTGAAGGGTCATTCTGGATGATAACGAATCACGCATTCAAAGTACACATCGTGATGCATGTAGAACGGCGTACGCACTTATATGGTCACTTTTGCATCTTTTATTTAAGGACGCTTGGTCCAGGTAATTAATCTCTCCAGAGATATCGCCTAAGTTTTTGGCATTTTATTAAGCGGGAGTCAGTTGGGAGTTTTTGTTGTTAATTGTTTATGTGTAAATATGGTGATTTGTTATTAAACTCAGTTGTTTTAACCCTGGCTTCACTCTTTCCTGCATGTTATTTTGTTATATGTTACCCTGCAAGTTAATGAAGCGCCCTGACAGCAACTTACGAATATGACCTGTTACGCCCCGAATCTGAGTCTCATATGCTTCTTTGCAAGGGTTCAGTACACATACAACATACGAAATTTGGTTGAATTCCTATTGATAGTAAAGAAGTTATATGCATTTAAACATTTCACCTATCAGCAAGCTTATAATCATTTTGGCAACACTGCCATGTATGGCCTCCTGGAAATTAAGCTGCAATATTATTATCTATACGTGTGCCAATTTTGAAATAGCTCCCATTCATACCTTCCAAGATATCCGACATAGAGCTCAAATTTCAATTGCCATTTTTTAGCTGTTGGTAGCACTGACATGATTTTCAAATATGGCCGTGAGATATTCAGGTATAGATCTTTACTCCTACCAAATTTTGTTTCGATTGCTCCAGCCGTTTAGGAGTTGATAGGGGGGGGGGGACACACACACAGCCAGACAGACAGAAGGACAGACAGACACACAGACAGACAGACACACATTTTCCCGATCTCATAAGTCTACTTTTTCCTCATTTTTAGCCTATTTTCAATTTTGAAAAAATAGGCTTATGAGATCACCTTTTGTCCGTGTGTGTGTGCGTGTGTGTGTGTGTGTGATTCGTGTGTGTGTCCCCCCCTAATAAAATCTAAACGGCAGGAGCGATTTCAATGAAAGTCGGAAAGTTCATAGCACCATTCCCGGCGACCTCGACCGTGCCCTTCAAATTTTGTTACGACTCACCAATCCAACATGGCGGCTGTGCGAAATATTTCACCAGCATTCAATATCTCCGAAACTATTACCGATATTACCCTGACATTTTTCTATGGTGATAGAGGGAACTACTATAAGTTAACTTATGTGACTTTTGAAAACCTGGTAACTACAAAACAAACATGGCGGCCAACTGAATTTGCGACTTTTAAATAGACGTTTCTCGCGATTTGACCAACCAAACGCAATGAAACTTGGTACAGTATATGTTTATATACATTGTAATGCACCGACATCTAACTTCGTTCAATTGTTTACATAATCACAAGATGGCGGATGTGTGAAATATTTCACCGGCATTCTATATCTCTGAAACTATTAGCGGTATCTCCCTAAAATATTGTACGGAGATAAAGGGCACTACTGGAAGTCCATCTATAAGATTTTCAAAAACCGGTTAACTACAAAACGAACATGGCGGCCAAGCGAATTTGAACATTTTAAATAGACCTTTCTCGCGATTTAATGTTCCAAGCGCACTGAAACCTGGTACAGAAAAAATTTATACACATTGTAATCCACTGGTATCTAATTTAGTTCAATTGTTTACATAACCTCAAGATGGCGGCAGTGCGAATTTTAAAATTAAGTTTCTATTTCTTGTGATGTAGTCATGCGATCGATGTGAAAGTTTGAATAATGAACCTACGCAATAATTTTCCTTTAATGGTACATGACTCTATGGCCTATACATTTAACAATCCAACATGGCGACCATCCGAAATATTTAGACGATACTGAATATCTACGAATCTATTTTAGCAATCAAACTGCTTTTTTTAATGTTCATAGGGGCTATGAACTTAAGTTCACCTATAGGACTTTAAATAACCTGGTGATCACAAATCCAACATGGCGGTGACGCGAATTATAAATATTCACATGGACGTTTCGCGCAATTTAACCATCCGCGTGCAGTGAAACTTGGTACAGTAAATCTTTATCCGAATGTTAATCCACTGGCATCTAATTTATTTCAATTGTTTCCATAACCTCAAGATGGCAGCTGTGAAAATTTTTTAAATCTCCTTGTTTTTTCTTGTGTTCTAATTATGCGATTGAAGTTTGAATACTACACGTTCACAATAATCTGCATGTAACAGTACATAACTCTAGGACCTACATCTTTAAAATCCAACATGGCGACCATCCGAAATGTTTAGTCGGTTCTCAATATCTACGAATCTATTACAGCAATCAAACTGAAATTGTGTATGTTGATAGTGGCAGTTAACATAAGTAGGATATATGAAAATAGGTTGTATAGTTCTTCACGGAACTACTTGTTACAAAATGTGAAAAGTAGGCTAAAAAAATTTAGAAAACAATATGACAAAAAATAATACTTGTCCTATTTTTATTTTTAGCCTACTTTTCACATATTGCAAAAATGAGGAAAAAGTAGACTTATGAGATCGGGAAAATGTCTGTCTGCTTGTCTGTCTGTCCTTCTGTCTGTCTGTCTGTCTGTCTGTCTGGCTGTGTGTGTGTCCCCCCCTATCAACTCCTAAACGGCTGCAGCAATCAAAACCAAATTTAGTATGAGTAAAGATGTGCACCGGAATAGCTCACGTCCATATTTGAAAATGATGTCAGTGCTACCAACTGCTGAAAAAACGCACTAGAAATTTGAGCTCCATGTTGGATATCTTGCAAGGTATGCATGGGAGCTATTCCAAAATTGGCACACATGCAGATAATACTATTTCAGTTTAATTTCCAGGAGGCCAACAATGACAGTGTTGCCAAAATAATTTTAAGCCTTCTGATAGGTCCAATGTTTAAATGCATATAACTTCTACACTATCAATTGGATTTCAACCAAATTTTGTATGTAACATCTGTACATAAACATATATGAATGAGCATATTCTTATGAGCCAACAGGGCTACCAACTGTTAATAATTGCTCTCTCTATTTATTTATTTTATCCAAATACCAATATATCAGAAAGTATGCAAGCCAACAGCTTTACACTATGCACACGTATATTCTGACATTTTAGAATAATTTGGAGTAACGTATATACGTCAGTTCTACCAACATGATTATAAGCCTGCTGATAGTACCAATTTTTAAATACATGTAACTTCTATACTATCAGTTGGATTTCAACCAAATTTCGTATGTGCTATGTGTACCATAACAGATATGACTATAAGTATTGTTGAGAGCAATCAGGGCTGCCAACTGTTAATAAATGCTGCCTATATTGTTTTTACCCTAATATCAATATACCAGAAAGTATGCAAGCCAACAGCTCTATACTTTGCACACGTATAGCACCTGACATTCTAGATTAATTTGGAGTAATTAATACAAGGCAGTGCTGCCAACATGATTCTATGCCTGCTGATATGTCCAATTTTAAAATACATGTAATATCTATACTAACAAATGGATTTCATCCATAATTGGCACAACAAGATATCATAATATTTCAGATTATTTCTGACCAGCACACGCATGGTATTGTTGGCAACATGCTATTACGCGTGCTGATAGATCCAGTGTCTAACTGCATGTAACGTCCATTGGACTTCAACCAAATTTTGTATTCTGTACCTTAAGAGATTGAACTAAGAATATATTCAGTCACCAGGGCTGCCAACTGTAGTGCTCTATTAGGCTACATCATACCAGGTATATTTTGAACTAATTAGATATTTCGATATTACCAACTTAATTTTGTCATTATTCTAGATAGGTTCATATACTGTAGAATAATCATTGGCATGAAAAGTAGGCTGTAGAGTTCTTCACGGAACTTCTTGTTATTTTTTTTACGCTTATACATTTCTATTTTCTTTTGAGGTTCCAAAAGTATATAAATCCGCTTCATGGAGCTGGAAGATGCTAGTGAAAATATGTTCTAATTTTATATCATTTAATTAATCGGTCATTGTGCCTCTTAATGAGCCGCACTCTCTTCGAAAAAAAAAATGGATGTGGTTTGGTTAACAATCCAACTGAAATGTCAACCTTAACGAATTGGTCTCCCTGCCAATGATGACTTGTACATTCCTATCACCAAAGACCAAATTGGAGTGGTTATGGAGAAATGTTTCTGGAAAACTCTTCTGTGTTTTCAAATATTTTCTCCCTGAATTATGCGTAGTATTTATTTAAAAGTTCATGGAAATGGTATATGTTTAAATTCTTATTTCTCTATGTGTTTTTTTTTCTTTAGTGTCCCGTATCTCTTGATGCATTCTGATCTTCTTTTCCTGTTTTTTTTTCGAGATTATTTTATTTCATTTTATTTAATTAATTAATTAATTTAAGTTTTTTGTTTTTTTGTTGTGTTTGGTTTGTTTTGGTTTGCGTAGGTTTTTGTGGAATTTTGTTTTTGTTTTGATTTTTGATTTTAGTTTTGGCTTTATTTTTTGGTTATATTTTTAGCCTACATTTCACATTTTGCAAAAATGAGGAAAAAGTAGACTTATGAGATCGATCCGGGAAAATGTCTGTCTGTCCTTCAGTCTGTCTGTCTGTCTGTCTGTCTGTGTGTGTGTCCCCCCCCCTATCAACTCCTAAACGGCTGCAGCAATCAAAACCAAATTTAGCATGAGTAAAGATGTGCCCCGGAATATCTCTCGTCCATATTTGAAAATGATGTCAGTGCTACCAACTGCTGAAAAAACGTACTACAAATTTGAGCTCAATGTTGGATATCTTAAGGTATGCATGGGAGCTATTCCAAGATTGGCACACATGTAGATAAGACAATTTCAGTTTAGTTTCCAGGAGGCCAACCATGACAGTGTTACCAAACTAATTTTAAGCCTTCTGATAGGTCCAATGTTTAAATGCATATAACTTCTACATTATCAATTGGATTTCAACCAAATTTTGTATGTAATATCTGTACATAATCAGATATTACTGTGCCTATTCTTAAGGCCACCAGGGCTGCCAACTGTTAATAATTGCTCTCTCCATATTTTTCATCCAAATACCTATATATCAGAAAGTATGCAAGCCAACAGCTTTAAACTACGCACACGTATATTCTGACATTTTAGATTAATTTGGAGTAACTTATATACGTCAGTTCTAACAACATGATTATAAACCTGCTGATAGTACCAATTTTTAAATACACACAACTTCTATACTATCAGTTGGATTTCAACCAAATTTCGTATGTGCTAGATGCACCATAACAGATATTACTATTAGTATTGTTAAGAGCAATCAGGGCTGCCAACTGTTAATAAATGCTGTCTATATTTTTTTTACCCTAATATCAATATATCAAAGTATGCAAGCCAACAGCTCTATTCTTTGCACACGTATAGCACCTGACATTCTAGATTAATTTGGAGTAATTAATACAAGGCAGTGCTGCCAACATGATTCTATGCCTGCTGATATGTCCAATTTTAAAATACATGTAACTTCTATACTAACAAATGTATTTCATCCAAAATTGGCACAAGAAGATATTATAATATTTCAGATTATTTCTGACCAGCACACGCATGACATTGTTGGCAGCATGCTTTTACGCGTGCTGATAGATCCTGTGTCTAACTGCATGTAACGTCCATTCTGTAAGGTATTCTGTACCTTAAGACTAAGAAAATGAATATGGAACTAAGAATATATTCAGTCACCAGGGCTGCCAACTGTAGTGCTCTATTAGGCTACATTATACCAGTTATATTTTGAACTAATTAGATATTTCGATATTACCAACTTAATTTCGTCATTATTCTAGATAGGTTCATATTCTGTAGAATAATCATTGGCATGAAAAGTAGGCTGTATAGTTCTTCACGGAACTTCTTGTTGGTTTTTCCTTTTGGGTTTATGTTTTATTTTTTATTTTATTTTTATTTAGGCTATATTTTATTTAATTATTTTTCGTTTTATTTTTGTTTTTGGTTTTGATTTTGTGTTTTTGATTATTTTTTTTGTTATTGATTTTGGCTTTGCTTTTGGTTTTGATTTTTTATTTGTTTTCTGGTAGAAAATTGTAATGCCATTTTTCTCGAAACGTGCTTTTGTTGAGTTCGTCTTCAGATCGGGAATGCCTCATACGGCACCCATTTTCTGGTGGCTTCGGTGGCGCAGTTGATAGCATGTTGAGCTTCTATGCCGAAGGTCATGTGTTCAAACCCGGCTGAAGTCGTCGGGTTTTTTAAGTGCTTTAATTATACCTCGGTATGATTGACTTCGGAGGGAAGTAAAGCCAGCGGACCCATGTCATAGATTTATGGCATGAAAGAATCCTTCCGCTAACCACACTTGTGGAAGCTAAAATTTGTAAGTTAGATTATTTGATAACGCTATTTTTAGTTCTAACGTTTTTCGCCAGGTGCTGGCTGCAATGGCATCTAGTACCCAAATCTGCAGCTAGGTGTCGTGGACGGTAGCATTTGGTAGCAAAGGTAGGAACTAGTTGAAAAATTGGTCATCTGCAGTCCTTACCTGAATAACAGATATCACAGCCAACACAATTAACACCGGTTATCAGACAAACTCTACACACACCCAAGAGTGCACGGGGCTACATGACCGCGTTGTCGCAGTCACTATACTATGAAACCAAGCAACCGTTATCCATTCTGTATGAAAGGAAACGACAACATCGACCAATTTTAGAGTGAACCCAGGCTCTGAGCCTGTCTGTGCAAAGCAAATGCAGGTATTTGCAGCTAAAACGTCGAGCAAGTGCGTTCTATTTTCCTCCTGGAGTGTTATAATGGTTTATAATGATAAGAAAATAGGTGGTGTATGCGAGGGTTTCAACAAGGTGATTATGGCAGTGGAACGGGACGTAGTAATTACTGTACTTGTATTCGAGGATTTAAAGAATGGGATGTATAGTATTTACTGTTCATGGCAGGTAAAAACAATCTTCAGTGCAATCGCATCACCGTGCTGTTCTTCCTCTCATCTTCACTCCATCAATGTCATTCACCACCCTGCTTCGCGCTCTTCGGCACCCCGTCCTCTATCACTCCAAACCCTCGCTGTCCCGCTAACGGCAGTAGAAAGCTATGTTATCCCAGCCCACCCTCCCGTAGCACTCACCTGTCCGATAAGTTGCCTACCTCTCAGGATAAAGTCTCGGTGGGCGAGGTGCCTACATTAGCATCTCGAATATATTCTGTTACCAAGATTTACGAAATGTGGTTCCCGCAACGTCTGCATTAGTACGCCATTTCATTCACTCCTTCCAAATAAAAACAGGAGTAGAGGACTAGTTTAAAAAAGAGAGAAAAGAGCTAAATTTTTCTCTGTTCTTCTCACTCTTATTCTTTCCCTCCTTGCCGATCTTGGCGACAAAAAAGAGTATAATGATTTAATGTTGCGCGTGCGACAGTTTGACAAAATTCCCATTTACACAAACCTGGTGACAGATGTGAGATAAATTTGTCGGTCGTTGACAAATTGAGGCTTTCAGTTAATAGGTCATCTAATGACAGTGATGGACAGTAGGGAATTAAAATTTCCGATTTACCTGTGGCATTTAACTACGTGTGCAATCTCTTAACCATTGAACTCAGACATGTTTTCACCACACAGGGGCCCACAACAAGTGACATATTGGTTGTCAACCACGGGCTCCTTTCTGTAATCCTTCCTGTCGACCTCCCTGGTCAACTCTTGATCTCTTCCGACCCCGATGGTATTAGGGTATCAGAGGCCTAGGGAGTCTTTCACTTTCCCGCTTTATTTGGCCTCTGTCTCATTTCTTCCGAAACCCTCATTTTGTGAGGTATCAGACCTCTTCTTTTCTCCTTCTTTGGCTGGCTGCGTGGCTCAGCGGTAATGTTCTCGCTTGCTGGGCCCAAGGTTGTAGGATCCAATCTTGGCGCAGTCAGCTGGTATTTGAGGGTGCGAAAATGCGAGGGAGCTGTGTCAGTAGATTTACTGGAACGTTAAATTTCGGCACCCCGGCGTCTCTAAAAGCCGCAGTTGTTAAAAGGGACGTAAAACCAATAACATTAATATTATCTTGTTTCCTCTTCATTGTATCTCCTGCCTTCTGCTCAAGGCTGTAAAGGAGCAAGGTGTGTGTAGCGCCACCGTCTATGGAGCACCATTGATAGTGCTACATCCTCAAGGGCTCATGGTAGGTGAATTTGAGAGTTGAAAATCCCGAGGGTGTCCTACACTGGGTCTGGTCTTTCCACTTTTTCCAGCACCTCTGGGGCGGGCCCCTCTCCTCTTTCCATTCGTGGCTCTCCTTACTTTCAAATCCTCACACTTCATTCTTCGAGGGTTGAGCGCATTTTCTTCTAAGCGTTTATTTCCCATTCACCCTTTGTTCTTCTAGTTTGTAAGTTAATTATCAATCTGTTGTTAGATGCACTGTAGTTAAAGCAGGAATAGTATTAGGTTCATTTTATTGCTATTTTTAGCCTACTTTCGATTTTTGCAAAAAATGAAAGTAGACTTATGAGATCAACACAGGGCGAAAAAAGTGTGTCTGTCTGTGTGTGTGTATGTGTGTGTGTGTCTGTGTGTGTGTGTATGTGTGTGTGAGAATCTGTGTGTGTGTGAGTGTGTGTACTCTGAATGTCTGTCCCCCCCTATCAATTCGAAAACGGTGAATGCGAATTGAACGAAATTTGGTACAAAGGTAGCACTAGCAAAGGACACCTCAGTGTCATGTTTTATATCGCCGCCATCTTGACAGAAACGTAATGGCGGCCACACAAATGTTCAAAGCTTAAATCAAATTACGACTAACCTAATCATCCGATCTCTACCATATTTTGCAACAACATACCTTTATGGGAGGAGCATCCTTTGACCAAACCAATAGGCCATCAGCGTAATAGTTTGCGGATGGCGGCCATCTTTGTGTGAAAATCTATTCCCCCTATTAATTCGAACACCATCCAACCGAATGGAACGAAATTTGGTACAGAGGTAGTACTAACAAAAGGCACCTCAGTGTCATGCATTATATCGCCGCCATCTTGACGGAAACGTAATGGCGGCCACACAAATGTTCAAAGCTTACATCAAATTACGACTAACCTAATCATCCGATCTCTACCAAATTTTGCAACAACATACCCTTATAGGGGGAGCATCCTTTGACCAAACCAATAGGCCATCAGCGTAATAGTTTGCGGATGGCGGCCATCTTTGTGTGAAAATCGATTCCCCCTATTAATTCGAACACGGTACAACCGAATGGAACGAAATTTGGCACAGAGGTAGCACTAGCAAAGGGCATCTCAGTGTCATATTTTATATCGCCGCCATATTGACAGAAACGTAATGGCGGCCACACAAATGTTCAAAGCTTAAGTTAAATTACGACTAACATAACCATCCGATCTCTACCAAACTTTGCAACAACATACCTTTATGGAAGGAGCATCCATTGGCCAATCTAATAGGCCATTAGCCTAATAGTTTGCGGATGGCGGCCATATTTATGTCAAAATTGATTCCACCTATTAATTCGAACACGGTGGAACCGAATGAACGAAATTTGGTACAGAGGTAGCACTAGCAAAGGGCACCTCAGTGTCATGTTTTATATCGCCGCCATCTTGACGGAAACGTAATGGCGGCCACACAAATGTTCAAAGCTTGAATCAAATTACGATTAGCCTAATCATCCGATCTCTAGCAAATTTAGCAACATCATACCTTTATGGAGGGAGCATCCTTTGACCAAACTAATAGGTCATCAGCCTAATATTTTGCGGATGGCGGCCATCTTTGTGTGAAAATCGTTTCCCCCTATCAATTCAAACACGGTGAAACCGAAATGAACGAAATTTGGTACAGAGGTAGCACTAGCAAAGGGCACCTCATATTCATGTTTAATATCCCTATAGCACGTTGTATTTCAACAAGCTACTACAACCAACATTCAATCATACTCCTTGAAAATGACAAAGAGTTATAACAATACCCATGCATTTAGGAGAAAGTAGGCTATATGTTCTTTACTGAACATCTTGTTTTTTTTTTTTCGTTTTCACCCAAACAATTAGGAGCTGATTATCTAGATGTGAAACCCCATAAAACAACAATTATCATTATATTTTTCTTTCATTTCATGGTATGTCCTGTCTTCTCCACATTGCCCTAAGGAAGGCAGGGTGTGTGTAGCTCCACCACGCATGGAGCACCCAGGATGGTGATCCACCGTAAAGGGTTCACGGCTGTAGAGCCCGAGAGGTGCCGACTCTCAGGAATTCGTCAGCTGGATCCGTTTTTCCCGTTATTTATTGACTTTGGAGCAGACCCTCTACTATTTCTCCTCTATTTATCAGCCATTAATGGCTCAACGTCTTTCGAGTGTCTTCATTCTTCGAGGATTGAGGGCATTTCCTTTAATTGTAGTGAAAGAAAATCCACAGCCTGCTTCCAGTCTCCTACCGGGTCAGGAATGGAATGAATGAAGCCCCCATCTAGCGGCGAGGATATGAACTGTGCCGGCTGCCGAGGCCTGACGCACTCCTCTGGGGCAATGATTAAATGAATGACAGATGAAATGAAATGATAGTGGAGAGTGTTGCTGGAATGAAATTTTGACAGGGAAAACCGGAGTACCCGGAGAAAAACCTGTCTGCCTCCGTTTCGTCCAGCACAGATCTCACATGGAGTGACCGGGATTTGAACCACGGACCCAGTGGTGAGAGGCCGGCGTGCTGCCGCCTAAGCCACGGAGGCTTCCTTTCATTGTAGTATTTTTCTTTTTCTAGTTCTTGAGTTAATAGACTAGCTGCGTGGCTCAGCGGTAACGTTCTCGCATGCTGTTCCCAAAAATGCATGATCGTAACCTGGCACAGTCAGCTGGCTTTTCAGTGTGTGAAAATGCGAGAGGGCCTAGTCACTAGATTTACTGGCATGTTAAAGATCCCATTCGGGGCAATATACTAGCATCCCGGCGGCTTCAAAAGTCACAGTAGTTGAATGGGACCTGCAACCAATAACATTATTATTATTATTATTATTATTATTATTATTATTATTATTATTATTATTATTATTATTAGTCAAGAGTTTAGTAACTACAGTAATGTAGTTTACATTTCCTCAACGTTTTCACTATCACCCAAAGCACTGTATTAGGGTGGATGACCTATAAAAGTTGCCCCTTTAAACTGTTATCACCACCACCACTTAAATATTAATGAATTTGGTATTGACAATAAGACTCGATTGATAATCCAGAGTAGGCTTTCTGATAAAACTTCCAAAGTAAAGTTCAGATGCGAGATTACTGAACCCTTCCATGTTCAATCAGGTGTTCGACAGGGTAATGGATTATCACCACAGCTTTGCAACTGTGCCCTTGAGAGAGTCATAAGAGAATAGAGACACGTTCTTCAATCCACAGGATTTTCTAATGGAGTACAAATAGGCAACCTCGAGATTACATCAATATTGATTGCCTTGCATTTGCTGATGACCTCGCTTTGTTTGCTTCCTCCTCAGAAATAGCCATTCAACAAATAAATTACTTACATGATTGTGCAACCAAAATAGGACTCAAGATATCTTATACTAAACCCCAATTCATCTCTAATACAAAGGGAGCTCAAGCTCATTTTCAAACCTCCCAAGGCGAGATCTTAAAATGTTCAAAAGTTTAAATATCTTGGTGAGTGGATCGAACCAGATAATTCTGAAAAGTTCGGCATCTTAACACGAGTCAATAAATTCGAAACAGCCTTCCACATCACACACCAACTGTAGAATAAAAAGTCCATGTCTTGGAATGCAAAGTTAAGACACTACCAAACTGTGATTACACCGGAAGCACTGTTTGCAGTGAAATGCCTAACAAACCGTGCAGCTGGCCTGATTGAGTGACTTGAAGTTAAGGAAAGACTTATCATTAGGACAATTCTTGGTCCTATGTTCAAGGATGGCGGTTACAAGCTCTGGAGTAATTCAGAAATATACTCCAACACTGAAAAGATCTCAAGTGTAATCCGGAAACGGAGAATAACATTCTATGGCCACCTCCTCAGAATGCCAGTCAGTAGATTCTTCAAAGATGGAGGTTACTAGCTCTGGAGTAATTCAGAAATATACTCCCACACTGAAAGGATCTCAAGTGTAATCCGAAAACGGAGAATAACATTCAATGGCCACCTCCTCAGAATGCCAGTCAGTCGATTCTCCAACCGTCGTATCATACTTCCGAGGTTTAAAGGTGGATGCCTCCTTGGCTGGTGGAAGTGGATAAGGATTTGTTAAAGTTTGAAATTTCTGAATCTGATATCTTGCCCAGAATCCCATTGAAACAAAAACTCCGTCAGGTTCATCAAAAGAAAGTAAAACCCAGCATGAGATATATTCACACGGATAAATGGAAGACATCCCATTCCGAAAGGTGTAGGCGTGGTGGGCTAACAAGAAGAAAAACAGTTGAGATCTCGCGGTCCCTAGAGGCCATAACGATAAAAGTAAAGTAATAATAACAACAAATGTTGAACATGCGCATGTGAATGCCAACTTCATTAAATACTGATATATTTTGGTTTTATTGTTGTTTCATTTAAGGGGCTGGACATCGTGATCATTCAGCCCCGTGGACTTGGGTGGGTGTAGGATTTGTCTGATACCTTGTGTTATTGTGGTGTCTTTAGTAGTGTGTGTATTTGTAGTTCATATGAGGATTGGGTGTCGCCTCCGTAGCGTAGCGGTCAGCATGGTTAGCTGCCGCCCCGGAGGTCCTGGGTTCGATTCCCGGCTCTGCCATGAAATTTGACAGGTGGTGTGAGGACTGGAACGGGGTCTACTCAGCCTCGGGTGGCCAAAATGAGTAGGAGGGGGTTCGATTCCCACCTTAGCCATCCTCGAAGTGGTTTTCCCACTTAGTCTTCGGGCAAATGCCGGGATGGTTCCTACTGTAAGGCCACGGCCGCCTCCTTCCCATTTCTTTGCCTAACCGTCCCACTCTTCCCATCCCTTCATCAGGCCCCCTGTTCGCTTTGCAGGTGAGGCTGCCTCGGCGTAGTGTTGGTCACACACCCCAGTTATATCCCTGTCTCAGAGTCTCAAGCTCCAGGACACTGCCCTCAGTGGTGGTAGAGGTGGGATTCCTCGTTCAGTCCGTGGGAAAAGCCAACCCTGGAGGGTAAAACGACAGCGAAAAAAAAGAGGATTGGAAAAGAAACAATCATAATAGCATTTGCCTGGAGTAGAAGTGGCGAACCACGGAAAGCCAGGATGGCTGAGGTGCGATTCGAACCCACCCCTTTTCAGTTGCAGCCCTCAGACCTGAATTTAATGTCTTGGCAGAGCCAGGGAACGATCCCTGGACCTCCTGGGCGACAGAGAAGATAGCTAGCTGCTACACCACGAGATGGACACTAATATATTTGAGTGTGATTTACCACAGAAATAAGGGATAGAGGAGATGTATGAGCCCGAGAAATGTCTGGCTTCATCCTGATGAAGGGATCATCCAGTTTAATTGAGCGTTCCTGGTGTACAATTTCGTCTGCCTACTGGAGTGATTTACGTGTCATGGAAGAGTTATATTATAAATGCATTTAGGGCGGCTGCGACACCTCCTCCCGGAGATATATTATTTCAAGGCCAAGGCTTTAATTCGTAAAACATTTTGGGGGCTCATAAATCTCGAGACAGCACCTTGCACTGCTATAAATTAAGGCCCGGCCACTAATCAAAACACTGACTAATTTGTTTCAATTTTTTTTGCTCTGTCGAGCTGGGGTGTGGATGAGGGAACGCAGGTACAGTACCCTGGCGGGGAGAACTAGAGATCTGCAATACTTCATATTGGAATGCTTGGCTGCGTGACTAAGGTTTTTCTCTCGCCCGTCTTTTCCAAGGTTGCGCGATCCAATGCTGGCGCCGGCAATTCTTAATCCAACGTCATTGAATTTGCAAGACCCGTATCTGACAATTCATTGACACGATAAAGATCATCTTAACTGCCCAACGGACGTTACTATTCTGACAGATTAAGAGCCGGCCGGAGTGGGAACGGCCGACCGCCAGCCCAGCACTTGTTGTAACCTGGGTGAAAAGTTTGTGAAACGTTTTATAAAGAAACGTTACAAGGTAAAATTATTTTGTTTCTATAGCCCGCTGTAGTATTTTATACTCTTTTCATCGGTGCAAAAGCATATCGAACAGGAATACAAAGATAGTTATAAAAAGTGTAGTTAAAATCACAATTCTCCATATAAAATAGAGTTCTGAACTGCAATTTTCCTAACCTCTTCAATGCCTTCAGATGATGTTGAAAACAGAAACAAACTCCACTGCAAGACAGCTTATAGTTTTCTCTATTGTGCTACTGAAACATATTTTCAAATTAAGAACTCTGTATATGTTTAATCGTGATTTTAGAAAATGTCAGCATATTGAGTTGCTAATGCTAGCCGTGTCGAGGTGCTGGTAGTTCAGGCAGTTACCATCAGATACCGCATCGTCGCAAAGTCATGTCCTTGAAACAGGGTGAAGGAAGACAGAGCCGGCTTCTGAGAGATGGTAATCTCATGCCAGGAAGTGATGAAATCAGCTCATGTCCAGGTGCTGTCAGTCGCTTCATTACAATCAGTGCCGGATCCAGGATTTGCGGTGCCCTGGGCGATATGATACGGTCGGGCCCTCAACAATAGAAAATATAAAAAATATCAAATCAAATGGAAAATAGTTTTGTAATAATAATAAAATAAAGAATAGTTACAATATTTTGAATACACTACGGTACATTCTTTTAATAATATGAAAGAAACCCTTAAGTCTCCTTGAAGAAGATTATGTAAACTATGAAATATTAAAATATTACTTTGCGACTCTTTTTCTCGGATGAAGTCTTCCATCATTTCACTGAAATCTATACTTGCTAAACGGTCACGGGAGGTCATAGCTGCACTGAAAAAAGAATATGAATTATAAATTAGTTTGAAAAGTATAATTAATTAATCAATTAGACTTAGACAACAGATGTTTGAGCAGACTCCCAAAGAGAGACAACCGGGAAAGAAGTGGAGGGAGGAGAGACAGAGGAAGCATAGTGTGTGTGTATGAGAGGTTTTTGGGGAAAAAAGAAGGGCCAGAATTAAACATGAAAATTGATTGTGTTATAACGCTCTTCTTATGGGGAATTAACGAATAAATAAATAATTAATCAATTAAATTTAAAACAATCCATGACCCCCCCTGGACCGCGGGGCCCTGGGCGGTCGCCCTCCCCTAGATCCACCCTCGATTACAATCGGCTGCTTTCTAGATCATATTATGGTGTGTGGCCTACAGGTCTTTTGCAGTTCCAGTGTTTATTATGAGCTTTTTAGTTCTTTCTAACATGCCTGTAATATAGTATAGGCTACTTTCAAGATTATGCCATTGTTGTACTGTAAATAGAGTTAGTTGTTGTTGTTGTTGTTGTTGTTGTTGTTGTTGGAGGTGGTGATTCGTTTAGGAGCTTTGGGACATGGTGGTCATGTAGCCGCGTGCACTTGGGTGTGTGTATAATGTGTCTAATAACCTGTGTTATTGTGATGGTTGTATTAGGGTGTGTATTTGTATTTGGGACGGGTTTTGTATATGCGGCGGCCGTGGCCTTAAGTTAGATACCATCCCAGCATTTGCCTGAAGCATAAGTGATGAAACAACTTCCAGGATGGCTGAAGTAAGAATGTAACCCTTCTCTTCCCAGTTCTGCCTCACAAGCCTCAGTGTATCCCATTCCAGCCCTCAGCTCCCAAACCTGGACCTCTGCGTTGACAGCTAAGAAAACTAGCCACTACGCCACGAGGTGGATTGTAAATAAAATGTTGCTTTGTCAGTCTAAATATGATGTAGCGACTACTGGCCTTTTGAAGTTACAGTAATTATTATATGAGTAGCAAGCAATCACTAGTTAGTAATCATCACTAAAGTGGGCCTGAATTTCATTAAACTAATTTATTTATTTATAATTATTTGTTTATTTATAGTTCTTCTAACAGTTTACAACCTAATTATGAGAAATAAAAATATGAATTACACTTAATATTTTTAATATTTTTCTTACACAAATATAAAATGATACTAGAATAATATTTAGCCACACCTATTATAAGTAAGTATCGTACTTTAAATTATGTTACAAGTCACTGATAAGGAGTGTATGATATTAAGTGATTTCTCTACAATACAAATGAACAAAAGGTGCTGTCTGATATATTGAAATGTGTGCATGTGTTTTTTTTTTGTTTTTTTGTTTTTTTTAAGATATTGAATGTGTTCGATACAGGCGAATGTTTATGTTACTCTGTATTGGTTCTTGGACAGTGGGATGTTATACGTTTCGGTCTTATTGATCGCGAAGGAACATATAGTTCAAATTCAGATGACAAATAAGGTCTATGAAAGATGTTATCAAATTATTTAAATGTAATAACCTGCCTACTTTTCTCTAAAGTCTTTAAAGAAAAAGTTCCAGTAGGAAATTATGCTTAGCATATTTAAAAGAAATGTGTAGTTTATGTTACCATCAATCTCGCGATCAATAGCCACGGGACCTCCTTTTACGTGGAATCCGAACCACTGGACATGGCGTTTCACTTTGAAAATCTCACATGCATTGACCGGGAACCGAACCCGGTCCGCTGTGGTGAGAGGCCAACAGCTTGGCCACACCACTGGGCCACCACATTCCCGCTTAGCATATTTAGGATATGCATTTGTCCTTTTGTATTCCAAGAATATAGGGAATTTATCTTTTATCGATTCAACTCTACGTTAGCATTCGCACATCTTGGGTTCCAAACTATTGAGCCAAATTCAAGTCTACTTCATACTGTAACATTTTTAATGAGTTAACTAAACGTGGTGATGACTATTGTGGTTCAATAAAACAAACATGATATGAATAAATAATATACACTGTGGTGTGACCTTACCTGTGATAGTGTAATATAATAAGTTGTTGAGCGCCAGATTCCTATTTAAGATAGTGAATCGAAATTTATTGATTTAACCTCGGCTATCAGCAGTAGAGTCGAGAACCACTTACCCGGGCCGTAGTGAGACAAAGTCATCTAACCAATCCGTATTTAATCAAGGAGTATGATTGCCTTAAAGTACCAACTACAATGAAAGAAATAGGCATTACGTTGAAGAGAATGAATTTATTAAATGCAAAAACAAAATATTAATAAAACAGAATAGTGATAGTCACACAATTGAATTTAAAATTACTCAATGCGGCAATTAATTATTTAAAAGAAAATGAATATTAAAATGAATTGAAAGTTAAATGAAGTTAAATTATAATAGAGACGATAGTTATTGAATTGTTGGCTCACCCAGTCGAAGACTCGTCATATTTAAGAAATGATCGATGATCTCGATGTTACGTCGCTTATGTTTAAAAAAATGATGTGATATCTCATTTACTATGAAATATCCTCATTAAGTACGTTGCCATCTGTAGAAAGACTCTTGATCAGGGATATAACCCATTATGTATTGATATAGATGTCGGCAAGACATCGTTCAGTGTCGACTCTCGGTGCTCAGTCCATTAGGACCCAGAAAGCAAGGTTACAACTTCCTTCCTTCATTAAGAGCTGTAGATCAATGCCATTCTTCTCCGATGTTGCAGGTACAAAATACTAATGACTTCCTTGTCACGTGGTGTCACAGCTTCCCTCTCTATTAGTCTTCTCCATTCTTGACTCATAACTTGCAATATATATTGACGCGTATATACCGTAGAAAATGGCGTGTTGGTTACACCATAGTGTGTTTCTTAACATCTCAGGAAAATGACGCAGTTTGCCGTGGTGAAATTCTTACTACGTCGTTCAGTTTGTGACGCACAGGGTTAGTCCATATCGCCAGTCTTGTTGCAATATATAATACTTCGTCTCTTTACAAGTAATTGTTAATAAAAATCTAATTGAATATAATAATCAAAACCGCTTACAATTATCTGATATAAAAATCATCTCATGGATGTACTAG
Source organism: Meconema thalassinum (assembly GCA_946902985.2). Classification (NCBI taxonomy): domain Eukaryota; kingdom Metazoa; phylum Arthropoda; class Insecta; order Orthoptera; family Tettigoniidae; genus Meconema; species Meconema thalassinum. The sequence goes on along the minus strand of OX336399.1, from coordinate 82,887,006 downwards.
TTAATAATAATAATAATAACATGATAATAAATGAATAACCCTTTAAATATAACAGCTATGGGATCGAATCGTTACAATCGCCCCTGATATAAATAATTTAAAATAAAATGTAACATTATTTATATCACTACACATCCTACATAAATGAATACAAATTTAAATATTAATACCCCCATAACGACAACATACAAATAATACCCTTCAACAATACATAAAGATATACAAGAACATACTCTTTTCACTTTACATATTTGTACTATCATTTCTCATTCTTCCAAATGTTCATAATGTTCATTCTTCTTTATATATGTTGTAAAAAAAATATACATAAATGTATTCTTCACAAAAAAATCATATTTTAACTTTCATTCATCTCATTCTTCCAAATGTTCATAATGTTCATTCTTCTTTATGTATGTTGTAAAAAAAATATACATAAATGTATTCTTCACAAAAAAATCATATTTTAACTTTCATTCATCTCATTCTTCCAAATGTTCATACTGTTCATTCTTCTTTATGTATTAAACGAGCTGTAAAAAATATACATATAAAATGCCCTTCACTTTTATTTTTGACATATATGTCAACGCTGCACTCGTTTATATTTCGGTGATCGTATGCATGACATACAATTTTGGCTTCATCTCTTTTGAACGTAGTTTTTGTATATCAGTCTGGCGTAGAAGTACATTGTTGTAATACCAGCTGATTAACCCATAATAACTATTACAGCACACGATAATAGGATGCAAACAATACAATATTCCTTTCGTCTTTATAAAGGGATTACTCAAATGCAGTAAAATTTCAATAATTGAAGAAAAAAATAACTTAGCAAAATACCTAAGGCAATTCCTATTTCAGTGCATATGTCATACATGTAAATATTTCCCCAAATACATAATGACATCGAAATACCTCAAAGCAGTTATTAAACAGTTCATTTAAATATCCAAGTTACTACTCACCTGCCTTCGTGGCTTAATTCTTTCTTAGGCCACGGCCGCCTCCTTCCAAATTAATACTTCCTAAGTCTCCACGACTTCTTAACTTCTCATAAAACCATAATTCCTCTTTACTACTTCTCGAAAACAATAACTTGAATTTTCAAAATCACCAATAAACATAAAATCTGACTTCTCGTTCACTTTATAAAATTTAACTTAGCGTCAAGATATAACTTTACCGTAACGTCATTCCTTACTTACCATAACAAAATGATTAAGACTTGGACAAAATACTACTCAATACCTGAATTACGTATATCACTAAACTATTTCACAAAAACACATGACAAACTCCTCGGAATAAATATTTCGTTCCACAAAATATTAATGCTCTTATACTTTGAACTTAGTCTATTCATGATTTGACTTTTTGCTGAATGCCTAAAAACCCCCCTTAGTTTTCTCTCAAAACTCTTAATTAAGTACCGTGTCCTCCAAACACCACTTCCTACTTGTTCTGACCGCCTGGACTATAGCTCACTCTTGCTATACCAGAATCTCTCAAAACTCATCGTGACATCACACGTCACATACAAAAACCTCCCCTATTCGTGGTATAATCCCACTTCTTCTTACTGTTACAGGTCACCTCTTACTGACCAATAACACATTAAATTTCAGCTAAAAAAAAATCTTACATGCTTCGACTAACTCCTTGGAATAATAACATCACCCTTTGCTTTCCTAACTATTGTCTTCCTAAAATAATGACAGTGTTCCTGTTGATAGTCAATAACACCGACACTCTTAATTAGCAAATATTCTCCCATAATCACTTCATAAAGCAAGTCCTGAGTTATAACACAGTTCAGACACTCTCTGCTCTACCAAATTAAATGCGTAAATTACACCTGCCTTTAATTGTAACTTCATTATTACCCCTTAGGTATACACTTATCTTACCAACTTATTCTTCCTTCAAAATATTAATTTATCTTTACTAACTCCGTATGACATAAATAAAACTTTAATTTCTCGTCTACTAAAAAAAATGATTTATATTTTTAAAATCCTCAAAACATCGAATTATAACAAATTCCTTTCACTTCTAGAAAATATTATGCCAACCATATAATTATTACTATTATCTTTACTTTAACCTGTGTGTAGGACAACAATCTACCACATCATTAATTCGTTATTAATCATCAGTAACTTTTTACTACAAAGTGGTTTAGCTCAATAACAAGCCTTGTAATATCTTTAAAACGTGCGTAACTGTAACAAAAACTTGGACAATCTTACCTTTGTAATCTCTTATTACCTTGTGTGCATACATCCATATATACTTTAAAAAAAAAAACTCCCTTATTAACTTCACGTAGTCCCGTAGACACCATAAAAAATCTCATTGCTCAACGGAATATACATCGCTGACCTACTTGATCCTCCAAAAACTTCTTAAAACTCCATTTGGCATCTTACCAAAAACTTCCTCTAAAAAACAACTTCATTTGGCATCTTACCAAAACTTAAAAACCACATTGCTCAACGGCATTACCTTCGTTGGCTTACTTCTTCAAACTCACGTCCATTTACGTGAAAATACACACATACACACACACATATCTGTCAACAAGTATCAGATGTCCTAATTAGTTACTACTTCTTTATTTCAACCCGATGTTGGTTAATTCATACAACGCATTACCATTAACAATTCTAAACCACTTAAATTTCTCAACATATATCCGCTGATAACCTCGCTGTCCTCAACTGAAACTTCTTTATTAAATCAATACTTAATTCTTCAACTCACTAGTTTTATTACCACTGTATCATCTGATCTTCACTCACTTTTGAATTAAATCTTTATTACCATTATATTCTTAATTATGGTTGCCATAATAATTATTACTTTCTTTCGATTACTTACCTATGTAATAACCTTCCTACTTTTAAAATTTAATTCTTACTTCATCCAACTTACCTGCAGTTTAAGGACCTACATTCAACTTACCTGCATTGCTCAATAGCACGACAACCTCTGTCTTCCAAATTAAATGATTTTAGTCAATCTAAATCAATAAGCGTAGGCACTACGCGCCCCTTACCATCCTAACTTCACGACTGAATTAAAATTACACACAGCAGGTTTCTTATCTACCTCTTTTAAGTCATATTAAACTTCATTACTTAATATTTAAGTCATACGGAAGAGTAACTATCGGTAATATAAATTTACATCACTACTTTCTCTGGCATTTCACCGTTCTTACCATCTTCATCTTCAATTCTATCTCTTTCTAGGGTTCCATTTTCCTCTTTTCTTATAACATTACTTTCTACCTCTTTCGGACTACACTCATCAACAGTAACATTATACTTCGGCTTTCCTCCTATCATTTCCCCAAGTCTGGCTAATTCATTACGCCACTGCACATCATATGCTTTCTTTCTCTCTTTCATTCTGATTTCTTTTTCCACTAACAACTTAATTATCTTCTCTTTCATTTTACTTCTAAAATATCTACCTACATGTCTTCCCTTCACTTCTCCACTACTAATATTTAATTTTCTCTTTAGCCGTTGCCCATTGCTTCTCCTCTTATCTATCTCTCTCCTCCTCTTAACCTGTTTACTAATTATGTTCTTCTGACTATGACTTAACGCACGCTTCTCTGCCACTAATAATTTCATATTAACTTCCTCTATCACAGGACTAAATTCTTCCCTAGTTTGCCTATCTAACTTATCTATGATTGTCTGCATCTTAATCTCTTGGGTGCTTAGTACTTTCTTTATCTTACCTACTTCTATCCCTATCTTTTCTCTCATCTTCTTCACTTCTTTTTCGCTACATTCTATAGTCTCTTCTACAGCTATCCTGCGTTCATCTAAAATCTCCTTCAACTCTACTATGCTTTCTCCTACTATCTCCTCTGACGCTAATCTATTTTCACCTAAAATCTCGTCTGACTCTAATCTGATTTCACCTAAAATCTCCGCTATTTGCCGTTCCTCACCTAAGATCTCCTCCGATTCCAATCTGCTTTCACCTACAATCTCCAATGACTCTAATCTACTTTCAATTACAGTCTCCACTAATTCCAATTTGCTTTCACCTAAAATCTCGTCTGACTCTAATCTGATTTCACCTAAAATCTCCGCTAATTCCAATTTGCTTTCACCTAAAATCTCGTCTGACTCCATTCTACTTTCAATTATAGTCTCCTTACAGGCTGTCTTTACTGATTCTACTGCAGTTTCCCCTAAAGTCTCTACCACCTGCCTAGTTTCCACTTCTACCAATTTGCTAAAACTTTCACCTTGAGTTGCTATTTTCTCTTCAATCACAGTTACTATTCTTTCCTGAATCCTACTTTCTGCTGCTTCTAATTTCTTATCTACTGTCTTAATAATATCTTTAGCCTTCATCTCTACCTCCTCCTTAATTTCACCTCTGATTTCCTGTTTCACCCCCTGAATACTCTCCTGTAGCATATCATACTTCATACTTAATTCTTCATTGACTTTAACCACACTGTCTAGTTTTACATTATTCTCTTCCAGCTTCTGATTTATTTTACTCATATCTTGATTTAGCCTACCCATCTCTTCTCTCATCTCCTTACTATTTTTATTCATATCTTTATCTAATTTCTCAAATTTATCATTGAATTCCTTCCTACTTTCTAAATTATCTTTCTTATTCTCTTCCATATTTTGATTTAGCCTACCAATATTTTCTTTCATCTCCCTACTATTTTTATTCATCTCCTGACTATTTTTATTCATCTCCCTCAAGATATCAGCTAATGAAATTTCATGGACCTCTAAGGACTTCTGTTTCTCCTGACTACCACTAGTCTCAGGATGTACCTCTGTATTCGTCTCGAGATTTTCCTCTGAATTCATGTCAGGGTTAACCTCAGGATTATTTTCAGGATTACTCTCAGGATTATTCTCAAGATTTACCTCCGACATCTTGGTATTATTCTCTACGCTCTCAACATCGCTACCGCTATCAACCTCCTTATAATTAACTTTCTTGACTGCATCCCTACTTCTCAACTGCCTCTGTTCCTCCTCCGACATCTCGAAGTACACCGTATAACAATTGCCCTTCCAAAATTTCACTTCACTTCACTGTCCCCCAAAAGCACTGACAATTTGCACTGAAATTATACACTCCTCTGACTAAATACCGAATGGTTTTCGTGTCCTACTTTGTGGCGCCAAATGTAACATTTTTAATGAGTTAACTAAACGTGGTGATGACTATTGTGGTTCAATAAAACAAACATGATATGAATAAATAATATACACTGTGGTGTGACCTTACCTGTGATAGTGTAATATAATAAGTTGTTGAGCGCCAGATTCCTATTTAAGATAGTGAATCGAAATTTATTGATTTAACCTCGGCTATCAGCAGTAGAGTCGAGAACCACTTACCCGGGCCGTAGTGAGACAAAGTCATCTAACCAATCCGTATTTAATCAAGGAGTATGATTGCCTTAAAGTACCAACTACAATGAAAGAAATAGGCATTACGTTGAAGAGAATGAATTTATTAAATGCAAAAACAAAATATTAATAAAACAGAATAGTGATAGTCACACAATTGAATTTAAAATTACTCAATGCGGCAATTAATTATTTAAAAGAAAATGAATATTAAAATGAATTGAAAGTTAAATGAAGTTAAATTATAATAGAGACGATAGTTATTGAATTGTTGGCTCACCCAGTCGAAGACTCGTCATATTTAAGAAATGATCGATGATCTCGATGTTACGTCGCTTATGTTTAAAAAAATGATGTGATATCTCATTTACTATGAAATATCCTCATTAAGTACGTTGCCATCTGTAGAAAGACTCTTGATCAGGGATATAACCCATTATGTATTGATATAGATGTCGGCAAGACATCGTTCAGTGTCGACTCTCGGTGCTCAGTCCATTAGGACCCAGAAAGCAAGGTTACAACTTCCTTCCTTCATTAAGAGCTGTAGATCAATGCCATTCTTCTCCGATGTTGCAGGTACAAAATACTAATGACTTCCTTGTCACGTGGTGTCACAGCTTCCCTCTCTATTAGTCTTCTCCATTCTTGACTCATAATTTGCAATATATATTGACGCGTATATACCGTAGAAAATGGCGTGTTGGTTACACCATAGTGTGTTTCTTAACATCTCAGGAAAATGACGCAGTTTGCCGTGGTGAAATTCTTACTACGTCGTTCAGTTTGTGACGCACAGGGTTAGTCCATATCGCCAGTCTTGTTGCAATATATAATACTTCGTCTCTTTACAAGTAATTGTTAATAAAAATCTAATTGAATATAATAATCAAAACCGCTTACAATTATCTGATATAAAAATCATCTCATGGATGTACTAGTTAATAATAATAATAATAACATGATAATAAATGAATAACCCTTTAAATATAACAGCTATGGGATCGAATCGTTACAATACGAATGCATTATATAATATTTAGCAATGTACAGGTTCCTAAAATAAAATGTACATCTTCTTATATATCCCAGCATTTTGAATATATCTCAAAAATTTTATCAATACGGTGAGAAAAGGATAACTTTTTTTTTATCAAAGTATAACCTACCATAAACCTTGATGACTTGAGATGGGAACTACATAGGAAATGGTGGTGTTTTCTATCAAAATTTGTGTGTTTTCGTGTAAATGCAATCGGATGACACTTATAAATCTAAACAATTTGTTTTGTTCCAATTTATTTTTTCTTCATCTTTTGGAGCAGCATACAATCCCATAACGAATAAATGTATTTAAACGATTACACGTCAATTGCAAATAATAATATATTGGCATCCCGGAGATGGTTAATTAAGATAAAAATTACAGAGGCACAAGATTCGATCACAGGGTAACACCAAAGGGTGAGTGGAGCTTTTCTCTATGATACAAAGTGTTGTCTCTTACATACTGTAAGTATGATCCGTAATATGACATTTTCGTAAGTTGTAGGCTACGTGATGGTTAACTCTGCCAATAATCTGTATATATTACATCGGCTCGTTATCCTTTAATCTAAACCAGATGACTCCTGATTCGTGAAAATTGGTTATTGTTGATCATCGAGGGATGAATCCGTGTTATGAATCGTGAATAAAATGTCATGTATGCCTGAATAATTATGTGTGCATGAAGTGTTTGCTCGTAAAGTTTGTTTGGGGAAAACATAGTAACTACCGGTACTGTTCGATAGTTAAGAATTAGTGAGATCTTACCCGACTTGTGAATATGACTGACTTTAGTAAGTTTCCATTTCTCTGAAAATATCGAAGACTTGATCGATAAATTAAATTTAATATCAAGAGGATAAGCTATTTTTTTCCGGATCTTTTTGTCAAATATGGAAAAATAACGTCAGGATCTGCTACCCTCTTGTGTCCCATATATTCATCGTAAGTATCGAAGTGAGAATGTCACTACGGGTTACCTCATAATAAATAAGATGTCAATTTCGAGATGACTTTCTAGGTTATCATGCGTTAAATGTCCTAGTTGGATCCATTTTGGCAATATACTGATGAGTAAGGCTAGGATTTTAATGTAATATCTATCATCATCATAGCAAACATTCGTATCGAGTAGATTGGCATTTCAATCCGGAATGTCTCTCATTGGTGAGTTCGGAGGTGACTATACAGCCCAATGCGGGAGGCACACAATTTGCCGCAGTGATGACAGATGGTTCCACGTGGGGCATCTGCGTTCCTTCCATTTCTTCTATGTAATATTACATTAAAAATTTGAAATACCGGTATGTAATATTGATTTAATTTTTATATAAATCATATACATTGCACATGATATTGCTTGTAGATTCATTTTATTCTTTTTTTTTTGCAAAATAAAGGGTGGTACACTAATTAATTAATTAAATTAATTAAGCATGTTCATATTACAGCAAATTTAAATAAATTCCATGAATATGTATGAGAAAATGCGTTCGAACTCCACAATAAGTATTGTCAGAGTCACTTTTTGTTTGCGAGGTGGGAGGAAATATAGGCTAGTAGCCTTTATGATCAACGTTGAAATGTTGAGTCTCAGGCATTCACGGGACAATTGAAATGAACCAAGTCCCGCCGATGAGTCTCCGGCAATGTGTGATGCGAATTCCCATCCCCTATCTTCACTAATATCTTACTTGGAATTCTTCCCTTGCCCTTTCTCAGCAGGTTATGAATAGCTTGGAAAATCCGTTTCATGTACCTGAGTTTCTAGTGGACAAATATTGTTATACCTAACTGTTTTGAATTACCGTTTATTTCATTTGCCAAAAAATACTTTTTTTTTTCAATCACAGTAAGAGACGGTATAACTTATGTAATTTTACATAAAAAGTAAAAAATGCTATTATGATAAAATATACCAACACGTTGTGATGGTCCCAATTTGAGACCAGAACGAAATAATTATATATATTATTATTATTATTATTATTATTATCAATATTTTTTAAGTTTACATTTTACCTTTTATTAGTTATTATGTTAACTAATATATTTATATCTATTATTATGCGGTGATGTAGAATATTATGGCAATTGAAAGGATTTGGAGCGATACACATTATATTTGAAATTAGTTTGACGCTTGACTGAATATTATTTCTGAAGAAAATTCGAACAAGAGAAAAAGAGGGTGTTCTTAGAAGGCGGCTTCTTGGAAATGACATAAATAGACACTTATGTCTGTCACATCAAGTATTCTAACAATATACAAATCATACTAAGAAAAGATTCTAAGAAGACTTACCACTAACAATGCTGGGCCGATGAATGAATCCTTTGCAACTATATACAGAGGGTGGGCTAGACCTCCCGAGAAATACTACAAAGAAGTATTGTCATTGTTGATATATGAAAGGCGGGCTTATATCGCCTAGCGACTTCTGAAGAGGGGTCATACACGTGCTTTACCTGGGAACGTTATATATATATGACGGCCGCCCAAATGGAATTATTATTATTGAATTGCTGGAGGAGAAGGAAGGATGCTGAGTGGAGCAGAGTAACTTGTATCGAGTTGGAGTATATAACGCAGTTCTAAACTAGACAGTTGACTATTAAGTATGTGAATTTGATAAGACATTCTGTCTCATCAAACTGTGACATGGTTGTGTACGAGGCTATTGTCACAGGGATGATTTTTGGAATTTATTCCGTCATCCACATATAAATTAATTACTTTGAGGATGATCAGGGCCACCTGGAACTCTCTACGCAACAATCCAACTACCAAGATCTTCAATGCGGTGAGCGATGTAAACAGTTATACTCCAGTCAAATCAGAAGGCTATCATGCTTATTAAATTCAATATATTCTATTCAATTAACTCAGTATACTCCAATTTCTAATCAAGAACCATAATACAAGTAAATTCAGTAGATTCTTTAATTTAAATTTATTATTATTATTTTCTTTAGTATTTTATATTTTTTTGCACTTGTTGTTTATTATATATTAAATTCATTTTAAATTCAAATGCTTGACTGGTTTCCTTTTGTAGCTAGAAATTACTATAAGGCAACACCATACTCCTGAACTAATTATCGTAAGGTTAGATTACGCAAGTTTCACTACGGCTGGAGATAGGAATTTCGATGCTCTACCTCTGTGTAACCGAGGTTTAATATATTATTTTGATCATGATATATATAAATGATCTGGCGCCCTGGCAACACATATATTACACATTATGTACTTTTTTAGTGAAGCTGACAACAATACAGATACACTATTAGATTAATACACAATTAAATGTTTCATTTTGATAACCCAAATGTGGGCGATTATTTAAATAATGAGCTTTGCATATTAACTTTTATAATTAACTTTATTCTTATTAACAGTAATCAAGTTTAAATATCTCCCAAACCATTACAAATAACGCCCAACTAGCGGAGCGCTTTTCTTATTATTAATAGAACCCCATTTAGCTCCCACAACCCATTACAACGTATATAGCCACCACGGCTACGCTCGCTAAAGCGCAGCGTTAGGCTGTGGGGCCAAGCTCTCTGCTGACTTCGTAGACGTGGGTTCGAGCCCCACCGTCGGCCGTACTTGAATGGTTTTCCGTGGTTCCCCATTTTCAACTCCACAAATGCTGGGACGGTACTTTCTACAGGCCATGGCCGCTCCCTTCCACATCCTTGCCCACTTTCATCCATTCATCTCATCTTTCATTCCGACACGCAGGTCACCCACGGGCGTCGACTGGAAAGACCTGCACTCGGCCGCTCCTCAGGCCACACGACAAAAAAGAAAATGATCAAATATGTAAAATATATAACAACATATAATTATATGATAGCTAAGGTTCTAATTCATGGACATTTATCATTTTTAGTTGTGTATAAGGAAAGGGAAACAATATGTATTTACATAAAAATCCTAGCCCAAATCATGAGAAATAGTTCGGATACCAGGCACGGCTAATTTGGACCGGGGAGATGATTTCGGGGTTCCCCAATTACGAAAATTGATGTTTTTAAGTCTTTCAAAAATGTCAAAATGAGTTTTATATATCGTTTCATCACATTTACCCGCGTACACACAGCCTGTCGATGACTATAAGTTAGACTAAATTCAGCTGACCAGCTTAGGAAAATGTATGTATGTTTGTATGTATGTATGTAGATCTGATTTACTAATTCAGTGTCTATTTAAAATAAATAAACAATTTGTGGCTATAAGTTGTGTTTATATTAATATGATATCCTTATTTCTTCTCCCAGTCGTCATTTAAAACTACTATGAACAATACTTTACGCACTATCGTTCTTTGAAGGTAATATATATAATGCATAATAATGGGGTTGACAATAGGAAATCACTCAAAACCTTTTGAAGGACGACCGACAGAGGGGTTCGAACCCACTCGCTCACTGAATCCGGGGATACCTTGACCGTTCAGTTGATTGTATACAGACTTCCACTTAGTACATTCTGGTCGCAATGTTCTGAAGGTACTTTGGCGTGACACAGACACTGGAGCATGAAGAATAATAGAAATAATATTTCTATTCGTCATGACTGGAGGAGAGGATAGGATCGAATCGAACGGCCTTGAGCCTCCCTCACTGCCCTCTAGGCACCCTCGATGAAACTACCAGTGGAGCTAGCTGCAGTCGACAGCAACAGCGAACCTAGTGGCGAGCTTTTGAAATGAAAGGCGAAATCCGTTCCCACTCCGGCCGGCTCTTAACCATTGAAATTAAGTTTGTTTACATTATATCGCCTAGGAACAGTACTAGAATACCTCATCTCATTTATTGTAGCATTTTGAAACTGAAGAAAGTTAAATTTAATCTGAATATTTTACTCGCTCAATTTTTACTGGAAAAAACTAACATAAAGACTCAAATTTTGTAATTATATTACACGCAAGCCTCTCTACTGAGGAGGATGAATTAACTAAAACAAATGAATTTGTAATTCATTTATTTTAGAACTAGCTACCCGCCCCAGCTTCGGCCGTTAACTTGAACGATTTACCCAGCGCAGCGTAACTTAAAAGGTGCTCGGGCGGAAGGTCCCAGACGCAATTCGGAAAAACCAAGGTGAACAGTGAAATTCCAAACACATTATACTCTTATCTGAAGTCTTAACTCGACACGACTCGACAGTTTGATGCTGGCCGAAGTTGGGGTGTTAAGCTCGTTCGCTAGCTCGTGAACTCTCTCCGAAGCTATTAATTTAAATTTTCACAGAATTGAGATTGTTGGAAGAAATGAAAACGTAAAATCACTTATAATGGGTGATGTATTCAAGATATGCAGGCCCGGAATTTTTGTAGGTTTTGTCAAGCTGAACAATTCTTGCTCATAGTGTATAGATATTTTTAATGGTTTATCCAGCGTAAGCTTAAAAGGCACACGGACAGCAGGTTTTTCATCGACTCTATCCATTGTTCGGTTTCCTTTGGTCATAAATGAATGTTAAATTAATGTTATTCTACAGGAACCTTCCTCGTGAAATCCTTTACAGAAAGGTGAAAACCGCATCAAAATCCATTCAGTGGTTTTCAGTGGTTCTCGAGATCACCCGTTACATCCAAGAATTGGGGACTCAGGTTTATACAATGTAGATATAAAATCTTACTTGTGTTAAACAAAAGCATAATTTTAACTTAGGCAATTGGGCGCACGTAATCTCTTGGATAAATAATCTCATCACAGTAATGAAGGACACTGAAACAAGGAGGATCTCACCCCACGCACTGGCGGGGAGAGCGGAAGCTATTGCGACGCACGAACCGCTTATGGAAAGACCCAAGCCTGCGTTATGTGCATCCGACTGAGGGTTAAAGGTAAAATGTCTGCACTTAGTCGTCTCTAAGGACACAGTAGTTAAGTGACGTAACATTCATTGCATTTTTGTCACGGAAACATAGGATAAATCTTAGTCCGGTTCAAACTTCGGTGCACAGGTGACTCAGTGTGTCGTTTAGGAGATAAAATATATCAGGAGCTGGGAGGAGAAAGATATGTGTGGAAATCGATCCTCCCTATCAATTCAAACACAACGAAACCAAATCGAACCACGTTGGGTACAGAGGTAGCACTAGCAAGGGACAACTCAGTGTCATGTTGTATATCGCCACCATCATAACAAAATGAAAAGACGCCCCCCAAAATGTTCTGAGCTTAAATCAAATAACAACTAACTTAATCATCCGATCTCGACCAAATTTTGCAACATTATACCTTAATGTGGGAAGCATCTTTTGCCCAACGTACTAGGTCATCAGCCAAATAGTTTCAAGATGGCGGATGTATGTATCATTCAAGTATTATAGCCTAACCGTAACTTACGATCCAACAAGGCCTGGCCTAACCAAATACCCTCATCGTACATAGGGAGGTTTAAACTGCCTTCAAGGAGGGGAACGGTGGGATAATTGCTTTTTAAAATAGAATATGTTACCACATAAGTAACTACTATTTCAGGCTGACCGTGTCATATCGTGCTCGTCCATGCCGTCCTCTTCGATTAAAATGGCGGGTATTGTTTGCTCGTAAATCCATATATTTCCTTAACTTTGTAAGTGTATATCCTTTTAGGAATGTACTGAACAAAATAATACATATTTAGTATCAAATGGTTTATAGAAACGGCAGGAAACTCTAATGAATTCGTTGATTGCAACACAAAATATTAAGCAGTTATACTAAATCAGTTGTTAACCAAGTATTAGTGTAGAGCATGTATGGCGTAGTGATAGCGGACCTTGGCTTATAGTCTAGAGGTTCGTGGATCAAACCCCAGCAGGTTAAAATATTTTTAATTCGTTCTTTTTTTTGTATTTATTGATTTATTACTACTCACACGTTATAATGTTAAGCATATATAGTGTGTATTTGCAATCGAAATAGTACATTATGCAACGAGCCTATGATGGCTATAATTAAGACACGAGTATTTTTATAAAACGAGCGTATGCGAGTTTTATAATTTCCATACGAGTGTCTTAATTACCATTATAGGCGAGTTGCATACGACTGTTTATGTTCGACGATAATTATAACTTTATTATATGTTTTAACATAAATATTCATAAATATCTGTTGAGAGTCTGCTACTTGAATTTTGTGATCGCAGAGCGAGCGTTGGGTGTTAGATCTCTGTCTTTCAAGATCTTTGAACGACCGACGCATGCGCTCTGTGTGCTTGCAATGCCATATGCAGGCCATATGTTTACATCTGCCGCCCCTCAGTAATATTGTCACTGGAGTTGGTTGGTTCTTAAGTTTAGGGGCTGCGACAACGCGGTCATGTAGCCCCGTCACTGGAGTTGTTTGAAGACAATGCAGTGTGTAGAAATTATATTAAGGTACAGTGCTATTTGTTGTCTCATATTCGCCAGTTTATTTACTCGAACATATGGACGGTGCGTATTCCATGTCGGTAATTTATTATAGTTCGATGTTGTGTTTATGTCCGATATGTTGGATTTTGAGTGCACGCGTGAAGGTATCGTTACCTAATTGGTCAATGAACGAGCTCTGATTGGCTGGAGAAACTGTATCATAATGAAAAAGAGTGTTATAATGACCATCATTATGATACAGTTTTCTGACACATAATAGTGAGGGTCGAACATAAATCATACTAATATATAACAAGTAGTTCCGTAAAGAACTATACAGCCTATTTTCATATATCCTGCTACGGTTAATTTCTTCTAACAACATACAAAATATCAGTTTAATTGCTGTAACAGATTCGTAGATATTGAGAACCGTCTAAATATTTCAGATTGTCGCCAGGTTGGATTTTTATTTTTGTACTATTACATTAAGATTATTGTGTACGTGTGGTATTCAAACTTCAATCGCATGATTAGAACCCCAGAAGTAAAAACGAGATTTTAAAATTACGCACAGCAGCCATCTTGTGATTATGCAAACAATTGAAATAAATTAGATGCCAGTGGATCAACATTTGTATAAGCATTTAACGTGCAACGTTTCACAGCACTCGGATAGTTAATTCGCGAGAATCGTCCATTTAAATATCTATACTTCGCGTCGCCGCCATGTTGGATTTGTGCTCACCAGGTTAATGAAAGTCCTATAGGTGAACATATGTTCATAGTCTCTATGAACATAAACAAATTCAGTTTGGTTGCTGTAAAAGATTCATAGATATTGAGAACCGTCTAAATATTTCGGAAGCTCGCCATTTAGGATTGTTATATGTATAGGCCATAGAATTATGTACCATTCAAGGAAAATTATTGCCTAGGTTCATTATTCAAACTTTCACTTCGATCGCATGATTACGACACAAGAAATAAAAACTTAATTTTAAAATTTCGCACAGCCGCCATATTGAGGTTATGTAAACAATTGATTTAAATTAGATGGCAGTGCATTACAATCTGCAAAATCATTTACTGTACCACATTTCACTGCGCTCAGAGAGTTAAATCACGAGAAAAGTCTATTAAAATATTTCAAATTCGCTTGGTCGCCATGTTCGTTTTTTACTTTACAAGTTTATGAAGTATACATAGATAAACTTGTACCAGTACCCTTTATCACCGTACAAAATTGCAGGGTAATATCTGTAATAGTTTCGGAGATATAGAATGTCAGTGAAATATTTCGCACAGCCGCCATTTTGAGGTTATGTAAACAATTGAACTAAATTAGACTCCAGTGCATTACTATGTGTATAAACACTTGCTGTACCTAGTTTCATTACGATTGGATGGTTAAATCGTGAGAAATGTCTATTTAAAAGTCTCAACTTCGCTTGGTCGCCATGTTCGTTTTCTACTTTACAAGTTTATGAAATATACATAGGTAAACTTGTATCAGTACCCTTTATCACCGTACTAAATTGCAGGGTGATATCTGTAATAGTTTCGGAGATATAGAATGTCAGTGAAATATTTCGCACAGCCGCCATTTTGAAGTAATGTAAACAATTGAACTAAATTAGACTCCAGTGCATTACAATGTATATAAACATTTGCTGTACCAAGTTTCATTACGTGTGGATAGTTAAATCGCGATAAGAGTCTATTTAAAAGTCTCAACTTCGCTTGACCGCCATGTTGGTTTTGTAGTCACCAGGTTTTTGAAAGTCTCATAGGTGACCTTCTAGTAGTACCCTTTATCACCGTACACAATTTCAGGGCGATATCGGTAATAGTTTCGGAGATATTGAATGCTAGTGAAATATTTCGCACAGCCGCCATTTTGCATTGGTGAGACATAACAAAATTTGAAGGGTACGGTCGAGGTCGCCGGGAATAGTGCTATGAACATACCGAGTTTCATTGAAATCGCTCCAACCGTTTAGATTTTATTAGGGGACACACACACACGAATCACACACACACACACACACACACACACGCACACACACACGGACAAAAGGTGATCTCATAAGCCTATTTTTTCAAAATTGAAAGTAGGCTAAAAATGAGATGGTGTGTGTCTGTCTTTCTATCTGTCTGTCTGTCTATCTGTCTGTCTGTCTGTTACTCAATAACGCAAGAACCACTGGTCCGATTTAAATGAAATTTTGCATGGATGTAGCTGATTTACCATGTTTACATATAGGATACATTTAATTTCGATATTTTGTACTATTAAAAAATGGCGACCATTTTAGTGACGTCACTACACCCTTTGGTTTCAAAATTTCATATTTCCATATCAAATAAAAAGAGAACGATAAGAAATAGCAAACTTTTGATGGCACATGCGAGCTTTAACATTTAATTTCCTATCCGAAAGGTTCTTATCACTTTTCGTGTATCTCCAACGGTTAGCGAGTAAAACCCACATATGTGACGTCACTACACCCTTTGGTTTCAAAATTTCATATTTCCATTTCAAATAAAAAGTGAACGCTAAGAAATAGCAAACTTTTGATGCATACACGAGATATAACATTTAATTTTCTATCGAAAAGGTCCTTATCACTTTTCGTGTATCTCCAAAGGTTAGCGAGTAAAACCTAAATATGTGCAATAAAACACGGTCAACACCGAGCGGTGCTATATATCTCTACATACATAAAAATTAAAGTTTGTATGTTTCTTTCGCAATTTCTACGGAAATTTGAGTTATTTACGCGTTTCAGACTGTTTTATTATGGATGACCGCGAAAATAATTTTTGGTCTGTCTGTTTGTTTCTTTGTTTGTTTGTTTTTCTGTGGACAACTTTGTTCCCTTATAACTCGAGAACGGCTGGGTGTATCAACGTAAAATTTGGTACAGATATCCATCAGAGGCACTAATCATTGATGTAACCCTTATCCGTACCTCTCATAAAAGAGGGCCTACCCCCTTAAAATACATGCCGAAATAGGAGTAGAAGGACGAGACAAAGATCATTTTCAGCCCCTCAATGTGAGAGACAAAACTCGAAATTCACATTTTAAGGCCCTAAAACCAACCATTTCTGAGATATTTCCAGAAAACTAATTTCATTTAATAAACTAATGAACGAATACAAGCCGGTAACCATGGCAACAGATTCTCAGAGGTCCGTCTATTGCTGTAAGACGCAATGCAATTCCATTAATTACATTGGTGTGAAAGTTTGCAAACGGCTAGGTTATCACGGAACCAAATTAAGCTGTAAAATTCATCAATACATATAATGCGCTTAAGGGGGTCAAGGGGTACACTAGAATTTTTTCACGCGATTTACACCTGCGGGTGTGGTACGGCAGGTCTATTATATTCCTATCCCCATATTATATTATTATTATTAGTATTATATTATGCAGACAAAGCCCCTCGGTGCCAGAAACAAAACTTGGGGGCCTCGAAAACTACATTATAAGGCTCTAAAACCAACAGTATCTGAAATATTCCCAGAAAACTAACTTAATTTAATTTAACCAACTAATGAAGGAATGGAAATCGGTAACCATGACAACTTTATCTCAAGGGGTGGCATCCAACTTTCCATCTATTTCTGTAAGAAGCAATGTCACTCCATTTATACCTTGCCACGGTGGGTGAGTGGAGAGCGTGTCGGTCTACTAACCCCAAGATTGCTGGTTCACTCCTGGCCGTGGTACAGGTCGGACGTTTGTTTTAGACGAGTGAAAAATTCTAATGGAAGCCTGGAGGCGAGTTACTACAGTACCTGTGTTATCAGCTGCCCCAAGCGCTCCGATGATTGATAAAGCTGTTTCACACTATTGCTGAAGTATAGTCACTGGCAAATATAATGACGTTCTGTTCGTAACTACGTAACGTGTACTTTACTGTCTGCTCAAGTCTGGAATTCCATTACATCAGATTGGTGGTGACAAATGTGAAGTGATAGGGTGAGAGAGTGACTGTGTACAGGCTCTCCCGCAGGCGTCAAGGTCAAGGGCAATCGTCTAAAACAAACGTGCGGCCAGTACGTGATTTTTGAAAGGTGGCAAAAGTACGACTCGCATGTCATACGATTTTGGCATGTCAAAGAACCCATTTGAATTCAGTAGGCCGTGTTCATAATGGCAAAATTAACCTCAGGAGTTTCCGCCAACACAAAGTTCCTCATTTCTCTACTAGAAAGCGCTATAGTGTTCAAGGAGCTTAGATATCTACCCTCCTTGACTTTCATAGTGATTCAAGGAACATCGAAATTTCGACATGCAAGCTTCCCTCTGGGTGTCAAATTACGAAGCTTGCACCCGGCATCCGAGGCCATACGATATTATTATTAGGCTACTCTATTTATTACATTTCTGTGAAAGTTTGCAAATGGCTATAAGGTTATCACGGAACCAACGTACAGTAGACTGTATATTTCGTCAATGCAATTAAGGGGCTCAAGGGGTAACCTAGAATTTTTTCATGCAATTTCACGTGCGACATATAGTACAGAAAGTCTATTGTATCTACAAACAGCAACATTATTTTCAAAAATTCCTGAATTGAATCAGCATTTTTTTGCGGCTTTTAGGAATTTGGGCCATTTGAGGCTAAATAACCTGAATTTTCATGCACCACAAGCATTTATAATTTATGAAAGAGGTCTTTCTGTGTATGGGGACCTAACACAACGTAGAGGGTCATTTTTTATGTAAGGTGTATTGCGTTTCGTCTACAAGGCTTTCAAATCTATTTCACGTCAGGAAGTACACGTTAGGTGAATTTAGTTTGAGAGCACATTTTAACTAATCTTTTTTTTTTGTCGACATACGGGTTCATCGTAGGGATGATTTTGTTTGATACGTATGGTAGATATACCCATATTTGGATATCTGGGTGATATGTTGTAGACAATAGAATTGTCTGTCTGTCTTTCTGTGTATCTTTATGTACGCCTGTAAATCGTGTTCGGATGCTTGGCGCATCG
Source organism: Meconema thalassinum (assembly GCA_946902985.2). Classification (NCBI taxonomy): domain Eukaryota; kingdom Metazoa; phylum Arthropoda; class Insecta; order Orthoptera; family Tettigoniidae; genus Meconema; species Meconema thalassinum. The sequence continues at coordinate 82,868,159 of OX336399.1, read as the reverse complement.
TAAAATTACGTATGGTAAACATGAGTCAATAAAGCCTCCGTGGCTTAGGCGGCAGCACGCCGGCCTCTCACCGCTGGGTCCGTGGTTCAAATCCCGGTCACTCCATGTGAGATTTGTGCTGGACAAAGCGGAGGCAGACAGGTTTTTCTCCGGGTACTCCGGTTTTACCTGTCAATATTTCATTCCAGAAACACCCTCCACTATCATTTCATTTCATCTGTCATTCATTTAATCATTGCCCCAGGGAAGTGCGACAGGCTTCGGCAGCCGGCACTGTTCATATCCTCGCCGCTAGATGGGGGCTTCATTCATTCCATTCCTGACCCGGTCGGAGACTGGAAGCAGGCTGTGGATTTTCATTTCAAACATGAGTCAATACACCAATCATTTATAAAACTCCTCACCGTACTTTTCATACAGTAGAAGGGTGGATATAGGGAAAAACTTCTCAAAATACATGCTAAAATAGGCGACATATAAAAATTATCCTAGAAGGACGATCAAAGCATATGTTGCGCTTCTCATTGTGAGACACATAATTCGCGAGTCTATAAGGGGTCTCCGAAAACCACATTGTAAGGCCCTTAAATTAACAGTGTGTGTGATGTTCCCAGAAAACTAACTTCGTTCTGAAAAACTTATGAAGGAATGACAAACCGCTAACCATTGCAACAGTAGCTCAATTGATAATGTCTGGTGTTAATATATAACACCGTTCGAAGAACGGGTACTTCTGCTAGTAAATTATATAAACTTACAACACTCGACTACAGCGTTTAAAATCCGTTGTCCTTGATTCACGGTAGAGTCTATTGTTATTGTTTTTTTTGTTATTAATTCTTTAGGGATTTTGCGGCATCATGGTCTTGTATCCCCGTGTACTTGGGTGTGTGTAGAAGTTGTCTGATAACCTGTGTCACTGTGATGTATTTAGGCTTACTAGTGTGTGTACCTTCATGCAAGGAAGTATTTGGGTTGGGTAGGAAGCTGTTGTTGTTCGATAATTTGAGTTGCATGGACATCATGGTCATTAGGCCAGTTTACGTGTGTGTGTGTGTGTGTTGCGTGTGCGTGTGTGTGTGTGTGTGTGTTTTTTCAATCAATCAACGTATAATAGTACGTTGTATTTCAACAATCTACTACAACCAACATTCAATTATACTCCTTGAAAGGACAAAGAGTTATAACTTAACCCATACATTTAGGGAAAAGGAGGCTATATGTTCTTTACTGAATATCTTGTTTTTATTCTAATACCAATATATCAGAAAGTATGCAAGCCGAGAGCTCTAAACTTTGCATGCGTAGGCCTATAGTACAGTACCTGACATTCTGGATTATTTTGGAGTAGCTAATATACGTCAGTGCTGCCATCATTATTCTAAGCCTGCTGATAGGTCCAATTTTTAAATACATATAACTTGTATACTAACAAATGTATTTCATCCAAAAATGGCACGACAATTGATCATAATATTTCAGATTATTTCTGAGCAACACATGCATGACTTTGTTGTCAACATGATTATAGCCTACGCGCGTTTATATATCAAAAGTCTAACGCTATGTAACGTCCAGGCTGTCCATTGGACTTCAACCAAATTTTGTAGGTGCATTCTGTACCTTAAGAGATGGAACTAAGAATTTATTCAGTCACCAGGGCTACCAACTGTACAGCTCTATGTTAGGTATATTTCCAGCTAATTTAAAATTTCGGTATTACCAACTCACCAGTTGTTACGTATGGTCTTGAAATAATATGGGATTTTCTCACATTTAGCGATCTAGATAGAATAGAGAATGTTAAGTCGAGATTTTTAAAATATATACAAAGAGTTGGAAAGATGACTCCCACAAGATTAGTCTATGAGTTAGAAAAGCAAACCTTCTTCATCGAAGACCTCAGACTAAAAGTATATTTGCCTGCTACAAGATCCTCCACTGACTTTTTGGAGGCTAGAAGAGCAAAGAGATAGATCCAGATTTTTATATCACTGATGTCACGATGGACAGAACATTGTCTAACGAAAATCAGGATCAAAGACACATAATAACGACATTCGCCATTAACGGATTCCATCATAAGATATGCTCCAACAGATCCTTCCATAGTCCTAATTACAATTGTGTTTGTACTTTATGCAACGAAAGGTGTACCAGATACCATATTACGACGCGACGTGCCGCAAAAGATGAAAATCATTAAGTTATTATAGTAAAAATTAATGCCCATTCGGGCCATTTTTTTTCCTTTATTGTGTTTTCAGTTCGGATGTACATTTTTTGTTTTTGTTTCAATATAGGAAATCTTTAATTACCAACTTAATTTCGTCATTATTCTAGATAGGTCCATATAGATTAATCATTGGCATGTAAAGTAGGATCATTAGTTCGTCACAGAACTTCTTGTTCTTTTATGAAATCCTAATAGTTTCAAGATTAAACTGTTCAGGGTACTGAAAGTATATCTTATGAGCTGTAAGGAAAGGAAATTTAAATTCCAGTATAAGGTTTGAAACGAATATTCAAGTATTTAATAACTGCGCTGTGATGTCCATACTATAATGAACGTATCATTAATAAGGGAGATTTACAATGTGTTGATAAGCCTACCAGTCTTGTTAGTTTTCACGACCATGCAACTCCCATGTATATCGATTTCAGACTCCTGACAACCATGATTTGAGATAGCATAATTCAACACGTTCTTTGTCTTCTTATTTCGCGAGGAAGAGTGATGTATGCTAAATGATTCATTGTCTGTGTGAGTATCGTGTTCCGCAGAAACAAAGCTGCTCGCCACAAAACTGAAACGTGTCAGCTTTAAAACAAAGAAATGAAAAATATATGGTCTCCCCCCTGCTTGCCTGTCAGTTACCTTCCAGCTAGAGTTTCTGCTTCTCTTCTACATCTCTCTGTCCATGTGTGGGTGTGTTTATGACTCCTGATAGTCAGATGCGTAGTGAAAATCTTTATGCAATGTGTCTAACTTACCAGAATATATCTTTTGGAAGTGTGTAGTTTTGCTTTCAAAGGTTACCACATTTTCCTACATTCTCACATCCTAAACCTTTTTCATTTCATATATATTCTTTGATTATCAGACATTATATACAGGGTGTCATTTATGTACTTGAACACGCTTAAGGGGCGTGTAGGGGATGGATATAGGATCAATTTGAGATAGGGAACCTGGGGTCGGAATGGTCTCCTAACCCCAGAAAACAGGTTTGTTTCAGGCCATCCGCCCCTGTAAAGTAGGGAAGCGCGTCTTGTGTTACTCTGAGGTCAGGCACTCTTTCGCTGTCAACGGTCTTGGCGCAACCACCGCTCGACGCTGCGTTAGCCGAGAGCTGCATTCCTCTTGCCAATTGATAGTTCCGTTGTCTTTAACTACTAAAGAAACACGCGTAACTCATTGATACTAATAATCAAAAAGCAATCAATTTACAGGATCAACGATAGTTATAAAAAATCTGCACAGAAAAAACATGCACTGTGACTACGCCCCCTCCTTCCCCTCTAAAAAATAAAGAAGAAAAAATGAAGGCATGGCTCCCCAGGACAAACGAACCCGGGACCACCGTGGCACCGCGCCTCGCCGCTATCCTCTCGGCTAACGCAGCGTCGAGCGGTGGTCGCGCCAAGACCGTTGACAGCGAAAGAGTGCCTGACCTCAGAGTAACACATGCTGCGTTTCCCTAATTTACAGGGGCGGAGGGCCTGAAACAAACCTGTTTTCTGGGGTTAGGAGGCCATTCCGACCCCAGGTTCCCTATCTCAAATTGATCCTATACCCATACCCTACACGCCCCTTAAGGGTACTCAAGTACATAAATGACACACTGTATATGTCCATAGAACAACCTATTCACCTTGCTGGTTGATAACCATAAGGTGCTTCCCATTTCTCTGGCCAATTATTTTTCTTGAAAAAAAAGCAAGCAATGCATAGCTCACAATACCACCCTGAAATAGTCCCAACACTCCATCGGTAATTCGCAAATCTGCTGAAATGCTTTAGCGATGTGATTCTGCAATAGAAACATAGTAAAAAAATCTACTTGTGTCTAAGTGTAGCTTGAAGTGTTCAAGGCCTGGAGAAAGGTTTGTTCGTTTTTTAACACCTAGCCACCCACTGACTCTACAAGGGGACATTTTTCTACCGTCGCAAGGTCGGTATCTGCGAGCTGAACACACCTTGTCAGCAAATACCTGTAGTGCAGTTGACGGTGCCCCGTTTCAATTGTGTTATTTTAGTTCGTAGAGCTCTGGAAATTGTTTGTACGTACTGTACCAACTGCTTTTTACAAACACCACGTTGATATTTTAAAATAAGGAAATTATCAACATTCACTTTCAAGTAATAAACTGACGAAGAAACACGTTGCCATGTTGTTTAAGGCTTGTATCAGGCAATGCTGCCATATTCACTTCACCACATTCCCCTGTAGCGAGGTTAGGAAAAGGTGACTGTCTGGACGAAAATTACTGAAGCACTAAAAAATAGGTGTCTGGACAAAACCATTGGTCGCTACTTCGTTAGACGACTGTCATGACGAAACCATTGGTCATGACGAAACCATTGGTCGCTACTTGGTTAGACGACTGTCTGCATGAAACCATTGCCCTGTGGAGAAAAGATCTGCCCTAGATCTTTCCCATAAGGGAGAACGCATCAGGCGAGAGCCTGGTTTAAATGACTACTGTGGGCAAAACAATTAGACTGAAGCGGTGCGGGGTAGTGGGCATGAAAGTTCATCACCAGAAAACCAAAAAAGTAGGTAACAATATTAACAATGTTTATTTCTAATAATAAATTGATATAACAAATTGCACATAAGTGCTTGACGCAGAAATGAATAATTGTAATTGCAACAAAATATGAGGGCCTGATGACAGAAACCCTGATTAAGGAAATGCCAATGAAAAAAGCTTGATTTGATTTGAGAGAAGTTGAGCTTAACATATAAAATACACTTTAATAAAGGAACCATAAAACTGATTTAAGATTGTAAGATACATAGTAAGATTTAAATTTTTGATAAAATTGAACTTATCTTCTCAAAGGGTTGAAGAGCCAGCAGCTCCTTAAAAGTTCCAGCTAGCATGAATGTTGGTTGAGAAGTCTTCACAGTTTCTTCTGAAGGAGACGTTCATCGCCTAGAGATATGTACACCATTGATAAAAAAAAGTTCAACTCTTCTTTCCTCTCTTGCTAAGGGATGGCACTTATAATGTCCAGGCGATGATCCAGCAGAAGTTTGACAATTGGTCGGCAGCCGAAAAGACTGCAGCTGCTTCGAAGAACGAATCAAAGTACACCATCTAAGGTGAAGCTTGCTGATTGCGATAGCTGGCAATTATTCCTGCCTTCTGGAGCGATGTGTCAGAGTGAAGGTCTCGTGACGTAACTGCGAGGTAGCGTAGTGACTAGCGATAGTGTCATGAGATGCATCAGCGATGATCAGCAGATTGCCCATTCCCTGCATTTAGGCCCTTTGGCCCAAATCCACACCGTTTCACCGATCTCAACGAAACTTTGTATACTTACCCTATGTAACCCTGTGAATAACACTATCCACTTAAAATTTCGGACAGATCACCCCTTTTCCTGCATTTAGGCCCTTTGGCAAACATCTACACCGTTTCACCGATCCGAACCAAAATTTGTATACTTACCCTTTGCAACCCTGCGGGTAACCCTGTCCACTTGAAATTTCGGACAGACCAACCCAATCTCTGCATTTAGGCCCTTTGGTCCAAATCCACACCGTTTCACTGATCAGAACCAAAATGTGTATACTTACCCTTTGGTACCCTGCGAGTAACACTGTCTGCTTGAAATTGCGGACAGACCACTCCATTCCCGGAAAGTGGACAGGGTCCGTCCCAATGGCAATGGAAAAAGGGGTAAAACCGGACCCGCTCAGGAAACCCTCAGGGTTGCCAGCTCCTGAACTCACCAGCAATGAGCCCTTGAGGATGTAGCACTATCCAGGGTGAACCAGAAGTGGTGGGGCTACACACACCCTGCCTCCTTGAGGGTCTTGAGCAGAAGACATGAGATATTAAGGAAATAATGAGGCTATCAGGAATGATTAGACAAGGGCCAATTAAGGCGGGAAAATGAAAGAGTCGCTAGGCCTCGGATACCCTGATACCATCGGGGTCGGAAGAGAACAAGAGTTTGACCAAGGGAGGCTGACAGGAAAGTGAACTGAAAGGTGCCCGGCACCAGTAAGTAGAAGCAATGCCGGACTCAGCTGGGGTCCCGTGGTCGCAAACCCACGTCCCACAAGTTGTGACCCTGGTGGGTGGAGGGGGGAAGAGGGGGCAGGGGTGAGAATAGCTTGCTCATTGATCGCGAGGTGACATGAGAGAAATGTCCAGACCCCGCCGTGTTACCTGTTATTGCTGACTATGCTGATGTTCATACAGGGTCTTTGCTCAAACCGCTGTAGTGTTACGAAAGAATGAGTGATTCACCGGTCAATGTCAATAGAACCGCCCCCCCCCCCCCCCCCCGAACGTCTGTCATCATATATCGTCATCTGCGATATTCTCAGGTTCGTGCAGCTTGGACCCGAGCAGTACTCGATAAGCTCTTTCACTACACGCATCGAGTATGGGCCTAAGCCAGAAAATAACGTTCAGACTTTGGAAGACATCGAAGGTAGAAATCTGAATTACCTATATCAGATTTAAAAAATTACACCATGTTCGTTTAGTAGTCATTTTTCATTACCTTATTATTATCATAAGGGCAAATGACCTAGATGTTACGCCCATTATACCACTAATCACCACACACAATAAGTCTTCATCGCCTGTGAATTTTGAAATATTTCTTTCTTTCACGGTAGTTTGTAAGTTTGTCGTGTCAATTCAACAGTAGTTTTCATTACCATCCTCATCAAAAGGGCAAATGACCTAGATGTTACGTCCATTATACTACTAAGTAACACCACAGTCTTCATCGCCTGTGATTTTTAGCCTATTTTCAATTTTGAAAAAATAGGCTTATGAGATCACCTTTTGTCCGTGTGTGTGTGTGTGTGTGTGTGTGTGTGTGTGATTCGTGTGTGTGTGTCCCCCTAATAAAATCGAAACGGCTGGAGCGATTTCAATGAAACTCGGGAAGTTCATAGCACTATTCCCGGCGACCTCGACCGTGCCCTTCAAATTTTGTTACGTCTCTCCAATCCAACATGGCGGCTGTGCGAAATATTTCACTAGCATTCAATATCTCCGAAACTATTACCGATATCGCCCTGAAATTGTGTACGGTGATAAAGGGCACTACTAGAAGTTCACCTATGAGACTTTCAAAAACCTGGTGACTACAAAACCAACATGGCGGCCAAGCGAAGTTGAGATATTTAAATAGACTTTTCTCGCGATTTAACTATCTAAATGTAATTAAACTTGGTACAGCAAATGTTTATACACATTGTAATGCACTGGAGTTGAATTTAGTTCAATTGTTTACATAACCTCAAAATGGCGGCCGTGCGAAATATTTCACTGACATTCTATATCTCCGAAACTATTAAAGATATCACCCTGCAATTTTGTACGGTGATAAAGGGTACTGATACAGGTATACCTATGTATATTTCATAAACCTGTAAAGTACAAAACGAACATGGCGACCAAGCGAATTTAAAATATTTTAATAGACTTTTCTCGTGATTTAACACTCTGAGCGCAGTGAAATGTGGTACAGTAATTGATTTTGCAGATTGCAATGCACTGCCATCTAATTTAATTCAATTGCTTACATAACCTCAAGATGGCGGCTGTGCGAAATTTTAAAATTAAGTTTTAATTTCTTGTGTCGTAATCATGCGATCGAAGTGAAAGTTTGAATAATGAACCTAGGCAATAATTGTCCTTGAATGGTACATAACTCTATGGCCTATACACATAACACTCCTAAATGGTGAGCTCCCGAAATATTTAGACGGTTCTCAATATCTATGAATCTTTTACAGCAACCAAACTGAATTTTTTAATGTTCATAGAGACTATGAACATATGTTCACCTATAGGACTTTCAGGAACCTGGTGAGCACAAATCCAACATGGCGGCGACGCGAAGTATAAATATTTAAATGGACGTTTCTCGCGAATTAACTATCCGAGTGCCGTGAAACGTTGCACGTTAAATGCTTATACAAATGTTGATCCACTGGCATCTAATTTATTTCAATGGTTTGCATTATCACAAGATGGCTGCTGTGCGTAATTTTAAAATCTCGTTTTTACTTCTTGTTGTCTAATCATGAGATTGAAGTTTGAATACCACACGTACACAATAATCTTAATGTAATAGTACAAAAATAAAAATCCAACCTGGCGACCATCTGAAATATTTGTACGGTTCTCAATATCTACGAATCTGTTACAGCAATTAAACTGAAATTTTGTATGTTGATTGTGGCAGTTAACATAAGTAGGATATATGAAAATAGGCTGTATAGTTCTTCACGGAACTACTTGTTAAAATGTGTATTTCCATTAGTTTGTAAGTTTGATATACCCATTCAGTAGTAGTAGTCTTCGTTATCATCATCAAAAGGGCAAATGACCTCGATGTTACGTCCATTATTCAGTACTACTAAGCAACACCACAGTCTTCATCGCCTGTGATTTATAAAATGTGTATTTCCATTAGTTTGTAAGTTTGATATACCCGTTCAGTAGTAGTCGTCTTCAGTATCATCTTCATCAAAAGGGCAAATGACCTAGATGTTACGTCCATTATACAGTACTACTAAGCAACGCCACAGTCTTCATCGCCTGTGATTTTTAAAATGTGTATTTCCATTAGTTTGTAAGTTTGATATAGGCTACCCTTTCAGTAGTAGTCTTCTTCAGTATCATCTTCATCAAAAGGGCAAATGACCTAGATGTTACGTCCATTATACTACTAAGCAACACCACAGTCTTCATCGCCTGTGATTTTTAAAAGCAGTTTTTCATTAGTTTAAAAGTTTGATGTACCAGTTCAGTAGTCGTCTTCATTATAATTCTTATCAAAAGGGCAAATGACCTAGATGTTACGTCCAACACCACAGTCTTCCTCGCCGGTGATTTAAAAATATGTATTTCTATTAGAGTGTAAGTTTGATGTACCCGTTCAGTATTAGTCGTCTTCATTATCATCTTCATCATTAGGGCAAGTTACCCACATGTTACGCTCATTACTATAGTAATAATCACCAAGACATAGTCTAGCACGAACTATGATTCTTAAAAATGACTTTGTCTGTTAATTTCTAAGTTTCATGTGTTCAATGCAATAATAGTCATTAGGGGCCAATGACCCATAATATGCTCCGTTCATATTACTTTTAAATAATACGACATAAAATCTTTCTTGACTGCGATTTACAGGTACATGGTACGCCCTTTGTTATAGTAACAATCACCAACGGCTTTCCACTGCGAATTTTTCTATTAACTATTTCAAAATGCCTCCTAAAAAGCGACAATATATTGGGAAAATCAGCCAACAAACCAAGAAAGTTAGATTATTAAGGGCTGCTGAACACCTGAGCAGCGTCAATATCGGCTTGAACAGGACGAAAAAAGGCACGCTGAGCTCAGGGCTGCAGAAACTCCTCAGCAGCGTCAAGACCGGCTTGAAGATCAGCAAATAAGGCAGTCTCAGACTAGGGCTGCTGAACCATCTGAGCAGCGTCAATATCGGCGTGATCAGGATGAAAGAAGGCATGCTGAGTTCAGGGCTGCTGAACCACCTCAGCAGCGTCAAGACCGACTTGAACAGGACGAAAGAAGGCACGCTGAGCTCAGAGCTGCTGAAACTCATCAGCGTCAAGACCGGCTTGAACAGGACGAAAGAAGGCACGCTGAGCTCAGGGCTGCTGAAACTCCTCAGCAGCGTCAAGACAGACTTGAACAGGACGAAAGAAGGCACGCTGAGCTCAGGGCTTCTGAAACTCCTCATCAGCGTCAAGACCGGCTTGAACAGGACGAAAGAAGGCACGCTGAGCTCAGGGCTGCTGAAACTCCTCATCAGCGTCAAGACCGGCTTGAACAGGACGAAAGAAGGCACGCTGAGCTCAGGGCTGCTGAAACACCTCAGCAGCGTCAAGACCGGCTTGAAATCGAACGTACGCGACTTTTTCAATCTAGTCAAACATTTAGGCAGTCTGATTTGAAATTAGAGGCATTTCAGTACGACCACACTTACAATTATGGAATACACCCCAAAGTAACAATTGGAAAAATGGATGGTGTATGCCATCACTGTCTAGCCAAAAAAATCAGATCGGAGTCACCTGGAATATGTTGCTCTAACGGGAAAATTAAGCTAGCCGCTTTAAATCCTCCTCCAGAACCACTTCTTTCGTACACGTCAGGAACGACTCAAGAATCTAAACACTTCCTGAAAAACATTAGGAAGTACAATTCATGCTTCCAAATGACTTCTTTCGGTACAACAGCAATAGTAAAAGAAACTGGTTTCATGCCAACTTTCAAAGTGCAAGGACAAATTTATCATCAACTTAGATCAATTCTTCCCTTCACTAATGAGAATCCAAAATTCTTACAAATCTATTTTATGGGAGACGAACGACAACAAGCCGATCAACGTTGTAAACATTTTCCCAGCACCAGAAGGGAGATTGTTATAGCTCTACAGAGGTTGTTGCAAGAGCATAATAACTTAGTATAAGACCGCCCCTGATCGAATGCCAACGGATGAATATAAGGTTGTCATATCAGCAGACAAGAGACCAGTAGGCGAACATGAACGCAGTTTTAATGCTCCGACCATTGACGAAGTGGCCATTGTAATGACAGGACAAGAATTCGAGAAACGTGACATAATCATTCATAGACGGAGTGATGTTTTGCAACGATTTTCAGAGACACACAGATCGTTCGATGCCCTTCAGTACCCATTAATATTTTGGGAGGATGAGGATGGGTACCACTTTAATCTGAGGCAAACTGATCCTATCAGTGGTACAGCCACGAACAAAAATATATCAGCTATGGATTTTTATCCCTAAAGAATAATGATTAGACCAGAATCATCAAACCATATACTGAAAAGCGGACAACTCTTCCATGAATTTATTGTTGATATGTACGCCAAGATAGAAAGTGAACGCCTGCTCTACATCCGATTAAACCAAAATAAACTTCGAGTTGATGATTACATTCATTTGCGTGATGCTGTAGCCAACGATGGCAATGTTGTGGACATTGGAAAAAAGGTTATTTTACCGGCAACATTTACGGGAAGTCCAAGACATATGCACGAATATGCCCAGGATGCCATGTGTTATGTTCGGATATACGGATGTCCAGATTTATTTATTACAGTTACATGTAATCCTGCCTGGACTGACATTAAGGAAGAACTTTTCTGTGGCCAGGCAAGTACTGATCGCCATGATTTGACAGCGAGAATTTTTAAACAAAAATAAGCAAAGCTCATGGATATAATAACCAAGAGTCATATTTATGGAGAAACTCGCTGTTGGATGTACTCAATTGAGTGGCAAGTAAGAGGCCTTCCACATGCTCACATATTATTATGGCTCAAAAGCAAGATACGTCCAACTCAAGTGGACAGTGTTATTTCCGCGGAGATACCCAGTAAAGAACAAGACCCCATGTTCTTTGAGATAATTACAAAGAATATGATTCATGGACCATGTGGAGCTATCAACCCTAAGTGACACTGCATGAAGGAAGGAAAGTGTAGCAAAAAGTACCCCCGAGAATTTGCCCAGGAAACTCAAACCGGAGATGATGGCTACCCTCTGTACATAAGACGAAAACCAGTAAACGGAGGCTATACTTCGAATATTAATCTTAAAAGAAACAACCAGTACAGACAAACTGAGGTAGACAACAGATGGGTGGTGCCATATTCTCCTCTACTTTCTAAAATGTTCCAAGCACACATCAACGTTGAATACTGCAATTCAGTGAAATCCATTAAATACATCTGTAAATATGTCAACAAGGGTAGCGATATGGCAGTATTTCAACTTGAAGGACAAACCAGGACTATCGATGAGCCTACACAATTTCAGTTGGGAAGATATATCAGCAGCAACGAAGCAGTTTGGCGTATCCTTAATTTCCCAACTCATGAACGTTATCCAGCTGTTGTTCATCTCAGTGTTCACCTAGAAAACGGACAACGAGTTTATTTCACAGCTGATAACGCCCAAGAGAGAGCTGTACAATCTCCTAACACGACACTTCTTTCTTTTATGTCAACAAGATCCATTTGCTAGAACACTGATGTATGCAGAAGTTCCAAGATATTATATATGGAATAAATCTACCAAAGTTTTCTGCAAGAGAAAACAAGGTGCTTTAGTTCCAGGACATGATGTGCGAGCAAGTGATGCCTTAGGCCGGGTATATGCAGTTCATCCCAACAACGCCGAATGCTATTACCTTCGATTACTACTTCACACAATTCGAGGGCCAACATCATTCAAATATCTGAAAACTGTGAACGGGGTAGAATGCCAAACATTCAGAGAAGCATGCCAACAGCGTGGCTTACTTGAAAATGACCAACATTGGGACATAACATTGTCCGAAGCATCCCTCACATCTTTTCCATCTCAACTAAGAAGTCTCTTTGCAATTAAAATAACAACTTGCTCCCCATCAAATCCTCAGGCTCTTTGGGACAAATATAAAGAAAGCCTTAGTGAGGATGTACTTGGAGAACAACGAAGAGCTAATCCAGCTTTGGTTTTGAATTTTTCTCCTCATGTACTTAATGAAGCCCTCATAATGATTGAGGATAAATGCAATGGCAAAACTCTCATACAGCTTGGTTTGCCAGCCCCATTACGCACTAATACTGACGTGCTTGATAGGGACATATTGAGAGAAAGAAGCTTCAACACTGATGAGTTAAAAAGGTTCGTTGAAGACAAAAAGCCTCTCTTAGTTGATGACCAAAGATTTGCATATAGTGCCATAATGGACTTAATCAATAACGGAAATGGCGGAATTGTTTTTCTGGATGCACAAGGAGGAACAGGAAAAACGTTTCTCATTAATTTGCTACTTGCAGAAATTCGGGCACAGAACGAAATTGCATTTGCAATGGCATCATCAGGAATTGCATCCACACTACTCACTGGAGGTCGAACAGCACACTCAGCTCTGAATCTGCCATTAAATCTTGCGCAGTCAGAAACTCCAGTATGTAACATCAAGAAGGGCTCTGGAAAAACTGAAATACTTAAAACATAAGTCATTGTTTGGGATGAGTGCACTATGGCCCATAAGAAAGCTCTTGAAGCGCTTGATCGAACACTGAAAGACATACGAGGAAACAGTCAACTAATGGGAGGAGCTGTTTTAGTTCTGGCGGGTGACTTTCGCCAAACATTACCAGTTATACCACGATCAACTCCCGCTGATGAACTCAATGCTTGCCTCAAAGCATCGTATCTTTGGAGACATGTTTACAAAATGACACTGACGACCAATATGAGAGTCCATTTACTAGGAGATGTGACTGCACAGAATTTTGCGCAACAACTCCTGCATCTCGGTGATGGTGATTTCACGCCTGATGCGACAACCAATCTCATTTCTTTCCCGTTAGACTTTTGCGAACTGATGCCTTCCGTTCAGGAAATGATGAACGAAGTATTCCCAAATATTCTTGGAAATTATAAAGACCATCAGTGGCTTAGCGAGCGAGCAATTCTAGCGCCTAAAAACGAAAGTGTACACAAAATGAATATTCAGATCCAAGATCATGTTCCTGGTCCCAGTACGACGTACGAATCTATCGATACTGTTCTGGAGACCGAACAGGCTGTATTTTACCCTACTGAGTTCTTGAATTCTTTGGAACCACCTGGATTTCCACCACATAAATTAATACTAAAAGCTGGATCATCAATACGGCTATTGCGTAATATCTATCCACCAAAATTGTGTAATGGAACGAGACACTGTGTGAAAAAAATCATGTCAAATGTAATAGAAGCGCCAGTATTGACAGGCCATGCCAAAGGATATCTTCATTCCCCGAATTCCTATGATCCCTACTGATATGCCTTTTGATTTCAAGCTACTGCAATTCCATGTACGTCTTGCATTTGCAATGACCATAAACAAGGCCCAAGGACAGTCGCTCAAGGTAGCATGCCTTAATCTGGAAAGTCCATGCTTCTCTCATGGTCAGTTAGCTTGCTCAAGAATGGGCACACCTAAACATTTATTTATTTATACACCAGAGGGAAAAACAAGGAATATCGTTTATCCAAACGCACTCCATTAATTTCAATGTTAGCTACAAACATGTTAGTATTTATTAAATAACAACTGTGAAGTGAGATGAAACATTTCTATGAAGTTCAACCATTACATCGTGTATTAGGCCGTGTTACTTTGCGTGTCATCTGTCTAGGATACTATTTAATCTACTGTCACTGTATTCATTTATGTCAATGATCTGGTTCCTCTTCTTGAGAACCTGTACCGAAACATGTAAGCCGGTCACGTAGAAAATTCACTGCGAGTGTTATGGTATATCGTACATCTCTTTTCTATTTTATTCCTCTTATTCCTTTAAAGTATCAATTTTTCCCATTCGTTGATAAGTTACATGTGCCAGTAGTCGCTTCTATGTTCATCATCACTATGTAGAAGATGTTTTGCATCAGAAGAAAAGACAACTGGATGCTCAGGAACGTTAACGATATATCGACTGCGAAATCTGGAAGCATTGCTTCAGACATTTATCGTACAGTTTAAACCTTAACAAGACGAAACTTTTAACCTGATAGCGATCTAAGTGGGAGCTCTTTGGCAAAAAATAATCAAGTCTTTCCCGAAATGTGAGTCCTAAAATTAACTTTTTCTATTATTTTCTAAGTTTCATGTGTCAGTTATGTATTAATTTTCAATATCATCCTGATCAGTAGGGAAAATTACCTAGATGTTACGCCCTCAACGTCATTGGGGGAAAATGACCTAGATTTTAAGTCCATTATATTTTTAATCACCACCACATAAAGTCTTCTACGACTGAGATGTCACGAATTCTGGGACCGCTAACGACATATCTCGACTCGGACTGAAGACAAATATCACGAGAAAGATCATTATTTTAAAGAGCCTTCCCATAGTGACTTAAGTATAAACATTGTCACTGGGTTTGATAATGTAAGAAATGAATACATAAATAAATATAATTTATGACGTTGAGTGTTAAGGAGACAGAAATATTATCATCATTCCTCCGGGCGAAGCCGGGTACTACTGCTAGTACTATATAAATATAATTATAATAAAATGAAGAAATTATTTACTTATTTGGAAATTTTTGGGAGAGAAAAATAAATGGACAGTATAAAAGGGCTGTCTCGTAGGAAGTAAACATACACACGAAGCGTATACTGTCACGAAAGTGACCACCCTTACTAGGTTAGATGACTGGACGAAACCATTGGTCGCTACTTGGTAAGTTGACTGTCTGGATGAAACCATTGGCCTGCACAAGGATAGATGACTGTCTGGATGAAACCATTGGCTTGTACTAGGTTAGGCGGCAGTCTGGACGAAACATTTGACCTGTAATAGGTTAGATGACTGTTCGGACGAAACCTTTCACCTATAATAGGTTAGATGACTGTCTGGACGAAAATAACTCCTTATACCACAAGTAAGGGGATGTTGGACGAAAGCCCCACTACAATGAACGCACTATCTCCGGCAGCGATTCCATGTTTCGTAAGCGGCAAAACCAGCGCCAAACAATAATATTTGCACTTCTGAAAGAATGCAATAGCACCCACTAGCAATAAAATGTTCAACTCCTGTATTTTACTCACATTAGTTATTCCTATAGAAAATGTTCCGGATTTTGATGGTGGCAGACACTGTCAGCTGCACGTGCTCCAAAATGGGAAACCACGAAAATCATATTTAGGGTGGCCGAGGTGGGGTTCGAAATCACGCTCTCCATATACCATATAGGCTTATAGGCACGGTCTAGCGAGTTGGAGGAATGCAATAATTTGAATTAAGATACGTACAATTACGATATTGCTTACTTTTATAAGAGTTCAAAAGATGATTTGAGGGTTAAAATTCTTCTGGATGCCTTCCTTCTGAGGGGAAGTAAAGCCAGCTGGCCCATGTTGTAGATTTATGGCATGTAAAATAACCTACCACTACAATTGGTAGTGTGTAGCTAAATTTGCAGGTTATTTGGTTAGAAACGCTCTATCATGTTCCAACGTTCACCACTAGGTGTCAGTGACAGTGGCATATCTGTTATCCAAATATGGAACTACTTGAAATTGAAATTCATGGGGAGCCTATGGGCATTCAATTAAAAACACCGCACTTTGCCCATTGGCTGCAATTCAAGTACATACATAGCGGCTTCGGTGGCGTAGTTGGTAGCATGCTGAGTTTCTATGCCCATGATCACGGGTTCAAACCCGGCCGATTGGATTTTTAGAGCGTTAAAAATCCCTCAGTATGCCTTCCTTCGGAGGAGAAGTAAAGTCTGCGGTCCCATGCCATTAGATTTATTGCATGTAAAAGAACCTTCCACTAATTACACTTGTGTGAAGCTAAATTATACGTTAGATTTGACTAACGCTCTTAGGTTCCAACGTTCGTCGCCATGAGAAAACTACCGTGGCATTTAGTATCCAACTTCAGAACTGGTGGTCGTTGACGGTGGCGTTTGGCAACAACAGTAGGAAGTAATTGAACATTCAATGTCTTCAAGTCCTTACTTAATTAATAAAACAGATAATACACACGAATACAGCCATCACAATTAACACCGGTTATCAGACAGATTCTACACACACCCAAAGTACACGGAGCTACATGACCGCGTTATCGCAGCCCCTAAACTGAGGAAACAACCACCCAAGTACACACATCACAATAATGTTTGCATATTGTTGGCTAAGAATCGTAGTGGTCTCAAACCCATTAGTCATTCTTGCGTACGTGTACAGTATATCGGCTGTGTACACCCGCCTTTGTCAATGAGGATAGATCTGTGGGATATGACCCGATGAACGTATGCACGACCAATACATCCGAGACTGATACCAACAGGGAGGTGGTAGTGCAATGTTTTGGGGTGGCATCATACACACATCAAAAAAAGTTTTGCATCACCTCGGTTCCAAGAGTTCCGGAACCTTTAAATACAAAGGGAATAGAGATCAACACAAACAACATTTCAGCTCGTTTTATTGCTCATGAGACCCACACATTGCATGTTGTACCATCATACAGCTAGACTTTCAGCATTTGTGGTCCAGATTGCAGTACACACCACTACCTCTAATACCCAGTAGCACGTCCTCTTGCATTGATGCATGCCTGTATTCGTCGTGGCATACTATCCACAAGTTCATCAAGACACTGTTGGTCCAAATTGTCCCACTCCTCAACGACAATTCGGCGTAAATCTCTCAGAGTGGTTGGTGGGTCAAGACGTCCATAAACAGCCCTTTTCAACATATCCCAGGCATGTTCGATAGGGTTCATGTCTGGCGAACATGCTGGCCACTGTAGTCGAGCGATGTCGTTATCTTGAAGGAACGCATTCACAAGATGTGCACGATGAGGTCGAGAATTGTCGTCCATGAAGACAAATGCCTCTCCAATATTCTGCCGATATGGTTGCACTATGGGTCGGAGGATGTCATTCAGGTATCGTAAAGCCGTTTCGGAGCCTTCCATGACCACCAGTGGCGTACGTCGGCCCCACATAATGCCACCCCAAAACATCAGGGAACCACCACCTTGCTGCACTCGCTGGACAGTGTGTCTAAGACGTTCAGCCTGACCAGGGTGCCTCCAAACACGTCTCCGACGATTGTCTGGTTGAAGGCATATGCGACACTCATCGGTGAAGAGAACGTGATGCCAATTCCGTGGGGTCCATTCAGCATGTTGTTGGGACCATCTGTACCGCGCTGCATGGTGTCGGGGTTGCAAAGCTGGACCTCGCCATGGACGTCGGGAGTGAAGTTGCGCATCATGCAGCCTATTGCGCACAGTTTGAGTTGAAACACGACGTCCTGTGGCTGAACGAAACGCATTATTCAACATGGTGGCATTGCTGTCAGGGTTCCTCCGAGCGGCAATCCGTAAGTAGCGGTCATCCACTACAGTAGTAGCCCTTGGGCGGCCTGAGCGAGGCCTGTCATCGACAGTTCCTGTATCTCTGTACCTCCTCCATGTCCGAACAACATCGCTTTGGTTCACTCTGAGACGCCTGGAAACTTCCCTTGTTGAGAGCCCTTCTTGACACAAAGTAACAATGCGGACGCGATCGAACTGCGGTATTGACCTTCTAGGCATGGTAGAACTACAGACAACATGAGCAGCGTACCTTCGTCCTGGTGGAATGACTGGAACTGATCGGCTGTCGTACCCCCTCCGTCTAATAGGCCCTGCTCATGCATGGTTGTTTACATCTTTGAGCAGTTTTAGTGACATCTATGAACAGTCAAAGGGACTGTATCTTGGATACAATATACACAGTCAACGTCTATATGCCGGGGATCTGGGAACCGAGGTGATGCAAAACTTTTTTTGATGTGTGTATATGGTCAACGAATCCCTCTTGTGTAGGCATTTGCTGGAAAGAAAACATTTACAATCCCAGATACCGTACATATCACAAAGAGCAAATTCTTGGTGACTGCATTGAGTAGTAGCTTGAAGTATAACATAAATTTCTCGCCAAATCAATACTTTTTACTTACTTAAAAATTCTATAGGTACATGTTTCGAAAACACACAATGTTTTCTTCCTCAGCCCACTTATTGGTGTTAAACATCATAAAACATCGATAACCTCACTAAATAACAAAAACACAGTTCACATTTCTTCTCTTGTTCTTCCTTTGTTAGGCCTGTGTCATTCGACACATTAATGTCACTCACGGAATAAACACTTTTAGTTGAAGTAATGAATATTGACACATTGACACATTTACTCATTGCTAGTTTCAACGTGGGTTGCTGAAATGCACACAAGTGTCGTATAACCTTGCCAAAAGCGGAGAAAACAACTAACCAGCACCCAGGAAGGTAATTGGGTGTGGCGTCATGAAAATAAATCGAGTCAGGAATGTATGTTGGAATTAAACTATTGCGGTGGGGGTTGAGGAGGTGGTTTGCGTTTTTTATTATTATTTAAATAATCTGCTAATAAATCTAACAATTCATTCGTTTCAAAATTAACCTCGTTTAGATTATTGCATTCCTTTGACCTCTGATAAGTAATGATATGAATATTTTCCAAAATATTCATATAGCTGCCCTTCGATGCGTAATGCAAAATGTTGACGTCATTATTTATGTCCGTGAACTTATGTCCTGTTTCTTCCATGTGTACCGCCATGGCTGAAAACTGCCTGTGTTTTGTGGCCGAAACATGCTCAGCATAACGAGTACGTATGCTCCTACCCGTCTGTCCCGCGTAATTTGAATTGCAAAAATTACATCTGAGCTCATAAACTCCCGATTTTAAATGTTTATCACTACTGTTGACTTTATTGGAGTTGAAAAATTTGTTGAAATTAGAATTATTGGTTTTAAAGGCGACGTTCATATTGTGTTTCTTTAGGATGTTGGTTACTGTGTAAATGCTTCGATTTACGTAGGTGAAGGTGGCAAGTGCTTTCTTTGTTGTGTCCTCTCTAACTAATTTTGTTAAGGGTCTATTTTTCAACTTGTAAATTAATCTGCTGACATAATTGTGGTTGTAACCATTGAGTTTAGCTATTTGATATATAATGTCAATTTCTTGCTTCCGGTCATGATCAGAGGAAGGGATTCTTAACGCTCTATTAATGAGGTTTATGAACGTTGCATTCTTGTGTCCGCCCGGATGGTTAGAATCCTGCCGTATAACTGTACTCGTTTGCGATGGTTTTCTGTAAACTTTATAATGCAGACGATTGTCTTTTTTAATCACAGTTATATCCAGATAATTGATTTTATTATCGACTTCTGAATCTAAAGTAAATTTAATATTGCTGTCAATTATGTTCAAATCATCCAATATTTGCTCTATCGCTTGAACTTGGTTATTGATAATGATGAAGATATCGTCTACATATCTTCCCCAGAAAACGATGCCACTAATTTGGTTAATAATTTTCTCATGTTCAATGTGGTCAAGGTAAATGTTGGCCAAGACACCCGATAATGGAGATCCCATTGCAAGGCCTTCGGATTGTTTATACATTTTCTTGTTGAACAAAAAAATGTTGTTGTCGGTGACAAAGGTCAAAATTGAAATAAATTCCTCGATTTCCACTTTAGATAATTCACTACTGTTAATTAATCTATCCTGAATGATCTTGATCGTTTTCTTGACCGGGATGTTAGTATACATGTCTTTAATGTCGATCGAATGCATAGTGTTATTCTCGTTTATTTTCAAGTCTATGGTTCTTTCACAGAAATGCATGGAGTTAACGAAAGAACAGTCGGCCTTGAGTTTGTAGTGTTTATTAAGAAACTGTTGGGCAAATTTCGCTAGTTTGTACGTTGGGCTATTCCTGAAGTTTACAATAGGCCTAATAGGGGTGCTAGGTTTATGAATTTTCGGAAGAGATCTAAAAGCGGGAATGCCGGGGTTCATGCTTACTAGCTTATCTGCTTGCTTTTCATCTAAGATAAAAATAGTGTTCTTCAAAAGTTGTTTCAAACGTTTCTGAATGACGTTGGTAGGGTCCTTTTTGACTTCTGTGAAATTGCCAGAATTAAGAAACTCGATTGTTTTATTGACGTAATCGTCTTCGCTCATTAATACTGTTGTGTTGCCTTTATCTGCTTTGGTTATAATAATGTTGTTGTCATTGATTTTGGTGATGAGACTTTTGAACTTGTTGTTTAAATCGCAACTTCTATTGATCTTTTTCTTGCTTGAATTAATTATCTTCTTAATTTTCTTATTAGTTTCAAACCTAACGGCATTTTGTTCTTCAATGGGCAGTTTCCTAATGGCTGTTTCAGCTTCGGCTACTAGGACGGTTAGATCGTTTTTATTTAGCTTTTGCTCCCAGTTGTGTTTGGGACCCTTTTGGAGAATCTCTAGATCGCTCTGGTGGAAATTGACATTAGTTAAGTTTATAACTGGGCTTTGGAAAATATGGCAATTGTTCACATCAGGTGCGTTTTGGTTACTGGGCATTTTCTGCGAGTTGACTAAATAAAAGAATTTATTGTTTAAAGTATTGACCTTTTTTATAACGCAAGAGTGCGTTATATGACTCACGATTATTTGGTAGTTATCCCATTCTTTCTTATCTATAGAATTAGCTGCCTCTATGTGGGCGCGGTATAAGGCATGACTGATGTAGTTCTTTTTCATGAAAAGAAACTTTATTTCACGACTAAGAATTTTGTCGTTCACCAAGAATTGTGTATGTCTTTCGTATGGGTTGGAATGCCCCTTTCTTTGGTAGCCCTTAAGATGTTGAGGAATTAATTTGTGTTTCTTGCATTTCTTAAGAAAATCGATGTCCTTAATGACGTTAGCCAATTTAACTTTCAGATCTTTGTATTTGTATTTTAACCTGTTGGCCTGGCTAGCCTTATACTTAATTGCACTCATTCCAGGTTCCGTATTGACCATGTTAAGATGAAGTATAACATAAATTTCTCGCCAAATCAATACTTTTTACTTACTTAAAAATTCTATAGGTACATGTTTCGAAAACACACAATGTTTTCTTCCTCAGCCCACTTATTGGTGTTAAACATCATAAAACATCGATAACCTCACTAAATAACAAAAACACAGTTCACATTTCTTCTCTTGTTCTTCCTTTGTTAGGCCTGTGTCATTCGACACATTAATGTCACTCACGGAATAAACACTTTTAGTTGAAGTAATGAATATTGACACATTGACACATTTACTCATTGCTAGTTTCAACGTGGGTTGCTGAAATGCACACAAGTGTCGTATAACCTTGCCAAAAGCGGAGAAAACAACTAACCAGCACCCTGGAAGGTAATTGGGTGTGGCGTCATGAAAATAAATCGAGTCAGGAATGTATGTTGGAATTAAACTATTGCGGTGGGGGTTGAGGAGGTGGTTTGCGTTTTTTATTATTATTTAAATAATCTGCTAATAAATCTAACAATTCATTCGTTTCAAAATTAACCTCGTTTAGATTATTGCATTCCTTTGACCTCTGATAAGTAATGATATGAATATTTTCCAAAATATTCATATAGCTGCCCTTCGATGCGTAATGCAAAATTTTGACGTCATTATTTATGTCCGTGAACTTATGTCCTGTTTCTTCCATGTGTACCGCCATGGCTGAAAACTGCCTGTGTTTTGTGGCCGAAACATGCTCAGCATAACGAGTACGTATGCTCCTACCCGTCTGTCCCGCGTAATTTGAATTGCAAAAATTACATCTGAGCTCATAAACTCCCGATTTTAAATGTTTATCACTACTGTTGACTTTATTGGAGTTGAAAAATTTGTTGAAATTAGAATTATTGGTTTTAAAGGCGACGTTCATATTGTGTTTCTTTAGGATGTTGGTTACTGTGTAAATGCTTCGATTTACGTACGTGAAGGTGGCAAGTGCTTTCTTTGTTGTGTCCTCTCTAACTAATGTAATTTTTGCAATTCAAATTACGCGGGACAGACGGGTAGGAGCATACGTACTCGTTATGCTGAGCATGTTTCGGCCACAAAACACAGGCAGTTTTCAGCCATGGCGGTACACATGGAAGAAACAGGACATAAGTTCACGGACATAAATAATGACGTCAAAATTTTGCATTACGCATCGAAGGGCAGCTATATGAATATTTTGGAGAATATTCATATCATTACTTATCAGAGGTCAAAGGAATGCAATAATCTAAACGAGGTTAATTTTGAAACGAATGAATTGTTAGATTTATTAGCAGATTATTTAAATAATAATAAAAAACGCAAACCACCTCCTCAACCCCCACCGCAATAGTTTAATTCCAACATACATTCCTGACTCGATTTATTTTCATGACGCCACACCCAATTACCTTCCTGGGTGCTGGTTAGTTGTTTTCTCCGCTTTTGGCACGGTTATACGACACTTGTGTGCATTTCAGCAACCCACGTTGAAACTAGCAATGAGTAAATGTGTCAATGTGTCAATATTCATTACTTCAACTAAAAGTGTTTATTCCGTGAGTGACATTAATGTGTCGAATGACACAGGCCTAACAAAGGAAGAACAAGAGAAGAAATGTGAACTGTGTTTTTGTTATTTAGTGAGGTTATCGATGTTTTATGATGTTTAACACCAATAAGTGGGCTGAGGAAGAAAACATTGTGTGTTTTCGAAACATGTACCTATAGAATTTTTAAGTAAGTAAAAAGTATTGATTTGGCGATAAATTTATGTTATACTTCATGTTAACATGGTCAATACGGAACCTGGAATGAGTGCAATTGAGTAGTAGCTTCATATTTCCCTCACTGCTTCAGGCCTGATTGCCCAAGAACAGCCTTACTACGCACACGTAGAAAGTATGACTGTGTTCTGCATCAGTTTGAAAAGGTCTGGATCTAATTTCAACGCCGTGAGCGATTCCTTTAAGTTGTTGGGAATCACGCCAGTGCTGGAGATGATAATAGGAACTGTCCTGATTTGTGCCATGTGCCATTGCTTCCTTATCAGTTCTGAAAGCTATGCGTATTTTGACAGCTTTTCAACATGCTTTGATAGTATGTTGCCACTGTTTGGGATCGCCACATCTATGAAGGTGGTGTGCTTCATCCATTTGTCAACAAGAACCAAATCAGGTCTGTTGAGCACAGCTGACTGGTCTGTCAATACAGTACGATCCCAGTACAGCGTAAAGCTGCCATTTTCCAGTACACTTTCAGGAGCATATTTATAGTACGGCACTTCCCCTTGGCTCAGCAGTTGAAGTTGTATAGCCAATTCTTGATGTACTATCTTGGCAACAAAATCATGTCTCTTCTTATATTCGGTCCCTCCAAAATGGCGACAACCTGATATAATATGCTGAACTGTCTCAGATGTTGGGCAACCGTGTCTGCAATGGTCATCTTGCACAGATGCATCCTTAATAATGAACTTGCGGTAGTTCCTCGTGGGGACAACCTGGTCCTGAATAGCCATCATCAAGCCTTCTGTTTCAGGAATCACCTGCCCAGAAACCAACCAAAAGTTCGACGTTAGCTTGTCGACGTGAGTTTGGATGACTTCATTGGGATGTCTTCCGTGTAGTGGCTTGGAAAACCAGGCATTGAATCTATCCAAATCACTGCGCACCTGAATTTGAGTCTCTTGCTGACTTAAGAGTAGTGGAGTTAAATCATCTGCTTCTGTGACAGCCTTATGCAGCATCGAATGGTTCGATACAAAACAGAAGTATTTTCATAGCTCATAGATCTGTCGAGCTACTTGGTTGTATGTCAACAATTCCCCTCCCACCCATATTATTATTGAATATCCATTACAGTAAATGGAACCCTATTACACATAGTACTTTAGGGTTGTAGTTTGTTACAAAATGGAAAATAAATTAAATCATAAATTATGAGATTATTTTTTGTAAAATAAAATGAATGGAAGCTAAAAACTGATTATAACAACATTTTTTCATGAATGTGTGATAAAGTGGTTTTGAAAATTTCAAGTTGCATAAATTTAAGTGACATTTCAAGTTGTATCTGGCTTTACCAAACACAGAGCATTCAAACAACAGATGATCTATTGTTTGAGGAGAATCACAAAAACAGGAATAACCATCTACAATATTAATTTTAAAACGTTCGAAATAGGATTATAACGCCCGTGACCAGTTGAGAATTGAGTAAGTTCAAAATTTGGCACAAACATCTTACGGTGAACTTCTGAAAAAAATAAGCTATATTTCTTGTAACAGATCCTTTTGTAGAACGGGTCCAGTAGTTGTTCCACTGACTTATGTGACTTCTAATATATCTCTTTGCATAACATTACAGGCATACGTTAAAGGGATACTATCCTGGCACCGGTAGTGAAAGGCTATGCTGACACTTACGGCCCCAATTTCACTTCAGTGGACGATAACACTCCCCCATACAGAGCTGGCATTGCCAATGCCTTTCTTCAGGAGAATGGTACTCACAGAATGGAATGGCCTGCCTATTCTCCTGATCTCAATTGTGTAGAGCAGGCGTGGAGACTGATTAATAAATAAGTTCCGTCCTCTCTTTCATTTTCACTGTCCTCCATGGCAACATGCAAAACTTTATTTGAGTCGTCCAATTGCAAAACTCGTTTAATCCACTTGTGAATAAGAATAATTTTTCATGAGAAACGTTTCTCTGGACTTGGCCTCACGTATCATTTGTGTTAGTTGTTTTCTACTTTTTGCTTTGTGTTTTTGGTTTTGTGTTTGCTTTGTGCTTTTCTTTTAAGTTTTACGTTTTGCTTTTCTTTCTTGGTGTTGTGTTTGTTTTCTGCTTTTGCTTTTTGAATTTTGCTTTTTGCTTAATGTTTCTTGATTTTGTTTTCTGCTTTTGCTTTTGTTTTTGATTCGACTTTTTGTTTTGGTTTTGTGTTTGTTTTCTGCTTTTGCTGTTTCTGAATTTTGCTTTTTGCTTAGTGTTTCTTTTTTTTAGTTTTCTGCTTTTGCTTTTGTGTTAGAATTTTGCTTTTTGCTTCGTTTTTTTGGGTTTTGTGTTTGTTTTCTGAAAAACTATAATAAAACAAAACAAAATAAACAATACAAAATGAAAAATTAAACGAAACAAAATAAAATAAAGTATAATAAAATAAAATACAAATGCGACATGACCCTTACTCACAAGTAGATTAAACGAGTTTTGCAACTGGACAATTTATATCATTAAATTATTTATGT
The DNA here is from genome assembly GCA_946902985.2 of Meconema thalassinum. Lineage (NCBI taxonomy): Eukaryota > Metazoa > Arthropoda > Insecta > Orthoptera > Tettigoniidae > Meconema > Meconema thalassinum. The sequence continues at coordinate 82,842,233 of OX336399.1, read as the reverse complement.
TCGACCCTGACTATTATGTGTCAGAAAACGGTGTCATAATGATGGTCATTATAACACTTATTTTCATTATGATACAGTTTCTCCAGCCAATCAGAGCTCGTTCATTGACCAATTAGGTAACGATACCTTCGCGCATGCGCTCAAAATCCAACATGTCGGACATAAACACAACATCGAACTATAATAAATTATCGACATGGAATACGCACCGTCCATATGTTCGCGTAAATAAACTGGCGAATATGAAACAAGAAATAGCACTGTACCTTAATATCACCAACACTAATTTCTACACAGCGCATTCAAACGACTCCGGTGACAATATTACTGAGGGACGGCAGATGTAAACATATGGCTTGCATATGTCATTGCAAGGACACAGAGCGCATACGTCAAAGATCTTGAAAGACAGAGAGATGTCTCGCGCTTGCTCTCCGATAACAAAATTCTTGTGGCTGACTCTCAACAGATATTTATGAATATTTATGTTAAAACATATAATAAAATTATAATTATCGTCGAACATAAACAGTCGTATGCAACTCGCCTATAATGGTAATTAAGACACTCGTATGGAAATTATAAAACTCGCATACGCTCGTTTTATAAAAAATACTCGTGTCTTAATTATAGCCATTATAGGCTCGTTGCATAATGTACTATTATGTTCGACCCTGACTATTATGTGTTAGAAAACTGTATCATAATGATGGTCATTATAACACTATTTTTCATTATGAAACAGTTTCTCCCACCAATCACAGCGCAAGAAACAGTTGTTTGACCAATTAGATAGGTTAGCATCGCACCTGTGTGGAGTTCCAAGGCCTTCTGAGCTGCGTTGCCTAGTGTCATAGTGGGGTAATCGAGAAGGCCATGGTCAAATACAAGGCATTCTCTGCGTCTCATGCGCTCTGTTCAGTACATAAAACTGGCGAAATCTCGACAGATATTTATGAATATTTATCTTCGAACATGAAATAGTTATAATTATCGTCGAACATAAACAGTCGTATACAACTCGCCTATAATGGTAATTAAGACACTCGTATGGAAATTATAAAACTCGTGTCTTAATTATAGCCATTATAGGCTCGTTGCATAATGTACTATTATTTAATTAGTTTATTTTATTTTAGGCTACTTCATTTTACTTTATATTGTTTTATTTTATTTTGTTTAATTTTATTTTATTCTCTTTTGTTTTCTTTTGATTTTGATTTTGTTTTATATTATTGCGTTTTATTTTGTTTTAATTTTTATTTTATTTTTGTTTTATTTTATTTTGTTTTGTTTTTGTTTTGATTTGTTTTGTTTTATTTTGATTTTGTTTTGTTTATTTTGTTTTAATTTATTTTGTTTTGTTTTATTTTGATTTTCCAGAAAACAAACATAAAACCAAAAACAAAAAACACGAAGAAAGAAGCAAATTTCAAAAACAAAAGCAAAAGCAGAAAACTAACACAAAAACAATAAAGAAAAGCAAAATGTTAAATTCAAAAGCACAAAGCAAACACAAAAACAAAAAACACAAAGCAAAAAGAAAAAGTAGAAAACAACAAACACAACAGTTAGGCGAGGCAAAGTCCAGAGCAACGTTCCTCGTGAAAATGATTCTTATTCTCAAATGGATTAAACGAGTTTCGCAACTGGACGTCGCATTTGATGTGTGTGTAATAAAAGAAGAATTGGTGAAGCAGCACTCACACATGTTGTGAGTAGTGAGCAGAGGGTTCTAACTTAGCCAAGAGCAGTCGTTTAAAAGAAGTGTACATTCTTGTGTAAAGTTGCTGTCTCTTTGATGAGGAAAGCTGTAAACTCAGCTCATAAAATATTTTACTTCTCAGGTTGTATTTTTAGCACTTTTACTGCGAGGAATGGTGTTAGACAAATTTTAAAACAAGACTGTTGCTTTGTTTGCGCAACAAAGGAAGATCTTAAAACATCTGGAATAACTTCTACCCTTATATATATCCCTTCAAGCTGCAACAGCTGACAGTAGTTTTCTGTCCCTATAAGACACTTTCTGTTTTCTTTCGTGGTTTCTGAGAAGAATTATTTATATAGCATATTTGCTGTTGTTCTATGGCTTTTAAAGTCATCTTTGAAGTAGACTTTTTGTTATTGCAAATTAATTTTTGGGGTTTGGAACATCTTGGCTTTTAGCCCCGTGTACTTAGGTGTGTGCTGAATTTGTCTGATAATTGTACAACAAGACTTTATCTTAATTAAGCCAAGAAATGAAATTATGTAACTTTTACTAATTAGGGTCTCTGAAATCTTAATTTGAAGTCAACAATTGTTTATATCGTACTTTTTCTTTTTGGCAACCATATTCAATATTTTGGTTAAACGTTGTAGGGATTTCTTCCCGTAATATGTAGTTCTCGAGTCTGAATTTTACTACATGGCCTCCTTGAGTAGTGGGTAGCACGCATGGCTGTCACTGTGGAGGCCCGGGTTCGATTCCCAGATTTGCCAAGAAATTTAATGCTGGCCTTAGGGCTGAAACGGGGTACACTCAGCCTCATGAGGCAAATCGGAGAAGAGGTGGATTCTATTCCCACCTCGGCTATCCTGGAAGTGGTTTTCCAAGATTTCCCACTTGCACTTCAGGTGAATACCGGGATGGTCCCTAAATTAAGGCCACGTCCGCGTCCTTCCCAATTCTCATCTAAATTACAAATACAAACATTAATACAGCTATCACAATAACACAGGTTATCTGACAAATTCTACACACACTCAAGTACACGGGGCTACATGACAACGATGTCGCAAACCCCCTGAATTAAACAACAGCAAATTTACTACAATCTGCGTTCAGAAATACACATTTTAAATAAAAGGATGTCCTGAATACTGATAAATTGTCAGAGTTAAAAAAAAACATCCAAATTTTACATGTAAATAACTTTTAAAATATTTTCTAAACTGATGATGATGATCGTGTGGCCTTCGGAGAGACCGAGTGCAGGATTCTAGCTGACACCTGTGGGTGACCTGCACGTCGTAATGAGGATGAAGTGATGATTAAGACGTCACCCACACCCAGTAACCGAGCCACGAGAATTAACCCCAGGAGATTAAAATCCCTAAGGGCTCGATCGGGAATCGAACCCGGGGCATGAAAACGTCACACACACCCAGTAACCGAGCCACGAGAATTAACCCCAGGAGATTAAATTCCCTAAGGGCTCGATCAGGAATCGAACCCGGGGCATTTCTGGACAAAGCCAAGCGCTTTAGCCACGGAGCCGGACATTTTCTAAACTTACCATGTTATAATGGTTTTCTGGAAGTTTTTCTTTTGTGGCTGGGTCCAGAACACTCAGAAAGAAGAAACCAACAGTAGTCAGCAAGCAGGTTAGGAGACCCATTTCCTACACATCGCCTTTCCATTTGGGATATTTACTGGTGAAACCTTTCTCCATGCACGTCGCTGACCATTCCCAGGTTCGGCGGAAAGAAGTAAGGACCTCATATGTCTTTAACAAATGTTCCACAACTTGCATGTAATTATCTGCTCTATATTTTTACAGGAATTTTGAACATACGTCTTCTTGAACGTAGTCTACATCACGCTACATTTTATCTTTCGGTGATTTTTTCCTGAAAAATACATGAATTAAGGTACTATCCCTGCATTTACTTGCATGGAGTGTTGAAAACCCCGTGGTAAAACCCGGGATAGATTGCTCAAGATCCCCATCATGGTTCGTTGTGCACGATTCAACACGCTTGGTACCTCCGTAAGGTTTTAAGTACAGTACATTTGGTCAACATTACAATTCCACCTGTCATTTCGAAGGAAATCATAATTTTCAGAAAATACTTTGAAAACATAATTTATTGTTGGTTGGTTGGTTCCTCGGTTTAGGTGCTGCGACAACGCGGTCATGTAGCCCCATGAACTTTGGGTGTGTGTAGAATCTGTCTGATAACCGGTGTTAATTTTGATGTCTGTATTAGTGTGTGTTATCTGTTCTTAATTCAAGTAACAACTGCAGACATTCGATTTTCAAGTAGTTCCAACTTTTGCTAACAAACGCCACCGTCAACGACCAACTCGTACTGAACTTGGTTACTAGTTGCCACCATGAACTTGGTTACTAGATGCCACCGCAGTCGGCTCATGGCGACGAACGTTAGAATCTAAGAGAGCTAGTAATTAGTGGAAGGTTCTTTATCATGCCATAAATCTATGACATTGGAACCGCCGGCTTTACTTCCCCTCCAACGGAAGGCATACTGAGGAATTTTGAACGCTCTTAAAAATCCGACGACTTCAGCCGGGTTTGAACCCGCAACCTTGGGCATAGAAGCTCAGCATGCTCCAACTACGTCACCGAAGCCGCCATACTTTATTGTAATCGGCGACCTCCAGTGTTTTTGGACTCAGAATCCTGGGCCGTGTTGGATATCCCGCTCTGCCTAAAATATTAATTTTGTTCTGAGAGTTAGAACAGAGTACAATCCGTCTTGAGAGACAAACCTGAGGAGAATAGTCTTGACTCCTACGTTAGCTGTCCTACGAAGCGGTTTTGCGTGGTTTCAATTTCTATTCCAGGTTAAAGCTGTGATGGTTTCTAAATGAAGGCCAAGGCTACCTCCTTCCAAATCCTAGCCTCAATTACAAATGCATGCTCTACTACATAATGACACAGCTTATAAGATAAATTCTACACACACCTAAGTACATGGGGATGCATAACCATGGAGTAACAAAACCCGTAAATGAATCCACAACAAATTTATTTATCGTATGGCTTTTAGTGCCGGGAGTGTCCGAGGACATGTTCGGCTCGCCTGAGTCAGTAGCTGCTTCCAGCGGATACCCTAAAGGGTGAGCTACAAGTTCCGTTCAATTTCAAGTAGTTCCAACTATCGCCACCAGATATCAATGATGCCTAGTGGTGAACGTTGGAACTTTTGATAGAGCGTTCTGACGAAATCTAACCTAACAAATTTTGCTTTACACAAGTTTAGTCTGTGAAAGGATCTTTTACATGCCATAAATCTATGACATGGGACCGCCGGCTTTACTTCCCCTCCGAAGGAAGGAATACTGAAGGATTTTTAACGCTCTTAAAAAATCCGACGACTTCGGCCGGGTTTGAACCCGCTATCTTTTTTTTTTTTTTTTCACAACAAAAACTGTAGCCTAAACGAGACTCGATAAGCATTAAAAATGTATAACATCCTGTTTTGTGTTTCTGGAATTTTCTTTTGTTGCTCTTGTTTTATTTAAGGGCGTACACATCTTGACCATCAGCCCTTTGCCCACTGTGTGTGTATGTAGAATGTGTCTGATAACCTGTGTTGTTGTGACGTTTGTAGCAGTGTGTTTATAATTGAGTCTAGGATTAGGAAAGTGGCAGTCGTGGACTTAAGTTAGAAACCATACCAGAATTTGCATGGAATAGAAATGTGGGACCACACAAAACGATTTATAGGATGGCTGAGGTTGAAATCGAACATGTGTATTCTAGTTAGATATTGTTGTTTTAAGGGGCGGAACTACGAGGTGATCTGCGCCACCCACCAACAGCACGATGCGGCGGAAAATGGACCTAGGCAGACCCCCCAGTACATCACTACTACCATAGTTTCACCTCTCTCACCCTCCGTTCACAAAAATGCCTCCACCCCACTTAGGGCTAAATTCTCTGTTATGCTGTAATAATAATAATAATAATAATAATAATAAAATTAGCAAGCGGTCATCCTCAATACATGCACCCGTTAAAACATTATTTTACAAAGCGTAACAAAACAAAAAATCTAAAAACTTTTTAAAGAAAATTCAGTTTCCCTCATTTTCAAAAACTTTGCAAATCTCCATGCACCATGTTAAAGAGGGCAATGCGCTGAAAAAATATACCTATCATGCCGTCCTACGACCATTCCTTCCCAAGATATAACGTCAGGGGCCCACCAACAGCGCTAGGCAACGGCATTATTGCCACCCGCCAACAGCGCGATGCGGCGGAAAATGGAACTAAGCATACCCTGCTGAGTAGTAGGCTGAGTAGTGTACCCCGTTCAAACCTTCAGACAAGCAATAAATTTCTTGACAGAGATGGGAATGAAACCTTAGCCTTAGGCGGGATAGGGGGACAGTCAAGAATTCTAGCCCCTACGCCACTAGGTGTGAAGGTGAACAAGAGAAGAGGACCTTCACCAGCGGCAATTGAAGAAGAATAACTGCTGATACAAGCAGTACGAGGGAATCTCATATCATTGCACTTTTCCCCCTACACTGCATATAAGCTCAGTTTCGGCTATTTCTCCCTTTATCTCATTGACTCCCATCTGTCTTAGAGTCTAAACATTTTTCATGCCTTCACCGTAGCTTCTGCTAATACTGTCAGCCCATTGTTTTTAGCTAGGTGGTGGGTGGCATCCTCCCTTTTGTTCTCCTCCGTCATCTCGCGATGCTTTAAACGTCCAGCACAATCCATTTACCCTCCCCTATACGTCACTGAGATGTACGACAGACGTGAAAAGATTGGCATGCATGCAAAATGAGACAGGAGCCCAAGCAATTTAAGTTACTCTAGACATACACTCATGGGAATGGAAACTGCAACATCATGAAGAAGAGGTGCCCCAATACAGCAGGAATAGAATATCCGGGACGAGTGTTTGGTTGTGATGTTATGACACAACTTTCAGGTACAGAATATGTCCACTTCAAACTGCAATACAGTGCTCAAATCTTTGAGACATGAAGTCAATAATAATAATAATAATAATATTAAACAAACAAACGCATGGTGGACAGATGAGTGTGTTCAACTCATGAAACTCAGACAAAAGGCATGACTAAATTGCTCATGCAACAAAAATCCAAAAACTAGGCAGGACCTAAAGGACGTCAGAAAAACGGTCACTAAAACTATAAGAACGATTCGTAAACAGCACGAGGACACAAAATTACAAGAAATAGAATCTGACTTCAGGAAACACAATTCACGAAACTACTACAGAACGTTCAAACAAAAATTAACCAAGTATTCTCCCCCCATCACTCCAATTCAAAAATGAACTCGGGGAAATTGCTCACAGCAACGCCAAAAACTGTGAAATCCTGGGGAAATATTTTTTAGAATTATTAAGTTGTGAAAAAAAAACCCACAAAAAAAATCAAATTTTACCATGCAAAACGAAACCCAGACACAGAACCACTGAGTATACAGGAAATTAAAAACATAATTCACTCTTTGAAAAATGACAAAGCATCAGGAGACGATCCAATCACTGCAGAACTATGGAAAAATGCAGGGGAAAAGGTCATCTCAAAACTGAAGGAAATTATGGATGAAATCTGGTGAACTGAAAAAATCCCTGCAGAATGGAAAATGGCGATCATACATCCACTGCACAAAAAAGGAAGCAAGATTGACCCCAACAATTATCGTGGAATTTCACTACTTTCAATCTATTATATATAATCCAAAATTGACTCATCACAGCAGAGCTCAAACCACTAGACCTAGGAAGCTGAAATTTTGCATGTTGGTTCATGGAAGTATGTAGAGGCTCACTAAGAAACGGTTTTTGAAAATTCAATTTATGAGTGACTTTTTTCGGCCCTTTGACATTGACCATCCTAAATTGACTCATCGACGCAGGGCTCAAACCACTAGACCTAGAAAGCTGAAATATTGCATGTTGGTTGATCCGAGTATGTCAAGGCCCACTAAGAAACGGTTTCTGAAAATTCAATTTGTAAGTGACTTTTTTCGGCCCTTTGGCACTGAGCAAAGACAGTCGGTACAAAGGTCATTTTAAGCCGCCAGATTCGAGAAACAATACTCAGAGGTCCTGTAGGGACCCCGAAACACACTATTTAAGGTCCTAAAATGAACGGTTTCGGAGATTTTCCCAAATAACTGTGTTCCCTCTGAGAAACAGATCAACGTTACTATGGTAACCGCTGAAATTTCCCATACCGGGGATAGTTTTCAGGCAATATCTCGAAAACCGTTCGTTTTAGGGCCTTAAAACGCGGGGTTCGTTTCCCACTTCTAACCACGAACATTGCTCCTCGCATTGATACGCGTAAAATGAGATATATTTTATTTATAGTGGTGGCTTTTGGGGTCGGATACGATCGTGATTTTTAGTCTAATTTTATACTCTTTCAGCTGGTTATTGTAAGCGAGCTTTCAGATCTTTTCTCTAATTTACAATATTAAGATTCTTTCTATTTTGCACGGTATGCTTTCATTTTCTTGATTAATTTGTTTTTTTTGTTAACTGAATATTTTTGTTTGCCAATTTTGATCTGCTCTTTTTCGTTTTTTTTACCATGATCAGCAACCCATATTCAGTCGAATGTGTCGTATTCTACCGGCTGTCGCGTTAATTATTATTTTTTCTTAATTACTCTTACTGAGGAATAATGTTGGTATTTTGTCTTTCACGGCCATTGAATCCCCGCACAAGGCACGGCTTAAACCTAGAAAAGTTGCTGAGTTGGACTAATGCACTAATGGTGCAGCAGAAAAGAGGAGAATTGAAGCTTTTGAAATGTGGTGATACGGGAGAATGATGATCAGATGGGTAGATAGGGTAACATATGAGGATGTATTAAGACGAGCGGGAGAGGAGAGATGTTTCTGGCGACTGCTAATGAAGGGAAGAGATAGGAGGGTAGGACACATATTAAGACACCCAGGAATAGCAAGCTTAGTTATGGATGGGAGGGTCGCGGACTAGAACTGTAGGGGTAAACCAGCGTTAAAGAGATTGCCTCGGATGTAGGGCGTGGTTGCTATGTAGAGATGAAACGATTAGCTCAGGAGAGGGAGACATTGAGGGCTGCATCAAACCAGTTAAAAAACTGAAGACTCAAACAACAACAATCAGGAATTTTAATTACTTAGAGAGGCATGTGAGGCAAAAGGTGGTTGGAGATTTCAATCCCTGGGGTGTAACACTGGAAGAGACTGCATAATGTACATCAGCGGCCAAAGTGAGAGATATTTAACTATAGGTCTATTAATAGCGATATGTTGACGTTCAAATCATTAATAAGTATGGCCAAATTACATCCAGAATAGCTTAATTAAGAATACTTTTAATTCCCCATATTCCGATAGATTTGCCATTCCAGTGTGCAAGAGTGAGGTTCCCTTTTCAAACAATATTCGCAATTTCTTTAACAAAGCGCAATGACACACACTTAACAGTAGCACGTGTAAATTTAGACAAAAACCATGTTTTCCCATGGACAACTGTAAGTGGCGTGCTCGCGAGTATCCGGACAACAAAATCGTTATGTCTCAGCAGAAGATGGCAAAACCAAAAACGTAATTTTAAAATGTGTTAATATAATGTAACATCGAACCCTGCAGACATTCACAACTCTATAAAATTCCCACTTTGCTGCTCATATGAATATAATGTATGTATCAGAATATTCAGAATTAGAATAGACCCACCTATAGCCGCGATTGCTTTAATAGAATAGACCAATTATCAGCAATAATGCATCGTCCCCATTGTCTTGATCGCGGGCGAAGCCGCGGGTACCTGCTAGTATCTTATAAAATTCTGTCCAAAGCTCTCTTGAACCGTGCAGAATCTGAACTGGATCCAGAAATCAGCGAATACCAAGGAGGGTTCAGAAAAAGACGGTCATGCGTGGAGCAAATTATAAATCTAAAGAACTGTATGAAATATTTCCACAGCTCATCAAACTAGAATTATGTCATCACATTCGTCGACTTCAAGAAAGCGAACGATAGTATAGACAGAGGATCACTTTTCAAAGTATTAGCAGAATTTGGACTTGATCAGAAGACGACAAACATTATCAAAGAAACACTCACGGAAACCAAATCCAAGGTGAAATTTATGGGAGAACTGAGCACAGACTTTCAAATAGAAACAGGAGTACGACAAGGCGATGGACTGTCCCCGTTGCTCTTCAATTGTGCTCTTGAGAAAGTTGTACGGGAATGGAGAAAAGCTGGTGCACCAACACACCGACTGGGGCCAAAACTGAAAGGCATAGAATTAGACTGCTTAGCATTTGCTGATGACATGACACTAATTGCCCAAGATATCTCTGACGCGCAAAAGCAAATTGAACTACTACAAGAACAAGCGGCGAAAATTGGATTACAAATCTCGTTTGAAAAAAACAAAATTTATGACTGACATCAAAACCGAATCAAATGAACTTCAAATTGGCAACAACAAAATCTTTTGAGTAAGCGAATTTTAATATTTAGGTGAATGGATTACAGCAAACTGTAACGAAAGGAAAGCAATTGAATCGAGGCTTCAGAAAATGGGAACTGCTTTTCAATCAACAAAAAATATTTATAACAAAAAGTCTCTCCTGGAACTGCAAAATTCGGCACTATACAACTGTAATCAAACCTGAAGCTCTCTACGCTTCAGCGACACTCAATCTCCAACACAAAACACCAAATAGAAGTGAAAGAACGTAAAATAATGAGAAAAATCCTTGGACTGAGAACAAAGGACGGTGTACATTATCCAAAGCCTAATACAGAAATATACAAAATTTTTCCAAATTCACAGACACAATGCGAATGCGAAGAATCCAATTTATGGGACACATAGAAAGAATGGACCCGAACAGACTGACACACAAAATACATACTTTCTTAAAGAACAAGGCTACTAGACCGAATTGGTATGCATTTACAGAGAGAGACTTAAAGGAATTAGGATCACCAAACTTACATGACCGGCAGGAAATCGGGAAAATCAGACGCGGGGTTTCGTGGAAGAAGAGAAGAAGACTACACAACATCGATGGTCAGAGCAGCGGCAACAGACCCACTCGTTGCGAATGAAGGAATACTGGGCCAACAGGAAGGCTAGAAAGTGTTGATTTCGCATGGTCCTAAGCGACCCTTTCGCGAAGAAGAAGAAGAAGAAGAAGAAGAAGAAGAGGAAGAAGAAGAAGAAGAAGAAGAAGAAGAAGAAGAAGAAGAAGACGACATGATGCAGTTGCTAAAATCTTGCATCAGGAGTTGGCAGATAAGTTTCACCTTCTAAAAGGAAATGAAGTTCCGTACCACCAATATCAGCCAGAGTGTGTTCTTGAAAACAAGAAATAAAAGTTTTATTGGGGTCGAACTATTTTGACTGATCAATCGGTACCACACATCAAGCAAACGACCTTGATTGATGTTGCGATTCCGAACAACAAAAATCTCCAGTCAATACACATATAAAAGATGAGCAAATACAGCGAGTTTGTCGACCCCTATCACCCTATCAAAAGACAATGGCATGTAGAGCGTGTTAAGACCATACCTATCATTGTCTCAAGTACTGGCGTGATCTCAAGTACCTTGCTCCAAGGCCTTAGAGAACTGGGTCTGGATACGCAACTACACAAACTAATGCAGAAGGCAGTAGTTCTATCAACAACCAGAATCGTTCGGAAGTTCTTGGGTAGCGACATTCCAGGGTAGAAGTTGCTGTTTCCGTAACTGTATAACTGTACTTCGGTTCCCTGAAGCCCGTATAGTTATGTTGTAATGAACCAGCAATGTGTTATATGTACTGTATAAACCAATAATAATAATAATAATATCGTATGGCCTCGGGTGCCGGTTGCAAGCTTTGTTATTTGACACCCGGAGGGTAGCTTGCTTGTCGAACTTCGTTGTTCCTTGAAGCACTATAAAAGTCAAGGAGGTTTGATATCTAAGTTCCTTGAACACTATAGCATTTTCTAGTAGTGAAATGAGGAACTTAGTGTTGGCGGACCCCCGAGATTAATTGTGCCATTATGAACACGGCCTACTGAATTCAAATGGGTTCTTTGACATGCCAACGTCGTAATTTTTTCCGCCTTTCAAAAATCACTTACCACGGCCAGGAGCGAACCTGCAAGCTTGGGGTTAGTAGACAGACACGTTAACCACTCACCCACCGTAGCAAGCCATGAAGCAAATAATTATTATGAATAGCCGTAGTCAGTAGCATGCTGAACTGCTATGCCACAGGTTTAAACCCAGACGAATTCGTTGGATTTTTAAGAGCATTACAATTCTTCGGTATGCCTTCCTTCGGAGGGGAAGTAAAGCCAGCGGGCCCTTGTCATAGATTTATGGCATGAAAATGAATCGACCAGTACAGTTGGTAGTGTGTAGCCATTTCATTAAAATTGCATTTAAAACGCTCTAACAAGTTGCAACGTTCGTCGCTAGGTATCTGTGGCATCTGGTAGCCAGAGTTGGAACTACTTAAAATTGAACTTGCTTATTCATCTTCATTAATTTCATCTTATCCACACGGGACGGTACTTGTAGCTCACCCCATGGGTGTCCGCATAGAAGCAGCTACAAACTCTTATCGAGACGAACATGCCCTCGGACACTCTCGGCTTCAAAAGCCACACACTAAATAATAAATAAATAAATATATAAATAATAATTATTATGATTAATATTGTACATATAACACATTCCTGATGCATCACATCATAACTATATGGGCTTCAAGGAACCAAAGTATAGTTACTGAAACAACCAGTTCTAATCTGGAAAGTCGTAATCGCTGCCGATGAACTTCCGGATGTTTAGGGTTGTTGAGATAGCTATTGCCTTCTTCATTAGTCTGTACAGTTGAGTATCCAGATCAAGTTCTTTATGGTCTTATAGCAAAATACTGGGTATCACGCCCGTACTCAATACAATGATCGTTATGGTCTTTAGCCGCTCTTCATGCCATTACCTTCTGATAGGACCGACCAACTCACTATATTTGCTAATCTTTTCAAACTGCTTTGATTGGAGATCTTTTTAGCCTATTTTCAATTTTGAAAAAATATGCTTATGAGATCACCTTTTGTCCGTGTGTGTGTGTGTGTCACTAATAACTTATAAACGGCTGGAGCGATTTCAATGAACCTCGGTAAGTTCATAGCACTATTTCGGATGACTCCGACCGTGCCCTTCAAATTTTGGTACGTCTCACCAATCCAACATGGCGGCTGTGCAAAATATTTCACCAGCATTCAATATCTCCGAAACTATTCCCGATATCACCCTGGAATTTTTTACGGTGATAAAGGGAACTACTAGAAGTTCACCTATGTGACTTTTGAAAAGCTGGTAACTACAAAACCAATATGAAGACCACACGAATTTGCGACTTTTAAATAGACGTTTCTCGCGATTTAACCAACCAAACGCAATAAAACTTGGTACAGTATATGTTTATACACATTGTAATGCACCGACATCTAACTTCGTTCAAATGTTTACATAACCACAAGATGGCGGATGAGCGAAATATTTCACCGGCATTATATATCTCTGAAACTATTACCGATATCACCCAGAAATTTTGTACGGAAATAAAGGGCACCACTGGAAGTTTCGGGAGTTTCCGCCAACACAAAGTTCCTCATTTCTCTACTAGAAAGCGCTATGGTGTTCAAGGAGATTAGATATCTAACCTCCTTGACTTTCATAGTGATTCAAGGAACAACAAAATTCGACATCCAAGCTACCCTCTGGGTGTCAAATTACAAAGCTTGCACCCGGCATCCAAGGCCATGCGATATTATTATATACTAGAAGTTCATCTATAAGACTTTCAAAAACCGGTTAACTACAAAACGAACATGGCGGCCAAGCGAATTTGAAAATTTTAAATAGACCTTTCTCGCGATTTAATGTTCCAAACGCAATGAAATCTGGTACAGGAAATGTTTATACACATTGTAATGCACTAGTATTAACTGTAATTTAGTTCAATTGTTTACATAACCTCAATTGACGGCTGTGTGAATTTTAAAATCTTCTTGTTACTTCCTGTGTATTAATCATGCGATTGAAGTTTGAATGCTTCACTTACCCAATAATCTTCATGTAACAGTACATAACTCTAGGACCTACATATATAAAATCCAACATGGCGACCATCCGAAATATTTACTCGGTTCTCAATATCTACGAATCTATTACAGCAAACAAACTGACATTTTGAATCTTGATAATGACAGTTAACATAAGTAGGATATATGAAAATTGGCTGTATAGTTCTTCATGGAACTACTTGCTTTTGTTGTTGTTAAGGATCGCATCATTTTCTAGCTAACACCCACCAGATCGGCCCTGTTGGATGATACCGATTAATAAGTCAGAACAGTTCGGCCCCAATACAACTTTTGGTCATCGGTTTCAAGAACACCCTCAGGCTGATATTGGTAATACGGAAGTTTCTTTCCTCTTAGAAGAGGAAAATTGACAGCCAACTACTGATGCAAGATTTTAGCAACTGCATTATGGCTCCCACAAGATTAGTCTACGAGTTAGCAAGGGAAATCATCTTCATCGAAGACCTCAGACTGAAAGTACCTTTACCGGCTACAAGATCCTCTGCTGATTTTCTGGAGTCTAGAAGAGCAAAGAAACGAGAGATCCAAACTTTTATATCACTGATGTTTATATCACTGATGCCATGATGGACAGAACGTGGTCTAACGAGAATCAAGACGTGCCGCAAAAGATTAAAATCATTAAGTGATTATGGTAAAAATTAATGCCCATTCGGATGATCCTTTTTCCTTTATTGTGTTTTCAGTTAGGATGTACAGTTTTTGATTCAATAATGGAAATCTTTATGTATCATACCTTTGATTGTGCTCTGTCGCCAGGAAATGCCTACATTCAGATGCATTATGCTGTATTGTTTCTGATTTTTGACAACCACAGCGGCACTTATCATCTTGTACATCGGGATCGTACAAGGTAATTCCTTGTATGGATGACTTGGTCTTGAATTGCAAGCATATATCCTTTAGTTTCTGGAAAGGTCTATCCTGAATTAAGCCAGTAGTTCAATAATAATAATATCGTATGGCCTTGTTATTTGACACCCAAAGGGTAGCTTGCATGTCGAATTTCGTTGTTCCTTGAATCACTATGAAAGTCAAGGAGGTTAGATATCTAAGCTCCTTGAACACTATAGCGCCGTCTAATAGAGAAATGAGGAACTTTGCGTTGGCGGAAAAACCCGAGATTAATTTTGCCGTTATGAACACTGCCTACTGAATTCAAAAAGGGTCTTTGACATGCCAACATCGTATGACATGGTGTCGTAATTTTTGTCGTCTTTCAAAACACTTACCACGGAGAAGGCGAACCTGCAAGCTTCGGGTTAGTAGACCGACACGTGAACCTCTCACCCACCGTGGCAAGCTAGTAGTCCAATGCAGTTATATCAGTATTTGCTTGACTAACCTCATTTGGATGCCTACCGTGCAAAGTACAGTATAGACAGCTCTGCAGCAATTTTTGCGGTGTTGCTTTATTGACAATTAATTGATATTATTTTTCAGTCGGTCAATACAATGTAATGGAGCCTCCATGGCTTAGGCGGCAGCACGCCGGCCTCTCACCGCTGGGTCCGTGTTCAAATTCCGGTCACTCCATGTGAGAATCGTGCTGGACAAAGTGGAGGCAGACAGGTTTTTCTCCGGGTACTGCGGTTTTCCCTGTCACAAATTTTATTCCAGCAACAGTCTCCCCTGTCATTTCATTTGTCATTCATTTAAACATTGCCTCAGGGGAGTGCGACAGGCTTCGGCAGCTGGCACAGTTCATATCCTCCCCGCTAGATGGGGGCTTCATTCATTCCATTCCCTGACCCGGTCGGTCGACTGGGAGCAGGCTGTGGATTTTAATTTTCAATACAATATAATCCCAATTACTGGTACATGCGAAAAATAAGCTGAAGAAAAATTTTATGCGATTAAAATATTCATACGAGTATTTGTTTGGGGCCGCAGAAGAGGGAGAAAACTCAGGGATGATATGTTTCGCTCGTCAAGCAAGCATCATCAGATCCGAAATTATACAAGACAAAATAGCTCTACAGAACACTGCTTAATCTGCAATGTATTATAAGAGCACCAGTACTCTAGTTGCTTTGGTTACCAGTAGGATTATCTCTGGTTGGTTGGTTCCTTAGTTTAGGGGCTGCAACATCGTGGTCATGTAACCCCGTGTACTTTGGGTATGCGTAGAATCTGTCTGATAACCGGTGTTACTTGTGATGACTGTATTAGTGTGTGCTATCTGTTTTTGATGTGTAACATCTTTCCACTCGGTGGCTGGATATTTTTGTGGGAGTGATTTTGAAAAATGGGACGGAAGTGTGTAAGAAGCAGCCAGGAGGGATGCGATCAAGCTGGCAGTGGTGCCATGTGGAATGTTTATCACATACGGATTACTTTGTAACAGCAGAGTATCAAGAAGGCAGTGCGAGAGTAGAAATATCTAGTAAGCAGTGAAGAAAAAAAAGTGTCTGGGAATTGAAAATGAAAATCCACAGGCTGCTTCCAGTCTCGACCGGGTCAGGAATGGAATGAATGAAGCCCCTATCTAGCGGCGAGGATATGAACTGTGACGGCTGCCGAGGCCTGACGCACTCCTCTGGGGCAATGATTAAATGAATGACAGATCAAATGAGATTATAGTCGACAGTGTTGCTGGAAGTAAATTTTGACAGGAAAAACCGGAGTACCTGGAGAAAACCCTGTCTGTCTCAGTTTTGTCCAGCACAGATCTCACATGGAGTGACCGGGATTTGAACCACGGACCCAGCGGTGAGAGGCCGGCGTGCTGCCGCCTAAGCCACGGAGGCTTCAGTCTTGGAATTGTTATGTATTATGAGAGTGGAAAAAATAAACAGATTTTTTGTGTGTTGATGAATGTCAAGGATAATAAAACTGTAACAACTTCAAGGTAGGATAACTTGTTAGATGTTACACATCATATGCGACTACTGTAAGGCTCAAATCTTTTTTATTAATTCAACTAAGGACTTCAGGACCATCCACGACACCTACCTGTGAACTTGGCTGCTACTAGATGCCATCGCAACCAGCAGTCAGTGACGAACCTTGGAACTTGAAGAGCATTAATCAAACCAAACAAACACATTTTGCTTCACACACGTTTAGTTAGTGGAAAGTTATTTTACATGCCTTAAATCTATGACATGGGCCCGCCGGCTTTACTTTCCATCCGAAGGAAGGCATACTGTGGGATTTTAATGCTCTTAAAAATCCAATGAGTTCGGCTGGTTTTGAACTCGTGATTTTGGACATAGAAGCTCAGCATGCTACCAACAACGCCACCGAAGCCGCCAGGATTATCTATGTTGCTATGCGCAGACACTTCTGGAATACAAGATGCTCAGTTGTCCGATTTGGATAACATAGTGCTTTACTTGCTATGGTTACCAGTAGAACTCCGGTTCTCAGCCAGCGAGCGCTAGGCCGCTACTCCACTATGGTCGCGTTACCTGTCTGTCATTTAACCTTGAAAACACGCGTCAGCAATGATTTCATAGGCACGGCCGGCTCGCCGCTGCTCGTTCCACTTATTAGGCCGGTATTACACTATCAAAGAAATTTGTCAAAGATATTTGATAAAAGATTTTTTATAAAAGATATGGCAGTGTAATGGGGAAATCTTTTATAAAAGGTGGTTTTATAAAATTTCTTTTACAAAATGTATGAGCATCATGCTCTCTTTAATAAAAGATTCAAACCAAAATGGTGGATCATAACAGCTGGGGTATTACCACACAAAGATAGTCATATCAGAGTGTGAAATGCATTAAATATTACATAATGAATGGTATAAAATGTATAACATAAATAACAGATCTAAAGTGTAGGTAAACATAGCCGAGACTATAAGCGCTGGACATTAAAGGGTGCACATTTCAGGACATAGAGACATTAAATAGTTAAATAGGTTGAAATAAGCTGTGAATAGTAGTGTTTTCTGTGTTATAATATAAATCGTTAATTACACTTACGGTATTACAAGCGAATGTAAATAAGCACTTTATCTTTACCAGTACGTAATAGGCTACATGTAACCAACCACCGTGAGGATGTGCCTAGATGGCTGAACGAGTAGAGCTATCGACTCAGGACAGAAAGGACCAGGTATCGAAACTCACCTTATGCATAGTTTTTTAACTTCGTATGTTTCAATTTTATTTCCTCGGGCAGTAGTTGTTTCGAACGTCACCATCATTAATCTCATCATAATTATTAATAATTAATTAATAATGTAATTTTTCAAGTCTTCGTACTGCAGCTCGTTCACCAAGATTTTACTCGTATCTTTCCTGTCACATGGCTACTCTTGGTTTACTCCATAGACGTTTAGTTTCTTTCCATTTCTTTTATATACCGGTATTGCAACCACAGAATTTCAACTACCGTAATACAGTCAAGTGAACAAGGAACTGTCCTTCATCCATTTTCCTGAACTATAATAAAACTAGCAGGTACCCGCGGCTTCGCTCGCGATCAAGTTAATGGGGACTATGCAATTGTACACCTGCTGTTAAGTGTGTGCGATTGCGCTTTGTTAATAGAAATTGCGAATATTGTTTGAAGAGGGAACTGCACTCTTGCACAATGGAATGGCAAATATATCGGAATATGGGGAATCAAAAGTATTTTTCCTTACCTCTAGTAAAATATCTCTGACCTTGGCCGTTGATGTACATTATTCACTCTCTTCCAGTGTTACATCCCAGGGATTGAAATTCTCCAGCAACCCTTTTGCCTCACATGCCTCTCTAAGTAATTAAAATTCCCAACTGTTGTTGTTTGAGTCTTCAGTTTCTTAACTGGACTGATGCAGCTCTCCATGACTCCCTCTCCTGACCTCATCGTTTCATCTCTATATCGCTACCACATCATACTTCCGAGGCAATCTGTTTTACCCTGGTCTACCCTACAGTTCTTGTCCTTTTAACCCTCCCATCCATAACTAAGCTTGCTATTCCTGGGTGTCTTAATATGTGTCGTACTAACCTATATCTTCTCTTCAATAGCAGTCGCCAGAAACATCTCTCCACTCCCACTCGTCTTAATAGCTCTTTATTTGTTACCCCATCTACCCATCTGATCATCATCATTCTCCTGTAACACCACATTTCAAACGCTTCAATTCTCCTCTTTTCTGCTGCACCATTAGTCCAAGTTACACTTCCTTATAGTGTCACACTCCAGACAAAAGCTTTCAAAAATTACTTCCTAATAACTAAATGTATATTCGATGTCAACAGATTCCTTTTCTGTAGAAATGATGTCCTTGCCTGAGCCAACCTCTTTGCTTCGTCCGTCACTTGCTATTTTTCTTCCTAAGTAACAGAAGTCTCCTACTTCCCGTAGCGTTTCACCTGCCAATTTGATGTGCATAGAGGTTTCTGATTTATTTTGGCTGCATTCCAATAATTTTGTTTTACATTTATTGATTTCCATCATGAATTATTTCCTCAAGACGGAGTCCATACCATTCAAACACTCATTCAATTCCTCTGGCGTATCGGTCAAGATGACGATGTCATCAGCAAATCTCAAAGATGAAATTATTTCTCCTTGAATCTTCTCCCCCACTTAAAATTTTTCTCCAACTTCCTGTTTATTGTGTTTTTAGAGATCTTTGAAATGCGTTGCCCTCGCACATGGTGTAGATGCATTGTCAAAAGAAAACATTCCATGTTACGAACATGGGCCGCATAACCTGCACCGAAAGCCTATTCTGAACAGCAGTTCCTTGAACTCAGATTTGCCAACATATTATTGTATCTTTCCATGTGGTGTATCTCTGTACCTCAACATACAGAAGAGTGCTTTAAAAATCATGTCTTGTGTAAATTTTGGAAAAGGTAGTGATTGTTGTTTTTTGCCGGAGTGGATACTCGCTCGTAGAAATTCTTTTCAGTAAAATAGACTGGTTCACAATTTTGTAAGTGCACATTGAGGTATGTGACGGCGGGATGCCTTAAGTGTTACGGAAACGGCAATAGCCACCACAGAGCTTCGTTGCTACTGAAATAACGAACAGACTGTTATTTTTACTTAACTATACGGGATTTGTGAGCCCAGTGTTTATGAAATTGAACGTAGCTATATCGCTACCTTTATTTAGTAGCTGCTACTGTAAACTTTCTTCGGCTATTCCCAATTAATTGGGGTCGCCGTAGCCAGCCAGGCTCATTTTCGTTTTGGCCGGGGATTTAAGGCCGGATGCCCTTCCTGACGCCACGTGATTTTCCAGGTGAAAATTCCACCCCGCTGTCACCGGGATTCGAACCCCGGCCGTCCTGGTGAAAGGCGAGAAGCTAAGCCACTGCGCCATCACGCTCCCCTAGAAGCCGCTACTGTAGTGTTTACAAATTAAAGGTGGTATTAGAAGGCGCTTTCCCTAATTTTTTTACCCCTGGCACTACAGACCATGAAGGGCCTAGACCTATCATGCGACCGCTTCCCAGCCATTTGGCCTGCAGATATTGTGGTGACGCGTGGTCAGTGTACCGTGTCCCCTCGGCCGTTAATCTTGTTCTTCGTGTCCAGGGCGCTGCCTCGCTATCAGACAGCTACTCAATTGTCCTCACGAAGCTGAGTGCACTCCGTTGCAGCCCTCACGTCAGTGTCTAAAATCTCTGATGGAGCCAAGAATCGAACCCGGGGCATCCGGATGAGAGGCAGGCGCGCTACCCTGTTCTTATTGTGTTTGTATATACTGTATATCTTGAAAAAGATAATAAATGGATTGGCATTGCCTCCTACAGGGATATATAGAAAATCTTCGCTCCCACTTTTAATTTTTAACACTACATTAGCGGCTCCTAAATACAGGTAGCGATATAGCTACGTTCAATTTCATAAACTCTGGGCTCACAAATCACAAATCCCGTATAGTTAATTACAAATATCAGTGTGGTCGTTATTTCAGTAGTAAGGAAGCTCTGCGGCGGCTATTGCCGTTTCCGTAACACTTAACGCATCCCACTGTCACATTCCTCAATAAAAAATTGTGAACCAGTCTATTTTACTGAAAAGAATTTCTACTCCGTTGCAGCCCTCACGTCAGTGTCTAAAGTCTCTGATGGAGCCGGGAATCGAACCCGGGGCCTCCGGATGAAAGGCAGGTGCGCTACCCTGTTCTTATTGTGTTCATATATATCTTGAAAAAGATAACAAATTGATTGGCATTGCCTCCTACAGGGATATATATAAAATCGGATGTCATACCGTGAGGTTCAGTTGCCATGGAAACGGACTTGCCATTATTTCATCAGTTTATCAGAGTAAAGATAGTTTTCTGCGAATATCTTTGAAACGGTTGGTTTTAGGGCCTTAAAATGTGGTTTTCGGTGTCCCGTAGGGACCCACAGAGTATTTTTCCTTGCATCGAGGGGCGTAAAATGAGCTTTGTCCGGTCTTTTTGCGACAACTTCGATATTTTGTCCCGGTTGAGTATTTTTGGTGACTTTTCAGTTATGTTGCCTGTTCCACGGGAACAATGATTTATTTCCGGATGAAAGGATGCCTATATGTTATCCCAGGGTATAAGCTGTCTCCATTTCAAATTTCATCCAAATCCGTCCAGTCGTTTTAGTGTCAAGAGGTAACAAACTAACACACACACACACACACGGACACACAGATTTTCACAATTATAATATACTAGCAGGTACCCGCGGCTTCGCTCGCGATAAAGACAATTGGGACGATGCATTATTGCTGAAAATTGGTCTATTCTATCACATCAATCGCGGCTACAGGTGGGTCCATTCTAATTCTGAAAATTCTAATACATACAGTGTATTGATATGAGCAGCAAAGTGGGACTTTCATATAGTTGAGAAAGTCCACAGGGTATGATGTTACCTTATGTGAACACATTTGAAAATTACTTTTTGGTTTTGCCATCTTCTGCTGAGACATAACAATTATGTTGTCCGGATACTCGTGAGCAGGCCACATACAGTTGTTCATGGGAAAAAATGGTTTTGTCTAAATGTACACCTGCTGCTGTTAAGTGTGTCATTGCGCTTTGTTAATGGAAATTGCTAATATTGTTGGAAAAGGGAACTGCACTCTTGCACACTGGAATGGCAAATCTATCGGAATATGGGGATTTAAAAGTATTTTTCCTTAAGCTATTCACAATGTAATTTTGCCATAATTATTGATGGTTTGAACGACAACATGTCGCTATTAATAGACCCATAGTGAAATATCTCTCACCTTGGCCGCTGGAACACATTATGCAGTCTCTTCCAGTGTTACATCCCTGGGATTGAAATTCTCCAGATGCCTCTGTGGGTAATTAAAATTCCTGATTGTTGTTGTTGTTTGTTTGAGTCTTCAGTCTTTTGACTGGTTTGATACAGACCTCCATGCCTCCCTCTCCTGAGCTAATCGTTTCATCTCTACATAGCTACTTCATCCTACATCCGAGGCAATCTGTTTAACCTTGGTCTACCCCTACAGTTCTTGGGCTCGACCCTCCCATCCATAACTAAGCTTGCTATTCCTGGGTGTCTTAATATGTGTCGTACCAACCTATCTCTTCTCTGCATAAGCAATCGCCAGAAACATCTCTCCTCTCCCACTCGTCTTAATACCGCTTCATTTGTTACCCTATCTACCCATCTATCTTCATCATTCTTCTGTAACACCGCGTTTCAATCGCTTCAATTCTATGTCAAACGATTCCTTTTCTGTAGAAATGCTGTCCTTGCCTGAGCCAACCTACTTTTGATATCCTCTTTGCTTCGTCCTTCACTGGTTATTTTGCTTCCAAAGTAACAGACGTCTCCTACTGCCCGTAGCGTTTCACCTGCCAATTTGATGTCCATAGAGGTTTTTGATCTTTTTCGGCTGCATTCCAATTTTTTTGTTTTACAATTATTGATTTTCATCATGAATTCTTTCCTCAAGACGGATTTCATACCATTCAAAAACTCATTCAAATTCTCTGGCGTATTGGCCAAGATGACGATGTCATCAGCAAATCACAGAGTAATTTCTCCTTGAATCTTCTCTCCCACTATACATTTTCTCCAATTTCCTGATTACTGTGTTTTTAGAGATCTTAGAGATGTGCCCTCGCACATGGTGTAGATGCATTGTCAAAGGAAAACATTCTATGTTACGAACATGGGATGCATAACCTGTACCGAAAGCTTCTGCAGATTTAACACAATGCCTATTCTGAACAGCAGTTCCTTAAACTCAGATTTGCCAACATTTTATTGTATCTTTCCATGTGGTATATATCTGTACCTCAACATACAGAAGAGTGCTTTCAAAATCACGTCTTGTGTAAATTTTGCAAAAGGTAGTTCACAATTTTATAAGTGCACATTGACTATTTATTTATCGTATGGTTTTTAGTGCCGGGAGTGTCCGAAGACATGTTCGGCTCGCCTGAGTCTGTAGCTGCTTCCAGCGGACACCCTAAAGGGTGAGCTACAAGTTCCGTTCAATTTCAAGTAGTTCCAACTTTCGCCACAAGATATCAATGATACGTAGTGGTGAACGTTGGAACTTTGATAGAGCGTTCTGACGAAATCTAACCTAACAATTTTGCTTTACACAAGTTTAGTCTGTGAAAGGATCTTTTACATGCCATAAATCTATGACATGGGACCGCCGGCTTTACTTCCCCTCCGAAGGAAGGCATACTGAAGGATTTTCAACGCTCTTAAAAAAATCCGACGACTTCGGCCGGGTTTGAACCCGCTATCTTGGGCACAGCAGTTCAGCATGCTACCGACTACGCCACCGACTATGAGACGGCGGGATGCCTTTAGTGTTACGGAAACGGCAATAGCCGCCACAGAGCTTCGTTGCTACTGACATAACGACCAGACTGATATTTGTACTGAAATATACGGGATTTGTGAGCCCAGTGTTTATGAAATTGAACGTAGCTTGATCGCTACCTTTATTTAGTAGCCGCTACTGTAGTGTTTAAAACTTAAAGGCGGTATTAGAAGGCGCTTCCTCTAATTTTTTTACCCCTGGCACTACAGCCCATGAAGGGCTTAGGCCTATAATGCGACCGCTTCCCAGTCATTTGGCCTGCAGATATTGTGGTGACGCGTGGTCAGTGCATCGTATCCCTCGGCCGTTAATGTTGTTCTTCGTGACCGGGGCGCTGCCTCACTATCAGACAGCTACTCAATTGTCCTCACGAATCTGAATGCACACCGTTGCAAACCTCACGTCAGTGTCAAAAATCTCTGACGGAGCCGGGAATCGAACCCAGGGCCCCCAGTTGAGAGGCCGGCGCGCTACCCTGTTCTTATTGTGTTTATATATATATTGAAAAAGATAACAAATGGATTGGCATTGCCTCCTATAGGGATTTATATAAAATCGGATGTCATACCTTGAGGTAGTGTTGCCATGGAAACGGACTTTCCATTAGTTCAGTTTATCAGAGCGAAGATAGTTTTCTGCGAATATCTTTGAAAATATTGGTTTTAGGGCCTTAAAAAGTGGTTTTCGGTGTCCCGTAGGGACCTACCGAGTATTGTTTCTCGCATCGAGGGGCGTAAAATGAGCTGTGTCCGCTCTTTATGCGACAACTTCGATATTTTGTCCCAGTTGAGTATTTTTAGTGACTTTTCTGTTATGTTGCTCGTTCCACGGGAACAATGATTTATTTCTGGGTGAAAGGCATCCTATATGTTATCCCAGGGTATAAGCTGTCTCCATTTCAAATTTCATCCAAATCCGTCCAGCCGTTTTAGTGTCAAGAGGTAACAAACTAACACACACACACACACACAGACTTTCAGAATTATAATATATATAGGGATATAGGGATATAGGGATATATAGGGATATTTGATGTAGTGTAATGGTGTGATTATTGCTTTGTATAACTTTTATAAAAGTTCAGTGTTATCAAATGTATTTGACAAACTTCTTTTTGGTACTGTAATACTGGCCTCACTTCCTTATAATAGAGTTATCGTCCTGCAGACAAGTACACCGTCTTTTAGACGAAACCACCCCAAATCGAGCTACCTAACTCCCAGGACAATACAATACGCAGTTGCCCTGCATTGTTAATTGAGTGCTCTACGCTACCCGGGAAATCATGTTTATGCTCGTCTATACAGGGTATCGTGCACGGTGCGGCGTGTTCCTTGAAACGAGTCATTTGATAGCGGTTTGAATCAGAGCCAGCGCAAGTTTTTTCTTACTGCTATTTTCTTATCACTGAGCTAGTTCGCCAGACGGGAAGTGGTAGCATTCCTCCGCGGCTGCTACGGAACAGAAACATTAGAAAAAGTCGCACTTTCTCGGTGCGGTGTTGCCGATTTGCCCCATTAAAAGCTTAACGTTGCACAGATTTATAACGGTTCATTTCCGGCGATAAGTGTCCTATCTCAAGATGCTTCAGATAAGGGCCGGATCCTCTGGTTTCAGTTTGTCGACGTAATTTTGCAACACCCTGTATTAGTTTTCGTGCTTTGCAGTATATTTTTAGCCTACTTTCGATTTTTGCAAAAAATGAAAGTAGACTTATGAGATCAACACAGGGCGAAAAAAGTGTGTCTGTCTGTGTGTGTGTATGTGTGTGTGTGTCTGTGTGTGTGTGTGTATGTGTGTGTGTTAGTCTGTGTGTGTGTGTGTCTGTGTGTGAGTGTGTGTACTCTGAATGTCTGTCCCCCCCTATCAATTCGAACACGGTGAATGCAAATTGAACGAAATTTGGTACAAAGGTAGCACTAGCAAAGGACACCTCAGTTTCATGTTTTATATCGCCGCCATCTTTACTAAAACTGAATGGCGGCCACTCAAACGTTCAAAACGTAAAATCAAATAACGACTAACCAAATCATCCGATCTCTACCAAATTTGGTAACAACATACCTTCCTATAGGATGCGTCTTGTGACCAAATTACAAGGTCGTCCGCCATACCATTTCAGGATGGCGGCCGTGCGAATTATGCAAACTTTATAATCCATATCATGGGACCCACCAGTTCCGATTATCGAGCCGAGAATCGTTTTAACTGTTCTAAAGGAAGAGGCACGTTCGAAATTAAAAGTTTATTTTGTAATACTATAGTGCAGACGTGATTTTAAAAAGCTGAACTGATTCAGTAATAAGACAAGATGGCAGCGGATATCTTGTGCCGGACTTATATTTCACTAATTTGAGTATTGCATGCAATATAGCGTACTGATAAAAAATAAATAAACTTTGTATGAAATGCTTTATATATAAATAATATACTCCAGTGATGAAATCGTTTAGTATAAATCATTATTTGCTAACAAGTTCTATGTAAGTCATTTTAAATAGAACGATATTCGTTGACACAATTAGCTCAGTGGTAGAGCGTTAGACTATCGCTCAAATGCCTATGGTTCAAACCCGATCAGAGCTAGGTTTTTTGCTTGAAATGTTATATGTTTATTGTTTTGTAATGACTCAGATGTTTTAAAATTAAGCGTTATATTGTGCACATTATGGTGTAAAATATATATTTAATTAAAACATAATTCGCCAGCAGATTTACTCGGGACATCTAGCTGCCAAAAAGGTAACTTCCAGATTTTATTGAAAAGTTTCTTCTTCTGGCCGCTAGAATGCACTCGCTCTGTTAGGATTATATTGTTCGATATTTCACCAATAGATGTCACGACTAGTCTACGTGGGGATCCATTGATTACTCTACCATTATCATTCTATGCGCATCGAATTTGAAGAATGACAAGATGATACTACGATACATTTTAACTTTTCATTTTAAAGGGTTTGTAACAGCCTATTTTGCGTTACTTGAAAATGTTATTAAGCGTTATATTGTGCACATTATGGTGTAAAATATATATTTAATTAAAACATAATTCGCCAGCAGATTTACTCGAGACATCTAGCTGCCAAAAAGGTAACTTCCAGATTTTATTGAAAAGTTTCTTCTTCTGGCCGCTAGAATGCACTCGCCCTGTTAGGATTATATTATCGAAAATATCCACATAGTTTGTATACACACGTCTCTGTAGGGTCATGGAAAGATTTGTTAATTCAATTAGGGTTGTGAAAGCCATGCACAACCAGACGTGTAAAGACATGCCTCAACTCAAAGTTGGATGTTGCCCACGGCAGGTCGTAATAATAATAATAATAATAATCTTATTGGTTTTACATCCCTTTTAACTACTGCTGATTTTAGAGACACCGGGGTGCCGGAATTTTGGCCCGAAGGGGATCTTTAACGTGCCAGTAAATGTACTGACACTGCTCCCTCGCATTTGTGCACCCTCAAATGCCAGCTGACTGCGCCAGGATACGAACCTGCAACCTAGGGCCCAGCAAGCGAGAACGTTACCGCTGAGCCACGCCGCCAGTCCGGTCGATTATGTCTCCAGATCCATAACATTCTTGATATACTTCTTATCTTTCTTTCTTCAATGATGGTAGCAGTTTTTATCTAGGTTGTGGCGTTTGGTAGAGGTAAATCGTTTCTAAGGTCTTCAACAAAGAATAGTTCTATTATACTCTTTGATAATAACAACGAGTTATAACTATACTCATACATTTAGGAGAAAGTAGGCTATATGTTCTTTACTGAACATCTTGTTGTTTTCTGTAGGTCACTCGCCGAATAGTTGTTGCCTTTGGCTTTCGTTTTTTGATTCCGTAACAGTGGTACTCATCGTCGACGGAGTAATTAATGGAACTTTTACAATTGCACGATCTTCACGCTAAGTCTATCTAGGAAGGGAGGAGAGTCTGACATTACTGAGGGAATTGTTAACCACCACTCAGATGGAGTAGGTTTAAAATTGGTTATGACAGGACTAAGTTACTAATGGAGTAAGCCTTGAATGCTTAATTCAGCCTCTTAAATAGAAAGATCTTTGAGTCACAGCAAGTAACGTACTCCTAAATCAACTGGCCATGTCGGGTTTTTCATTATGCGTTCAGTTTTATTTCTACAGCAGTATGCAAAGTGGTCTGTGGTCCCGGAGTAAAAGAGTGATTATAGAAACGGAAGAGGTCAGATTTATTTTATAATCTCTTGCGCGATGTTTTAACGGTGGTTCCCTCTAATAGCTCAAATATTGATTGAGGGCAGGGGATGGAATAATAAAAGAATTTGATGGTTATAGCCATCAGGCTGTAAGCTCTTACACTGTGATGAGGGTCGATGACAGCCAGTGTCCAGGCTTAACGATACTAATTAGTGCTGTAGTCCACAAGGATTCACTGGGAATCCGCTGGGATGGAGCAGCACAGGTACCGACAAGGCTTACAGTCAGGACTGACAAGATATCAGAGCTCCACAGGTCTACCAACCGTCCAACCCGTCTACTTCCTTATACATCGTGCCATCTGCGTTATTTATTTAGCGTATGGCTTTTAGTGCCGGGAGTTTCCGAGGACATGTTCGGCTTGCCAGAGGAGGCTGTAGTTGCTTCAAGCGGACACCCATGAGGTGAGCTACTAGTTCCGTTCAATTTCAAGTAGTTCCAACTTTTGCTACCAGATATCACTTGCATCTAGTATGGAACGTTGGAACTTTGATAGAACGTTTCAACGAAATTTAACCTAGAAATATAGCTTCACACAAGTTTAGTCAGTGGAAGGATCTTTTACATGCCATAAATCTCTGACATTGGACCGTCGGCATTACTTCCCCTCCGAAGGAATGCATACTGAAGGATTTTAACGCTCTTAAAAAACACGACTACGGCCTGGTTTGTACCCGCGATCTTGGGCACAGCAGTTCAGCATGCTACTGACTATGCCACCGAAGCCGCTCCATCTGCATTGACGGTTTGTGTATGACCACTATCACAAAATGCACTAAAGTGGAGAAGAAATTGAATTTTACAAAATAAACCGAAAATAGCTTTGTTTAATCGATTAACGGATTACTTTAATTTCACTGTTGTAAAGGTACGATTTCCTACTTTGGCGCATTATGTCACGTTTTACATTGAGGAGTGAATATCTTGAATTCCTTGTGATTCAGTTTCATGGACACTCTACAGCCACCACAAGAACACATATTATCGTATAAATATCAAGCACACTCTTGTTGGTATCACTGTTGGGGCTGCTTATTGGCTTCCCACACTCTTTTTTTAAACAAAATATGATGAAATGGTCCGGCTAGCTCAAAACAAATTACCAGCTTTTCGCCCCAGTGTACTATGGGCTCGTCAGTTGGTATGGTACACCTCACCAAGACGCGTGGATAGTACATACTGGGAAGGTCACTGGAAGGCACAAAATACTTGCAGTATTTACGCCACGAGCAATGCCAATGCACTACGAGAGTCAAGCTCCCTTTCACAAAACAATATAACCTTACCTTGGTGTCGATATTGATATCCTATTTTCCTATGATGTTGGTGTGTCCGTTTGAGCTAATATATTTTAACAAAATATGATAAAATTGCCAGCGTTTCGCCCCAGTGTACCATTAGACTCGTCAGATGGTATGGTACACCTCAACACGCGTCTTGGTGAGGTGTGCCATAGTCTACCGACTGACGAGCCCAATGGTATACTTGGACGAAACGCTAGTAAATTGTTTTGAGCTAGCCAGACCATTTTATAATATTTTATTAAAATAATAATAATAATAATAATAATATAATAATAATAATAATATCGTATGGCCTCGGGTGCCGGGTGAAAGCTTTGTTAATTGACACCCAGAGGGCAGCTTGCGTGTCGAATTTAATGCTCCTTGGAGCGCTATGAATGTCAAGGAGGTTAGATATCTAAGCTCCTTGACACTATAGCGCTTTCTAGTAGAGAAATTAGGAACTTTGTGTTGGCGGAAAATCCCGAGATTAATTTTGCCATTGTGAACACGGCCTACTGAATTCAAATGGGTTCTTTAACATGCCAAGAACATATGACATGAGTATCGTGATTTTTGTCGCCTTACCATGGCCAGGAGCGAACCTGAAAGCTTGGGGGTTGGTAGTCCGACACTATAACCACACACCCACGGTGGCAAGCTTTATTAAAATATATTAGCTCAAATGGACAAACCAACATGATGTTTTCCTTTGGGAACATATCGATTTCAAAACTCCCACACTCTTTCCCATTGTTCTTCGTATACTCCTTCCTACTGTATGTTAATGTAGACTGCACAGCAGGGGCAGATGACCTCGTAGTTCAGCCCCTTAAAACAACAATAACTAACTAACTAGACTGCACAGAGGGTTTGTACCCACACACGGCAATCTGTTCAATAATGCCTGGCTCAAAGCTTAGGTGATAGTGACGACGGTACTCATTTGTTGCGAGAAAGAACTCCACATCGCCCAAATAATCAGTTGAGTACTATAACCCACATCTAAGTGAAAACACCAACCTCACCATTACAGCTTATCACACTATACAAGTCAACTTGAAGGTCAACAGCCACTAACATATACAACAAAATATCACATGCTAGAAAACCTGACAAGTTATGTATAGTGAATGACTTATATCTTAACCCTCATATTCGTAGACGTAGGTTATTAGCCTGAGTGTAAGGATCTGCTGATGATCTCTAAACGATCGAAACTGGTCATCTCTACTTAGTATGAAGCAAAGTCCCCGAATCATGGATGTCATGGATAATCTAGAGAGACACTAGATGGATTTTGATGCGGTTTTCACGATTCTGTAAAGGATATCTCGAGGAAGGTATCTGTAAAAAATAATTTATTTATAATCAAAGGAAGCCAAGCAGTGACGATTTCAGTGAAAAAGTCGTAAACAAACTTGGCGTCCGTGCGCTTTGTAAGCTTATGCTGGGCAATCCGTTAAAAATATGAATACACTCTGAGTGTAAGAATTGTTCAGCATGAAACGTTCTACAAAAAAGTCCGTGAGAGCATATCTCTATCTTCAATACATCGCCCACTATAAGTGTTTTTACGTTTTCATTTCTTCCAACAATCTCCATTCAATTACTGAGGCGACAGTTTACGAGCTAGCTAGGAGCGAGCCTATCACCCAAGTTACAGTCTAGCTAGCGGGCGAGCCCATTACCCCTGATACAGCCAGGAGCAAACTGTCGAGTCTTGTTGAGTTAAGACTTCAGAGAAGAGTGGTTGTGTTTGGAGTTTCCCTGGAAGTGCAACTTGGCTTCTCTTCATTTTGCCTGTGAACTTTTAGTTCCGCAAAATACACAGTCAAGTTAAGATTGGACGGAAGGGGGTATTTGTGTTCATGAAGCTCACCATTTTTAAATTACGTCTGACAAGAATTCGTTGCACATGCATCTCCATGATAATATAATTAATAGTCCAGTCAGTGATTTTAACCCATCATGCCGAGACGTAAAACGGATATAAGTCGTAGTTCATTTACATTGAAAAAGAGAGCTTATCACGTAAGGCATTCATAACTGTTCCTGGGCGAAGCCGGGGTGGGTTGCTAGTCTCATACAAATTCGTCCAGGTTAAGGAAACATACATTACAAATTGGGTAGAATCATGTTGCCCGACTGAAAATTATTGTATTTCAAGTGTTACTGTATATGTTGATGATGATGCTGCATTGATGCGTCCTACAGAACACCGGCTTCACCTCATAGACAAACTATCACTAGCTTGTATAGTGTTCGGTCTCATACTGACAGCCCTCAAAAGACTACTGTCATGGATCACTACAAGGACAATCACCCTTCCATTATCATCGACGGGCAAACTCTGAAGGTAGTGATGATTTATCTACAGGGTCATTATCTATGTGCGCCCCGATAAACACGGCAAGCTATTCCGGCTGTGACAGCGCAGATTGCGGGCGCCCGTATGTGGTTCAGCCGGTGGTGCCACGCTCCGCTGACTCATATCGTTAGTTCACACGTGTTTAGTCATTCATACGGACGTGTATCTGCAAAGCTTAGACGTTAGGGTTGCACGTTTAGTGAATATTGTGATTACTGTGATTGTTGGTCATGCCTAGACACCAATTCACATTGCGCGAACATGTGCATGTCCATAATTCGCATATGAAAAGCAGAAAATCTTGTTTCTGAAACGAGAAGAGAATTTCGAATCAAGTTTCCAGGAAGACCTGTGCCCAATGCCAGTACAATTGGGAGGCTCGCTAAACGATTCAAGGAAACAGGTTACGTAAATAATAAAAGAGTTGACAGACATTCTTTCATCAGAAGATGTCAGGTGTGTGTTACAAGAGGGGGAGGACATTTCCATGATCGCCTGTGAGCACTGTAAGTAGGCCTACACATTATTGAACATATTTGGTAAAAGTGTGAAAGTGCGCGCCACCTCCAGCTGAACCGGGTACGCGCGCCCGCGATCTGCGCCAGTCACAGCTGACTTAGCTTGCCGTGTTTATCGGGGCGCACATAGATAATGACCCTGTACTTAAGATCCACTGTATCAGACACCAGGTCTCTGGATTCCAAAATCGCCAATTGAATTGCCCAGGCAATGGCTGGGCAAAAACGCATATTGCTGACAGAAGAAATGCGGGTCCACGATGCATGCGTCATGAGCATACTGGTTTACAGCAGCGAGGCTCTGATAACCCTCGCTAGATTCAAGAAATGTTTAAACAACTTTCTCAAGAGGACCCTACATATTTCATGGAGAAGTAAATCTCCCAAGATAGATGTCCAATCTGTATGAGTAGCTTAGTCAAAGGTAGCTAAGATGACTGGGTCATGTACGGCGAATGGAACTCGAGCAAATACCGAAGTCCTTGCTGTATACTGTACGAAACTGTTTTGCGCGAGGCATGTTGCAAGAACACATCTTTGTTTTTAAAGATGTCGGTCTGTTAGGTACCGCTCGGATCTATGCTGCGTGAACCTGAGAGGAATGTGCATCGCGGACTATTAGAAGTTATGGTGATGAGTGATGAGGTTTCTCGGTCCTTGCGTAGTAACAGAAGCAAATACATTAGTCGGTGACTCACTCACTTATTCGCAATGCCACACTGGTTTCAGAAAAGACCCTATGTTAGCAACATTGGAATAGACGAGAATGTCAGGTAACACGGCGGGCTGTCGACAGGCTTCTCAATTCTCGCCTGCTCCTTCCCTGCCTCTGCCAATCATCTCGCAAGTTCACAGAGCTTAGACCCGAGCAGTAGTCATCACAAAGGCTGGTTGGATCCTCAAATATACTGCCGTTAGGTTATGTGGGTAGATACCCACTAAAAAACCAAGGTAGCGCTATGTTGAGATGCACTAGGCAAGATAAGGAGTGAGGTAATTTGCAATTGTTTTCCTCACCACGTCAGAACAGCAGTACTAACCCTATGAGTAGAACCTTTCACAGCATCCACAGGCACTGACTGCGCCCTGAATGGCATTACTAAGCACCACCCATACCTCAGTAGCTTCCATATATTCACAGCCATGAGTGAGACAGTGACATCAGTGAAAAGCCACATTTTACTCTAGCCTGTGTCAACAGACAAATACAAATGTACTGCATTCGTCAAGAGATGGCAAACAGGCCTATTTACAAAGATATTAGTGTAGAATACTGAGATCAACAGTGGAACCTATCTTTGTTGTAAGACAAACTATGGAAAAACACTGGGAATATGGAAAAGACATGGTAATGACCTTTATTGACTTAGAAAAGGCATATGATAGTGTCCCTAGAGACAGAGTTTGGGAAAGCTTAAAACAGAAAGGTATTGGAGATGAAATGATACAAATGACAAAAGCAATGTACAGTAATTGTTGCAGTTGTGTGAAGACCCAAGCAGGTAGAACAGGATGGTTTGAAATTGAAACTGGTTTGAAACAAGGGAGTGTGCTTTCACCACTGTTATTCATAATGGTGATGGATGATATACTGAAGGCAACAAAGGAAGCCTACACAGGTACAAGAATGAACATAATCGTATTTGCGGATGATGTTCTGATTTGGGGAGAGAAAGAGAAAGTGGTCCAGGAACAGCTGGATGTTTTAAAGGAAAATATTGAGAAATGGGGAATGAAAATCAGTGTAGAAAAGAGTAAGACAATGGTGATGACAAGACATAAGGAAGAAGGGAAAGGAATTGTTAAAATTGGAGATGTAAATCTGGAAGTAGTTGAGCACTTCAAATATTTGGGAAGTGAATTGATGGAAAATGCAAGACTGGATATGGAAATTAGCAAGAGAATACAAGGTGGGAGTGCCTTCTACTATCAAGTTCGGAATTTAATTTGGGATAAAGACATACCAATGAAGGCTAAAGAAGTGATGTACAAGACTTATTACTTACCAATATTGACATACGGAGCAGAAACTTGGCCTATGACCCGGAGGGATGAAAGTAGAATGCAGGCAGCCGAAATGAAATTTTTGAGGAGTATGTTACAGAAGACCAGAAGAGATAGAGTGAGAAATGAAGACATTCGAAAGGAAGTGAATGTACAGAAGCTGAACGAAAAGCTGGAACATAACAGATTGAGATGGTATGGACATGTGAAGAGGATGAATGATGAAAGAATGCCAAAACAAGTGATG
Source organism: Meconema thalassinum (assembly GCA_946902985.2). NCBI lineage: Eukaryota > Metazoa > Arthropoda > Insecta > Orthoptera > Tettigoniidae > Meconema > Meconema thalassinum. The sequence goes on along the minus strand of OX336399.1, from coordinate 82,807,908 downwards.
GAGAGGCAGATGACGGGAAAAAGAGGACGAGGAAGACCTAGAGGTCGGTGGTTGGACCTTGTTAAGTGCAGCGTGATAAACCGGAACATGGAGTGGCGTTCAGTGATTGAGGAAGAGTGGTGGACAGACCGAGTAAAGTGGAGGGGACTCATGTTTGCTCCGACCCGGCCTAGGCTGGAAAACGGAAAATGATGATGATGATGATGACTGAGTCACTGGCCGGAAAGCTTGCTACAATTCGTAAAGTTAATCTATTCTCACACAGACCGATCGACAATGTACATATTGTTGATAGCGTGCTCTTGTCTTCGATGCACGTTTCACCGCCAGACTGTAGGCCAACTAGGCTGTCCTATGGTCCGTTTACTGGAGGTGGTTTCTCAGCGACGAAGCACTTCAGGGCACATATAGGCTATAAACAATTCCATATCCCTCTAAATGTTATTTACTTATACAAGGTATCATTAAAGTGTCCCATGTTTTATGAAGTGAAAGTATGTATCAAAACAAGAACAAAATGTCTAATGAACATGGGTCCTGCAGTACCAATTATCTCAGATCTTGAAGAAAGAGTTCATGATGAAACACGATAAATGTAAAACAAACAAGTCAACCAAGGTTCACCGATATAATTTGAACTACATTCAACGTCTTAGAAAATAATGATTTAGACTAAACGATTTCTTCAGTGGATTATACTTATAGCCTAAAAAGCATTTCCTATAAAGATAATATAATATCGTATGGCCTCGGGTGCCTGGTGCAAGCTTTGTAATTTGACACCCAGAGGGTAGCTTGCATGTCGAATTTCGTTGTTCCTTGAATCACTATGAAAGTCAAGGTGGCTAGATAATAGATATCTACGCTCCTTGAACATTATAGCGCTTTCTAGTAGAGAAATGGGGAACTTTGTGTTGGCGGAAACTCCCAAGATTAATTTTGCCATTATGAACTCGGCCTACTGAATTCAAATGGGTTATTTGACATGCCAACATCGTATGACATGCGTATCGTATTTTTGCTGCCTTTCAAAAATCACTTACCACGGCCAGGGGCGAACCTGCAATCTTGGGGTTAGTAGACCGACACGCTATCCACTCACCCACCGTGGCAAGCTTCCTATAAAGATTGTTATTTCTATCAGTAGGCTAAATTGCATGCAATACTCAAACTAGTGAAATACTGTATAGGTCTGGCACAAGATATCAGCTGCCATATCTGCTTACTGAGACGGCTCAGCCTTTTAAAGTCACTTCTGCACTATAATATTACAAGACAAACTTTTAATTTCGAACGTGTCACGTTCTTTAGAACAGTTTAAACGATTCTTGGTTCGATAATCGGAACTGGTTGGTCCCATGTTACGGATTATAACGTTTGCATAATTCACACAACCGCCATACTGAAATGAAACGGTTGATGACCTTGTACAAGACGCGTCCCATATGAAGGTATGTTTTTACCAAATTTGGTACAGATCTGATGATTAGTTTGGTCGTAATTTAATTTTAAGTTTTGACCATTTGAGCGGCCGCCATTACGTTTTGGTTAAGATGGCGGCAATATAAAACACGACACTGAGGTGCCCTTTGCTAGTGCTACCTCTGTACAAAATTTCGTTCAATTCGGTTTCGTCGTGTTTCAATTGATATCCTTCCCACACACACACACACACACACACTCTCACACACACACTCATACACAGACACACACAAATGTTCGCCCTGTGTAGATCTCATAAGAGCCTACTTTCATATTTTGCAAAAATCGAAAGTACAGGTAGGCTAAAAAATAATGGAATGCAACTGTAATAAAGGACGTGAATAGCTAAAGCAAATACGAGTCTTCTGTTACATACGAAGCAAAATAACCACTGATGGACGAAGCAAAAACTGGGTTGGCTCAGGCAAGGAAAGCATTTCTACCGAAAAGGAATCTGTCTTCTCCAAAATAGATTTAGGTATTATGATGTCACTTGCGTGGCACTCTATAGAATTGAAACTTGGCTTTTGGGACAGCAGAAAAGAGAAGAAGAGAAGCATTTGAGATGTAGTGTTACAGGAGAATGATGAACATTAGATGGGTAGATAGAGCAACAGATGAAGAGGTGGCGAGGAGAGAGATGTTTCTGATGACTGCTAGAGAAGAGATAAGTCTGTAGGACACACCCACGAATAGCAAACATAGTTATGGAAGGAAGGGTTGAGGATAAGAACTGTAGCAATGATAATAATATCGTATGGCCTCTGGTGCAAGCTTTGTTATTTGACACCCAGAGGACAGCTTGCATGCTGAATTTCATCGTTCCTTGGAACGCTATGAATGTCAAGAAGGTTAGATATCTAAGCTCCTTGACACTATAGCGTTCTCTAGTAGAGAATGGAGGAACTATTGTATTGGCGGAAAATCCCGAGATTAATTTTGCCATTATGAACACGGCCTACTGAATTCAAATGGGTTATTTAACATGCCTACAACGTATGACATGCGCATGTCCTGATTTTTGTCGCCTTTCAAAAATCACTTACCTTGGCCAGGAGCGATCCTGCAAGCTTGGGGTTGGTAGTCCGACACGATAACCACTCACCCACCGTGGCAAGCAAGAACTGTAGTGATAGACCAAGGTTAGAATATGTTTAACAGATTTTCTCGGATGTAAGGCATGGTATCTATGTAAAGATGAAGCGGTCAGCTCAGGACATGGAGAAATGAAGGACTGCAGCAAACCAGTTAAAGGATTGAAGACTTAAACACAACACAAACTGTCGGCTGAAAAGAAGCTAAAAGAGAGATATCAGTATTCATAGTGGTACGCGAACCATGGTTTGAGAAATCCTAATCTAGATACTACTGTCCTGCATGTTAGACTACTCCCAAGCTGATTCTCTCGATATTCTGTGATGCATTCCTGTTATTCGCAGTATCATTTCGCTGTGTGTCGAAACCATTCATCGCCTATGACTGGTTCACGTTTCAAAGGATAATCATTTCTTCCTGCAGGCACCTGCGGCCCGATTCCCAGAGGACTTGCAGGGAATGGGGAAACGAATTGATTCGTACGTCCGTAGTTTGATACAACATTCACTCAATCCCACTCTCTCCGCCTCTCCTAAAGTATTACAGTCGAGACAAACATGGGTTTTCAATGTGGATATTGCTTGCTTGTATCTGCTTTTTGACGCATTAGAGATACTGGGTGTTGGCAAAGAAAGGTACAACTTTCCAAAGTATAAATCTGATGAGATTCATTTCAGCTTACGTCATTTTATTTTATACCAACGTGTTTTGATTTTTGGTTAGTTTTATGTTTGCCTTATGTTTTGAATTAGATTTCGGCTTTGTTTTAAGTTTTGCCTCTGTTCTATTAATTATTTCACTTTGATTTTGCTTTATTTTATGTGTTGTTTCGTTCTTATATTATGATTTTGTTCAATCAATTGATTTGTTTTTGTTTCATGTTTGACTCTTAGTATTTTTAGTCCGCCTCGTTGCGTAGTGGCTAGCACCGTGGAGGCCCGGGTTAGATTCCCACCTCAGCCATCGTGGAAGTGGTTTTCCATGGTTTCCCACTTCTACTCTAGTTGAATGCCAGGATGGTTGTTAAATTAAGGCCACGGCTGCATCCTTCCCAATCCTCATCTGAATTACAACTACACACACTAATACAGCCATCACAATCACACAGGTTATCAGACAAATTCCACTCACACCCAAGTACACGGGGTTAAATGTTCACGATGTCTCAAAGCCAGTAAATGAATCAACAACAACAACAACAACAACAACAACAACAACAACAACAACAACAACAACAACAGCTGTTTATTTTTAAGCTTCGTTTTAGCTTTGGTTGTTTCTTGTTTGGTTTCAATATCAGTTGAGAAGCTCCTGGAAACACATTTTGATGCTGATGAGATCTGGCTTGAAGAATGGACCTCTTCAAATCCTGACCGTCTGGGTTTAATCCGTCATTCTTGTTGAGCTCCTACTGGTTTCAACTCGCCGAGAAGGGAATGGACATCTGTAAACAGAATCAGGACAAATCATGGCAGGTGTAAATTCTGGGTTCACAAGTGGGGAAGATCTGAAAACCCATTCGGCGACTGTGATGTGCCCCAGACCATCCTGCTCGATGTTTTGCACTGACTAAATAGAAGATTCAATGGATCTGTTCAAGAACTACATATTGCCTCTACAGAGGCAGTGGACTGGCTGAAATGGCTGGTCATTAAGTTTTGAATGTTGATCTGTAAATAATTGTAAATACAATTGTAAGATATATGTATTTATATTGTATCCTTGTTTTGCCATACGATATCCTACTAATATATAAAAATGAGATGGTGTGTGTCTGTCTTTCTGTCTGTCTGTCTTGTTACTCAATAACTCAAGAACCACTGGTCCGATTTAAATGAAATTTTGCATGGATGTAGCTGATTTACCAGGTTTACATATAGGATACTTTTGATTTCGAAATTTTGCACTATAAAAAATGGCGACTTTTTTAGTGACGTCATTAGACCCTTTGGTTTCAAAATTTCATATTTCCATATCAAATAAAAAGAGAACGGTTGGAAATAGCAAACTTTCGATGCCACATACGAGCTTTGAAATTTAATTTCCTATCCGAAAGGTCCTTATCACTTTTCGTGCATCTCCAACAGTTAGCGAGTAAGACCGACATTTGTGACGTCACTACACCCTTTGGTTTCAAAATTTCATATTTCCTTTTCAAATAATAAGAGAACGCTAAGAAATAGCAAACTATTGATGGTATACATGAGCTTTAACATTTAATTTCCTATCCGAAAGGTCCTTATCACTTTTCGTATATCTCCAACGGTTAGCGAGTAAAACCAGAATCTGTGCAATAAAACACGGTCAACACCGAGCGGTGCAGTATATCTCTCTATATATACAAATGAAAATTAGTGTGTTTATTTCTGAATTTCTACGGAAATTTGAGATGTTTAAACGTTTCAGACTGATTTGTGATGGATGCGCGCGAAAATATTTTTTTGTTTGTCTGTCTGTTTGTTTGTTTGTCTGTGGACAAATTTGTTCCCTTATAACTCGAGAACGGCTGGGTGTATCAACGTAAAATTTGGTACAGATATCCATCAGAGGCACGACACCAATCATTGATGTAACTCTTCTCCGTACCTCTCATAAAAGGGGGCCTACCCCCTTAAAATACATGCTGAAATAGGCGTAGAAGGACGAGACAAAACTCATTTTCAGCCCCCAATGTGAGAGACAAAACTCGGGTCCCCGAAAACCACATTTTAAGGACCGAAGACCAACGGTTTTTTAGATATTCCCAGAAAACTAATTTAATTTAATAAACTAATGAACGAATGCAAGCCAGTAACCATGCCAACGGATTCTCAGAGGTCCCATCTATTGCTGTAAGACGCAATGCAATTCCATTAATTACATTAGTGTGAAAGTTTGCAAACGGCTAGAAGATTATCACGGAACCAAAGCCGTAAAATTCATCAATACGTTTAACGCGCTTAAGGGGATCAAGGGGTACTCAAGAATTTTTTCACGCGATTTACACCTGCGGGTGTGGTACGGCAGGTCTATTATATTCCTATCCCCAAATTATTCATTCATTCATTCATTCATTCATTCATTTCGTATAGGCCATCTATGGACCGCGTCATTCCAACCGTCTCCTATTGGCTTTGATGTTTGCCCTGTACGCCCGCATTCGTTCTCGGTGGACTTCCTTCCGTTCCTGGGTCCAAATCTTTCCCGTTTTCAGCTTCGGTTTTTCTTGGAAACCTTTACAAGCTTGATGTTTCCCTTTGAGTGGGACGCACTCCTGAATGTCTCTTGGTGTAATCCCCACTTCTTTCAGATCTTTATCCAGTTCAATGAACCAGGCCCATTTTGTTTTCCTCTCCTAAAAGTAAGTTATGTTGCGGTTGGTCAGTCTCGCTGGGCTCATTCGTTTCACATGCCCAACAAATGGTAACCTTCTCTTCAGGATGACGTTGCTTATCTTCTCCACATGAGTATATAGGTCATGGTTATGCCGTTTTCTGTATTCCCCATTATCTTTGATGGAACCCAATATCTTTCTCAAAATTATTCTTTCTTTGGCCTCCAGTTTCTCGACCAAGCCTTTTTTGTTCATCGTGAGGCATTCAGAAGCATGCAAGACTTCCGGACGGATGACACTGCAGTAATGTTTTAGTTTTGCGTTGAAGGATATTGACCTTTTCATATAGATGTCCTTAGTTAAATGGTAGGCCATTTCCATTTTGCTCAAGCGCGATGAGAATGCTTCTTTCTCTGATAATATCCCTTCTCTGACCCGTCCTGAAAAGAAGACTACATGGCCATTGGCTGAATAAAAAATAATAAAAAATAGGTGTTATAATTTCTCCCTATATTATATTATTATTAGTATTATATTATGGCGTACAACGACGAGACAAAGCCCCTCGGTGCCAGCAACAAAACTCGGGGGCCCTAAAGGGTCCTCGAAAACTACATTATAAGGCTCTAAATCCAACAGTTTGTGAAATATTCCCAGAAAACTAATTTAATTTAATTTAACAAACTAATGAAGGAATGCAAATCGGTAACCATGAGAACATTATCTCATGGGGTGGCATACAACTTTCCATCTATTTCTGTAAGAAGCAATGACACTCCATTTATTACATTTCTGTGAAAGTTTGCAAATGGCTATAAGGTTATCACGGAACTAACGTAGACCGTATAATTCATCAATGCAATTAAGTGGGTGAAGGGGTAACCTAGAATTTTTTCATGCAATTTTCACGTTCGACATATAGTACAGAAGGTCTATTATATCTCCAACCAGCAACATTATTTTCAAAAATTCCTGAATTGAACTAGCATTTTTTGCGGCTTTTAAGAGTTTGGGCAATTTGAGTCTAGAGAACCTGAATTTTCATGCACCACAAGCCTTTATAATTTATGAAAGGGGTCTTCCTGTGTATGGGCACCTAGCACAACGTAGAGGGTCAGTTTTTATGTGACGTGTATTGCGTTTCGTCTACAAGGCTTTCAATTGTATTTCACGTCAGGAAGTACACGTTAGGTGAATTTAGTCTGAGAGCACATTTTAACTAATTTTTTTTTTGTCGACATACGGGTTCATCATAAGGATGATTTTATTTGATACTGTGTGGTAGATATACCCATATTTGGATATCTGGGTAATATGTTGTAGACAATAGAATTGTCTGTCTTTCTGTGTATCTTTATGTACGCCTATACCTCGTGTTCGGATGCTTGGTGCATCTTAAAATTAGGTATGGTAACCATGAGAGTCAATACACCAATCATTTATAAAACTCTTCACCGTACCTTTCATACAGTACAAGGGTGGATATAGAGAAAAACTTCTTAATATATGCTAAAATATGCGAAATATAAAAATTATCCTACAAGGACGACCAAAGCATATGTTGCGCTTCTCAATGCGAGACAGATAATTCGGGAATCTATAAAGGGTCTCCGAAAACTACATTTTAAGGGCCTTAAATTAACAGTGTGTGTGATATTCCCAATAAACTAACTTCGTTCTGATAAACTTGATGGAATGACAAACCGCTAACCATTGCACAGTTCCTCAATTAATAATGCCTGGTGTTAACTACGAACACCGTTCGAAGAACGGGTACTTCTGCTAGTAGCTTAATAAATGAAATTAGTTTTCTGGGTATATCTCAAAAACTGTTGGTTTTAGGACCTTAAAATGTGGTTTTCGGGGCCCGTAGGGCTCCCGAGTTTTGTTTCTCACATTGAGACGCTGAAAATGAGCTTTGTCTCGTCTTTCTACGCCCATTTCAGCATGCATTTTAATGGGGTTGGCCCTCTTTCATGAGAGGTATGGAGAAGAGTTACAACAATGATTACTTTCGTGTCTCTGATGGACATCTGTACCAAATTTTACGTTGATCTACTCAGCCGTTCTCGAGTGATACGCGTGCAAAGTTGTACACAGACAGACAGACAGAAAAAAAAATTGTTTTTGCACGCAACCGTCTTAAACCAGTCTGAAACGCGTTAATAACTTGAACTTCCGTGGAAATTCAGAAAAAACAGACAAACTTTCATTTTTATATATAGTATATAGCCTAGAGATGAAAGTTTGTCTTTTTTTCTGAATTCCTACGGAAATTTGAGTTATTTACGTGTTTCAGACTGTTTTATGATGAATGCGCGCAAACATATTTTTTGGTCTGTCTGTCTGTCTGTCTGTCTGTCTGTCTGTCTGTTTGTTTGACTGTGGACAACTTTGTTCCCTTATAACTTAAGAATGACTGGGTGTATCAACCTAAAATTTGGTACAGATATCCACCAGAGGCACGACACTAATCATTGATGTTACTCTTCTCCTTAGCTCTCATGAAAGGGGGGCCCACCCCTTAAAATACATCCTGAAATAGGCGTAGAAGGACGAGACAAAGCTCATTTTCAGCCCCTCAATGTGAGAGACAAAACTCGGGAAACCACATTTTAAGGCTCTAAAACCAACCGTTTTTGAGATATTCCCAGAAAACTAATTTTATTTAATAAACTAATGATCGAATGCAAGCTGGTAACCATGACAACAGATTCTCAGAGGTCCATCTATTGCTGTAAGACGCAATGCAATTCCATTAATTACATTAGTGTGAAAGTTCGCAAAAAACCGCTGGAAGGTTATCACGGAACCAAATTAAGCTGTAAAATTCATCAATACGTATAATGCGCTTAAGTGGGTCAAGGGGTACTCTAGAATTTTTTCACGCGTTTTACACCTGCGACTGTGGTACGGCAGGTCTATTATATTCCTAACCCTACATTATATTATTATTATTAGTATTATATTATGGCGTACAACGACGAGACAATGCCCCTCGGTGCCAGAACAAAACTCGGGGGCCCTAAAGGGTCCACGAAAACTACATTATAAGGCTCTAAAACCAACAGTTTCTGAAATATTCCAATAAACTAATTTAATTTAATTTAACAAACTAATGAAGGAATGCAAATCGGTAACCATGACAACATTATCTCAAGGGGTGGCATACAACTTTCCATAGATTTCTGTAAGAAGCAATGTCACTCCATTTATTACATTTCTGTGAAAATTTGCAAATGGCTATACGGTTATAAGGAAACAACTTAGACTGTATAATTCATCAATGCAATTAAGGGGGTCATGCAATTTTCACGTGCGACATATCGTATAGAAGGTCTATTATATCTCCAAACAGCAACATTATTTTCAAAAATTCCTGAATTGAAACAGCATTTTTGCGGCTTTTAGGAATTTGGGCCATTTGAGGCTAAATAATCTGAATTTTCATGCACCACAAGCCTTTAAAATTTATGAAAGAGGTCTTCCTGTGTTTGGAGACCTAACACAATGTAGAGGGTCAGTTTTTATGTGACGTGTATTGCGTTTCGTCTACAGTACTAGGCTTTCAATTCTATTTCACGTCAGAAAGTACACGTTAGGTGAATTTAGTTTGAGAGCACATTTTAACTAATCTTATTTTTTTCTTTTTTTTTGTCGACATACGGGTTCATCGTAAGGATTTATTTATTTATTTATCGTATGGCTTTTAGTACCGACAGTAGTGGCTACGCTGGCTAAAGCGCAGCATTAGGTCATGGGGCCAAGCTCTCTGCTGACTCGGTAGATGCGTGGGTTCGAGCCCCACCGTCGGCCGTCCTTGAAATGGTTTTCCGTGGTTTCCCATTTTCAACACCAGGCAAATGCTGGGACGGTACCTTCTGACAGGCCACGGCCGCTTCCTTCCACATCCTTGTCCAGTTTCATTCACCATCATTCATTTCATCTCTCATTAACTCCTCTCATGAGGTTGGCGTCAGGAAGGGCATCCGGCCGTAAAAACCATTGCCACAAAGACTTCCATCGCATCTCATCCCCGACCCCGTTGGAAAAACGGGAATAATAAGGGGTAGACATACATACATACATCGTATGGCTTTTAGTGCCAGGAGTGTCCGAGGACATGTTCGGCTCGCCTGAATCTGTAGCTGCTTCCAGCGGACACCCTAAAGGGTGAGCTACAAGTTCCGTTCAATTTCAAGTAGTTCCAACTTTCGCCACCAGATATCAATGATACCTAGTGGTGAACGTTGGAACTTTGATAGAGCGTTCTGACGAAATCTAACCTAACAAATTTTGCTTTACACAAGTTTAGTCTGTGAAAGGATCTTTTACATGCCACAAATCTATGACATGTGACCGCCGGCTTTACTTCCCCTCCGAAGGAAGGCATACTGGAGGATTTTTGACGCTCTTAAAAAATCCGACGACTTCGGCCAGGTTTGAACCCGCTATCTTGGGCATAGCAGTTCAGCATACTACCGACTACGCCACCGAAGCCGCTATCGTAAGGATGATTTTGTTTGATACTGTGTGGTAGATATACTCATATTTGGATGTCTGGGTGATATGTTGTTGACAATAGAATTGACTGTCTGTATTTCTGTGTATCTTTATGTGTTCGGATGCTTGGTGCATCGTAATATTAGGTATAGTAAACATGAGTCATTACACCAATCATTTACAAAACTCTTCACCGTACTTTTCATACATTAGAAGGGTGGATATAGGAAAAAACTTCTCAAAATACATGCTAATGTAGCCGAAATATAAAAATTATCCTAGAAGGACGACCACAGCATACGTTGGGCTTCTCAATGTGAGACACAAAATTCGCGAGTCTAAAAAAGGGTCTCCGAAAACCACATTTTAAGGCCCTTAAATTAAGAGTGTGTGTGATATTCCCAGAAAACTAACTTCGTTCTGATAAACTTATGAAGGAATGACAAACCGCTAACCATTCCAACAGTAACTCAATTGATAATGTCTGGTGTTAACACCGAACACCGTTCGAAGAACGGGTTCTTCTGCTAGTAAATAAATAAAAAAGATGTTCAGTAAAGAACGTATAGCCTACTTTCTCCTAAATGCATGGGTATTGTTATAGCTCTTTGTCCTTTTCAAGGAGTTTAATTGAATGTTGGTTATAGTAACTTGTTGAAATACAACGTGTTATAGGGATATTAAACATGAATATGAGGTGCCCTTTGCAAGAGCTACCTCTGTATTAAATTGCATTCAATTCGGTTTCACCGTGTTTGAATTGATATGGTGAATCGATTTGCACACATACATGGCTGCTATCTGCAAACTATTGGGCTGATGACCTTGCCGTTTGGTCATAAGATGTTTACCACATAAAGGTATGCTGTCGCAAGATTTAGTAGAGATCAGATGATTAGGGTGGTCGTAATTCGATTTAAGCTTTTAACATTTGGGTGGTCGCCATTACGTTTCCGTCAAGATGGCGGCAGTATAAAACATGACACTGAGGTGGCCTTTGCTAGTGCTACCTCTGAACCAAATTTCGTTCAATTTGGTTTCACCGTGTTTGAATAGATAGGGGGAATCGATTAGCACACAAACATGTCCGCCATCCGCAAATTATTGGGCTGATGACCTTGTAAATTGCTCAATTTTTTTAAATGTGAAAGGGTATAATTTTGGAAAAATTGGTAGAGATCAGATGACTCGTTTTGGTCGTAATTTGATTTAAGCTTTCAACATTTGGGTGGTCGCCATTACGTTTTGGTCAAGATGGCGGCGATATAATACATGACGCTGAGGTGGCCTTTGCTAGTCCTACCTCTGTACCAAATTTCGTTCAATTCGCATTCACCGTGTTCGGATCACACACACACAGAGACACACAGACACACAATTTTTCGCCCCGTGTTGAACTCAAAGCCTACTTTCATTTTTTGCAAAAATCGAAAGTAGGCTAAAAATGCTCTTGTCCTAAATTTTAAACATCATCTAAAGCAGGGGCATCCAGTCATTGCGCTCTGAGAGCTCGGTCGCGCTCGGGGAGCACTGGGCAGTCAGACTAGCGCTCCTTCCCCTACCACCACTACACTGTGGCAGCTAGGAGACATGAGACAAACTGACGATGCTCGGACCGCGCTGACTAGATACTTACGTACAGTCGTGTGGCTGACGCCCTTTGTGGGATTGTTGACATATTGATAGGGCCGTTTTACCATGAACATTTACCGCATATAATGGTACTCCGACGTATGGAATGTGCAGAAACGAACGCAACTGTTAAATAAAGAACATTGTGGCTTATTCCAAACTGAAATGTGTACATATTAACAGAGAGGAAAATTTAACAACATTTTACCAATATGAGCAGATAGTACTGTGCCCAACTCTAGGAATGGGTATTCCAAGTTTCAGACACCTAGATATCAAGGGAAAGGCTGTAGCCGCTTTGGAAAGTTCAGATATTTGAATATCGCGCTACATTGCTTCTCGAAGCATTTCGAAGGATTTTACCGATAGTTGGATGGCAAGTGACGTAGCGAGTCATAGCAGAGGTGGAGGCTATTTATTGATTAAATAGTTAACTATGGAGCAGAGACTTGAGACTGGGATCAGATTACTGGCACGGCCAAATGAAAGAGAACGCAATTGGTATCAAGTAAATCGGACCAGGGATTCAAGAGATATGAGAATTTCTAGATATCAGGCGATGACGCGTGACCCTGACCGTTTTGAATAAAAGCCAGCTGGAGGAGGCATGGTTAGCTCACTTCATCACAAGCACTTGCAGAGCAAGTTGCGTCTACGCTGAGCCAAGGCACATGGTTGCCGCATCTACGCAGAAGTTCTGTTCAAATCGTGATAGTCACGAGAAGTGCTGCGCAAACGAGTTGGAACTTAGTAAGTTTCTGGTGAGGAGAATCACTGAGGTGATTGTTTTTCTACAGACATTGGTGGAAATATTTATATTTCCAAAAGGACATATGCTAGACTCTGTCTAGAAAATAGTATTTTGTCACAGTCCATTAGTAACTTAATACTAGGATGTTTAAATCCATTTCAAGTCAGTTTTCATATTTTGTAACTAGTTGACCACTTCGATCTGTCAGTACACTGAAGACTAGTCTATAACGGTGGCGTTCATTAGTCTACGCAAGGGAAACTGCAAGTTGTCTAGCGCATGGCAGATGGTGATATACAAACCATGCCCAGGGAACGATCTTCAGAACAGCCGTTAATTGCTTAGACTGTCAATGTTTTTCTTGTACTGATGAGATTACAGTGAGTTATGTTACAACTGACACATTCAAGAAGAGATCACTTAGATCTGACCCTATTTCAACAAACTGTTATGGCTTTGATAGAAGCTCACATTAAAATGGAACCACAGTTTATTCAAACGTCGAAAGATACTACCACTATGTCTGACTAGACGATTTGTGGGTCTACAATGGCGGCCGATACAAGGATTATACGTGCTTGTCCGATAGGGCATGTCTACGGATAAATCTGGTATAGACCAGGTTTACTACACTTCAAGACCATCAAGAAATGTAAGCCACATTTGAATTATATTATGCCTAGCTAATTGGAACAACCTATTTTTCTGCAGATGACCAACACATTTTTTTCGTCGTATTTAAAGCTTGTAATGATTTACGCAAGACTTATTCTGAGCATTTTCAGCACTCAGAACAGTTTAGGATCGATGACCGAGCATAACGAGCATTTATTTGAATTTTTCATATTTTTGGGAAATCACGGTAATCAGCCGATGTAACTGTAAAAGTTAAATTTATTTTTGTTGAGGAATGGATATTTTTTCCATATTCGAAGGTTCGAACATGTGGATTCTCACATAATGAGGTGATAATTAAACATATTTGAAATGATATAAATAATAATAATAATAATAATAATAATCCACTAATAATAATAATAATAATAATTTTTATTATTTTTTCTAAATAATTCTTGGATATTATATTTTATAATAATCATATGTATTGAAAGAGAGCCTATGAAGTAGTTTAATCATTTCTAGTCTGGAACAGGAGATTTTCCGAAGGAGAGTGGTTAGCGCAAGCCCGCATTCAACCAACCTGTCAGTTCTGGTTGAACAGTTGATATTTGCTATGAGCAAAGTATATGTTTCAGATAACACGGAGAGGCATGAAACGGGAAGCAATTGATATTTGTATAAAATAGGATATTTTGGTATTTATATAAAATCTTGACGTAAATACACTCGAAAGTGAAATAAAGCTTTTCATAAGTATGGTAAATTCACGGGTTGAACTGAATGGTAAAATAAAATAAACTTGTAAGTTTATTAATCTTCCAGTGTTGATAACAAGCAGAGGCTTGATTTATTTTATAAATTTTGGGAAGATAATTTATGTGTGTGGAGTAGTTGAAATGCCATTCCCAGGTGCGCATGTTTAAGTCGCAGGAATGAAGGTTTTTTCGAGCATCAATCAAATAGCAGGTTCGATGGCTCAGGTTTATAGTAGGAGTATTGGAGCCACACATTTCGTCGTATGAATAACCCGAAGGTTATTTCTTTGAAACCATCAGTTCTTATTTCAACCTCGTTTACGAATTCCATTTAGACTTTGATTTTGCTAGAACCCGGTTTTGTCATGATTGTAGTTTATTCTTCTTCAGAGGAAGACCTTTGCCGTTATTTTTGTAATATTGTGTTCTTACACAAATAGTAGAATGGGCCACTGCCAATTAAAAATAATTCTTTAACCACGAATAATTTGAAGGATATTTTCAATCCTAGTGCCATGAACTAAATGAATTCATTATAAAGCTACAATTCTAATTTCCGCATTCTGTCGAAGAATTGCAAGTTGTGAAAGTTACTAGAAATGGCCATGAATATAAATATTTTTTTCATAATGATTCCAAGTGGAAAATCAAATAGTTGAATGGTTCAACCATTTGTTGATCAAGTTAATGATTCAGAAATCATGTATTTTGTTTGGAACTTGAAGTTCATAATCGAGTCACTTCTCGAATGTTTAATATCAGAAGAACAATTAATTGTTGTTGTGCTTCGCACAGTTCTTCGATGCTATGCTCAATGGTCAAATACTTTTCAAATGTTATTAATATGTGTTCATAATTTGTGTTGCTTCTATGATGATAATATTTTCGACGAGATTTTTTTTGAAACTGGAAAACAAGTGAAAGTTTAAGAAATTCTATAAACATTTATTCTACGAGTGTTAATATCATGTAAATAGTCAAACAGTGATCTACGTTATTTCCAGTATGGACAATTCATTTTGAACTGGAATTAAATGTTAATAATTTTGGAACACAGTCCACAGGACTATCAATCGGACTTGTGTTTCCAAAGAGATTGTCAAATGTGTTTGGAAGATTTCTGTATATTGTGTGTAAATAAGAGTGTGGATCGCCACACGTGGAGTGATGCTGCTTTGAGCATCCTTGCAGTCAGATTTTAACTTTTAAAATAAACTGAGATAATTTTACCAGATGTGTTTCACCCAATTAAATCTCCTTCTATCCTTATTGTTGCATTGAGCCAAAAATCAGTAAAGCATTTTTATAAATTTGATGTCGTTTTTGCGATTTGCTTTAACTCATCTGGCGCTCCGGGATATTTTGACTCTCGTGCTGACTGATTATTGGTAAAATGCATATGTGGTCGTGCGGACTCCGGTCTAAACGGGCACAGTACAGACCGAGTGACTTTGGCTCCGCCGTTTTTACAAGCTTTTAGTTTTGGAGGAAACAATCGTCTCCCAATTGGGTACAATATTTCTGGACAAAGCTATTCGTAAACAATTGAGCAAGTTTCTATCACACATCGTTGCACGATGTTTACTTATAGTAAACTAAACAACCGAAAGGAAACGCTCACAAATGTACGTTGAGCCGAACATTGACAGAACTTTACATGCATGTTTATTCTCGTGGAAAGCCACTGTAAAATTCTTCTAAATTTCATGACATTAGAAAGCGGTTTTTAAGGCGAACATTGCACTGCAGTTCTAACAGCTCTAATTGAAATAGATCTGGAACACTGTCTGCACTAAGAGAAAATGGTTGAACAAATACATCTAATACCACTTGGAGTTCTGATAATTCTGAAAATCGCTTGTCAAACTCTTCTTGTAATTGGCGAATGACCTGCAAGTACTCATCAAAGTCGACGCCATCTTTCACTGTTTCAAGCGATGAAAAAAGTCCTGTGTTCCTTGCACAGCAGACCACACTCTCAGCCAGCGAAGTTCCTCCCACCACTACCTTCCACCAAAGCGCTCGGAGCACAGGCTTAGAGCGCGACCGGAGCGCTGTGTGGATGGCCCTGATCGAAAGGCTAAGCCTTGTCGCTGAAACCACATTTGACTCTCACTTGCTGTACGGTTTAAAGTCTGCATACTGTTTAAATTGAAGTCCATGCATCACAGGATCCAGATGAGCCTTCCACGGTCTTCCTCTTCCTTTGTTCCCCAGAACTTTTCCTTCCAGCATGGGGGTCAGAAACTCATGACGTAGGGTGTGGTCAACAAATTTTGCTTTCCTTCTTTCTATAGTAATGATCAATTTTCTTGATTAGTCTACCTGTAATCATTGAACAAAAATTCAACTAGTTTTGTTGAATATTGTTTTCTTTTTTCGAAACCCTTCCCAATTTGATTAAGGACACATTATAGACTATATTTAGTCAAAAAGTAACTTTTATAGATTTCGAAGCATCCATCCGAAAATCAGCGTAACTCAACTTAAGTGATGACCTCTCATTCAAACCAATTTTCTTATCTCGTGTCTACTAATGAGTTAATCGTTCCTTTGGTTAGCTGATTAATCGATTGAACGGTTTGTCGTTTATTCCAGTAATCTTTTTCGATTAATTTCAATTAGTTCGATTAATCGATTATAAATCGATTAATCGAACATCGCTTATTACCAGCTCGAATAAACACACAGGAATGAAGACAAAGATGTTCCAAACTCTTAAAATTAATTAACTCTTTATAGATCAGTGATTGTATATTAACCACCTACCTTAAGCAAAATTATATTGTGAAAGATGCTGATGGTGGAATCTTTCAGCCATACATCAATGAATTATTATTATTATTACTATTATTATTATCTGCGAATGGACCCAGATGGATCACGCAGTACTTTTATGATTCACCTTTCACCTTTCTGATCTTCCATATAGTTCTCATTCTCTCTCCGTGGTCCATCTTCCTTTCCTCAGTCCACTTGGTTCCTGATCTCTTTGGAGTGTCATTCTCTGGTGTTACTATCCATCCATTTACCCTACATCGGAATATGTTCTTGTCAAAGACTTCCCCTGTTCTTACTTGGGCCTTCTCTAAATCCTGTTTGACTTGCTGAATCCACGGTATATTCTTCATTTTTTCTGCGTAGGTTATGGTCTTGTGTGTAAGCCTAGTCGGCGGAAGTCTTTGAACATGTCCATAAAATTTCAATCTTCGCTTTCTGATGTCCGCTGCAAGGTTAGATAATTTCTCACTTGATTTACGAGATTTCAACCTGTATCCATCTTCTGTTCTTTCTGGGCCATGAATTTTCCTCAAGATCTTTCGTTCTTCCTTTAGGATATTTTCCAAGTCACCCTTCCTATTAAGTATATTATTACTATTAATATTATTATTATTATTATTATTATTAATGCTTCGTTACGGCCAACTTAGGACCACGTCATGCCAACTGTTTCTTCTGCATTTTAATGATGGCCCAGTACTCTTCCATTCGCAATCGATGTTGCACCTTTCTCTCCGTCGTCCACGCCTTCTCCGTTTTTAGTTTTGGCTTAGGTTGGTAACTCCTATGTTTTTGAAGTTTTTCCCTGAGTGGGCCACGCTCCTGGATATCTTCAGATGTTATCCCAATCTCCAACAGATCTTTCTCTACTCCACTGAACCATTCCCTCTTTGTCTTTTTCTCATGGAGAAAAGCAAAAATTCGGTTGGATAGCCGTATTGATTTCATTCGGGTTAAATGTCCATAGAGAGAATTCCTCCTTTTCCTCATCACGTCAGTTATTTTGTCTACGAGTGTGTACAACTCATGGTTGGGACGTCTTCGGAACTCGTCGTGTTCTTTGACTGGACCCAGGATTTTCCTCAAAATCTTCCTTTCCTTGGTCTTTTTTATTCATGGCGAGACATTCCGCTGCATACGTAGCTTCTGGCTGGATAACCGTGCAGTAGAACTTTAGTTTTGCATTCAGGGATATAGATCCTTTGATGAACACATTCTTAGTTAGATTATTATTATTATTTTAATTTTATTAATATTTCGAAAGTGTTAATATTTTTGAAAACCAAATACTTTGCCTAAGTTGCTTGATAAAATTACATTTTAAATTATAACATTTAAAATGAAAGAGTGTAAAATTCAATATGATAGTAAAAGGTAGAATTAAAAATAAATAAATAAATAAATCTCTCGCACTGAACTACAAATTGGATAAAATTAGAAGTAGTAGAAAGAAGAATTATACGCAAAATACTCGGTCCTTTAAAAGCTGCAGAATTCTGGAAATTATGAAGTAATGATGAAATACGGTATATCGAAAAATAGAAAACACATCAGAAACAATACAGAAGAGGAGATTGCAATATTTTGGACATTTGTACAGGATGGATGACAGTAGGTTAACCAAGCAGATCTTCACATTCCTGTGGAACAAGAGGTCAACAACAACCTGGGTACAAGAAGTGAAAATGGAATTGAAAGGAAATAATATCCGAGATGAAGATACACCACAGAGAGATGTGTTTAGGCAAAAAGTGCTAAAAATCGAAGGATTCCAAGGGAGGAAGGGAAAGAAATGCGGCTCGAAATGGTCCGAAGAAAGGAAGGGAGAACATAGTGAGTTGATGAAGGATTACTGGAGGAAGAAGAAGGAACAGCAAAGGACAAAGCATTGAAATTGGCTCGTGGTCCCTAGATGACCGAAACGAAAATAATAATAAATATACTCGTAAAAATTAAAAATAAATTAGCTAAAAAATATTAAAATTATAATAATTTGCGATTATAAAAATATCAAAATGAATATGAACATTAAGATGTAGTAGAAAACAAAACAAAAACAAAATTATAGATACGCTGAAATAATTAAAATTTAACACAAATAAATAGAAATAAATTATCTTTATTCATATTAATATTAATTAACAATTTCAACTACATCATGGGGTTAAAGGCCACATCCAAATGGGTAGATGAGGTAAAAAGGGATGCGGCAGAAGTTGGTATCACATTACAGATGGTCCACAATAGAAGAGGGTTTAGAAGAAGAGTAGACAGTAGACAGTAAAAGAATTTCAGGAGAAACCAACAATTAGGAGGCCCAAATGGATCATTTCCGATGAGGAGATAAAGAAAAGAAGCGAACGTATGAAGAGGTCTTGTGAGGAGAAAAGAAGAAAAGCCAAAATGTCGTAAGTTATTTGCGATCCATAGTTGGCCAAATTCGAAAATAATAAAAAGTCTGCCCTATGAAAGGTTAACGAGAACTGAAGTCCCGTAGCTGTTCTCCACGCGAGAGCTTTCCTACTCTGCTCCCCTGAAGATCTGGTATCATCCTGCGCTGACACCCAGTGTCGCGAGGACGAGAAGGAGGGGAGAATAAAGTCAATATATGCTAATTGAAGGGGTGTCTATTAATAACAGTAAAGTGGTGGGCGGACCGCACTCAATCCACCGTGTTGAATCTTTCCACGTACCGGTAGTTATTTGCATATTAATGCATATACTGGTGTTAAAGCTTAATCAACCGGTGTATACTCAATACGTTAAAACGCGAGACCATCATCTGTCTATTTTCAGACTTATAAGATCAGGGGTTTCGAATCCTACCACAGTTCATTCTTAAAAGGAATTGCATAGTTTACATATTTTAAACTCAACCAGCAAAAAGATCATGGGTACGTAGCAAAGATTATAAACAAAAAAGGAAAGGAAGCTTGTAGTTTAACGTGACCGTTAATCTTGAGATCATGAGCCATGGGACCTCCTTTTAACGTGGAATCCGAACCACAGGACATGGCATTTCACATCGAAAATCTCACATGCATTGACCGGGAATCGAACCCGGTCCACCTTGGTGAGAGGCCTACAGCTTGACCGCTGCGCAACCACGCCCCTAGATTATAAACAGTAGGTTGGCTTAGGCCAGGAGAGAATTTCTACAGATAAAGAATCTGTGTATATCTAATATAGGTATGTGGAAGTCATATTTGAAAGCCTTTGTCTGAAGCGTTGCGCTCTATGGAAGTGAATCTTGAAGATCAGATGGGCTGGCTGCATGGCTCAGTGGTAACGTTCTCACCTGTTGTGCCCAAGGGTGCAGGATCGAATCCTGGTGCAGTGAGCTGGCATTTGAGGGTTCGGAAATGCGAGGGAGCCGTGTCAGTAGATTTACTGGCATATTAGATCCTCTTCGGGGCAACATTTTGGCACCCACAGCTTCTCTAAAAGCCACAGTAGTTACAAGGGACGTAAAACCAATAACATTATTTGTGATTCTTTTTTATATTATTTTTAATTTAGCGTCTGGCTTTTAGTGCCTGGAGTGTCCGAGGACATGTTCGGCTCGCCAGAGTTAGTAGCTTCTTTTATGTGGACACTAATGGGGTGAGCTACAAGTACCGTCACGTGTGGAGTGTTGTCTGGGGAGGAAAGTGTGAATGTAAGGAGTAGGAATTGGAAGGTAGCGGCTGTGGCCTATAGTTAGGGACCAACCCCGGCATTTGCATGGAAGGAAGATGAGAAACCACAGAAATCCATCTTCAAGGTTGCCGGCGGGGGGATTCGAACCTCCTCGCCTCCCGGATGTGAGCGACTGCCTGCAGCCACGCCGTAACAACCACGGCTAACTCACCCGGTTATTATTTAAGATATGGGTAGATAGAGTAACACATAAAGTGGTATTAATACGAGGGTGAGAGGAGGGATGTTTGTAGCGACTGCTAATGAAGATGGCCTAAGAGTTAGGTTAGGCCACGGTCACATCCTTCCAACTACTTGTCGAAGTGCATCCGTCTTCTCTAACTCCGGCGTTTTCAATCACCCACCACATAGAAATAAGGGAAAAATATACAACCATGTGAGACATTCCACCTACGAGATACTGAGCTTTTTAAACCTCGTTTTATCGCCCCCTTCTTTAATAATAATAATAATAATAATAATAATAATAGGATCAAGAAAACCTACAAATTCAAGTACTTGGGTGAATGGTTGGAACTTAATCCCTCCGAAGGAACAGCATTAGCAACTCGAGTAAATAAGCTAGAACTGTCATACCGACTGACAAAGAACTTCTACAATAAGAAGTGTCTCTCCCGTAACACCAAAATGAAGCACTATCAAACGGTCATCCGCCCTGAAGCTTTATATGCCTCTGAATGCCTCATATTAAACCGGAATGTACCCAAGGACAAACTAGAAATCCAAGAGAGGAAGATAATGAGGAAGATATTGGGACCAATCAAGGAAGGGAGTAAATATATTAGACGGCCCAACCAGGAGCTCTATAGTTACTCTGAAAGAATTACAGACGTGGCCATGAAGAGACGTCTAACATTTTATGGACACGTCTCCAGGATGCATCCAACCAGGCTGACCAACCAGCTACTCACATACTGGCAAAGAAGGAAGACCAAGTCACCATGGCTGATAGAAGTGCACAAAGATCTGCTGGAACTGGGAGTTACGGAAAAGGACATAAAAGATCGAACGTCTCTCAGGAGAATATTAAAGCAAATCAAGTTCCAGGAAAAAACCTCAAGGAAGAAGACAGGTGCCCTCTGGACAAAGGAGAGAAAAGAACAACACAGCCAGAGGATGCGTGACTACTGGGCAAACATCAAGGCCCACTCCAAGCAAAATAGTTGAATATCTTGGTCCGCAGTTGGCCTAGACGGAACAAGAATAATAATAATAATAATAATAATAATAATAATAATAATAATTGACACGGTGGTGGCCAGGGTGGATGTTTTCTGAGAGGTCCGCATCGCTTCCACAGCAAAATCACCTCCAGATGACATGCCCCAACAGACAAACACCAACAGGAGGAAGGAAGGTGGAGAAGAGGGCAACGCACAGGCTCGTCTACAGACACATCCGATAACTAACAGAATTGTCGCCGACAAAAAAAAAAAAAAAAACACAACAGTTGCTTAAAAATTTAAAATAAAATTTAATTATCAGATGGATGAAAGAAAAAAAAAGAAAAATTTAACAATTTTTTTTTTTAAGGAAGAAACTCCATGGCCAAGGCACCCTCTGAAGATGCACGTGGCTTAAGGCCAAAATAAGACAATTATCTTAGAAAACTACATAAGGCTTTACTTGCTTGCTTGCTGAACCGAAACGAAAACATTAAATTTAAAAAAAATTAATTAAGCCCAAAGGAAGAAAATCAGTAGACAGGCATTATTAAATGAGAAAGGGCTTGATAATGTACTAGAACGCAATACCGATCCGACATGCAGAGATCCAGGCCACGACACAAAACGAAAAATTTTAAAATTAAATTAATAAAATAAAATATGATTAATTAAGAAATTAAGAAATCCACAACATTCGTGACTGAGAAAAAACACAGGAACATTCACCAAAAACACAAGGTTAAACCAACAAGGTTACCAAAAAACAAATTAAGTTAACACTACAACACGTTTGAGTTTCCCGCTCGACGCCAAGAGACTACACTCTCAAGACCAGAATGCACTCGGGCCAAACAAACAACAAACATGGCCACCAAATAGATGACCGCATGTCCGATCGAATTACGGCAAACAATTAGCATAATTTAATTTTAAAATCACCAGAAAGAAATAAAAAGGAGGAAGGAATTACGCCATTACGCTATTGACATGAGACATATTAGCCTGCACGGATCGTAAAATAAATTAATAATAGGGCAATTCCAAGGACTGCCAAAAACTAAATAAATAAATATTGTTACGTGCCACCCCCTAGTGGCACCTTTGTTAACTGGATTACGGTGGGTAGGAAGCACAACACCAATTACTGCTTAAAGAAATAATTAACTTTATTGCGGCCAGAAGGATACAGCACTCTTCAGTAAATACAAGCAATTATTACCTTGCTCCAGTTTCCTTACGGCGAGAACACTTCCCCTTTCACTAGTCAACAGACCACAGTTAATCCTCTTCGCTAATGAGTCCGGTCCCGTACGCTAGCTGGAAATAGCTGCACCCAGCCTGTCACCGTACTACACACTGTTTCACAATGTAGCACAATCACTTCTGTCGCACTGGAAATAAACACACTCGCTCAAGACACAGTTCCTCTGTAGGAGTCTCACTTCCCCGCTCCACTAGGGGTTTCGCAAGTCACCACACATCTGTCGCTCAGGATAATCGCTCACACTAGCTCGTAAAACACAACAACCACTGCTTGACAGGTCGCACTTATATAGCAGGCCGGTGACTCAATAAATGCTTCTAGATCCATCCAGGGTTCACGGCTTCTCGAGGTTTCCATCGCTGGTCCAGTCACGAATATTCTGGACTATCCCTTTGTACTAGTAGCCCTGTTGCATAAGGCGCACGCAATACAGGAGACAGGGCACAGCCCAGCCCTGGGGCAGTTGTGACTCATGCGGCGAGCGATGACACAAACTCACAGCCGTAACACCACCCCCTTCCTAAAAAGGCTGATCGTCCCGATCAATCATTGGTCCGTCTGTGTCCCTCCGTAGGCTGCCAGGCGATCTCGATGCACGATCTTCATCTTCGCCCTCGGGCTCCGCTGGATCCTGTAGACGACATCGTTGATCCGTTTCACGACTCGGTACGGGCCCTCCCAGGACTTCTGCAGTTTGGGTGACAGGCCTTTCTTCCGTAATGGGTTGAAGAGCCAGACCAAGTCGTCCTCGTGGAATCCTCCGGCATCCGTCTGCTGGTCGTATCGGGTCTTCATTCGGTCGGTCTCGATCCGCAGTTTCCTCCTCGCGATCGCGTGCACTTCCTCCAGTTGGTCGACCAGTTCTTGACAATACTGGCTTACCGGGATCGGATCATTCCCAGGTCGGCCGAAGGCAAGATCGACAGGTAGACGGAGCTCCCTCCCAAACATGGCCCGGGCTGGTGTGCACCCGGTGGCTTCATGCACGGCGGCGCGGTAGGCCAGGAGAAATAGTGGGCGATGCTTGTCCCAATCCCTCTGGTGCTCGCTGACAACTATTCGGAGATGGTTCTCGATGGTGCGATTGAATCGCTCTACCATCCCGTCGGACTGAGGGTGTAGCGGCGTTGTCCCTGTCTTCCGGATTCCCAGCAGCTGGCATAGGTTCTGGAACACCTGCGACTCGAAGTTCCTCCCTTGGTCAGAGTGCAGCTCCAGGGGTACTCCGTACCGGCTGACGAATTCCTTCACCAGGGTCTCTGCGATCGTCGCGGCTTCTTGGTTAGGGAGCGCATACGCCTCCGGCCATTTGGTAAAGTAGTCGCTGACGACTAATATGTAGCGGTTCCCTGCCGCGCTTAACGGGAATGGCCCAGCAAAATCGATGGCCACTCTCTCCATGGGGCCGCCCACGTTGTAGGTCTTCAGTGGACCCCGTCGTCTTCGTCCTGGGCCCTTGCTGGCCGCGCAATCGTGGCACCTCGCGCAGTGGTTCTCCACGTCTGTTCGGCATCCGATCCAGTAGAACCGCTCTCTCAGCTTCTCCAGGGTCTTCTTTATCCCTAGGTGTCCACCAGATGATCCTCCATGAACTTCCTTCAGGACTTCCTCCGTCATAGCCTTTGGAACGACGACTTGTTCCCGATATGTCTTCCCGTCGGTGATCTCCTAGGCGCGGCAGATGAGGCCATCCCTTACAATCCGCGAGTCCCACTGCGCCCAGTAGGACTTAAACTTTGGGCTGCAGTCACTCACAATGTTCCACCCGGGTCTGGGGACACAGGCCCCCTTCCATTCGGCTATCAGTCCCAGGTCATCATCTTCTGCTTGTGCCCGCGTGAAAGATTCGCGGCTCCAGCTCCCTTGAAGTTCCACGGTAGTCCTTCGGCACAGTATCCCGGTGTTCTCCTCCCTTCGGGTACAGAAGGTGCAGTCTTCGGGGCACGGTCTCCGTGACAGGGCGTCGGCGTTAGAATGCAGCTGGCCTTTCCTGTGCTGAATCTCAAAGTTGTACTGTTGAAGCTTCTCTAACCACCGCGCGAGTTGACCCTCGGGCTGCTTGAAGTTCAGGAGCCACCGCAGGGATGCATGGTCGGTCCTGATGAGAAATTCTTGCCCGTACAGGTACTTGTGGAAGTGTTCAATGGTCTTCACGATGGCGAGCAACTCCTTCCTGGTGACGCAGTAGTTCCTTTCTGGCTTTGACAAGGCCTTCCTAAAGTAGGCCACTACTCTCTCCTCGCCGTCCACTACTTGCGACAGGATTCCCCCTATGCCAAAATCTCTGGCATCGGTATCGACGATGAACCTTGTTCCAGGTCTGGGGTAGGCCAGAATAGGCGCGGTGCACAGAGCCTGCTTGAGTTGTTCGAAGGCACTGTGGCATTCTGCTGTCCACGTGAGGAGTTGGTCCTTCTCAGTCAGTCGATGTAAAGGTTTGGCGATGTCGTCGAATCCTTTCACGAAGCGACGGTAATAAGTGCAGAGTCCCAGGAAGCTTCGTAGTTGGGACTTGTCCTTCGGAACTGGCCACTCCCTCACAGCTGCGGTCTTCTCTGGGTCGGTGCGCACCCCTTCTTCGGAGACGATATTCCCAAGGTACTGGACCCGCTTCTGGAAGAGCTGACACTTCTTGGGGCTCAACTTGAGCTGGGCAGCCCGTAGCTTCAACAAGATTTCCTTCAGGTTGCTGTACTGCTCCTCGAAGCTTCTCCCCAGAACGATGACGTCGTCTAGGTAGACCAGGCAGGTCTTCCAGTGTAGTCCCCTCAGAATGGACTCCATTAGCCTTTCGAAGGTCGCAGGGGCGTTGCACAGGCCGAATGGCATGACGGTGAACTGCCAGAGCCCGCTGCCCACAGAGAACGCAGTTTTCTCGCGGTCCTTAGGGTGGACCTCCACCTGCCAGTAGCCACTCTTCAAATCCAAGGTGGATAACCATCTCGACCCTGATATGGTGTCCAGGGTGTCGTCGATCCGGGGTAGAGGGTAGCTGTCTTTCTTCGTGACGTCATTCACCCGCCTGTAATCCACGCAGAACTTGGTGGAACCGTCCTTCTTCACTAGCACGACCGGAGAACTCCAAGGACTATGTGATGGCTCGATCACCCCTTGCTCCTTCATCTCTTCTACCATCCGATCGACTTCGGCTTGCTTGGCGAGCGGGACACGTCGGAATGGGGCCCTAATCGGTGCGCTGTCCCCAACGTCGATTCTGTGCTGGACCAAGCTTGTCCTGCCGAAGTCTTTGCTCCCCACGGAGAAGACGTCCTGGAATTGGCGTAGCAGGTCCTGAAGTTGGCGTGATTGTTCCTCGTCTAAATGGTCCTGCGATCCTTGGTACAGCTTCTGTAGTTCTTCTGGCAGTGTGCGTCTTCTTCGGTTGTCCGTCTGCAGGTTTCCGTCCGTCATATCTGTGATGCGGGCAATACAGGTAACGGGCTCGCAGACTCCTAGGTTGGTGTCCCGGTGAACCGTAATGTCGTAGTCGTTCAGGTTGGACAGGCGGACGTACGGCCGAGACGTCGTGTTGATGAGAGTCTTGGCAACTAGCAATCCTTTTGTCTGGATGTCCTCATTTTGGCTCGATGACAGCCACCACTCCCTCAGCAGTTCCGTCGATAATTACGGCAGCGCTGACCTCCGTCCTGGCGGGAACGATGACGTCTTCTCTCAGCCTTACTCGTCGTGCGGTGATGGACTCGTGCGCAGGTTGCAAAGCAAATTCCTCACCTCCGAAGTGCAGAGTGTTGGTACTCAGATCCAAGATGATGTTCTGGTCCAGGAAGTCCAGTCCGATGATCACTTCATTTGATACGCCAGCCACAAGCACTGGATGCTTTATCGCCCGTCGACCAATGACGAACTCCAGTGATGCTTCGCCATGTACCGGTGCGGTCTCTCCGGTCGCGGTTATTAGCTGGATGTTCCTTTGTGTGGGTTGAACTCTCCACTTCGGGATCACGGTGGGACTGACGATGGTCCTCGATGCTCCCGTGTCGATTAGCATGGGCCAGCTCTCTCCGTTGACGACTCCGTCGACCATCAGGCTGCTATTATCCCTCCGTAACTGTGTCACACGAACTTGGACTGCCGGGGCTCGACGACTGTCACAAGCCAACCTTTGCCCCCCTAGGCTGGCTGATACTTGATTTACTGGGCCGCGCGGTTTTTCTACGACTGACTGTCCCGACGGAAACCCTTGGCGGCGGCGATCACCGCTGTCCTTGCTCAGGTGGCCTCTCTTACGGCAGGTCCAGCAGGTCGGTAGTCCTCTTCCGGGCCGCCTCTCCGGATGTCTTTCGGCTACGTTTTTGTTGGTGGTACTGCGATTCTTGAAGAAACGGCTTAGCGCCTCCATCAATTCGTCGGCCAGGGGCTTGGTCTCGTTGGTTTTTACTGGTTCGTCGACGTCCACATGACGCACCCGCGCGTGCATTCTGGATGCCTGTTTTGCCGTCTAGAACTCAAGTGCGTGGCTCAGCGCATCTGTCAGGGTCTTATTGCGCGCAAGTCGCAGCGCCTGTTGAGTGTCCGAGTCCCGTAGCCCGTCGGTGAAAGTCTGCGTCGCTATCTGCTCCAGAATGTCGGCCGGCGCTGTTGGGTAGGCGAGCCATACGAGGCGTGCAATGTCCATGTCAAACTCCTGCAGGGTTTCCGCGTTCTTCTATACCCGGGTCCGGAGCTGCATCAGGTAGGCCTGCTGAAGATGGCTATCTCCATATCGGGACTCCATATGGGCGATCAGTGAAGCGTAGTCCTGGGATCCAGTCGGGATGGCCTGAAGGACGTTAAGGGCGTCCCCTCTCAGCGCTACAATGAGAGCTGTAGCCTTTTCCGTGTTGTTCCAGTTGTTTATTGAACAGGCTGCCTCGAACTGACGTAAATAGGTGCTCCACGGGACCTTTCCGTCGAAGGTTGGGGGCGTCATTCTGCTCTGTCCCGTTCCTGATATTCCCGGTGTACCTGTGGGCGGGCGTTGGCGCAGCTCGGAAACTTCCTCTTGTAGAGCGTTGAATTTCTCCTCCACCCCCGTCAGTGGGCGTTGGCGCAGCTCGGCAACTTCCTTTTGTAAGGCGTTGAATTTCTCCTCCACCCCCATCAGCGGGCGTTGGCACAGCTCGGCAACTTCCACTTGTAAGGCGTTGAATTTCTCCTCCACCCCCATCAGCGGTCGTTGGCACAGCTCGGCAACTTCCACTTGCAAGGCGTTGAATTTCTCCTCCACCCCCGTCAGTGGGCGTTGGCGCAGCTCGGCAACTTCCTTTTGTAAGACGTTGAATTTCTCCTCCACCCCCATCAGCGGGCATTGGCGCAGCTCGGCAACTTCCACTTGTAAGGCGTCGAACTTCTTTTCCACTGCCGTGACTTCCTCACGCAGACCCAGTTCTAATTTCTTCAGGTCCTGTGTCAACTTATTCTGACCGTCTTCCGTCTTCTTCTGGCCGTCCTCTATCCTCTTCAGGTCCTCCGCTAACTTATTTTGACCGTCTTCCATCTTCTTCTGGCCGTCATCTAATTTGGCAGTTTGCTCCTTGGTTAAATTCTTATGGCCGTCCTCCATCTTGGTTTCCATGCCATTTAACTTTTCTAGCAATGCTGCCAATTTCTCCTCCATTTTAGTTGTTTGTCTTGTAAAGGGCATGCACTCACAGGAAAATTAGAGAAAATGACCTGCTCGGGTTTTGAAACCAGGACCGTCAGGTGTTGTGCTTGAGTTCGTAATCCCGCTTCTGACACCAGTTGTTACGTGCCACCCCCTAGTGGCACCTTTGTTAACTGGATTACGGTGGGTAGGAAGCACAACACCAATTACTGCTTAAAGAAATAATTAACTTTATTGCGGCCAGAAGGATACAGCACTCTTCAGTAAATACAAGCAATTATTACCTTGCTCCAGTTTCCTTACGGCGAGAACACTTCCCCTTTCACTAGTCAACAGACCACAGTTAATCCTCTTCGCTAATGAGTCCGGTCCCGTACGCTAGCTGGAAATAGCTGCACCCAGCCTGTCACCGTACTACACACTGTTTCACAATGTAGCACAATCACTTCTGTCACACTGGAAATAAACACACTCGCTCAAGACACAGTTCCTCTGTAGGAGTCTCACTTCCCCGCTCCACTAGGGGTTTCGCAAGTCACCACACATCTGTCGCTCAGGATAATCGCTCACACTAGCTCGTAAAACACAACAACCACTGCTTGACAGGTCGCACTTATATAGCAGGCCGGTGACTCAATAAATGCTTCTAGATCCATCCAGGGTTCACGGCTTCTCGAGGTTTCCATCGCTGGTCCAGTCACGAATATTCTGGACTATCCCTTTGTCCTAGTAGCCCTGTTGCATAAGGCGCACGCAATACAGGAGACAGGGCACAGCCCAGTCCTGGGGCAGTTGTGACTCATGAGGCGAGCGATGACACAAACTCACAGCCGTAACAATATTTACACCGTAAAATAAGCTAGAAGCGTGTCTCCAGAAGGTACAGAAAAACAAAATTTTTTACATAACAGGTAACGTTGACAAACAGAAATATTAGGCCTATAAAACAAATAAGGCACAGAATTAAAACATTACTATAAGACGATATCGGAGCTCCATAACAATAATAAATATAAATGTATAATGCAACGTACCTTACATCCTTCGTAAGTGGAGACACAAGGATAATAAAATAATTAATACACCAATTTTTAAAAATATTATACGGCACTAAATGTGCCTCAAAAATGGCTAATCCGGCACATGCGTCGTTTAGATGACAAGCACTCGTTTGCATCCAGTTGCGATTCTACATCACTTTCATCTTCCAGGCGAAAAGAAGAAATTAAATTCTGATGTAGCACAGGCGTTTCCTTTTCTTGAATATGTATTCATTTTTCGTAAAACCTAGGGGCCACAGCCCCCAGCACACGGAGCGATACTCTTTGACCAGCAGCCGGCTTGTTGTTTTCTTGACGACAGACAATGAAGATCACAAGATGGCGGAGAATCACAAGTCAGATCCCGCACTGCATTCATGTTAATTTGTCATTGTCCAATCAAGGCTTGACACATCATGTAACAATGTGCACATAATGTAATTATTTTGGCGGTATTATGTATATACAGTGTTTTGTTCCATGACGTTGAATAT